>OV884056.1:179828748-180486793 GCA_930367215.1 Pollenia angustigena
TAAATTTTCTATGGGAAATGGTAGTGATCACAGATTTTCGTTATTTTTGCTCTAGCTCGTATAGTTTCCAAGAAAAACGCATTTAAAGTTTTTCATATAAAAATCCTAAGAAAATCAATTTTCTATGGGAAATGCTAGTGATCACAGATTTTCGTTATTTTTGCTCTAGCTCGTATAGTTTCCAAGAAAAACGCATTTAAAGTTTTTCATATAAAAATCCTAAGAAAATAAATTTTCTATGGGAAATGGTAGTGATCACAGATTTTCGTTATTTTTGCTCTAGCTCGTATAGTTTCCAAGAAAAACGCATTTAAAGTTTTTCATATAAAAATCCTAAGAAAATCAATTTTCTATGGGAAATGGTAGTGATCACAGATTTTCGTTATTTTTGCTCTAGCTCGTATAGTTTCCAAGAAAAACGCATTTAAAGTTTTTCATATAAAAATCCTAAGAAAATAAATTTTCTATGGGAAATGGTAGTGATCACAGATTTTCGTTATTTTTGCTCTAGCTCGTATAGTTTCCAAGAAAAACGCATTTAAAGTTTTTCATATAAAAATCCTTTAAAAATCAATTTTCTATGGGAAATGGTAGTGATCACAGATTTTCGTTATTTTTGCTCTAGCTCGTATAGTTTCCAAGAAAAACGCATTTAAAGTTTTTCATATAAAAATCCTAAGAAAATCAATTTTCTATGGGAAATGCTAGTGATCACAGATTTTCGTTATTTTTGCTCTAGCTCGTATAGTTTCCAAGAAAAACGCATTTAAAGTTTTTCATATAAAAATCCTAAGAAAATCAATTTTCTATGGGAAATGCTAGTGATCACAGATTTTCGTTATTTTTGCTCTAGCTCGTATAGTTTCCAAGAAAAACGCATTTAAAGTTTTTCATATAAAAATCCTAAGAAAATAAATTTTCTATGGGAAATGGTAGTGATCACAGATTTTCGTTATTTTTGCTCTAGCTCGTATAGTTTCCAAGAAAAACGCATTTAAAGTTTTTCATATAAAAATCCTAAGAAAATAAATTTTCTATGGGAAATGGTAGTGATCACAGATTTTCGTTATTTTTGCTCTAGCTCGTATAGTTTCCAAGAAAAACGCATTTAAAGTTTTTCATATAAAAATCCTAAGAAAATAAATTTTCTATGGGAAATGGTAGTGATCACAGATTTTCGTTATTTTTGCTCTAGCTCGTATAGTTTCCAAGAAAAACGCATTTAATTGTTCATATAAAAATCCTAACAAAATAAATTTTCTATGGGAAATGGTAGTGATCACAGATTTTCGTTATTTTTGCTCTAGCTCGTATAGTTTCCAAGAAAAACGCATTTAAAGTTTTTCATATAAAAATCCTAAGAAAATCAATTTTCTATGGGAAATGCTAGTGATCACAGATTTTCGTTATTTTTGCTCTAGCTCGTATAGTTTCCAAGAAAAACGCATTTAAAGTTTTTCATATAAAAATCCTAAGAAAATAAATTTTCTATGGGAAATGGTAGTGATCACAGATTTTCGTTATTTTTGCTCTAGCTCGTATAGTTTCCAAGAAAAACGCATTTAAAGTTTTTCATATAAAAATCCTAAGAAAATCAATTTTCTATGGGAAATGGTAGTGATCACAGATTTTCGTTATTTTTGCTCTAGCTCGTATAGTTTCCAAGAAAAACGCATTTAAAGTTTTTCATATAAAAATCCTAAGAAAATAAATTTTCTATGGGAAATGGTAGTGATCACAGATTTTCGTTATTTTTGCTCTAGCTCGTATAGTTTCCAAGAAAAACGCATTTAAAGTTTTTCATATAAAAATCCTTTAAAAATCAATTTTCTATGGGAAATGGTAGTGATCACAGATTTTCGTTATTTTTGCTCTAGCTCGTATAGTTTCCAAGAAAAACGCATTTAAAGTTTTTCATATAAAAATCCTAAGCAAATAAATTTTCTATGGGAAATGGTAGTGATCACAGATTTTCGTTATTTTTGCTCTAGCTCGTATAGTTTCCAAGAAAAACGCAATTAAAGTTTTTCATATAAAAATCCTAAGAAAATCAATTTTCTATGGGAAATGCTAGTGATCACAGATTTTCGTTATTTTTGCTCTAGCTCGTATAGTTTCCAAGAAAAACGCATTTAAAGTTTTTCATATAAAAATCCTAAGAAAATAAATTTTCTATGGGAAATGGTAGTGATCACAGATTTTCGTTATTTTTGCTCTAGCTCGTATAGTTTCCAAGAAAAACGCATTTAAAGTTTTTCATATAAAAATCCTAAGAAAATCAATTTTCTATGGGAAATGGTAGTGATCACAGATTTTCGTTATTTTTGCTCTAGCTCGTATAGTTTCCAAGAAAAACGCATTTAAAGTTTTTCATATAAAAATCCTAAGAAAATAAATTTTCTGTGGGAAATGGTAGTGATCACAGAATTTCGTTATTTTTGCTCTAGCTCGTATAGTTTCCAAGAAAAACGCATTTAAAGTTTTTCATATAAAAATCCTAAGAAAATCAATTTTCTATGGGAAATGGTAGTGATCACAGATTTTCGTTATTTTTGCTCTAGCTCGTATAGTTTCCAAGAAAAACGCATTTAAAGTTTTTCATATAAAAATCCTAAGAAAATAAATTTTCTATGGGAAATGGTAGTGATCACAGATTTTCGTTATTTTTGCTCTAGCTCGTATAGTTTCCAAGAAAAACGCATTTAAAGTTTTTCATATAAAAATCCTAAGAAAATAAATTTTCTATGGGAAATGGTAGTGATCACAGATTTTCGTTATTTTTGCTCTAGCTCGTATAGTTTCCAAGAAAAACGCATTTAAAGTTTTTCATATAAAAATCCTAAGAAAATCAATTTTCTATGGGAAATGGTAGTGATCACAGATTTTCGTTATTTTTGCACTAGCTCGTATAGTTTCCAAGAAAAACGCATTTAAAGTTTTTCATATAAAAATCCTAAGAAAATTAATTTTCTATGGGAAATGGTAGTGATCACAGATTTTCGTTATTTTTGCTCTAGCTCGTATAGTTTCCAAGAAAAACGCATTTAAAGTTTTTCATATAAAAATCCTAGGAAAATAAATTTTCTATGGGAAATGGTAGTGATCACAGATTTTCGTTATTTTTGCTCTAGCTCGTATAGTTTCCAAGAAAAACGCATTTAAAGTTTTTCATATAAAAATCCTAAGAAAATCAATTTTCTATGGGAAATGGTAGTGATCACAGATTTTCGTTATTTTTGCTCTAGCTCGTATAGTTTCCAAGAAAAACGCATTTAAAGTTTTTCATATAAAAATCCTAAGAAAATTAATTTTCTATGGGAAATGGTAGTGATCACAGATTTTCGTTATTTTTGCTCTAGCTCGTATAGTTTCCAAGAAAAACGCATTTAAAGTTTTTCATATAAAAATCCTAAGAAAATAAATTTTCTATGGGAAATGGTAGTGATCACAGAATTTCGTTATTTTTGCTCTAGCTCGTATAGTTTCCAAGAAAAACGCATTTAATGTTTTTCATATAAAAATCCTAAGAAAATCAATTTTCTATGGGAAATGGTAGTGATCACAGATTTTCGTTATTTTTGCTCTAGCTCGTATAGTTTCCAAGAAAAACGCATTTAAAGTTTTTCATATAAAAATCCTAAGAAAATCAATTTTCTATGGGAAATGGTAGTGATCACAGATTTTCGTTATTTTTGCTCTAGCTCGTATAGTTTCCAAGAAAAACGCATTTAAAGTTTGTCATATAAAAATCCTTGGAAAATCAATTTTCTATGGGAAATGGTAGTGATCACAGATTTTCGTTATTTTTGCTTTAGCTCGTATAGTTCCCAAGAAAAACGCATTTAAAGTTTTTCATATAAAAATCCTTTAAAAATCAATTTTCTATGGGAAATGGTAGTGATCACAGATTTTCGTTATTTTTGCTCTAGCTCGTATAGTTTCCAAGAAAAACGCATTTAAAGTTTTTCATATAAAAATCCTTTAAAAATCAATTTTCTATGGGAAATGGTAGTGATCACAGATTTTCGTTATTTTTGCTCTAACTCGTATAGTTTCCAAGAAAAACGCATTTAAAGTTTTTCATATAAAAATCCTAAGAAAATAAATTTTCTATGGGAAATGGTAGTGATCACAGATTTTCGTCATTTTTGCTCTAGCTCGTATAGTTTCCAAGAAAAACGCATTTAAAGTTTTTCATATAAAAATCCTAAGAAAATAAATTTTCTATGGGAAATGGTAGTGATCACAGATTTTCGTTATTTTTGCTCTAGCTCGTATAGTTTCCAAGAAAAACGCATTTAAAGTTTTTCATATAAAAATCCTAAGAAAATAAATTTTCTATGGGAAATGGTAGTGATCACAGATTTTCGTTATTTTTGCTCTAACTCGTATAGTTTCCAAGAAAAACGCATTTAAAGTTTTTCATATAAAAATCCTAAGAAAATCAATTTTCTATGGGAAATGGTAGTGATCACAGATTTTCGTTATTTTTGCTCTAGCTCGTATAGTTTTCAAGAAAAACGCATTTAAAGTTTTTCATATAAAAATCCTTTAAAAATCAATTTTCTATGGGAAATGGTAGTGATCACAGATTTTCGATATTTTTGCTCTAGCTCGTATAGTTTCCAAGAAAAACGCATTTAAAGTTTTTCATATAAAAATCCTTTAAAAATCAATTTTCTATGGGAAATGGTAGTGATCACAGATTTTCGTTATTTTTGCTCTAGCTCGTATAGTTTCCAAGAAAAACGCATTTAAAGTTTTTCATATAAAAATCCTTTAAAAATCAATTTTCTATGGGAAATGGTAGTGATCACAGATTTTCGTTATTTTTGCTCTAGCTCGTATAGTTTCCAAGAAAAACGCATTTTTAGTTTATCATATAGAAATCCTTAGAAAATAAATTTTCTATGGGAAATGGCAGTGATCACAGATTTTCGTTATTTTTGGTCTAGCTCGTATAGTTTCCAAGAAAAACGCATTTAAAGTTTTTCATATAAAAATCCTTGGACAATCAATTTTCTATGGGAAATGGTAGTGATCACAGATTTTCGCTATTTTTGCTCTAGCTCGTATAGTTTCCAAGAAAAACGCATTTAAAGTTTTTCATATAAAAATCCTTTAAAAATCAATTTTCTATGGGAAATGGTAGTGATCACAGATTTTCGTTATTTTTGCTTTAGCTCGTATAGTTTCCAAGGAAAACGCATTTAAAGTTTTTCATATAAAAATCCTTTAAACATCAATTTTCTATGGGAAATGGTAGTGATCACAGATTTTCGTTATTTTTGCTCTAGCTCGTATAGTTTCCAAGAAAAACGCATTTAAAGTTTTTCATATAAAAATCCTTTAAAAATCAATTTTCTATGGGAAATGGTAGTGATCACAGATTTTCGTTATTTTTGCTCTAGCTCGTATAGTTTCCAAGAAAAACGCATTTAAAGTTTTTCATATAAAAATCCTTTAAACATCAATTTTCTATGGGAAATGGTAGTGATCACAGATTTTCGTTATTTTTGCTCTAGCTCGTATAGTTTCCAAGAAAAACGCATTTAAAGTTTTTCATATAAAAATCCTTTAAAAATCAATTTTCTATGGGAAATGGTAGTGATCACAGATTTTCGTTATTTTTGCTCTAGCTCGTATAGTTTCCAAGAAAAACGCATTTAAAGTTTCTCATATAAAAATCCTTTAAAAATCAATTTTCTATGGGAAATGGTAGTGATCACAGATTTTCGTTATTTTTGCTCTAGCTCGTATAGTTTCCAAGAAAAACGCATTTAAAGTTTTTCATATAAAAATCCTTTAAAAATCAATTTTCTATGGGAAATGGTAGTGATCACAGATTTTCGTTATTTTTGCTCTAGCTCGTATAGTTTCCAAGAAAAACGCATTTAAAGTTTTTCATATAAAAATCCTTTAAAAATCAATTTTGTATGGGAAATGGTAGTGATCACAGATTTTCGTTATTTTTGCTCTAGCTCGTATAGTTTCCAAGAAAAACGCATTTAAAGTTTTTCATATAAAAATCCTAAGAAAATAAATTTTCTATGGGAAATGGTAGTGATCACAGATTTTCGTTATTTTTGCTCTAGCTCGTATAGTTTCCAAGAAAAACGCATTTAAAGTTTTTCATATAAAAATCCTTTAAAAATCAATTTTCTATGGGAAATGGTAGTGATCACAGATTTTCGATATTTTTGCTCTAGCTCGTATAGTTTCCAAGAAAAACGCATTTAAAGTTTTTCATATAAAAATCCTTTAAAAATCAATTTTCTATGGGAAATGGTAGTGATCACAGATTTTCGTTATTTTTGCTCTAGCTCGTATAGTTTCCAAGAAAAACGCATTTAAAGTTTTTCATATAAAAATCCTTTAAAAATCAATTTTCTATGGGAAATGGTAGTGATCACAGATTTTCGATATTTTTGCTCTAGCTCGTATAGTTTCCAAGAAAAACGCATTTAGGGTTTTTCATATAAAAATCCTAAGAAAATCAATTTTCTATGGGAAATGGTAGTGATCACAGATTTTCGTTATTTTTGCTCTAGCTCGTATAGTTTCCAAGAAAAACGCATTTAAAGTTTTTCATATAAAAATCCTAAGAAAATCAATTTTCTATGGGAAATGGTAGTGATCACAGATTTTCGTTATTTTTGCTCTAGCTCGTATAGTTTCCAAGAAAATCGCATCTAAAGTTTTTCATATAAAAATCCTAAGAAAATCAATTTTCTATGGGAAATGGTAGTGATCACAGATTTTCGTTATTTTTGCTCTAGCTCGTATAGTTTCCAAGAAAAACGCATCTAAAGTTTTTCATATAAAAATCCTAAGAAAATCAATTTTCTATGGGAAATGGTAGTGATCACAGATTTTCGTTATTTTTGCTCTAGCTCGTATAGTTTCCAAGAAAAACGCATCTAAAGTTTTTCATATAAAAATCCTAAGAAAATCAATTTTCTATGGGAAATGGTAGTGATCACAGATTTTCGTTATTTTTGCTCTAGCTCGTATAGTTTCCAAGAAAAACGCATTTAAAGTTTTTCATATAAAAATCCTTGGAAAATCAATTTTCTATGGGAAATGGTAGTGATCACAGATTTTCGTTATTTTTGCTCTAGCTCGTATAGTTTCCAAGAAAAACGCATTTAAAGTTTTTCATATAAAAATCCTTTAAAAATCAATTTTCTGTGGGAAATGGTAGTGATCACAGATTTTCGATATTTTTGCTCTAGCTCGTATAGTTTCCAAGAAAAACGCGTTTAAAGTTTTTCATATAAAAATCCTTTAAAAATCAATTTTCTATGGGAAATGGTAGTGATCACTGATTTTCGATATTTTTGCTCTAGCTCGTATAGTTTCCAAGAAAAACGCATTTAAAGTTTTTCATATAAAAATCCTTTAAAAATCAATTTTCTATGGGAAATGGTAGTGATCACTGATTTTCGATATTTTTGCTCTAGCTCGTATAGTTTCCAAGAAAAACGCATTTAGGGTTTTTCATATAAAAATCCTAAGAAAATCAATTTTCTATGGGAAATGGTAGTGATCACAGATTTTCGTTATTTTTGCTCTAGCTCGTATAGTTTCCAAGAAAAACGCATTTAAAGTTTTTCATATAAAAATCCTAAGAAAATCAATTTTCTATGGGAAATGGTAGTGATCACAGATTTTCGTTATTTTTGCTCTAGCTCGTATAGTTTCCAAGAAAATCGCATCTAAAGTTTTTCATATAAAAATCCTAAGAAAATCAATTTTCTATGGGAAATGGTAGTGATCACAGATTTTCGTTATTTTTGCTCTAGCTCGTATAGTTTCCAAGAAAAACGCATCTAAAGTTTTTCATATAAAAATCCTAAGAAAATCAATTTTCTATGGGAAATGGTAGTGATCACAGATTTTCGTTATTTTTGCTCTAGCTCGTATAGTTTCCAAGAAAATCGCATCTAAAGTTTTTCATATAAAAATCCTAAGAAAATCAATTTTCTATGGGAAATGGTAGTGATCACAGATTTTCGTTATTTCTGCTCTAGCTCGTATAGTTTCCAAGAAAAACGCATTTAAAGTTTTTCATATAAAAATCCTTTAAAAATCAATTTTCTATGGGAAATGGTAGTGATCACAGATTTTCGTTATTTTTGCTCTAGCTCGTATAGTTTCCAAGAAAAACGCATTTAAAGTTTTTCATATAAAAATCCTTTAAAAATCAATTTTCTATGGGAAATGGTAGTGATCACAGATTTTCGTTATTTTTGCTCTAGCTCGTATAGTTTCCAAGAAAAACGCATTTAAAGTTTTTCATATAAAAATCCTTGGAAAATCAATTTTCTATGGGAAATGGTAGTGATCACAGATTTTCGTTATTTTTGCTCTAGCTCGTATAGTTTCCAAGAAAAACGCATTTAAAGTTTTTCATATAAAAATCCTTTAAAAATCAATTTTCTGTGGGAAATGGTAGTGATCACAGATTTTCGATATTTTTGCTCTAGCTCGTATAGTTTCCAAGAAAAACGCGTTTAAAGTTTTTCATATAAAAATCCTTTAAAAATCAATTTTCTATGGGAAATGGTAGTGATCACAGATTTTCGTTATTTTTGCTCTAGCTCGTATAGTTTCCAAGAAAAACGCATTTAAAGTTTTTCATATAAAAATCCTTTAAAAATCAATTTTCTATGGGAAATGGTGGTGATCACAGATTTTCGTTATTTTTGCTCTAGCTCGTATAGTTTCCAAGAAAAACGCATTTAAAGTTTTTCATATAAAAATCCTTTAAAAATCAATTTTCTATGGGAAATGGTAGTGATCACAGATTTTCGTTATTTTTGCTCTAGCTCGTATAGTTTCCAAGAAAATCGCATCTAAAGTTTTTCATATAAAAATCCTAAGAAAATAAATTTTCTATGGGAAATGGTAGTGATCACAGATTTTCGTTATTTTTGCTCTAGCTCGTATAGTTTCCAAGAAAATCGCATCTAAAGTTTTTCATATAAAAATCCTAAGAAAATCAATTTTCTATGGGAAATGGTAGTGATCACAGATTTTCGTTATTTTTGCTCTAGCTCGTATAGTTTCCAAGAAAAACGCATCTAAAGTTTTTCATATAAAAATCCTAAGAAAATCAATTTTCTATGGGAAATGGTAGTGATCACAGATTTTCGTTATTTTTGCTCTAGCTCGTATAGTTTCCAAGAAAATCGCATCTAAAGTTTTTCATATAAAAATCCTAAGAAAATCAATTTTCTATGGGAAATGGTAGTGATCACAGATTTTCGTTATTTCTGCTCTAGCTCGTATAGTTTCCAAGAAAAACGCATTTAAAGTTTTTCATATAAAAATCCTTTAAAAATCAATTTTCTATGGGAAATGGTAGTGATCACAGATTTTCGTTATTTTTGCTCTAGCTCGTATAGTTTCCAAGAAAAACGCATTTAAAGTTTTTCATATAAAAATCCTTTAAAAATCAATTTTCTATGGGAAATGGTAGTGATCACAGATTTTCGTTATTTTTGCTCTAGCTCGTATAGTTTCCAAGAAAAACGCATTTAAAGTTTTTCATATAAAAATCCTTGGAAAATCAATTTTCTATGGGAAATGGTAGTGATCACAGATTTTCGTTATTTTTGCTCTAGCTCGTATAGTTTCCAAGAAAAACGCATTTAAAGTTTTTCATATAAAAATCCTTTAAAAATCAATTTTCTGTGGGAAATGGTAGTGATCACAGATTTTCGATATTTTTGCTCTAGCTCGTATAGTTTCCAAGAAAAACGCGTTTAAAGTTTTTCATATAAAAATCCTTTAAAAATCAATTTTCTATGGGAAATGGTAGTGATCACTGATTTTCGATATTTTTGCTCTAGCTCGTATAGTTTCCAAGAAAAACGCATTTAAAGTTTTTCATATAAAAATCCTTTAAAAATCAATTTTCTATGGGAAATGGTAGTGATCACTGATTTTCGATATTTTTGCTCTAGCTCGTATAGTTTCCAAGAAAAACGCATTTAGGGTTTTTCATATAAAAATCCTAAGAAAATCAATTTTCTATGGGAAATGGTAGTGATCACAGATTTTCGTTATTTTTGCTCTAGCTCGTATAGTTTCCAAGAAAAACGCATTTAAAAATTTTCATATAATTTCCTAAGAAAATCAATTTTCAATGGGAAATGGTAGTGATCACAGATTTTCGTTATTTTTGCTCTAGCTCGTATAGTTTCCAAGAAAATCGCATCTAAAGTTTTTCATATAAAAATCCTAAGAAAATCAATTTTCTATGGGAAATGGTAGTGATCACAGATTTTCGTTATTTTTGCTCTAGCTCGTATAGTTTCCAAGAAAAACGCATCTAAAGTTTTTCATATAAAAATCCTAAGAAAATCAATTTTCTATGGGAAATGGTAGTGATCACAGATTTTCGTTATTTTTGCTCTAGCTCGTATAGTTTCCAAGAAAATCGCATCTAAAGTTTTTCATATAAAAATCCTAAGAAAATCAATTTTCTATGGGAAATGGTAGTGATCACAGATTTTCGTTATTTCTGCTCTAGCTCGTATAGTTTCCAAGAAAAACGCATTTAAAGTTTTTCATATAAAAATCCTTTAAAAATCAATTTTCTATGGGAAATGGTAGTGATCACAGATTTTCGTTATTTTTGCTCTAGCTCGTATAGTTTCCAAGAAAAACGCATTTAAAGTTTTTCATATAAAAATCCTTTAAAAATCAATTTTCTATGGGAAATGGTAGTGATCACAGATTTTCGTTATTTTTGCTCTAGCTCGTATAGTTTCCAAGAAAAACGCATTTAAAGTTTTTCATATAAAAATCCTTGGAAAATCAATTTTCTATGGGAAATGGTAGTGATCACAGATTTTCGTTATTTTTGCTCTAGCTCGTATAGTTTCCAAGAAAAACGCATTTAAAGTTTTTCATATAAAAATCCTTTAAAAATCAATTTTCTGTGGGAAATGGTAGTGATCACAGATTTTCGATATTTTTGCTCTAGCTCGTATAGTTTCCAAGAAAAACGCGTTTAAAGTTTTTCATATAAAAATCCTTTAAAAATCAATTTTCTATGGGAAATGGTAGTGATCACAGATTTTCGTTATTTTTGCTCTAGCTCGTATAGTTTCCAAGAAAAACGCATTTAAAGTTTTTCATATAAAAATCCTTTAAAAATCAATTTTCTATGGGAAATGGTGGTGATCACAGATTTTCGTTATTTTTGCTCTAGCTCGTATAGTTTCCAAGAAAAACGCATTTAAAGTTTTTCATATAAAAATCCTTTAAAAATCAATTTTCTATGGGAAATGGTAGTGATCACAGATTTTCGTTATTTTTGCTCTAGCTCGTATAGTTTCCAAGAAAAAACGCATTTAAAGTTTTTCATATAAAAATCCTTAGAAAATCAATTTTCTATGGGAAATGGTAGTGATCACAGATTTTCGTTATTTTTGCTCTAGCTCGTATAGTTTCCAAGAAAAACGCATTTAAAGTTTTTCATATAAAAATCCTTTAAAAATCAATTTTCTATGGGAAATGGTGGTGATCACAGATTTTCGTTATTTTTGCTCTAGCTCGTATAGTTTCCAAGAAAAACGCATTTAAAGTTTTTCATATAAAAATCCTTTAAAAATCAATTTTCTATGGGAAATGGTGGTGATCACAGATTTTCGTTATTTTTGCTCTAGCTCGTATAGTTTCCAAGAAAAACGCATTTAAAGTTTTTCATATAAAAATCCTTTAAAAATCAATTTTCTATGGGAAATGGTAGTGATCACAGATTTTCGTTATTTTTGCTCTAGCTCGTATAGTTTCCAAGAAAAAACGCATTTAAAGTTTTTCATATAAAAATCCTTAGAAAATCAATTTTCTATGGGAAATGGTAGTGATCACAGATTTTCGTTATTTTTGCTCTAGCTCGTATAGTTTCCAAGAAAAACGCATTTAAAGTTTTTCATATAAAAATCCTTTAAAAATCAATTTTCTATGGGAAATGGTGGTGATCACAGATTTTCGTTATTTTTGCTCTAGCTCGTATAGTTTCCAAGAAAAACGCATTTAAAGTTTTTCATATAAAAATCCTTTAAAAATCAATTTTCTATGGGAAATGGTAGTGATCACAGATTTTCGTTATTTTTGCTCTAGCTCGTATAGTTTCCAAGAAAAACGCATTTAAAGTTTTTCATATAAAAATCCTTTAAAAATCAATTTTCTATGGGAAATGGTGGTGATCACAGATTTTCGTTATTTTTGCTCTAGCTCGTATAGTTTCCAAGAAAAACGCATTTAAAGTTTTTCATATAAAAATCCTTTAAAAATCAATTTTCTATGGGAAATGGTAGTGATCACAGATTTTCGTTATTTTTGCTCTAGCTCGTATAGTTTCCAAGAAAAAACGCATTTAAAGTTTTTCATATAAAAATCCTTAGAAAATCAATTTTCTATGGGAAATGGTAGTGATCACAGATTTTCGTTATTTTTGCTCTAGCTCGTATAGTTTCCAAGAAAAACGCATTTAAAGTTTTTCATATAAAAATCCTTTAAAAATCAATTTTCTATGGGAAATGGTGGTGATCACAGATTTTCGTTATTTTTGCTCTAGCTCGTATAGTTTCCAAGAAAAACGCATTTAAAGTTTTTCATATAAAAATCCTTTAAAAATCAATTTTCTATGGGAAATGGTAGTGATCACAGATTTTCGTTATTTTTGCTCTAGCTCGTATAGTTTCCAAGAAAAACGCATTTAAAGTTTTTCATATAAAAATCCTTTAAAAATCAATTTTCTATGGGAAATGGTAGTGATCACAGATTTTCGATATTTTTGCTCTAGCTCGTATAGTTTCCAAGAAAAACGCATTTAAAGTTTTTCATATAAAAATCCTTGGAAAATCAATTTTCTATGGGAAATGGTAGTGATCACAGATTTTCGATATTTTTGCTCTAGCTCGTATAGTTTCCAAGAAAAACGCATTTAAAGTTTTTCATATAAAAATCCTTGGAAAATCAATTTTCTATGGGAAATGGTAGTGATCACAGATTTTCGATATTTTTGCTCTAGCTCGTATAGTTTCCAAGAAAAACGCATTTAAAGTTTTTCATCTAAAAATCCTTGGAAAATCAATTTTCTATGGGAAATGGTAGTGATCACAGATTTTCGATATTTTTGCTCTAGCTCGTATAGTTTCCAAGAAAAACGCATTTAAAGTTTTTCATATAAAAATCCTTGGAAAATCAATTTTCTATGGGAAATGGTAGTGATCACAGATTTTCGATATTTTTGCTCTAGCTCGTATAGTTTCCAAGAAAAACGCATTTAAAGTTTTTCATATAAAAATCCTTTAAAAATCAATTTTCTATGGGAAATGGTAGTGATCACAGATTTTCGTTATTTTTGCTCTAGCTCGTATAGTTTCCAAGAAAAAACGCATTTAAAGTTTTTCATATAAAAATCCTTAGAAAATCAATTTTCTATGGGAAATGGTAGTGATCACAGATTTTCGTTATTTTTGCTCTAGCTCGTATAGTTTCCAAGAAAAACGCATTTAAAGTTTTTCATATAAAAATCCTTTAAAAATCAATTTTCTATGGGAAATGGTGGTGATCACAGATTTTCGTTATTTTTGCTCTAGCTCGTATAGTTTCCAAGAAAAACGCATTTAAAGTTTTTCATATAAAAATCCTTTAAAAATCAATTTTCTATGGGAAATGGTAGTGATCACAGATTTTCGTTATTTTTGCTCTAGCTCGTATAGTTTCCAAGAAAAACGCATTTAAAGTTTTTCATATAAAAATCCTTTAAAAATCAATTTTCTATGGGAAATGGTAGTGATCACAGATTTTCGATATTTTTGCTCTAGCTCGTATAGTTTCCAAGAAAAACGCATTTAAAGTTTTTCATATAAAAATCCTTGGAAAATCAATTTTCTATGGGAAATGGTAGTGATCACAGATTTTCGATATTTTTGCTCTAGCTCGTATAGTTTCCAAGAAAAACGCATTTAAAGTTTTTCATATAAAAATCCTTGGAAAATCAATTTTCTATGGGAAATGGTAGTGATCACAGATTTTCGATATTTTTGCTCTAGCTCGTATAGTTTCCAAGAAAAACGCATTTAAAGTTTTTCATATAAAAATCCTTGGAAAATCAATTTTCTATGGGAAATGGTAGTGATCACAGATTTTCGATATTTTTGCTCTAGCTCGTATAGTTTCCAAGAAAAACGCATTTAAAGTTTTTCATATAAAAATCCTTGGAAAATCAATTTTCTATGGGAAATGGTAGTGATCACAGATTTTCGATATTTTTGCTCTAGCTCGTATAGTTTCCAAGAAAAACGCATTTAAAGTTTTTCATCTAAAAATCCTTGGAAAATCAATTTTCTATGGGAAATGGTAGTGATCACAGATTTTCGATATTTTTGCTCTAGCTCGTATAGTTTCCAAGAAAAACGCATTTAAAGTTTTTCATATAAAAATCCTTGGAAAATCAATTTTCTATGGGAAATGGTAGTGATCACAGATTTTCGATATTTTTGCTCTAGCTCGTATAGTTTCCAAGAAAAACGCATTTAAAGTTTTTCATATAAAAATCCTTTAAAAATCAATTTTCTATGGGAAATGGTAGTGATCACAGATTTTCGTTATTTTTGCTCTAGCTCGTATAGTTTCCAAGAAAAACGCATTTAAAGTTTTTCATATAAAAATCCTTTAAAAATCAATTTTCTATGGGAAATGGTGGTGATCACAGATTTTCGTTATTTTTGCTCTAGCTCGTATAGTTTCCAAGAAAAACGCATTTAAAGTTTTTCATATAAAAATCCTTTAAAAATCAATTTTCTATGGGAAATGGTAGTGATCACAGATTTTCGTTATTTTTGCTCTAGCTCGTATAGTTTCCAAGAAAATCGCATCTAAAGTTTTTCATATAAAAATCCTAAGAAAATAAATTTTCTATGGGAAATGGTAGTGATCACAGATTTTCGTTATTTTTGCTCTAGCTCGTATAGTTTCCAAGAAAATCGCATCTAAAGTTTTTCATATAAAAATCCTAAGAAAATCAATTTTCTATGGGAAATGGTAGTGATCACAGATTTTCGTTATTTTTGCTCTAGCTCGTATAGTTTCCAAGAAAAACGCATTTAAAGTTTTTCATATAAAAATCCTTTAAAAATCAATTTTCTATGGGAAATGGTGGTGATCACAGATTTTCGTTATTTTTGCTCTAGCTCGTATAGTTTCCAAGAAAAACGCATTTAAAGTTTTTCATATAAAAATCCTTTAAAAATCAATTTTCTATGGGAAATGGTGGTGATCACAGATTTTCGTTATTTTTGCTCTAGCTCGTATAGTTTCCAAGAAAAACGCATTTAAAGTTTTTCATATAAAAATCCTTTAAAAATCAATTTTCTATGGGAAATGGTAGTGATCACAGATTTTCGTTATTTTTGCTCTAGCTCGTATAGTTTCCAAGAAAAAACGCATTTAAAGTTTTTCATATAAAAATCCTTAGAAAATCAATTTTCTATGGGAAATGGTAGTGATCACAGATTTTCGTTATTTTTGCTCTAGCTCGTATAGTTTCCAAGAAAAACGCATTTAAAGTTTTTCATATAAAAATCCTTTAAAAATCAATTTTCTATGGGAAATGGTGGTGATCACAGATTTTCGTTATTTTTGCTCTAGCTCGTATAGTTTCCAAGAAAAACGCATTTAAAGTTTTTCATATAAAAATCCTTTAAAAATCAATTTTCTATGGGAAATGGTAGTGATCACAGATTTTCGTTATTTTTGCTCTAGCTCGTATAGTTTCCAAGAAAAACGCATTTAAAGTTTTTCATATAAAAATCCTTTAAAAATCAATTTTCTATGGGAAATGGTAGTGATCACAGATTTTCGATATTTTTGCTCTAGCTCGTATAGTTTCCAAGAAAAACGCATTTAAGGTTTTTCATATAAAAATCCTTGGAAAATCAATTTTCTATGGGAAATGGTAGTGATCACAGATTTTCGATATTTTTGCTCTAGCTCGTATAGTTTCCAAGAAAAACGCATTTAAAGTTTTTCATATAAAAATCCTTTAAAAATCAATTTTCTATGGGAAATGGTAGTGATCACAGATTTTCGATATTTTTGCTCTAGCTCGTATAGTTTCCAAGAAAAACGCATTTAAGGTTTTTCATATAAAAATCCTTGGAAAATCAATTTTCTATGGGAAATGGTAGTGATCACAGATTTTCGATATTTTTGCTCTAGCTCGTATAGTTTCCAAGAAAAACGCATTTAAAGTTTTTCATATAAAAATCCTTGGAAAATCAATTTTCTATGGGAAATGGTAGTGATCACAGATTTTCGATATTTTTGCTCTAGCTCGTATAGTTTCCAAGAAAAACGCATTTAAGGTTTTTCATATAAAAATCCTTGGAAAATCAATTTTCTATGGGAAATGGTAGTGATCACAGATTTTCGATATTTTTGCTCTAGCTCGTATAGTTTCCAAGAAAAACGCATTTAAAGTTTTTCATATAAAAATCCTTTAAAAATCAATTTTCTATGGGAAATGGTAGTGATCACAGATTTTCGTTATTTTTGCTCTAGCTCGTATAGTTTCCAAGAAAAAACGCATTTAAAGTTTTTCATATAAAAATCCTTTAAAAATCAATTTTCTATGGGAAATTGTAGTGATCACAGATTTTCGATATTTTTGCTCTAGCTCGTATAGTTTCCAAGAAAAACGCATTTAAAGTTTTTCATATAAAAATCCTTAGAAAATCAATTTTCTATGGGAAATGGTAGTGATCACAGATTTTCGTTATTTTTGCTCTAGCTCGTATAGTTTCCAAGAAAAACGCATTTAAAGTTTTTCATATAAAAATCCTTTAAAAATCAATTTTCTATGGGAAATGGTAGTGATCACAGATTTTCGATATTTTTGCTCTAGCTCGTATAGTTTCCAAGAAAAACGCATTTAAAGTTTTTCATATAAAAATCCTTAGAAAATCAATTTTCTATGGGAAATGGTAGTGATCACAGATTTTCGTTATTTTTGCTCTAGCTCGTATAGTTTCCAAGAAAAAACGCATTTAAAGTTTTTCATATAAAAATCCTTTAAAAATCAATTTTCTATGGGAAATGGTAGTGATCACAGATTTTCGTTATTTTTGCTCTAGCTCGTATAGTTTCCAAGAAAAACGCATTTAAAGTTTTTCATATAAAAATCCTTGGAAAATCAATTTTCTATGGGAAATGGTAGTGATCATAGATTTTCGTTATTTTTGCTCTAGCTCGTATAGTTTCCAAGAAAAACGCATTTAAAGTTTTTCATATAAAAATCCTTTAAAAATCAATTTTCTATGGGAAATGGTAGTGATCACAGATTTTCGTTATTTTTGCTCTAGCTCGTATAGTTTCCAAGAAAAACGCATTTTTAGTTTATCATATAGAAATCCTTAGAAAATAAATTTTCTATGGGAAATGGCAGTGATCACAGATTTTCGTTATTTTTGTTCTAGCTCGTATAGTTTCCAAGAAAAACGCATTTAAAGTTTTTCATATAAAAATCCTTTAAAAATCAATTTTCTATGGGAAATGGTAGTGATCACAGATTTTCGTTATTTTTGCTCTAGCTCGTATAGTTTCCAAGAAAAACGCATTTTTAGTTTATCATATAGAAATCCTTAGAAAATAAATTTTCTATGGGAAATGGCAGTGATCACAGATTTTCGTTATTTTTGTTCTAGCTCGTATAGTTTCCAAGAAAAACGCATTTAAAGTTTTTCATATAAAAATCCTTTAAAAATCAATTTTCTATGGGAAATGGTAGTGATCACAGATTTTCGTTATTTTTGCTCTAGCTCGTATAGTTTCCAAGAAAAACGCATTTTTAGTTTATCATATAGAAATCCTTAGAAAATAAATTTTCTATGGGAAATGGCAGTGATCACAGATTTTCGTTATTTTTGTTCTAGCTCGTATAGTTTCCAAGAAAAACGCATTTAAAGTTTTTCATATAAAAATCCTTTAAAAATCAATTTTCTATGGGAAATGGTAGTGATCACAGATTTTCGTTATTTTTGCTCTAGCTCGTATAGTTTCAAGAAAAACGCATTTTTAGTTTATCATATAGAAATCCTTAGAAAATAAATTTTCTATGAGAAATGGCAGTGATCACAGATTTTCGTTATTTTTGCTCTAGCTCGTATAGTTTCCAAGAAAAACGCATTTAAAGTTTTTCATATAAAAATCCTTGGAAAATCAATTTTGTATGGGAAATGGTAGTGATCACAGATTTTCGTTATTTTTGCTCTAGCTCGTATAGTTTCCAAGAAAAACGCATTTTTAGTTTATCATATAGAAATCCTTAGAAAATAAATTTTCTATGGGAAATGGCAGTGATCACAGATTTTCGTTATTTTTGCTCTAGCTCGTATAGTTTCCAAGAAAAAACGCATTTAAAGTTTTTCATATAAAAATCCTTAGAAAATCAATTTTCTATGGGAAATGGTAGTGATCACAGATTTTCGTTATTTTTGCTCTAGCTCGTATAGTTTCCAAGAAAAAACGCATTTAAAGTTTTTCATATAAAAATCCTTAGAAAATCAATTTTCTATGGGAAATGGTAGTGATCACAGATTTTCGTTATTTTTGCTCTAGCTCGTATAGTTTCCAAGAAAAACGCATTTAAAGTTTTTCATATAAAAATCCTTGGAAAATCAATTTTCTATGGGAAATGGTAGTGATCACAGATTTTCGATTTTTTTTTGCTCTAGCTCGTATAGTTTCCAAGAAAAACGCATTTAAAGTTTTTCATATAAAAATCCTTGGAAAATCAATTTTCTATGGGAAATGGTAGTGATCATAGATTTTCGTTATTTTTGCTCTAGCTCGTATAGTTTCCAAGAAAAACGCATTTAAAGTTTTTCATATAAAAATCCTTTAAAAATCAATTTTCTATGGGAAATGGTAGTGATCACAGATTTTCGTTATTTTTGCTCTAGCTCGTATAGTTTCCAAGAAAAACGCATTTTTAGTTTATCATATAGAAATCCTTAGAAAATAAATTTTCTATGGGAAATGGCAGTGATCACAGATTTTCGTTATTTTTGTTCTAGCTCGTATAGTTTCCAAGAAAAACGCATTTAAAGTTTTTCATATAAAAATCCTTTAAAAATCAATTTTCTATGGGAAATGGTAGTGATCACAGATTTTCGTTATTTTTGCTCTAGCTCGTATAGTTTCCAAGAAAAACGCATTTTTAGTTTATCATATAGAAATCCTTAGAAAATAAATTTTCTATGGGAAATGGCAGTGATCACAGATTTTCGTTATTTTTGTTCTAGCTCGTATAGTTTCCAAGAAAAACGCATTTAAAGTTTTTCATATAAAAATCCTTTAAAAATCAATTTTCTATGGGAAATGGTAGTGATCACAGATTTTCGTTATTTTTGCTCTAGCTCGTATAGTTTCCAAGAAAAACGCATTTTTAGTTTATCATATAGAAATCCTTAGAAAATAAATTTTCTATGGGAAATGGCAGTGATCACAGATTTTCGTTATTTTTGCTCTAGCTCGTATAGTTTCCAAGAAAAACGCATTTAAAGTTTTTCATATTAAAATCCTAAGAAAATCAATTTTCTATGGGAAATGGTAGTGATCACAGATTTTCGTTATTTTTGCTCTAGCTCGTATAGTTTCCAAGAAAAACGCATTTAAAGTTTTTCATATAAAAATCCTTTAAAAATCAATTTTCTATGGGAAATGGTAGTGATCACAGATTTTCGTTATTTTTGTTCTAGCTCGTATAGTTTCCAAGAAAAACGCATTTAAAGTTTTTCATATAAAAATCCTTTAAAAATCAATTTTCTATGGGAAATGGTAGTGATCACAGATTTTCGTTATTTTTGCTCTAGCTCGTATAGTTTCCAAGAAAAACGCATTTTTAGTTTATCATATAGAAATCCTTAGAAAATAAATTTTCTATGGGAAATGGCAGTGATCACAGATTTTCGTTATTTTTGTTCTAGCTCGTATAGTTTCCAAGAAAAACGCATTTAAAGTTTTTCATATAAAAATCCTTTAAAAATCAATTTTCTATGGGAAATGGTAGTGATCACAGATTTTCGTTATTTTTGCTCTAGCTCGTATAGTTTCCAAGAAAAACGCATTTTTAGTTTATCATATAGAAATCCTTAGAAAATAAATTTTCTATGGGAAATGGCAGTGATCACAGATTTTCGTTATTTTTGTTCTAGCTCGTATAGTTTCCAAGAAAAACGCATTTAAAGTTTTTCATATAAAAATCCTTTAAAAATCAATTTTCTATGGGAAATGGTAGTGATCACAGATTTTCGTTATTTTTGCTCTAGCTCGTATAGTTTCCAAGAAAAACGCATTTTTAGTTTATCATATAGAAATCCTTAGAAAATAAATTTTCTATGGGAAATGGCAGTGATCACAGATTTTCGTTATTTTTGCTCTAGCTCGTATAGTTTCCAAGAAAAACGCATTTAAAGTTTTTCATATTAAAATCCTAAGAAAATCAATTTTCTATGGGAAATGGTAGTGATCACAGATTTTCGTTATTTTTGCTCTAGCTCGTATAGTTTCCAAGAAAAACGCATTTTTAGTTTATCATATAGAAATCCTTAGAAAATAAATTTTCTATGGGAAATGGCAGTGATCACAGATTTTCGTTATTTTTGTTCTAGCTCGTATAGTTTCCAAGAAAAACGCATTTAAAGTTTTTCATATAAAAATCCTTTAAAAATCAATTTTCTATGGGAAATGGTAGTGATCACAGATTTTCGTTATTTTTGCTCTAGCTCGTATAGTTTCCAAGAAAAACGCATTTTTAGTTTATCATATAGAAATCCTTAGAAAATAAATTTTCTATGGGAAATGGCAGTGATCACAGATTTTCGTTATTTTTGCTCTAGCTCGTATAGTTTCCAAGAAAAACGCATTTAAAGTTTTTCATATAAAAATCCTTTAAAAATCAATTTTCTATGGGAAATGGTAGTGATCACAGATTTTCGTTATTTTTGCTCTAGCTCGTATAGTTTCCAAGAAAAACGCATTTTTAGTTTATCATATAGAAATCCTTAGAAAATAAATTTTCTATGGGAAATGGCAGTGATCACAGATTTTCGTTATTTTTGCTCTAGCTCGTATAGTTTCCAAGAAAAACGCATTTAAAGTTTTTCATATAAAAATCCTTTAAAAATCAATTTTCTATGGGAAATGGTAGTGATCACAGATTTTCGTTATTTTTGCTCTAGCTCGTATAGTTTCCAAGAAAAACGCATTTTTAGTTTATCATATAGAAATCCTTAGAAAATAAATTTTCTATGGGAAATGGCAGTGATCACAGATTTTCGTTATTTTTGCTCTAGCTCGTATAGTTTACAAGAAAAACGCATTTAAAGTTTTTCATATAAAAATCCTTGGAAAATCAATTTTCTATGGGAAATGGTAGTGATCACAGATTTTCGCTATTTTTGCTCTAGCTCGTATAGTTTCGAAGAAAAACGCATTTAAAGTTTTTCATATTAAAATCCTAAGAAAATCAATTTTCTATGGGAAATGGTAGTGATCACAGATTTTCGTTATTTTTGCTCTAGCTCGTATAGTTTCCAAGAAAAACGCATTTAAAGTTTTTCATATAAATATCCTTTAAAAATCCATTTTCTATGGGAAATGGTAGTGATCACAGATTTTCGTTATTTTTGCTCTAGCTCGTATAGTTTCCAAGAAAAACGCATTTAAAGTTTTTCATATTAAAATCCTAAGAAAATCAATTTTCTATGGGAAATGGTAGTGATCACAGATTTTCGTTATTTTTGCTCTAGCTCGTATAGTTTCCAAGAAAAACGCATTTAAAGTTTTTCATATAAAAATCCTTTAAAAATCAATTTTCTATGGGAAATGGTAGTGATCACAGATTTTCGTTATTTTTGCTCTAGCTCGTATAGTTTCCAAGAAAAACGCATTTTTAGTTTATCATATAGAAATCCTTAGAAAATAAATTTTCTATGGGAAATGGCAGTGATCACAGATTTTCGTTATTTTTGCTCTAGCTCGTATAGTTTACAAGAAAAACGCATTTAAAGTTTTTCATATAAAAATCCTTGGAAAATCAATTTTCTATGGGAAATGGTAGTGATCACAGATTTTCGCTATTTTTGCTCTAGCTCGTATAGTTTCGAAGAAAAACGCATTTAAAGTTTTTCATATTAAAATCCTAAGAAAATCAATTTTCTATGGGAAATGGTAGTGATCACAGATTTTCGTTATTTTTGCTCTAGCTCGTATAGTTTCCAAGAAAAACGCATTTAAAGTTTTTCATATAAATATCCTTTAAAAATCCATTTTCTATGGGAAATGGTAGTGATCACAGATTTTCGTTATTTTTGCTCTAGCTCGTATAGTTTCCAAGAAAAACGCATTTAAAGTTTTTCATATTAAAATCCTAAGAAAATCAATTTTCTATGGGAAATGGTAGTGATCACAGATTTTCGTTATTTTTGCTCTAGCTCGTATAGTTTCCAAGAAAAACGCATTTAATGTTTTTCATATAAATATCCTTAGAAAATCCATTTTATTTATTTTTTTTATTTATTTATTTAAGAAAAAATTGTAACTTCTAAAACAAAACATCAGTCTTAAACAGTAGAAATCTTATGATGTTATGATTTTCTATGGGAAATGGTAGTGATCACAGATATTCGTTATTTTTGCTCTAGCTCGTATAGTTTCCAAGAAAAACGCATTTAAAGTTTTTCATATAAATATCCTTTAAAAATCCATTTTCTATGGGAAATGGTAGTGATCACAGATTTTCGTTATTTTTGCTCTAGCTCGTATTGTTTCCAAGAAAAACGCATTTAATGTTTTTCATATAAATATCCTTAGAAAATCCATTTTCTATGGGAAATGGTAGTGATCACAGATATTCGTTATTTTTGCTATAGCTCGTATAGTTTCCAAGAAAAACGCATTTTTAGTTTATCATATAGAAATCCTTAGAAAATAAATTTTCTATGGGAAATGGCAGTGATCACAGATTTTCGTTATTTTTGCTCTAGCTCGTATAGTTTCCAAGAAAAACGCATTTAATGTTTTTCATATAAATATCCTTAGAAAATCCATTTTCTATGGGAAATTGTAGTGATCACAGATTTTCGTTATTGTTGCTCTAGCTCGTATAGTTTCCAAGAAAAACGCATTTAAAGTTTTTCATATTAAAATCCTAAGAAAATCAATTTTCTATGGGAAATGGTAGTGATCACAGATTTTCGTTATTGTTGCTCTAGCTCGTATAGTTTCCAAGAAAAACGCATTTAAAGTTTTTCATATAAAAATCCTTAGAAAATCAATTTTGTATGGGAAATGGTAGTGATCACAGATTTTCGTTATTTTTGCTCTACCTCGTATAGTTTCCAAGAAAAACGCATTTAAAGTTTTTCATAAAGAAATCCTAAGAAAATCAATTTTATATGGGAAATGGTAGTGATCACAGATTTTCGTTATTTTTGCTCTACCTCGTATAGTTTCCAAGAAAAACGCATTTAAAGTTTTTCATATAAAAATCCTTAGAAAATCAATTTTCTATGGGAAATGGTAGTGATTACAGATTTTCGTTATTTTTGCTCTACCTCGTATAGTTTCCAAGAAAAACGCATTTAAAGTTTTTCATATAAAAATCCTTAGAAAATCAATTTTCTATGGGAAATGGTAGTGATCACAGATTTTCGTTATTTTTGCTCTAGCTCATATAGTTTCCAAGAAAAACGCATTTAAAGTTTTTCATATAAAAATCATAAGAAAATCAATTTTCTATGGGAAATGGTAGTGATCACAGATTTTTGTTATTTTGGCTATTTTAATTCTGAACCTATGAAAATTTGCTGCATGTGATAACGTACCTCATACACATCTTACATGCCCCCATGATTAGATTTGGATTTTGGAGGTAGTTATAAAACTTTCTTCTATGGAAAAAGTTTAAGGCCTCAAACAAAATTCAGGAAAATTTTCCTTAATAGAAATCAATTGTAGCGAGGAATGTAAGATGAGATAAACTCACTGTTTATTGTTGATGTTTTTGTTTAAACTTTGATATTGTTACAAGTAGAACTGTTGCCTATAAGTCTTATACGTTTTACAGTTTTATTTAATTTAATATCTTTAGTTTTTCTAAAATCTTTATCGATGAAGTTTCCTGACAATCTGGCCTAAGCAACTAAGCATAGGAATAGCTTATCCCATCAACAATAAATTTCAGTGTTTTTATCAAGAATAAAAATTTGGAATTAAGCACGAATAACAAAATCTTTTAAATTAAAATTTTGTATTCCCAAAAATTATTTTGTTAATAGAAAAATTTTTAATTTTTATTAAACTAGCAGTTTTAATTTTTTTTTGCTTCGGGGAACAGGCTAAACTTGGAAGATTTTTGGGCCAAAAGTTGGCATGTGGGGTAGATAAGTCATTTAACAACACAACAATCCAGTCTAAGTGCTCTTTTTTTGTTTTTAAAATCACCAGAGCCTTGTTTTATTACCAGGGTCTTCCAAAATGATTCACAAATTGTAAAACACTTTTCAAAACTTATAGTCGGTTAAACCGACAAAAGATGTTATTACTAATTATAAATATGTTGCTGAACTAATAAATTACTTTTCGATACAATTTAAAGCTTTTTTAAATAACAAAGGAATACAACTGATATTCGCGTTTTTAAAATCAAACCGTTTTATCTACAAAATAAAAAAAAAAAATTCATTTGGGCTCTTGAATATTCCTGGATACTTATCTTGTGGTAAATTTGTGCTGAACATGAAATCGTTTAAGAATTATCATAAAATTTCACAGTTTATTTGATGACACTGGTTTTAGACCGAAGGATTTGAAAAAAAAAATATTATCTTTTAAAGACCGATAATATGCAAAGCAAAAAATCTTAAACAAAACTATTTTTTTTTTATAAAAAAATAAATAAACGAAGAAATGAAATGACAACAATAACAACAATAAGAACAACTTAAAATGGTTATAACAACAAAAGTAAAATCGGACTCACCTTTGGAATCATTCGCAGGTATGCGCCAACAGAAATGATAACGATGATGGAGCCTTGTATTAATCAGACAACAGGGTGGGACAGAAATACAACATTTTTGTAAACAATTTTTCTTTGAAATGAAATTTTTTGAAATATATTCTACATTAACAGGCCTGTCACAGAAATTAACTCCGATTGAAAGTGAAAGAGATTTCGTATATTTTTTCACATAAAACGGAATCACTTTCCATCGGAATTGCTTTCTGTGACAGGCCTGAAACATTTATTTTTATGCTCAATTTGAAATTTTGATATTTAGTTAGGCTTGATTTTATTAAATTTAATTTTCATTAAATTATTTTTAATAAAGGAATGAATTTTACAACATGAAATTAATTAAAATTTATTAATAATTTTAATTTTTGGCTGAGCTGAGGCTCGAACTCGGGTTGAATTTACGTTTCGAGAATAACCACATTCTCATCATCAGAATTCTTTGCGTTCTACCCTCTGCACAACTTGGGTGCATGCCAGCCAACAGTCGAACATCAATCTTTAACCAATTGCATTGGTAATTCGAAATTTGCTGTAATTAATTATCATTTTTCAATTTTAGTTACGAGTTTCTATGCTCTTTAATAATTTAAAAGAGACAACCCATTAAACACGATTTCAAATCCAGTTTTTGTAAAATTGTTATGCAATCAATGCGTAATACTGCAACAAAATCAATATAAAATTATGTGTTAGAAATCAGGAACTGAACCGAACTTTATTTAATCTATCTGAGACACAAATTAAGTAAAACAATCCCATTTTGTTACACCCTATCGCAAGTAAAACATACGCAATTCTGTATGCAAAATAAGGTTTTACTTAAAAAGGAATTTCAGAACTCATTTAAAATACAGAATGCAGAGAAAAAATTGCATTGGAATGGTTTAAAATTGCCACCATATTGTATGGGGGAACATGCAAAAAAAAAAAATCAAACAAGAAATCAAAGCCATTAACTTGAACATGCCAAGCGAAACAGACACAGACAAATGGACGGACGGACGGACGGATGGACACACAGACAAACATTTTAAGTTCAGTTGTTTTTTGGCTGACTGCCTGCTTCGTTATTGTCATTTCGACATTCAAACAATTGTTAAAGGTGACAATCTTATCCTTGTTATTGTTGCTGCCTTTTTTTTATTTTAATGGTACAGAACACAGTGGAGCGATTTTTGAAATATTGTGGAAAATAATAAAATTTGAAGGTCAAGGTTAAGTGTGGAAAGATTTGTGTTGACGTTAAGTTAAATTAAACAGAATACATGATTTTTTTAAATAGGCCTTTGTAACAACAATTAAGCGCACATTTTATTAAAATATTTTTGAAAATTCTTAAAGACCAACTTCAGTAAAATTTGAGATGCCCCATTATATTATCATTATATCCCTGTCTGGATCAAAATATTTTTAAATCGGCCAGCTTTTATTATATGAGTGCTTAATGGCACCTTTTTACATCGCTAAAATACATATTCAACTAGTTTAAGAAACATTTGATTCAAAATTGTGCCTACAGCTCGACTAGTACCAAGTTTTTATGCCCTTCATCCATACATGATCTAGAAACTAAAACCGCTATCATATTAGAGTTACTAAAAAATTGCATTTTTATATATTCCAGAGCACCGTGTAAAATGCAAAAATCCATATTAATTACATACAAAGATGATGTACTTGGCAAAAGAAAAAGTTTGATACCCATTTTGCCCTATTTAAAACGAAGGGTTACCACCTCATTGCATTTTTGTCAAAACGCGAACTAGCACGAATTTCAAAAAAAGCTGATGTTAATTTGGCATTTTTATTACAAACAACCCCGAACAAACATTTCAACAACCGTTTTTTTACAGAAAATCATTAAAAAAAGGACATGGATGATCGTCCTCGGACAAATTGTATATACAGTTGGACACGCCTTAACCCATTAAGGCCCTGCGTTGCGTTTTCGCAACGTTCACTTTAACCTCCCCTCAGGCATTTTGTTGTTCATTGATATTGTTATAAAGCACAGAGAAATAAAATTTAACTTAATACCTAATCGACCTGTTTTTGGATTTGTATCATACATGAGTTTTTTTTATAAAAATGTTTAATATAAATTTTTAATTTTTCCTGTTTTTTGGTTACTTTTGGACAAAGTTTAAAAAAATAAAGTCAAATAGAATATACCTATCTGAAACTTCTGAAGGAGATAGCTAACATACGAACATTAATATTTCTACTCAAAAATCCAATCATCGTAGACATTTGAGACTTTTTTTATGATTGGATACATCCGTGATGCGAAAACGCAACACTGGGCCTAAACCATATACAAATTACATAAAATTATCAAATAAAATATATTTTACAATCACTTGCTATTTAAATAAAACATGTATGCATGTAAATTATAAGTTGTTGTTATTACGCAGTAGGTAAATTCTCTATGTCAAGTGTGCTATTTTCCTAAAGGGAAGCGAACTTCCACCAAAGTAGTACCGTAATAGGTCTTTGGGCGAAGAGACCGGTTCCAGTTCTAACAGTTTATATTAATAAGATCTATCACTTTTACATGGGTTTGTCATTGGTTAATTGACACCAGTCACACATCTATGCTCAATGAACGTGTTAAGTGTTAGTTAGAACAATGTAAGATTATTTCGATACAATGTAGTATGTACCGTAATTCATTACTTTTTTTACCTTCTTGTTCTTTATGCACCAGTTAGATGATGATGATGAGTTCTCCTTTCACTGGTCATGAGTTCTATCTTTTTGAACTTGTTCTATTTTCACAGTTCCAGGAACAATTGACACAAATTTCCAGCAGGGTTACTTCAATATTTGATGCCATCCACTGACAGCTAGGATATTTCAGGAGTGGGCATTATATTGAACCTGTGGTAAATTATGAACCGATCTTTACGAAAGTTGACAGTGTGATTTCTAGTCATTTAAAACTGTGACAGAACAAAATTTATAACAATAGAATTATTTTTCCAAAGTGTTTTTCGAGAGTGGGTTTTATATGGGTCCTATGGTAAATTATGGACCGATCAATTTACAAATGTGAAAAAAGTGACGTAGCAGTGCACCCAAAGTGCTTTGGAGCATATCATAATTGAATTAAAAATAAAATGTTAATGAATAACTTTTTTAATTTTTTTTCCTAAAGACGTGAATAAAATATTTTAATTTAAAATTTTTAAAAATTCGCTTAATTTGTATATCCTTAAGGCTTAACGTTGCGTTTTCGAACGGGAGTTATCTGGACTCCCAAGTATCCGATTTGCCCAAAATTTGTTTTCTTTCATATTTAGGTATAAACAATTAAATTGTAAAAGTTTCATCATTATAGCTCGATGGGATCATTGTTCGGGACCTAATGGGTTAAAACAACCTTTCTAATGTTGGTAAGGAAACAGATTCTCAAATTAACAAAACATGCAAACTAACTGGTCCAGCTCACGAGGATCAAAGCTGGAGCCGAAATATTTAAAATATCATCATAAAAAAAATACAAGGTTCATTTTTAAGAGGGTGCATCGAGCTCTATAGGCCCTATATAAGCACTCCTCCTGGTAAACTGTTTAGTACGCCTAAAACCGTAATTAATAACGCTATCATGACAAAATTTGGCGTGTCACAGGACTATAAATAACACTGTAAAATTTTGTGAAGATTGGTCCATAATTTACTTTAGGCCCCATATAAAGCCTACTCCCGGATAACAGTTTAATACAATAATGCTATCAGAATAAAATTTAATACTTTACACTTTTATATGACTCGAAATCACACTAATAAATTTCGTGATGATCGGTCCAACTATTTGCCTCATATAAAGCCCACTCTGGTAAATTAATTAAATACGCCTCAGACCGTAACAGATATAGATATTACGGTAAAATTTCTTTCAACTTGGCTTCATATTGCCCGAAAAACTTTCATGCATTTTTGTGATAAACGGTCCATAATTTACCTAAGATTCCATATTTAGCAGCCTTCTAAAATTCACTGTATACGCTTAAACTAATTTCACCACTGAACACTGGGGAACTCCTACCAAAAATCCATAACTTCTTTATTTCCTTACGTAAATGGCTGAAATTTGGTATGCAATTTAAGTATAGCATGTTTGATCGCTAGGTACCCTTCCTTTTTCAAAATGAATAGCTTCTTTAACTCATTATTTTGTAGCTTTCTTCTATAACTACACAGAAAGAAAAACACTCGGGATAAATTAATCTTTTTATACTTACTTCAATCACGCATCGTACTTAAAAATTCAAGTACGAATAACACTAAAACGTACTTAAATCAATCCTTAATGGGATTACTTTAAAAAATCAATCCCGATATTTCTTGAAATAAGTATAAAATGCTTAAATCAAGTACAAAAAAGATTAAACTTGTCGTTGAAAGTGCCACTCTGAGAGTAAAATTACAAAATGAGGGTTTTATCTCATAAAACTTATTAGTCTCATCTCTCAGCATTGCATTTTTTTATGAGTGCGTACGTGTGTGTCTTTCAAAATTGTTTGTACAATTACAACAAAAACAAAACAACACAAGTTAGAACAAAACGATTTGCTTTTTGTTTGTAGTAACAACAAAAACAACAGAACAAGAAGAAAAACACATATAAATTATAACTTTGGAAGTTATTTTTGTAAAAAAAAACATATACATATGTATATGTATGTATTATTTTCATATTTAACCCTCCGGCTTACGCATGTTTTGATTATCTATACACATTAAACAAAGGTCCGGCCAGGCTCATGTGTACCACGAAGGGTTAAAAAGTAAATTTGAAATTTGCGTCTCATTTAGTTTATATTTTTAGTTAAATATGTACATACGATTTTTAAAGTAAAAACCATATCGGGCATGATATTGGTGTTTTATCATTCTTTAAGGTGTAAAACGGGTAAGTAATCAATTTTTTCTTTCTAATTTCTTTTTTGGTTTTTTTTCAAGAACAAATTGGAGATAAAATCCACTTTATAATACTAGAATCAAGTGAATTTTGAGATTAAATTAAATCAATATCATCTTCGGATTATTTTAAGTACGAGTTCGGATTAAAACAATTTTATAATTCTTGAATCAAGCGCATTTTGAGATTGATTCAATCTTAGTTTAACTTAAATCAATCTCATTTTCGGATTACTTTAAGTACGTAATCTGGATTGAATATGGATAATTTAAGTATTTTGGGATTAAAATTCCGTACTTGAATCAATCTTTCTGTACTTGATTCAAGAAAATCCGTACTCACCGTACTATCAATCCCGCTTCGGATTGATTTGAGTACGTTTGGATTGATTTTTCTTTTGAGTGTACATCTATAACAACTTATATAACTACTTTTTTCTGGATGTATTCAGGTAAAAAAAATAATGACTTACTTTTTAATGCGTTCATTTTGGGACATCCCTTGTAAAATTCATTGGTTCTTTCAGTAGAATTGTAAGTAGTGCTCTTATGTTTTTCCGATTACTCAACACATTATTTTGTAGGCGAAGTTTTTACTGGGTTAGACGTGGATCCGACTTGAGCTCCTGTGGATGGGTGAGGATGGTTTAGGAACCTTCAACTGAAACATACCAATTTCTTTTGGAAAGACCATAGAAATGGTATATATTTTTCCGTTTAAGGTGGGTGGGGTTGAGGGGGGTTGGAATGATTACCAATTCATTTTTCTTCCGCTGTACTCGCGACTGCATAATTATATATAACAAATATCTGTCTTACATGGCGTCATATAAAATGATTATTAAATTAACATATATTATTGATTTATTTGGTGAATTTTATTTTTGTATGGAATACACAAATTTTATGATTTTATTGTAAAATTCCAAATTTCAAAAGGTACCAAAATTTTTATAAAAACTTTTAAAGAGAAGAGAACACAATTTAAATTTTATTTTTATCTTAATTACTTAAGAGAAATCGAAAAGGCTATTTGTGACTTAAACACTAAGAAGGCACCTGGTATCGATAAAATCAATAATAAAATGCTTTTGGAGCTACCTCGCATAGCAAAGAAAATTATTCTTTTTATTTTTAATGCTAAGTAGTATGTTTAGGGCGGTTCCAAATATGATTTTCCATACAAAAGTTGGGTGCATGATGTAAGTGTTGCCATATTTTTATTATATTGGCCATTTTAGTGCTTTTTTTTGAAAAATAAAAAAAACGCTTAAAATATTTATAATAGGAATTTAAAAACCGGGAAACCAAAATACCAACAAAATGGGTATTTTGACGGGATTTTAGCGTCGACTTGAATATTAATTTAGGATTTTTAGTTGTTATATATATATATATATATATATATATATATAATAGGCAAATGGTTTGAAGGTTATCTATTTTGATTACGCTGCATCGGCTTTCTAGCTACTTTTTCCATACAAAAGTGAGAAGAATAGTGGCAGAATTGCCAAGTTTTTATTATTGCATTTTAGCGCTTTTTTCAGTACTATTATTATGGAAAAATAAAAAAACGCTACAAATTTTTAAAAATACTGTTTAGATGCAAATACGAATATGAGTGTAAAAGGGAAATGACGTGTAAAGAAAGTTGTTTAGGAGGTGTGATATTTTTGTTAATTGTATAATTTCTTCGTGTACGTGTCAGTCTTGAAGATTTTAAAAATTTTGTGAGGGATGATAATTTTACTTGTGCATAAGAATTTGTGGGAAAAATTTTTTTTATTTATTTAGTAGCAGGTGTTAAATTTCTTCGTGAACGTGTCTTGAAGATTTTAAAATTTTGTGAGGGATGATAATTTTACTTGTGCGTTTTCGTATTAACGATAAAACTAATCGTTGAATAATTATTTTTAGTTTTTCAGTTATTGTGTGTGTGTTTAGAATAGTTAATGACTTTGTTGTATAGGTTTTCTAGTGACTTTTTGCTTTGAATGCCTCGGTAGGCTTGTGGGATCAACCACTTTTTTTTATATCAACAGCCACCAGCTGCACATTAGCTATGTTTACATAAATAATCAGAATTATATTACAAAAAGTAGAAAGTAACTTCTTGGTTTTACTTATAGATCCTTAATAATTTTCGTTATCGTACTCTACTCCTCCTTATATATAACAGCAACAAAAACATTAGTAACTTAGAATATACATGAATAGAGCTGACGCAGCTGTAACAAGTCTAACAAACAGAAAACAAATCCAACAAAAAAAAAATGTTTTGTTTTCTGAAATTCTTTAATTATACTAAAATAAGCCCCGCCCTTTATTTATAAATTTTTTAACTAACGAAATATGACGGGACTGTACCAAAAATATGATTAATTGTGAAAATTTTTTTGTATAAATACCGCTGATATTTCTCAATCGAAATCAATCTTGTTTGAAAATCAAACCGTGAACATTTAATTTTTAATTAAATAAAAAAAAAAAAAAAAAAAAAAAAATTCAATCCTAAAATAAAAATGTCTTCTTTTGTGTGCAATTATTGTAAAAAAGTGTTTACACAAAACAGAAGTTTAGCGAGGCATATCAGACTATTACATGATAGTCCGTCCTCAGCATGGAAGTGTACAACTTGTAATTTACAATTTGCTTCTCGTAAAGAACTTCTTACACATACAAACTCAAGAGTGCGTATACAGAATGCGGGGGGAATCTTATAATTACTGCAATACATGTAAGGAGCATATTTTAAAACAAAAATGGCATTATCATTTAAGAACTATTAACCATAAAAGGAAGAGTGCTACTCAAATTAATTCTAACTTATTTTGTATAAAATCAGTATTTAACAATCGTATGATGACTTATGTTTTGCAAAATACAGAAGAGAAAAATCTGATTCCTGAAAAATTTTTTAATGAAAACAAAGCACAGATAATAACATTAATTAAAGATTCAACAGAAAAACATCTAAATATAAAATTAAATTTTGAATTATTTTGTGAGTATATGCTTGTCAAGGAGGAAGATGATTCATATACTATAAACCTAAAGTCTCATCAAACAAAAATGATTATTTTGAGTTCAACCCTCACAATTGAGGAAATTGAACAACGTTATAAAGATCAATGTGAGATCCTAATAAGGAAAATGAGCGAGTTTCAGGAACGTGATAGTGGATGGACTTTAATAAAAATTAAATTTCTGGAAATCAATGTAAACGAATATAATCCTATAAAAAATTAATATATATTTATCAATATAATAATTATTAAGTTAAAACTCACAATATTTAAATAAAAAAAATATTCTCTTTCTTTTTAAAAATAATTTCATTTGTTTTATTTATTTATTTCTTTTTCAGTTATTTTATATAAAAATTCAAGTCATGAATATCCACAATGAAATGAATCTTCCTAGGTAGTAAAATTTTTAAAATACAGGTTTTGAATATTTCATGATGAAATAGCAATTCTATTTGTTTATAGATATTAGTAAGAATTTAAAGATAACAGATTTTTGATTATTATAACCTTTTATTTTTTTTTCTAGTTTGATACTCTATAATATAAGTTTAATGGAGAATTTTTCTATGGTTTGATACTCTACAATGACAGTATAGTTAAGAATTTAGTTCAATCCATGGATACAATGCATACAGTTAATAATTATACATTATACATACAAATACAATAAAATTTCCATTTTATTAACCATAGTACATGGTTTATTAATTGTTTTGATAATATTTAGTAAAAGTTTATATATAGTATAAACTTGAAGTCGACTATACCAATAGAATATTAAATGTTACTGAAAAAAGGAAATCATATTACAAAATCTATTAAGATGATCTAAAAAAGAGTATTACATAGGAGTTTTGAATATTTAATAAGGAAATATCTATTATATCTGCTTATAATTATCAGTTAGGAATTTAAAGATAACAAATTTTTTTATAACTATTTCAGCTTTATATGTTTTTTTTTCTAGTTTATTAACCATACATTATCATACCATACCATTATAATCCATAGAATATAATATAATTTAGTTAACGCCGCAAAAGAAAATCACAAACTTTATTTATTTATGTAAAACCTTACCCCATTTATCATTTATTTATACTTTATATATACTAATACCATGAAATGAATAGTTCAATAACCATATTATATGGTTTATTTAATGTTTTTGTATACCGTTTTATAATTCCTATAATTTGTTTTCCTATTATTTCCCTTCTATACTTAATAGTTATACACTTCCATACATCCTTAAATATACATTCTGTTTTTAGCATTTCTATACTATACATATATAAAAAATTTTTCTTATACTAACATTCCTATATTTAATCTTAGTATTTTGATCTTCTTCTTGATTTGAATCTTAGTCTTAATGTAAATCTTAGTAGTAGTCTTTTGGTCTTGGTTTTATAGTTTCGGATTTCGATCTTATTTTATTTTTTTTTTATAGAATTGCAACATTACTCTTATATTACTCTTGAGTGCTGCTTTGTTTACGTTTTCTTAGACTGAATACATATCTAGAAATTTAAAATTTCTTTAATTACACATAAAATATTTATCTACTGTTATACGAATGCGTTGAAATTAGTGTTTTTAATTGAAATATTAAACTTAGATTTTAATTAGAGATATATATCTTTTATTTTATATAGAAAATTAATGCTCGATACATGCGACAACCTCGAAACTTGCACCGACCCCAGTTTTCATTACGTGCAAGAATCGAGTTTCTACTATACTTTATTCTCATCAAACTAATCACACAAGACGATTGTCTTCTGTTTTTCAAGAAAATCCATACTAATCCTTTCCATTTTATCAAATCAACCCATTATATTATTATTTTAATTTTAGCAATTCTTAAAAATTCTATTCAATTCTCACATAATTTTATTCATTCTATATACAACCTTAACCAGTAACTCATATTTATATATACGGTTTTTTCAAACCACTTTTAAAAACATATTTACTTGTGTACTATATTAAAAAATAATCTATAAACTTAAATGAAAATTTAGATTTATATTAAGTAATTTTATTATACGCTGATGTCTTTTCTACCTTTAATTTATATATTGGATAGAAGGTTACATCTGAATGTAGTGTTTCGGTAAGAATGTCTTTATATTACTTTAAATCAGGTTTCTTATAATACAAAGTTTTTAAATGAGATATTAACAATTCTAATGTTAATTTTAATCTAATTTCATTTAAATCATATACCTATATATATATATATACATATTAATTTGTTAGAATTAATCCATCAATTACCATCATAATCATATTAATGTAATATATATATTTTTTTTTTTTTTTCATTATTTTTATTATTTGTTAAAAACTTTATATTCTTATATGTAGGAGATACATATGATTTAGGATTTCCCCTTCATTTTAAACTTGTTTGATTTAAAAATTTTCATATTAGTTATTTCAACCTTTTCATTATCATTATCATAATCATCATAATTAAGATTAGTTATGTTCTTTACTCATTAAAAACAACAATTCTATTATGTAATGTTTTTTTCTAGTTTGCTACTCTATAATATTAGTTTAATGAAGAGTTTTTCTATACCACGAAATGACTAGTTTAATAACCATATTATATGGTTTATTTAATGTTTTTGGCTACCGTTTTATAATTCCTACAATTTGTTTTCCTTTTATTTCCCTTCTTTACTTAATATTTATATACCTCCATACATCCTTTAATATACATTCTGTTTTAGGCATTTCTATACTATACATATATATAAATTTTTTTCTTTACTAACATTCCTATATTTAGTCTTAATCTTATGATCTTAGTCTTGATTTTAATCTTAATCTTAGTGGTAATCTTGATAGTAGCCTTTTGGTCTTGGTTTTATAGTTTCGGATCTCGATCTTAGTTTTTGTATAGACATCTCATTTATAAACCAATAACTTCAATCTCATCAAAACTATCACACAAGACGATTGTCTTCTGTTTTTCAAGAAAATCTATACTAATCCTTTCCATTTTATCAACTCTATCCATTATATTATTATCTTAATTTTAACAAATCTTATAAATTCTATTCAATTCTCACATAATTTTATTCATTCTATATACAACCTTAACCATTATCTCTTATTTATATAAACAGTTTTTCAAACCACTTTTAAAAACATAGTTTGATTTTTACTTGTCTACTATATTAAAAAATAATCCATAAACTTAAATGAAAATTTAGGTTTATATTAAGTAATTTGATTATACGCTGAGATACGCTGATAGTTTTTCTATCTTAAATTTTATATATTGGATAGAAAGTTACATCTGAATGAAGTGTTTTGGTAAGAATGTCTTTATATTACTTTAAATCAGGTTTCTTATAATACCATGTTTTTGAATGAAATATTAACAATCCTAATGTTAATTTCAATCTAATTTCATTTAAATCATATATGTATATATATATACATATATATTTATATATAAATATATATATATATATATATATATATATTAATTTGTTAGAATCAAACCATCAATTAACATCATAATCTTATTAATGCCATTTACTTTTTTTTCATTATTTTTATTATTCGTTAAAAGCTTTATATTCTTATATGTAGGAGATACATATGATTTAAGATTTCCCTTTCATTTTAAACTTGTTTGATTTAAAAATTTTCAAATAAGTTACTTCAACCTTTTCATTATCATTATGCTCATTATCATAATCATCATAATTGAGATTAGTTATATTCTTTTCTCATTAAAATCAACAATTCTATTATCATAATCATCAAAATTGGGTTTAAATATATTTTGTTTTTATTTTTTCGTTGAAACCAACAAATCATCATCATTATTATCAAAATCAGGTTTATCAGGAATTGAGCTTATAGTTGGATGTAAATACGATTTAAACAATAATAAACGACATCGAATGAGTGATTAATCATTTTTTTTAATTGAAAACATACCACTTTTCATCAAGATACCTTATTTTTAATCTGGTAGCATAAAGCAGTTACCTATTTTTAATCTGGTAACGTAGAAACAGAGAGAATTAATATCAGATTTAAATAGCAAACCAAATATAAGATACATTATTATATAATACAACAACAACAACAATATATTCAACATGAATTGATTCTAAATAAAATACACACAAATTCTTAAATACATTCAATTAGTTTGTCTTATGATTATACGTTAGCTGAGGGTAATTCATACCATATACATATTTACACGTTATGCACTTACAACATAAAATTCAAAGTTTATTAACGATCATATCAAAATAGAATCATATTACACAAACAATATATAGAATATTATAATGAGAAAGATACACATTCATATGTCTATAGATAACAGTTAAGAATTTTACAATATATTGGTTGAAGATATGTTATTTCTAATTAAGAGTTTAGTTTGATGGTTTTTGGAAGTTTATTTTCAATATAAATACATACATAAATATTTGCTGATTTATTTCTATTTGATAATTTTTGATTTGTTTGTTTTTTTTTTTTCTTCTTTTTTACCTACACCACATTAATGAAATGGATATAATATATACGTTCATGATGATGTTTTTCAACACTTTTAAATATTTGTTAAATATAGCTACATCAACTTCTTAATACATCGAATCAACTTACTTAGAATTAATTTTTAAATTAATATTTTGATATCCGTATACCCAGCTGACAGGCTGGTTGTGTATAGGTTTACATGATAATCACAAATTTCTTTAAAATAATAAAAGTTCATTGAATTAACTATCAAATTGCAACCTTACCCATAAAGTATAGATAGTACATCCCATATAAATTTATACTTTTACATTAAAGTGTATTGTTTCACTATATTCTAATCATGATTAATATAGAAAATCATATTTTCATATACCCACACCACAAAAGTGAAGAGTATATTAGATATACGTTAATACTGATCCTAGTTACCTTTTTATATACTAAATCAACTTATTTACTTAGAATTACTTTTTAAATCAGTTTAAACATGAATCAATCCGACTGGTTGGTGGACTGTTTATATAAAACTAAAAATAAAATTTGATTTTTAGGTTTACATGCACAACTAGCTGTTTATACAAACGATCTCCGTCCATCGTTAACATATATGTGGTTTACAGAACACAAACGCAAATCTCATCAGTTCAACTTTCATTTAAAACAAAATTTGTTTCAGTTTTAAATGTAATTTGAATTGATGAGATTTGCGTTTGTGTTCTGTAAACCACATATATGTTAACGATGGACGGAGATCGTTTGTATAAACAGCTAGTTGTGCATGTAAACCTAAAAATCAAATTTTATTTTTAGTTTTATATAAACAGTCCACCAACCAGTCGGATTGATTCATGTTTAAACTGATTTAAAAAGTAATTCTAAGTAAATAAGTTGATTTAGTATATAAAAAGGTAACTAGGATCAGTATTAACGTATATCTAATATACTCTTCACTTTTGTGGTGTGGGTATATGAAAATATGATTTTCTATATTAATCATGATTAGAATATAGTGAAACAATACACTTTAATGTAAAAGTATAAATTTATATGGGATGTACTATCTATACTTTATGGGTAAGGTTGCAATTTGATAGTTAATTCAATGAACTTTTATTATTTTAAAGAAATTTGTGATTATCATGTAAACCTATACACAACCAGCCTGTCAGCTGGGTATACGGATATCAAAATATTAATTTAAAAATTAATTCTAAGTAAGTTGATTCGATGTATTAAGAAGTTGATGTAGCTATATTTAACAAATATTTAAAAGTGTTGAAAAACATCATCATGAACGTATATATTATATCCATTTCATTAATGTGGTGTAGGTAAAAAAGAAGAAAAAAAAAAACAAACAAATCAAAAATTATCAAATAGAAATAAATCAGCAAATATGTATGTATGTATTTATATTGAAAATAAACTTCCAAAAACCATCAAACTAAACTCTTAATTAGAAATAACATATCTTCAACCAATATATTGTAAAATTCTTAACTGTTATCTATAGACATATGAATGTGTATCTTTCTCATTATAATATTCTATATATTGTTTGTGTAATATGATTCTATTTTGATATGATCGTTAATAAACTTTGAATTTTATGTTGTAAGTGCATAACGTGTAAATATGTATATGGTATGAATTACCCTCAGCTAACGTATAATCATAAGACAAACTAATTGAATGTATTTAAGAATTTGTGTGTATTTTATTTAGAATCAATTCATGTTGAATATATTGTTGTTGTTGTTGTATTATATAATAATGTATCTTATATTTGGTTTGCTATTTAAATCTGATATTAATTCTCTCTGTTTCTACGTTACCAGATTAAAAATAGGTAACTGCTTTATGCTACCAGATTAAAAATAAGGTATCTTGATGAAAAGTGGTATGTTTTCAATTAAAAAAAATGATTAATCACTCATTCGATGTCGTTTATTATTGTTTAAATCGTATTTACATCCAACTATAAGCTCAATTCCTGATAAACCTGATTTTGATAATAATGATGATGATTTGTTGGTTTCAACGAAAAAATAAAAACAAAATATATTTAAACCCAATTTTGATGATTATGATAATAGAATTGTTGATTTTAATGAGAAAAGAATATAACTAATCTCAATTATGATGATTATGATAATGAGCATAATGATAATGAAAAGGTTGAAGTAACTTATTTGAAAATTTTTAAATCAAACAAGTTTAAAATGAAAGGGAAATCTTAAATCATATGTATCTCCTACATATAAGAATATAAAGCTTTTAACGAATAATAAAAATAATGAAAAAAAAGTAAATGGCATTAATAAGATTATGATGTTAATTGATGGTTTGATTCTAACAAATTAATATATATATATATATATATATATATATATATATATATATATATTTATATATAAATATATATGTATATATATATACATATATGATTTAAATGAAATTAGATTGAAATTAACATTAGGATTGTTAATATTTCATTCAAAAACATGGTATTATAAGAAACCTGATTTAAAGTAATATAAAGACATTCTTACCAAAACACTTCATTCAGATGTAACTTTCTATCCAATATATAAAATTTAAGATAGAAAAACTATCAGCGTATCTCAGCGTATAATCAAATTACTTAATATAAACCTAAATTTTCATTTAAGTTTATGGATTATTTTTTAATATAGTAGACAAGTAAAAATCAAACTATGTTTTTAAAAGTGGTTTGAAAAACTGTTTATATAAATAAGAGATAATGGTTAAGGTTGTATATAGAATGTGAATAAAATTATGTGAGAATTGAATAGAATTTATAAGATTTGTTAAAATTAATATAATAATATAATGGATAGAGTTGATAAAATGGAAAGGATTAGTATAGATTTTCTTGAAAAACAGAAGACAATCGTCTTGTGTGATAGTTTTGATGAGATTGAAGTTATTGGTTTATAAATGAGATGTCTATACAAAAACTAAGATCGAGATCCGAAACTATAAAACCAAGACCAAAAGGCTACTATCAAGATTACCACTAAGATTAAGATTAAAATCAAGACTAAGATCATAAGATTAAGACTAAATATAGGAATGTTAGTAAAGAAAAAAATTTATATATATGTATAGTATAGAAATGCCTAAAACAGAATGTATATTAAAGGATGTATGGAGGTATATAAATATTAAGTAAAGAAGGGAAATAAAAGGAAAACAAATTGTAGGAATTATAAAACGGTAGCCAAAAACATTAAATAAACCATATAATATGGTTATTAAACTAGTCATTTCGTGGTATAGAAAAACTCTTCATTAAACTAATATTATAGAGTAGCAAACTAGAAAAAAACATTACATAATAGAATTGTTGTTTTTAATGAGTAAAGAACATAACTAATCTTAATTATGATGATTATGATAATGATAATGAAAAGGTTGAAATAACTAATATGAAAATTTTTAAATCAAACAAGTTTAAAATGAAGGGGAAATCCTAAATCATATGTATCTCCTACATATAAGAATATAAAGTTTTTAACAAATAATAAAAATAATGAAAAAAAAAAAAAAATATATATATTACATTAATATGATTATGATGGTAATTGATGGATTAATTCTAACAAATTAATATGTATATATATATATATAGGTATATGATTTAAATGAAATTAGATTAAAATTAACATTAGAATTGTTAATATCTCATTTAAAAACTTTGTATTATAAGAAACCTGATTTAAAGTAATATAAAGACATTCTTACCGAAACACTACATTCAGATGTAACCTTCTATCCAATATATAAATTAAAGGTAGAAAAGACATCAGCGTATAATAAAATTACTTAATATAAATCTAAATTTTCATTTAAGTTTATAGATTATTTTTTAATATAGTACACAAGTAAATATGTTTTTAAAAGTGGTTTGAAAAAACCGTATATATAAATATGAGTTACTGGTTAAGGTTGTATATAGAATGAATAAAATTATGTGAGAATTGAATAGAATTTTTAAGAATTGCTAAAATTAAAATAATAATATAATGGGTTGATTTGATAAAATGGAAAGGATTAGTATGGATTTTCTTGAAAAACAGAAGACAATCGTCTTGTGTGATTAGTTTGATGAGAATAAAGTATAGTAGAAACTCGATTCTTGCACGTAATGAAAACTGGGGTCGGTGCAAGTTTCGAGGTTGTCGCATGTATCGAGCATTAATTTTCTATATAAAATAAAAGATATATATCTCTAATTAAAATCTAAGTTTAATATTTCAATTAAAAACACTAATTTCAACGCATTCGTATAACAGTAGATAAATATTTTATGTGTAATTAAAGAAATTTTAAATTTCTAGATATGTATTCAGTCTAAGAAAACGTAAACAAAGCAGCACTCAAGAGTAATATAAGAGTAATGTTGCAATTCTATAAAAAAAAAATAAAATAAGATCGAAATCCGAAACTATAAAACCAAGACCAAAAGACTACTACTAAGATTTACATTAAGACTAAGATTCAAATCAAGAAGAAGATCAAAATACTAAGATTAAATATAGGAATGTTAGTATAAGAAAAATTTTTTATATATGTATAGTATAGAAATGCTAAAAACAGAATGTATATTTAAGGATGTATGGAAGTGTATAACTATTAAGTATAGAAGGGAAATAATAGGAAAACAAATTATAGGAATTATAAAACGGTATACAAAAACATTAAATAAACCATATAATATGGTTATTGAACTATTCATTTCATGGTATTAGTATATATAAAGTATAAATAAATGATAAATGGGGTAAGGTTTTACATAAATAAATAAAGTTTGTGATTTTCTTTTGCGGCGTTAACTAAATTATATTATATTCTATGGATTATAATGGTATGGTATGATAATGTATGGTTAATAAACTAGAAAAAAAAACATATAAAGCTGAAATAGTTATAAAAAAATTTGTTATCTTTAAATTCCTAACTGATAATTATAAGCAGATATAATAGATATTTCCTTATTAAATATTCAAAACTCCTATGTAATACTCTTTTTTAGATCATCTTAATAGATTTTGTAATATGATTTCCTTTTTTCAGTAACATTTAATATTCTATTGGTATAGTCGACTTCAAGTTTATACTATATATAAACTTTTACTAAATATTATCAAAACAATTAATAAACCATGTACTATGGTTAATAAAATGGAAATTTTATTGTATTTGTATGTATAATGTATAATTATTAACTGTATGCATTGTATCCATGGATTGAACTAAATTCTTAACTATACTGTCATTGTAGAGTATCAAACCATAGAAAAATTCTCCATTAAACTTATATTATAGAGTATCAAACTAGAAAAAAAAATAAAAGGTTATAATAATCAAAAATCTGTTATCTTTAAATTCTTACTAATATCTATAAACAAATAGAATTGCTATTTCATCATGAAATATTCAAAACCTGTATTTTAAAAATTTTACTACCTAGGAAGATTCATTTCATTGTGGATATTCATGACTTGAATTTTTATATAAAATAACTGAAAAAGAAATAAATAAATAAAACAAATGAAATTATTTTTAAAAAGAAAGAGAATATTTTTTTTATTTAAATATTGTGAGTTTTAACTTAATAATTATTATATTGATAAATATATATTAATTTTTTATAGGATTATATTCGTTTACATTGATTTCCAGAAATTTAATTTTTATTAAAGTCCATCCACTATCACGTTCCTGAAACTCGCTCATTTTCCTTATTAGGATCTCACATTGATCTTTATAACGTTGTTCAATTTCCTCAATTGTGAGGGTTGAACTCAAAATAATCATTTTTGTTTGATGAGACTTTAGGTTTATAGTATATGAATCATCTTCCTCCTTGACAAGCATATACTCACAAAATAATTCAAAATTTAATTTTATATTTAGATGTTTTTCTGTTGAATCTTTAATTAATGTTATTATCTGTGCTTTGTTTTCATTAAAAAATTTTTCAGGAATCAGATTTTTCTCTTCTGTATTTTGCAAAACATAAGTCATCATACGATTGTTAAATACTGATTTTATACAAAATAAGTTAGAATTAATTTGAGTAGCACTCTTCCTTTTATGGTTAATAGTTCTTAAATGATAATGCCATTTTTGTTTTAAAATATGCTCCTTACATGTATTGCAGTAATTATAAGATTCCCCCCGCATTCTGTATACGCACTCTTGAGTTTGTATGTGTAAGAAGTTCTTTACGAGAAGCAAATTGTAAATTACAAGTTGTACACTTCCATGCTGAGGACGGACTATCATGTAATAGTCTGATATGCCTCGCTAAACTTCTGTTTTGTGTAAACACTTTTTTACAATAATTGCACACAAAAGAAGACATTTTTATTTTAGGATTGAATTTTTTTTTTTTTTTTTTTTTTTTTATTTAATTAAAAATTAAATGTTCACGGTTTGATTTTCAAACAAGATTGATTTCGATTGAGAAATATCAGCGGTATTTATACAAAAAAATTTTCACAATTAATCATATTTTTGGTACAGTCCCGTCATATTTCGTTAGTTAAAAAATTTATAAATAAAGGGCGGGGCTTATTTTAGTATAATTAAAGAATTTCAGAAAACAAAACATTTTTTTTTTGTTGGATTTGTTTTCTGTTTGTTAGACTTGTTACAGCTGCGTCAGCTCTATTCATGTATATTCTAAGTTACTAATGTTTTTGTTGCTGTTATATATAAGGAGGAGTAGAGTACGATAACGAAAATTATTAAGGATCTATAAGTAAAACCAAGAAGTTACTTTCTACTTTTTGTAATATAATTCTGATTATTTATGTAAACATAGCTAATGTGCAGCTGGTGGCTGTTGATATAAAAAAAAGTGGTTGATCCCACAAGCCTACCGAGGCATTCAAAGCAAAAAGTCACTAGAAAACCTATACAACAAAGTCATTAACTATTCTAAACACACACACAATAACTGAAAAACTAAAAATAATTATTCAACGATTAGTTTTATCGTTAATACGAAAACGCACAAGTAAAATTATCATCCCTCACAAAATTTTAAAATCTTCAAGACACGTTCACGAAGAAATTTAACACCTGCTACTAAATAAATAAAAAAAATTTTTCCCACAAATTCTTATGCACAAGTAAAATTATCATCCCTCACAAAATTTTTAAAATCTTCAAGACTGACACGTACACGAAGAAATTATACAATTAACAAAAATATCACACCTCCTAAACAACTTTCTTTACACGTCATTTCCCTTTTACACTCATATTCGTATTTGCATCTAAACAGTATTTTTAAAAATTTGTAGCGTTTTTTTATTTTTCCATAATAATAGTACTGAAAAAAGCGCTAAAATGCAATAATAAAAACTTGGCAATTCTGCCACTATTCTTCTCACTTTTGTATGGAAAAAGTAGCTAGAAAGCCGATGCAGCGTAATCAAAATAGATAACCTTCAAACCATTTGCCTATTATATATATATATATATATATATATATATATAACAACTAAAAATCCTAAATTAATATTCAAGTCGACGCTAAAATCCCGTCAAAATACCCATTTTGTTGGTATTTTGGTTTCCCGGTTTTTAAATTCCTATTATAAATATTTTAAGCGTTTTTTTTATTTTTCAAAAAAAAGCACTAAAATGGCCAATATAATAAAAATATGGCAACACTTACATCATGCACCCAACTTTTGTATGGAAAATCATATTTGGAACCGCCCTAAACATACTACTATGCTATTTTACGCCTTGAATACTATCCTGAAAAATGGAAGGTTTCCTTAGTTACCATGATACCAAAGACAGGTAAATATCATACAAAAGTTGAGTCTTATAGGCCTATTAGCTTATTATCAAATATGTCAAAGCTGTTTCAGAAATTATTAGTTTCAAAATTAACACCGATTTTAAGTGAAAATAGATGTATTCCAAACCATCAGTTCGGATTTAGAAGAAAACACAGCACAATCGAGCAGACTCATCGAATAGTAAATGTCATAAGAAAAGCATTTGAAGAAAAGAAAAATTGCTCAGCACTCTTCATCGATGTTTCGCAAGCTTTTGGCAAAGTCTGGCATGAAGGCTTATTACACAAATTGAAGCAAAATTTACCAGCAAACACACACAAGCTGCTAGAAAGCTACTTAGTCGGTCGCCAATTTATTATTAAAGAAGGAAATTTCTTAAGTTTACCTCAGCCCATTGCCGCTGGAGTCCCACAAGGCAGCATCCTGGGCCCCCTATTATACTTAATTTATACTTCGGACATGCCAACAAGCAACTACACACAAACTTCAACATTTGCAGACGATACAGCTATTCTAAGCGTCCACGAAAATCGTTATGAAGCATCGCGTTTCTTACAGCATCATATATTTCAACTAGAAATATGGTTAGGACAATGGAGGATAATGGTCAATGAGCAAAAATGCGTACATATAACATTTACTTTGCGCCGGGAATCTTGCCCCCCTATTACAATCAATAATCAAATAATTCCTTAACATTCGCATGTTAAATATCTCGGTATACATCTAGATCGGCGATTAACGTGGAAATGCCATATAGAGGCAAAATTAACTCAAATGAAACTAAAAGCCATTCAAATTCATTGGCTTATTGGAAGAAATTCTGTCCTTAGTCTCGATTGCTAGCTTCTACTTAACAACTCTATCTTAAAGCCTATCTGGTGCTACGGTATTCAACTATGGGGCACTGCCTCGGCCTCTAATATCGACAAAATTCAAAGGCGCCAAAATAAACTTCTTCGAATAATCACAGCAGCTCCCTGGTATGTTAAAAACTCAAACATTCATAAGGATCTCAATGTGCCATTAGTTAAAACTATGATTGCAAAATATGCAATAAAATATTTAAAAAGGCTTGAACAACACCCAAATCCACTAGCTCGAAATATTTTAAATCATGGCGGCCACACTCGCTTAAGAAGAAGAGACACTGCAGCACTTACCCAATTAGATGATCGATAAACACCTATGTATATCAGTGAACAGAACCCGTGATGAAGAAAATTTTGTCTGGCACTGGCAGGACATAAAATAACGTATTAGGTTAAGATTTGATTAATTATTGTTAGTTCATATTTAATATATGAAGATTCAATAAAAAAATAATGACAAAAAAAAAAAAATCTTTATTACTTAAGAGGACAAATTTTTTACCAAAAAAGAACCAAAATTTAATTTTTGCCCGTTTTTATGCCCAAAATGTGCAAATTTCAAAAAAGTACCAAACACATGACAATTAAATTTTTGATTTAATAATGGTATTTTTTGAATTTAACGTCTACCTCTGTTAGATCACGATATATTATGTTACTGATTTTACCCGTTTTTTCCCATTTCTAACCCCTTATAAATTTAATTTCCAAAAGCCTCTTATATTTTTTTATTTTACACATTGGGAGGGGAGTCTACATATAAAATTTCAAGTGTCTGGCTTAAGTTGCTTGTGCTGGGCGATGATCACCCAGTCAGTCACGCTAATCTTATAAAAATATATGCAATCACTAAAAATGATCTGGTTACTAGAATGGCAGGTGGTAGCAGCTGAAATTTTGAAACTTAGCAGTATTAGATAGAATTATCACTTAACCTCCCCTAGCCCCACCTATTTTTATGGTCTCTTTAAATTTGGCTTACTTTAGGTTTTATTTATTTTTAAAGTAACTCACAATCACTTCACTTATCCAAAAAAATAACGTACACAAAATCACAATTTTCACATGGAATGATTAATTACTAAAAGGGTTTAAATATAACGTGCTTATTTTCAAACAATCTTCTTCTTCTTATTTCCCTTAGCTCCCTGTGGAGCATAGGGCCTCAACGTAATTTCGCCATTCTCCTCTATCTCGAGCGATGATTTTTGCCCTGTTGAAATTGTATCCCATTTTTTTCATATCATCTTCAAAAGTTCGTCTCCATGTATGCTTTGGCTTTCCTCGTTTCCTGCTACCTTGCGGGTTCCATTCTAGAGCCTGTCCGCATATTTCTGTTGGTGATTTCCGCAGGGTGTGACCAATCCAATTCCATCGTCTCTTTTTAATTTCGAGTTGTATTTCAATTTGGTTGCATTTCTCGAGAAGTAATTTGTTGGATATGGTATTTGGCCACCAGATCTTCAAAATTTTCCTGAGGCATTTATTTACGAAAATTTGAAGTTTCTTTTCATGTGCTTTCGTCATTAGCCAGGTCTCACATCCGTATAAAAGAACAGATTTTACGTTTGAGTTAAACGAACAATACTTTAAAGGAAAAATCATAGCTTACTTTTATTTCAAAGTACAAAAATCAACTTTGAAAACCTTAAATTTGTAAGAAAAAATTCTTTACTTTGCTCCAGTATTACAGTAAAATAGTTATCCAAGAGCCAAATTAAGATATGAGTTGTATGTCTTGAAGTGCTCGCTAAAATCTGCCATCAAAATAATTCATTTTTGGCCGGAATTTCCCAGTGTACACTGTATTGAAATTTATTGTTACAAATCATGATATTTTATTCAAGATTGTCGTCCAATAATTAAATATAGGTCTAAACCGCAACCAATTTTAATGCTGATGTCTGTTTTTATAAAGATAAATTAAAACTAAATAGATATCATGTAGATATCACTCCTTAAATATTCGAACTGTCGGTGGAGGGTATCAAAGATACGGCACAGCCGAATATACAACGAATATATACTTTTTCCGTTTGTGTTCATTTTTGGGACGAAGCAAAATTTTTACTTAAATTTTTTAACGGACTACGAAACTTTAACCCTTCCCGTATATTCGTAAACGATTATTAACTTTAACAAACGTTTATTAAGAAGTATTTTCGTATAAAATTAATTTTGTAAACATTTTTAAAATTTAGAGATTATCAAAGAAATTTTTGGGAATACAACATTTTAATTTAAAAGATTTTTTATTCGTGCTTGATTCCCAATTTTTATTCTTGATAAAAACACTAAAATTTATTGTTGATGGGAAAAACTATTCAGATGCGCATTTCACTGGTTGCTTAGGCCAGATCGTCAGGAAACTTCATCCATAAAGATTTTAGAAAAAACTAAAGATATTATACAAATAAAACTGTTAAACGTATAAGAATTATAAACACCAGTTTTACTTGGGAATTAAGCACGACTAGCAAAACCTTTTAAATTAAAATTTAGAGTTTTTTTATGAATACAGACAGGCATAAATTCTCATGTTTTTACTTGTATTCACAATTTAGACCTCTGTAGTTCCATTGAACTGTCAAATGTGGCGAATGTGGATATATTATAATTGTCACAAATAGACATTGTTGGCAATTCAAAATGATCAGTCAGTTTTATTTCTAGAACAAAAAGTTTTATTTGAAGAGAACGGACGGACGGACAGACAGCGTTAAATTATTTCTGCTATTATAAAGGTCCAGAATATGTATACCAGAGATCAGCAATGAATCGTTTTTTCGCTACTCATACTGACTTATGCAATTGTTAGAATAAGTGCGTAGAAATCATTTAAACTAAACTACTCTGATTCACTCATACTCACAAGAGAAATATTTATGAGTGCGACACAACTTAATAATCAGCGCTGCCAGATAAATTTGCAGAAAAATCGTCCACTTCATACATGTAACTTTAGTAAAGTGTAATTGCCAAATCGTCACTTTCCTATTTCGGGGACAAATCTGGCAGCCTCGCATTTTGCTTCGCCTATACACATTGAGTTGAGTAGATTCTAAATCAAACACTACAAATGTTGCTGAGTATGAGTACGATGAATAAAATTAAACTTTTGAGTGAATATGAGTTTGAATAACATTGGAATAAGTATGAGTGCGTATAAGTACAAGAATTTATGAGTCATGATTTAGCTCTACTACTCACTTTTTGGCTACCCATTGCTGATCTCTAATGTCTACTTTGTGAGATCTAAGATCAATATTTTTTAAATTACAAACTGTGGTGAAAGATATAACTTTAAACTCAAGAAATTCTCCAACAAGTATCCTTTGACAAACAGTTGTTAAGCCTACTGTTCAAATTTTACTTTTACAAAAAACACCAACTCCTGTTGCTGTTCTTGTTTCAGTAATACAACAAATTACAACAACAGCAAACACAAAAATATCTCTCGCAGACGAGATATAATAAAAGTCAATGATTATCATTTGGAAACAATAACTTTGGCTAAAATTATACCCTCAACCCAAAGAATTCATTGTTTATTGTATTTCTTGCTGTTGCAGTTTTTGAATTAAAATACAAAAAAAAATTATTGGATAGTTTGTTTGGTTTAGTGCGTTGCTCTGTTTTATTTATTTGCAATTTTGCATTCTAAGATTTATACGATTTTTAAGTAAATTATAGTAAATTTAGTTTTAATGGTGGACGAAACAATAAAGGCAAGAATATTTATACTTTTTAGTTAAAAAAAGAAGATTTAAAAAAGTTTTGTAAAAACAACTTTTCAGCAAAATGTTTCAATGGTCAAGTCTTTTAGGAGTTATAAGAAGTTGTGACTTTGAAAAAGCCTTTAAAAGATTAGCAGATAAGTTAAATCCCTGATTTTGAAAATCCTTTTACCTCCCTTAAAAAATACTTTCATTAAAATTTTTGGAAATTCCAAAAATTTTATAAAAAAAATTTCTCGATGCAAAGTGAAGGGATTTCCTAATTAATACCCCCTTAGAGTTTCTTTAAATTTATATTTTGTTTCTTCTCATGACTATCTTGGTACACTGAAAAAATTATCTCAAGAAAATTTTAACAACACCGTTTGCTTAAAATAAGATTTCAATTCAACAAACTTTTTATTTGATTCAATTAAAATATGTATCAAAATTATACTTTTCAAAATAGAACTTAATAAAACATATTAAATAATGCAATAATTAAATATTTATACATATTCAATAAAAAAGAATTAACTTCAGAATAAAGTCTGAATTTATGCTACTTTTTTAAAATATTTATCCATTTATTCAAAAATGTTGGGCAACAACTTTTTTTATTACCTCAATAAACTTGTTTGTTGACTAAAAATGCAATAACTATACCTGCACTGATAGAAAAATGCATCTTCATATTTATGATGCCCTAACATCAGAATTGTGACATCAACGTTACTACAAGTGGCATCAATGATGCTAAAAGTAACATCAATCCAATGACTAACGTCTTCGTAAAATTTTTTCATTTTTTACGTGTCATCTATTTTATGACTATAGTGACATCAATTCGATGCCACATTTTGTTTGATATAAACATTATTTTCATGAATTCAATGTATTATAAGAAGCAAAAATTCCCATATTCTATTTTTTTAATTATTTAGTTAAATACATCAAATTTTTAAAGTAGAATGATTACGAAAACCATATGGGGCATGGTGCTGGTGTCTTATTATTGAGAGTTCTGCTGTTAGCAAAGGTCGTAATTCAACAAACGTGAAACAAACATATGTAACGGGTAAGTAAATAATAATATTTAATGACAAACTGTCATTAAATTGATGCTAATGTGTCATTTCTCCGATGTTACTGCATCATCGCACTGAGGACGATGGTCTTCATTTCTGTGATGCCGATGTGTCATCCCATTGATGGCATAATTTCATTTTTACCCAGATGACACTTTGGCCAAGTGATGTTAAGGTTGACATCCCCATGATGAAAAGTGTCATGGGGTTAAAAACGAAGACACTTGTTTGTCATAGTACTGATGTCAAAATACAACAGCGTTATGACGCCTTTTCTATCAGTGTACAAACTTTTCTATCAACACCACAAATAAAGCCATCGCTGAAAATTCAAAAAATTTCTAAGCAAATATGAAATTTTCGTATTCAAATATTAAAATTATTTTTTTCTGTGTAACTTGTTATACATCCGGATCCATAACTTCATACATAAATTTCCCAACATACAAAAATTACACCTTCAACTGGCTTCATTTGAAACTCTAATATCGAAACAGACGACAACAATTACAAATTCATGCCCTGACAGTAATAATTTGCCATTTATGTTCTAACTTAAATATTTTTATGTACTTATTCTTACGAGAAATAGAAAAAAACTGTCTGTCATCAGATGGGCCAAAACAAAACCATGACTTAAAAGTGAAAAGTGATTTGTTTGGAGTTAAATATTTTTTAAAAAGAAAGGTTTTTAATGCAAAAAAAAAAAAAAAACTTGAAGGCAGAAAAAAGCTTAATTGAAATATGGCTTAAAACAAAACATTATTTGGCACCAGTGTTGCCAAGACTTGGTGACCAAAAATGGCTTAAATTTGGCTTAAAACCTTTTTCATTAAGAACACATTAAAATTCAACAACAAAACAAAAATAATTCCTTAAAAATTTTTTACAATGAAATTGAAAATTGAGATCAATTTGTTTCATAAGAATAAAAAGAATAAAAAAATTAAATCATCGCTAAAATCGATGTCGTTATAGTACATCTTATAAGAATCACTTATGCCTATTAGTTTAACATATTTTGAAGGTAAATCATAATCATGACAACATTTACCAAAGCTTTTAAGTCAAAATCTACAATAAAAATAAAAAAGATAAGAAAACATTTATTGTTATGGTAAAAATATTTTCCTTATTTATTAAATCGAAAAAATGGTTGGTTAATGTTATCTATTTTTGAAATAACTTTTAACGATGGTAACTTGACTAAATACCTCCCTCCCTGTTTCAGCATTAGACCAACTTTATAGTAGTGAGAGCAACTTTATACTAAATTTTCAAATTTCTTAACATTTTTTGTTGTCGCCTGCATCTCTATATTGAAATATTTCCGACCAGAAAGAAACAGTGTTGTTTTTGTTGATCCATTTTATGAATTAAGTTTCGGAATTCTGTACGTAGTTACAATAGCGTAAAACTTGTCAAGAAAGTCTCTTTTTAAAATGTACCTCATAATGCATTATCCAATATCTTATTTACATTTTTTTTTTCAAGAAAACTTTTCGTTTCTTTTCTTTTTTTCTTGCTTCTTTATATATTTGCATAAAAAATGATCCAACGATTGCATAAAACAACAGACCATTTTGAATGCGTAACGCATTCGATATGAGAACTTTTACTCTTTTTCAACTTTTTTAACATTTTCGATTTCAGTTTTCCATCATTCCTTGCCTTTTTCTCTTCAAGTCTTGAACATTTTGTTTTGCTTTCGTGGTTTTTTTTTACTTTTTTTTCGTATTTTGGCCCAGGTATTCAAGTGTTTTTAACTGACGAAGATCATTTATGTTAAATAAGTGTGATAAATCAGTCTTTTCTACAAATGCCAAAAAAAAAGAAGTAAAAATTGCATTTGTTTAAAGAAGAACCCATCTACTCGAACATTCGGTAGGAGGTTGGAAATTTGATTTGATGTATTTCTATGTTTTTCTTTTCGTTTAACTTGTACGATCGTTTGTGTAAATTTATGGACATTTTAAAGTAATAATAAATCAATAGATTGTTTTGTTAACTTAACATTATTTGTTTATAGAATTATAATTTTGTCTATTGTGTAGATTTCAATTTTGTTGATATAATTATGACCTTTTTGGTTGGGTCTAGAAAATGCCACGGTTAAAAGCGTATTGGAAATTTTATTAAAAGGAGAAATAAGGTTCTATAAGAAAATAGGACAAGTTTTTATATGTAAAAAAAAAATAAAATAAAAAAAATATTAAAATAAGCAAAAAAAAACAATTTTAAAAACCAATAAAGAAATAGGCGGCATGAAATAACTCCCCATGAAATAAGTCCCCAAAAAAATTATGAAATGACTCCAGTTTTCGGGGTCTTATTTCATATGAAATAAAGCCCCAATTTTAAAATGAAATGAAACCTCAACGAAATGAAATTGTTACCCAAATCAAAATGAAATAAATCCCCAAAAATTATTCAAAACGTCCACTCAATTCAAAAGGCTCCACGAAAAGCCCCCAATGAAATAACGCCCAGGAAAAAACCCCCAATGTAATAAACCCCAAAATAGGAAATAACGCCCAAAAACAGTGAATAAAATAACATCGAAAAATAAATGAAATACACCCCAAAACGAAAACGAAACAACCCCCGATATTTGGAAGTTATTTCATATGAAATAACACCCAATGATGAAAATGAAATAACACCGAATGAAATAAACCCCATCATCAACAAAAATTAAATTATGTCCAAAATTCATAAAAGAGTCAGTTTCACCATGGATTTCATGAAGTCAATATGAACCAACAGCAAAGTCGCAAAATTATTGAAATGAATCATGTGGAGGATCGCAGGCGTCTTCTTCATATTCGGTTCAAAAATATTGCTGCAGTTATTTTACCCGCCCGTAGATCCTTGTAGCCCTGCTCTATTTTTGCAGTTCGGAAGAAAATTTGCCTTTTACGTTTGGTCTTAACACAACTACCTCCACTGTTCAAATATAATTGTTTTTCACTTAAAGAATATAGTAAATTGCTATTTATTCGTTTTCCACCAACAATTTCGAATTCCACTTTTTTAAATATAAAAACGTCATGATGTAAAGCGTCCGAACTTCGATGCACAACTGAAAATATTTTATGTTTTACAACAACTCAACAGGCAAGGCAGATTATACTTATATGTGGACACTGTTATTCCAAAAAACAGTTACTTGAATTCTCAAAAAAAAGGAAAAATATCAAACTATGCAAGTGAAATAAACCCCAAATAAAATTAAATAACCCCCAAAATCCAACAGCTTTCAAAATGAAATAACCCCCGGATAAAAAATGAAATAACACCCAAATTAAACACGCTATAAAACAAACCCCGAATTTTAAAAATTTGTGGGGTGTCATTTAATTGGAGTTTATTTCATAATTTGAAAACCCCAAATTGGGAATGAAATAATTCCCAAAAAAAAAAAAAATGAAAAACGTCCCAAAAAATTGGGAGTTATTTCATATGAACACCCAAAAGTGTATGAAAAAAATTTGGGGAATATTTCATTTCTTGTTTGGGCGTTATTTTATTGGGGCGCTTTTCGTGGAGCCATTCAAAATATAGATTAATTTGCAATAATTGGATAAATATGAAAATGAAATAAGTCCCGAAAATATATTAAGGGACTTATTTCATTTCAGATTTTTGGGGACTTATTTCATATGAAATAAATCCCCAAAAAACGTTGTTGTTGCCTCTCATATATTTTTCTATCATTTCCGTATTGGGGAGTTATTTCATGCCGCCAAAGAAATATGTATGCTCAAAATATGCAAAAAAGCATGAATATGACTCCAAAAACTGCGCACTCGCAAACTGAACATTGAAATTATTTATTTAATATATTTTTGTCTGTATAAATAAAATTAGAGTTGTGCACGTGATGTGAATTTTTGGTGTCACGCGTAAATCACTTATTAGTGGTCGTCCATATTATGAAACATTAGCTGAAAAACTTTCTTCAATTCTCGTATGAAACTGCATTCGTGTCCATAGAACAAAACATTTGTTTTGCACCACTCTAGTGCCTTCTCTCTTTCTTCTGCTTCTTCTCAGTAAAAAACTTACAAAAACTGCTTGTACACGAAATCAAGTTCACTTTCCATTCGTCTTTCCCCTTTCATCGTCAAACTCAAATGTTTTATAATATGGACGAGGATTTATTGTAATTCCCTTAAATATAAATATCGCATAACACAGTGCTCGCTAATGCAATATGACATTTTCTTTCGTGATTAAAACTATAACATCTCGCACGAAATCTTAAAAATATTATGATAAAATTTCCTGAATTTTAAAAAAAATTTTATTAAAAAATTATCATAAAAACTTCATTGAAATGAAAATTCTTTTTCATTAAGAACTACAGTAGCCCAATAAAGACTACATACATCGTGATATCCCATATTAATAAAATGTACAATTATTTTGACAAATTGTTTTCTTGTCTATTGGCGTTATTTTTTCGTACAAGTACGTTAGATACCGTTAACTCAGCCTTGCTTAAAACAAAGTGCACATTAACAAGAACACTTATGTAAAATATTTTGTCCATTGTTTTGTGCACTTCAAACTGCTAATAAGAATCATAGTAGGCAGTGACTTTCGCTTCGGCATAAGTATTTTGACATGCATTTCATATTGGTTTTCTAGCTTGTTCTTTGAATTTGAAGGTCAACTGAAATTGTTCTAATTAATTTTTGTGTTGTTACTTACAATTTTGAGTTATCAGTGATTTGGAAATATGGGGAAAACGGCCGAATTAACAAATATTGTAAGAGCCTCGATAGTAGCAAAGTTCAATGCCAGCTTTAAGGTAATATACATAGCTAACGAGATTAATTTGACGCGTCGAACTGTTTATTGCCAAATAAACAAATTTCAAAACAAAAACGGTGTACAAAATTTACCGCGATCCGACGCGAAACGCAAAACAACTCTAAAGGCTCACTTAGGCGAACGTTGCTGTACCGTATCTGTACTGTATCCATCAGCTGTTCGCTTTTTGTTATATGAAAACCAATACAAAAGATTACCGAAATGCAATGTACCGTAGTTGCAACGTACCAATCTGTATAAAATAGAATTTCATGCCGTTGTTACGTGACATTTGAAGACAGTGATGGGCGGCTTGTATGTTACATTGAATACGGGTAATTTTGCTACTTTTGTTGGTACTTTTTTTTAGTATATCTATGGAATTGCGACAAAACAACTTACAATATTTCCAAATATATAAATATACATACATATGTTTAGATGTTTAAAATAAACAAATGCATATACACATACAATGAAAAAGGGAAACTATCGGGCCTGTTCTGAAAATCACGTGATTTCAAATCACATGTTTTTGAAATCACACGTGTGATTTTCTGGTGTTCTGATAGTTATACCTTTTTTGTATTTCTCGGTGTGCTTTCTGCAATTGAAGATCACACCAAAACATACAAGAACGGGACACTAAAATATCACACGTGTGATTTTAGTAGGCACATGTGATTTGAAATCACGTGATTTGAGTAAAAGAGATTTGCTGAACCGGCCTGTATAAAAGACTTTAAATGGTATCAAGACCTTGTTTGGTTTATACACATTTACAATATAGGAATGCTTAAAATTTATATATTCTAAAATACAAATTTATTTATTGTAAATCTATAATATAAATATTAAATTATTAACATTTTTTACATACACAAAATACTGTTTTAATACCATTTAAATCACGTGGTACCTTTTCTGCACAACGGTTACCATTTGAACAATTTTGATTCCCATCACTGTGTGTTTTGTTTTATGTATACTATTGCTTTTTGTTTATGTATGGGAAAACATATGACACGTTTTTAAACGTTCTATAAGTGCACCAACGTGCTTACAGTACGGTGCGGTACACTACGGCTACAGCAACGTTCGCCTAACTGAGTCTTAAGTGAAGACCGAATCCTCTAGCAAAAATTTAAAACAGACGTTCAGTTAAAACCTAAAGATGCCGCAGATGAATTAAATAAGTCATCCAGTAATGCAATTAGTGAGCGGACGATTCGGCGCCGCTTGAGAGGAGCATGTTTTAAGACTTAAATAGAAAGAGATATTCCAAACAAATCAAAGCAAAACAAATTCAAGCGTTTAGCTTTTGCAAATGCACATGTCCTAAAGCAAGTACAGTTTTGGAGAAAAGTTCTTTGGACTGATGAAAGCTCATTTGAACACAATTTATCGAAAAAGAAGATTTATGTAAGAATTCCACAATTTCAAACACAAAAAACTGCGCCAGTTTGCTAAAAATATAAGGGATTTTTTTTCTTGTCAAAAACATAAATAAACATATACATATAACTTTTTTAATAACAATCGTGGCCAAACGTGTTTATTTAGACTTTGTAGGATGCGATAGACTTGTCGCTAAAAAAAACATTTTTCCAAAACTCTGTTTCCTGATTTATGTGGTGTTTTGCAAGCCTTCCCCTTTTCATATTCACTTCGCTTGATAATGACATTTTTCTTAAAATTCGCATTGCAATGGTCTAACAGCCTACTTGGAGTAAATGCCAAAACAGACAACATACAGTGTTTTTGACCCTTCAGTAAATATCTGAAGGTCATCGTAGTGAACTATGTTTTGCAAAATTTTTACGGTGAATAAAGGACCAAAAATTGGCTCAGGTAGCGCTGCTAAATTGCTGAAAAGTTTAAAATCGAAATCAGCTTTGACGTAAAGTATTTTTAAGCCTTGGAAAAATATTAATCCTAAATATGTTGCAGCTTCTTGGTACCTTTTTGTAAACACGTTTTTCATCAAAATTATTTTTCAAAAATTTTTAATATTAATGCCTTAATAGCCGAATTTAAAACAACATAAAATAAAAGTGCTTGAATTCTCTTTGATTATAAAGCGAGTTTTTTAAGCCCGATGGAACTCACGGAAGGGTAAGCTGTCAAAAAAACTGTCACACTGCTCTCACTTTTTGACACTTATGATCAGTATACACTAGCAAATCATCGTGAAAACCTTCACTCTTCCAAACATTCTTTAAAAATCCGCAATCGATGCTGATAGCAGAATTGTGTTCAGCAGTGGGGATTATTTTTCGCTTGCGGAGTTTTTGATAAACAAAATTGCAGCTTAGTTCTGATTCACACTCTTCAAGTTTTAGCCATCATGCTGTGAGTTTTTAGCAGGGAAAGGAAAATAAATAGGATTCTCTTTTCTCTTCATTCCTAAGACTTGACGGCTTAAACTTTAAGCGTGTGAACCAGCGTTTATGGAATGAAATCAATCTAAGACACATCCTAGAGACTCCATTTCATGTAACGCTGGGGGTATTGCCGGATCTTAGTTTTTCAATAGTTACGCCGGTGCTCGCGTTGCAGTTAATGGAGATCTTGACCGCACTATAATCAATGATTTTGAATAAGAATTTGACATTGTTCCGGACGAGTTGTGGTTTTAACAGGTTTCTTAAAATCCGATCGCAACCATCGACTTATTGAAATCAAAATTTGGTGTTAAGTTGATTAGGAGAAATCGACCTGTCATGTGGCCTCCGAGGTCGTGCGATTTTACACATCTCGATTTGTTTTCTGTGGGGCTACGTGAAATCACTTGTTAATGCAAATAAACCAGCAACAACTGACGTTTTCGAGGCCAACATTATTTGTGACATATGGCCAGCAATGATCGAATAAGTGAAATCTGAACTTTTAGAATGGGCTTCGTCAACAACAACCACCAAAATCCTTTGCAACTGTAAATGGCATGAATTGATCTTTCGAATAAAAATATTTTGTTTTAATCATTTCAAGTTCTTTTTTGCTTGAAAAAAACACCCTGTCTTCTGACACTATGCAACGCAAGTTTTGTAAAGCTAGAAAGTATAACAAATAAGTCAATATAGTATCACATGTTCTTCTACTAAATTAAAATTTCCAAAACATTTTAGGCCTCTAGCAAAATATCTAACAACTTGTTTTTTAAAGGTTTCTTTTTGTTAAATTTGGCCTCTATAAAAGAAATCACTATCAGGTGATTATTTATGTGTTTACATACATTTCTAAATTAGTTAATGCCACAACGTGTGAGTTCTGTTACAAAGACCAGCCTTTCAACATTTCCAAAAGATTTTTTTTTTTATTTATAAACACAATTGCGTGTTCATAATTTCTAATATCAGATTTATTATTTTTTCCGCCTCTTTTATTGTAAAATTATCTTGTGTAGACTTTTAGAAATTAAATTAAAATGTCTAACGACAAAAGAAATAAAAAACATGACAATTGTACTTTGAACTGTCTAAATTGTCAATGATTTACTTTGTGGTAAATTCATGTATCTGTGTATCTACATTCTGCTATGTACTTTAGCCTTTTTATTTTTTTCCACATGACTGTTTAATATTTCTTATTGAATAGATTACTGTTTTTATTGTTTTTGTTGTGTTAATCGGTATATGCTTTGAATAAATAAAATTTGTTTTGTTTTGTGATCGATGACTTGCAACACTCTTTAATCAATTGTTTCTAATGGCCAGTGGAGGACTTTGGACAGATATAGACAAAATAAAGGTGTGTCGCTGTAAAATTGTGGTTTTCTAGACTGCCGGAATAAGTTCACAATTAAATGCTTTGAAAAGAAAAAGGGTTTTATAAAGAGTCATGTAAGAATAAGGTTTAAGTTGTATACCGGTTATTTTATATGAGAACAAAAAGAAAAAGTGTTAATTTAAGATACTTTCAAAAAAATTTTGTTGCAATATTAAATTATAAACAAAATTTATGGGTGCCCCGTTATGCTTGTTGGTATTGAGCAAATCTATCAGTGCGAAGGATGCGGGTTAGATTTCCGCTAGATGCTCTGGTCTGTTTTACTTCAGCATGCTGAAGATCTAAGATGTTATTGCTCGGTTAAATATTCATTAAAATATATCTTATTAAATTTAAATTTGTAAAAGACTAAATTTAAGACTTTTTGAGATACTTTCAAAGAAAGCAGAGTGATACGAGTTTAAGGTTATTCATAATGCGTTTGTCGATCTTTTTAAAGGTTTAAAGCGCTTGAAATGTTGCCAGCATTGATTATTTAGAGTCTGCATTTAAGATTTATGATTATGTGTGAAATTAATATTCACACTTACGAACGAGGAAAAAGGAGTAGGACGAGTATAGGCGTTGGTTGTAACCAGGGTTCGAATTCCAGCTCAGTCAATTGCTTTACATATATATAAATATTTCTACTTTCAAAATATGTTTTCCAAAGTATAATTACAAAGTACTTAGCTTAGGTTAGGTTCCATGCGCATCCATAGAGAAACAGCAGTTACCCAGATGGCGCTACTGCAGAGTACAGTCGTCTCCCTAATGAAGAGAAGAAGCGACCTAATATCTATCCTAGATATTTCTTCTAAGCAGGCAAACACCGGTATTTTTTCCTGATGCCCCGTAACCCAGGACATTGAAAAAAAAGTGAAGCACAGTTTCGTCTTCCTCCTCATCAAGACAACTTCTGCAGTAGTCGTTGAATTCTAGGTCCATTCTCCTAGCATGAGTCCCCACCGCCCAGTGGTATGTGGACTGCTCCATATCTAGAGACTTGTGGCCTGGAACAGGTCCATCCCCTCTGCGCAATTCTATAAGACTCGCGCTTAATAAATGACTTACAGTCAGCCATTGGAAGGCCAACGAATTGATCAATGAATGTGTCATCCATGCGACCACCTCTTTTGGCCAGCTCATCTGCTATCTGATTGCCCGGGCAGTCGGAGTGGCCTGATATCCATATTAGTGTTACCCTTGAATCCCAACCTCAACTAAAGACATCCGACATTCTACGGTTAACCTAGATGTCGTGTAGACACCCGCTACAAAAGCAATGGTAGCCTATATCAGTAAATATGCGTATATATCACCCGAAACCGATAATACCTCAGCCAGCCAGCTAGCCAACCTCCTTATAGCTGAGATTTCCGCCTACAGTAAACTTCATCTATTCGGCAGACAAAATAAAACGTTTATATCCAGTACCTCTATGAGGAACATCAGTATATTCCTCTAGGGCCGGTCCATGGAAAGTGCTTACGACCGACAGCGTATTGCTGTGCGCTATATGTGTCTTGTTCCGCGCACCAAAGAAAGGCTCCGGGGGTGCAGTAGTACACCCCATCAGGGACAATTGAACATTTGATTATCCTGGCGTGTACATAATCACGGGCTGGCCAGCTTTGCGTCGCGTTCAGCGATGTCGCCGAGCAAAGAGCCATCTGTTTGGCAGTGATTTCCACCGGGAGCCAGCTTAATAATGTAAATAGCGCCCTCGCAAAGTGGACCGCATTGAACCCGTGATCATCAACGTGACCAGTCTATTTACCTTTTCAAGCATCGCACGGTGCCTGCTCTTATCCAGCGCAGCCCACCACACAGTAATAACGAGTCGGCTTTACTACAGCCTCAAAGATCCTATTGACATACCTCGAGCCCATACCACAGTTTCTGCCGATTGCACCTCTGCACGCATGTATAGCAACTATTGCCATTTCCACCTCCATCCGGATATTTAGTCACCACGAACCACTCCCAGATACTTGACACTGTAAGAGATCTGAAGCTCAGTCCTATTTAACCTCGGAAGTCTAAACTCCTCGGTCCTATACTTCCTCGTAAAGAGTACCAGTTCTGTCTTGACACCCAATCCACATGATGTGCTCCAGGTGCTAAGTACCTTCAATGCAGCCTCCATACACTGATAGTGAAGTTTCACAATGGGTTTAGTACTCCTTCTTTGGGAGTACCCCATTTCTCCAGTCTCTGAACACAGGTCTAACCTACCGTAGAGGATATGATTCTATTACTGAGTGGATTGTCAACAAATCTACATATCTCATCATCAATCTCTAGACTCCTCATGTAAGCCACAAAACAGTCCGGACAGAATTTGTTGAAGGCCCCCTCAATATCGAGAAAGGCCACAAGTATGCACTCCCTTAAGACTAAGTACTTAAATTGAAGTATACTTAATAAGAATAATTTGAATTTTTACTTACAAATTAGATTGTGTTGAACAAAATTTCTCATTACAACATACGTTACGTGGTAAGAAAAGTTTTCAGTGGATATTCATATAATTGTAAAAAAAGTGTGTTGATTTGAAATAACTTCCTAAAACTTGTAATTATACCCTTCACCTCAGGTGGAAAAGGGTATATATAAGTTTGTCATTCCGTTTGTAATTTCTGCAATATTGATCTAAGACCCTATAAAGTATATATATTCTGGGTCCTTATGAGGAGAGAACTTGATTTAACCATGTCCGTCCGTCTGTCCGTCTTACGTTTGATATGTGTTTTCCGCAGACTCCATACATGATAGCGGCTAGGTTGTTTTACATTTATGTCACGTATAGTACACCATTTCGTGCTATTGAAATTCAGCAAGATCGGTCCACAAATGGCTGAGATATGATCAAAAAACCACGACTGCCTCTAATTTTTTCCAAAAATCCCTTGTTATTGTTGTATTTTTATTGCTTTTTTCTATATATCTGGAGATGGGCAAGAGCCAAAGTTTCCAAATTAGGTACACACATTTAGGTTGTCAATACACACCACTCTTCAAAATGGGGTCGGGATTGGAGAAGTGGGCGTGGTACCTCCCGTACAAAAAAAATTAAAAATTGCATAAAAACCTTAATTTTAGGGCTGTCATATGTCCTATGGATATGACTTATATACCAAAATATCGGAATAAAATATTTTTAGTTGAACATATTTTATAAAAAAACTCGGGAAAATCGGTTCAGATACAAAAAAATTATGACCAAAATTAATTTTTTTTTTTAATACCCACTTTCGGGAACCATAGGTCTCCTCGAGTCCAAGCTTTATAGCTCAAGTAAATGGTAAATTTCTTCTTAAACACGTCGGTATCTAAATCTGTCAAATCGGTTAAAAAATGGCTGAGTTTTAATCAAAATACTGAAATCCCAAAAATTTCTCTTTTTATAACCTTCACCACAGGTGGAAAAGGGTATATATAAGTTTGTCATTCCGTTTGTAATTTCTGCAATATTGATCTAAGACCCTATAAAGTATATATATTCTGGGTCCTTATGACGAGAGAACTTGATTTAACCATGTGATGTCCCCCCCTTTCAATTGTTTACATATACTAGCATAACGCCCAATATGATTTTCGTTATCACCCTTAACGAAAATATTTTTACAAATAGAAACTAGGAATTTTTGTGTTTTTTTGCTACTTAAAAACTCGCCAAAAAAGATAAAAGAAAACAGACAAACAAACACACATACATGGCATAAACTATTTTGGTGAATATATTTCCCAACTTTGCTATTGTGGTGAAATAAAAACATCAGAAGTAATTACAACTCAACTTTGTTGAATTTTGTGAACAGTAAACGTGCCATATTTCATTTTAATGATATTCGATTAAAGTTCCTTCATGGTCCAGTTGTCTAGAGGGTGTGTTAGAAACTGAGAGTTCCCTGGTTTGAATCTTGGTTTTTTAAAAAGAAAAATTTTTTTTTTAATATTTTTATTTTTTTTATGTTCTAAAAACGATTTAAAAAAATATTTATCAGTTTTCGCTTTTTAAATTTTATTTATAATGAAGTTTTAAGTATTGTAAATATGTATGTATAGGTATGTAAAATTTATTTAGTTTTTGTCTAGTTGCTCTGTATTCTGCTCGCACAATGGTGAAGTGTATATAAGATTCGGCACAGCCGAATATAGCACTCTTACTTGTTTTTTCATAGTATCAATAGAACCGACCAGTTGATTAATTATCAAGTCTTGATTTATTACCAAGTCTTATAAATTACAAACTTTTTTTAATTACCAAGTCTTAAAGACGTTTAAACTTCGAACCCTCATTTACATTTTCCTTGAAAATCGGGTTTATTTTGTTAACTCATAACTTAACTCAACCAATAATGACAAACTATTGTGGCATTTATTGAATAAGCAACACAATAATTAACCAAAAGTTCAACACTATAAAGTGCTTACAAACATCATCAAAAAACAAAACAAAAAAAAAATATATATTTTTATGTTTATACATACACATAAAAATATTTAAGTCTTCTATCAATGATGCTCCTAACGATGCATCATCGCGATGGCCGACAAATTAGATTCAAATACACATGTTTCTAAAATTATTCCAATATTGATTTTAGTTTCTTTAAAATCCACCACCACAAATGTTAATATCATGGTATATTAAATTTGTCATTTCATACGTAACACTGAGAAATATTAATACTTGTGAATTTCTAAGAATATTTAGCTTCTTCGTCTGTTCGCTTTTCTATAGAAAACATAGTTACTGCATTTGAAATAATAGCTAAGTAATATTTTGGTACTCAATTCTTAACAGTTTGGTATTAAAATCCACCATAATCGGTTATTAAAAAAAAAAAATTACTCACCAACAAAAACTTCTAATTAAACTCCTACAAACTCCTTTGTTGTTTTTATTATTGTTGAAACAAGAACCATCTAGGAATTCTTATTGCCCGTACTCCGTCAATTCCATAGAACATAGATAAACAATTTTCATTCCGAAGATATCACGAAAATATAAATAAGAAAAACAATTCAAAATAGATTCATTGTAATTAGCAGCGAACCCATAAATATGCTCCAAGAAAATATGCCCCAAAATATTCAACAGTTTAATAAAAAAAGGCAAAATATAAACTTAAAAAATACTGCTAAAAAGGTCTTTTAACTAAATTATGCACAAAAATGCTGAAAACGGAAAATATTCAAAAATATGCACTAAAAAATTGATGCCAAAAACCATAAAATGCAATAAAAGGGATAAATATATTGTTTCTGCCTTCATGGGTCGCACAAGAAAAAACATGCAATTGCATATTGACGGTTTCCCTGGTAATTACACTGAACTCCGTTCTGAACCAACCCAAACACCGTTCGATGTTTAAAAAGCACTTAAATGTTGAGACAGAAATCAGAAAAAGTTCTTCAAAAGCAGCTGATGTCACCCACAGGTCAGAAGGGTTGATATCAACGTAGGCACCTTTCGTATTGGCATACTTCCTTGAGCTTTCCAACACCATCATGTGTGAGCGCAAACAATACACACCGTAGGTTAATTGAGGGTATGATCCAGCATAACAATGCACTTGTTTTTTGCTGAAGCAATCTAGCCGCTACTATCAAAGCAACTAGTGAGTAGCGTCAAAGCAGACCAAGCTTACCCACAATAGTTGGAATATAATCCCTTAAAGTTGAACTTTTAAGACTTCCCTTCTCGAGATTGTGGGTATAAACAACAGCTATCAAGCACTTACCTAAGGGGCCCTTCAAATGGATCCAGAGAAACTCTGATCTGCCGTTATCATTTTCTTCTTAGAAAGGCAGACCTTCCAATTTTGCATATGATGAATAAAGGAAATTTGCCGCAATTTTTTCTCCGGAGGATGTAATACCAAAAATTTAAATATTCCTGGGATATATCCTTACATACCTCCGGGAGCGTTACATGCAGGGCCCTGTTTCTCAAAACTACCGGTTACAAATCTACAAGTAAAATACATTACAAAAGTTTTACAATTTTTGTTTCAAATTTGTTTTACTTTAAGATTTTTAACTTGTAGTTTTGAGAAACAGGGCCCAGAACTAAAACAAAGGAGGCGGTATTCGTAACATCTAAACAGCCCGACGTTGAGCGTGTCCTTCAAATAACAAATCAGAAGTGAAGTGTAAGACTGGATTTTTGTTATAAAATTTTTACTAAAGAATAATATTCAGTTTGAAGTTCGAAAAGTCTTAAAGTAATCGATATACTCAGAACATTTTAAACGAAAAGGGTTTTGTCAAGCTAATCATAGATTTGACTTAAAAGCTCTTATTGAACTATCTCGAGCCCATACCGCTAATAAAGCGTAAGCGAAAAAAACACAATTTTACAGAATAAAGTTTTTTTTTATTTATTTTTTTCATAAAAATTTTGTTTGAAGGTTGTCATTTAAGCTCACCGCAGTGGTGCAGAGGGTAGAACTGAAAAGAATTCATACAGAATGCAGTTATTCTCGAAACGTAAATTCAACCCGAGTTTGATCCCCAGGCCAGCCAAGAATAAAAATTAACAATAAATTTTAATTAATTTCATGTTGTAAAATTACTTCCTTCAGTAAAATAATTTAATGAAAACTAAATTTGATGAACTCAAGCCTAACTAAATATCAAAATTTCAATTTCTAATTCACCCTTATCGTGTTTGGCGTATTTGAAATACGCCTACGACTGTTTGGTAATAGATTAAAGAGAACGTGAACTTTTTTCCTTTAATTTATTACCAAACAGTCGTAGGCGTATTTTAAATAAGGGGGATTGTTTTTACTATCAAATCGTTACGTTACCTTATGTGACCATGACATTTTAGGAGATGATACAAGTGTTGCCAGTCAATTCATTTATTAAAATAAAACGAAAATTGAAAATTATGTCGCTTAAGCTATTTTTGCGGAAAGGTGTATGTAATGAGATTTTTTAAAGTTCCTGAAATAAAACTCACGAAAATCACAAAAATATTTGTGATAACGATATTGCTTTTAAAATTTTTGAATCCAATGATCGCTAAATCATGAAAACGAAAAAAGTTTGCGAAGATAAAAAATTTTATGGAAATCGATAGTACCTGGAATATTTTAAAGATAATTGTCCAATATACAAAAAGCCCTTGAACCAGTCTTTATAGCTTGAATAGTTTAAACATTTCCTGCACTGTCTTACCGATATGTATACGAGTATACATATTCCTCTATTCCGAATAATTTCAATTATTGATGGAAAGTATAAAAGATTCGCTATTGCCGGTTTTTGAATTTTCCATAATTTCAGTATCGGTAAACCTTTAAACATAAATTATAATAAACAAAAATGTGTTCATTTAACTTACTACCTAACACGTTTAAACAAATAAAATTATAAAAAAAATGTATTAAATTTTTAATGTAATTTCAAATTCATTTAAAATTTTTTTCATGAATACAAAAATATATTAAAAAAATAGTAATAAATTATTTCGGAAATATTTTCGTTTTATGAGTTTTTTATATTTTTTTTTTCTCCGAACCTACCGCAGTTAGACTTCATTGGAGATTGTTGTTAATGATTATACAAATGACGTGTACTCGTATGTAAAATGTTAAATAGATACAATCACTTTGGTAATCAGATTTTTTTTTTTTTTTTTTTGTAGAGAGACTTTTGGAATGTGTTTGAATCTTTTATAAATTTTGTAATACCTGAGGCCATAAAAAAACTTCTTATGATTTTAGTGATGCGTGCAAATAATATTACGCAAAATTTATAATGTAACCAAAAGTTGAAAAAACAGATGGTAACTGATACGAATGTTTGGCTAGTATATGTAAAATAAACTTTTATTGAATATTCAAAATTTTAAATGAAAAAAAAAAAATTACTTAAATGTCTTTAAGTATAAAATTGGAAATTTTTTTCTAATATTCTGTTTATAAATTTTGGGTTTTAATGTCTTCAGAGGCTTGTAGTAGGATTTTGCAACAAATATTTTTGTAGAAAATTTTAGGGCTAAACGCTGCAGAGTTAGAGGGTTAAAATGTTCCATAGAAACATGCCTACATACTTACATAAGTATTATGAATGAAGCCTTCGTACGCCTAAAATTTAAGGGTATTATTGTCTCAATGCTGATTCATCACTAAAATAGGCCATATCAAGGGAACTTTTACTCCCCCTTTCAGGCCCTCCTAACATAAACTATTGTTTTAATTTAGACTACTTTACCAGATATACTCGTTAAAATATTGTTTTATTTTTAGTGGTGTACAGTGTTATTACCATTTTGTTGTCCCGTCTTTAATAAACCAACTCGAGCCCTAACCGCGAAAATAACGTAAGCGCCAAAAATCAAATTTTGCAGGAGAGTTTTTTTTTATTTTATTTTATATAAATTTTGTATGAAATTTGTCGCTTACGATAAAATTGTTCTTGCTATGAAATCGTAACGGTACCCTATGTGACCATGACATCTTAGGAGATGATGCTAGTGTTGCCAATAAAGTCATTTATTAAAAAAACGAAAATTTAAAATGATGTCGCTTACGTTATTTTCGCGGTTAGGGCTCGAAAACAAATTAGTCTAGTCCCATCGAATACTGTACATTATCTTAGGGCGAAGAATATTTTGCTTTGGTTGTGACTTTGCTGGTAGAGTCCATCGGTGGATTTCCGATAAAAAATATTCGTGTTTTTGCACAGTGGGAGCAGTATTTTCGATCACCAAAACCGTCGTTTGACTTCTCAGGTTTCTGTATATGTGCTATCCATTCTTGTCCCTACTTTCCATAAAGCCTCATGCCTAAAAATAGTTTATAGTATTATTATAGAAGCAAAACTGAATAATTTAATTTTTAAGGTGATACTTCTATAATAGACCACGGCTAACATAAAAACCCCACTGCAAAAAAAAACTCTTAAGATTAAATTTCTTGCAAACATTTTGACATGGACATAAAGCTGCGCCAAAATTAGTAAAATGCAATCCGAAACTTCTTTACAAAGTTTTGGTTAGCTATGTATTTAGGTGGATAATGGAATGCAGCCCCAAAGAAGGCTCCAATCCATAAATCTCTAGTACTTAAGAATTTTTTAATAATTAAAGTTCATATAAAACATACGGCGGCATGAAATAACCCCCCAAAAAAATAATGAAATAACCCCCCAAAAGTTTATACAGAGAACAACAAAAACGATTTTTGGGGGGTTATTTCATTTTGTTTGGGGTGTTATTTCATTTTTTTATTGGGGTATTATTTCATATGAAATTATCCCCTAAAAAATCATTATGAAATAAAGCCCCAATACATTTTTTGGGGGATTATTTCATTTTCAAATTTATACTGAAAACGTTTCTGGGCGCAAGGCTTCGATAAATACAGCTGACCTGCATAGCCGGCCTTCGGCCTCTATGGTATACCAAACGCCTGCTTCGCTTACTAAAGCTTCTCTGCGGCTCGAGTCGGTATTTTTATACTAAAGAGGAGAAAATCCTGGCGCTATGCAGAGAAGCTTTAGCTAGCGAAGCCGGTGTTTGTTATACCATAGATAAAAAAGTCATTGCGCCCGGCCGAAAGCCGGTTATGCAGAAAAGCCTAAGTTGGCGAAGCTTGTGCTTGGTATATCATACCATGATATCTATCGCGTGATTTTTTAAAGCAAAACTGTATAATTAATTGTATTACATATATTGGGATCTTATTTCATTTCAAAATTGGGGTTTTATTTCATATGAAATAAGCCCCCAAAAATTAGGGAATTATTTCACTTGTGTTTGGGGGCTTTATTTAATTTCGTTGGGAGCTAATTTCATTTTCAAAAATAGGGCTTTATTGCATATGAAATAAGGCTCCACGCTTTGGGGGGTAATTTCATTATTTTTTGGGGGGTTATTTCATGCCGCCAAAACATACATCTTAATATTTTTAAGGATTTTTGTCTGATAAAAGATTATTCAATTTCTTACATATCGATACCTTCCCATAAGAATGAATTAGGCGACATTTCTAAAATTGTGTAGGAAACGAAAAAAACGTCTCATTTAGTTATTTATTTGTGTATTTTATTGAAAGGAACTTATTTGGAAATCGATTTTCAGAATACAAAACATATTTAAAAATGTGGCTTAGCTTAATTTCTTTGACGGATAATACAAATTACAGGGTGCAACATTATTGCAATGAGAAAACTTGACGGTTGATACAATTTTATTTTCTCTCTAGTTTCCTTTGCATCCATGATAGGGCAGCGAACCCCAAGCCAAAATGTGGAGCTTAACTTCTAGTATAGTTCCACATTAAAAAGACATTTTCGAAAAAAGTGTCGCTTAATACATTCTTATGGGAAGGTATCGATATATAAAAACATTATTTATATAAGATCCATATTTTTAAAAATGTTATTCCTTTGAACAGGTTCTTGTTATATTATCACATCGAACTCTTAAAGCAAAAATAGCTTAAGCGAAATGGCAACGCTTGATCCATCTTCTAAAATTTCTTGGCTACACAAGGTAGCGTTATGGATTTATAGCAAAAACCATTTTAGCTTAAGTGTTTTGTGACAGCAGCTTGTTACTTAAGCTCAAATTCTCTTTTAAAATAAAAAAAAAGAGCTTGTGTTTCGTGAAGAATAATGGCTAAATGAAAGAAAAAAATGGCTAAAACCTTTTTGTAATAAAAATACATATAAATTTAAGAACAAAACAAACATAAATTATTAAGTTATCAGGCATGTTCTGAAAATCACAAAATTTCAAACCACATGTGATTTTTAAATCAGAATTGTGATTTAAGGGTGTTTTGGAAAATACAAAAGTTTTAACTTGGTTTAAAATGGTGGATAAATATAAGCAAGAAATCTTTGATCGCCGACCACCGACCAGTTTAAAATCAAAAATATGAAAAAAGTTTTTTTTCCACAACACCTTTCTTGTGATTTCAAAACACTTTCACAAAAAGTGATTTTCAGAACATGCCTGTTTATTTTACAATCAAATTCTAAATAAGAGATTAATTTGTTATAAACAAATCGAGCCCTAATAGCAAAAATGATGTAACCAACAACATTTTAGATTTTTTGTTTTTTTTTTGGCGAAAATCGATAATTTTTGATCATTGCATCATCTCTAAAAATCTCATATCTCTAGGAAGTACCATTACGATATAAGAGCAAAGGCAATTTCAAACGAAACCCTAGACTTGAAGCAAAAATATTTAAAAAAAAACCTTCTCTTGTAAAATTTTATTTTTGTTGGTTACATCTCGAAATAAACAGAAAAAAATATTTTGATAAGGGATGTAGCGAATACCGATAACGATTTATGGGCGATACTTCAGATTTTCTAATATATCGGTATCGGCGATACTTCGCTGCAGATACGACGATTCTTTTTGTATTTTTTTTTTTTTTTTGTGACTATTTTTGAACAAACAATTTAATACTCTTTTATTTTTTGCATACCAACAAAAAGAAATCACACATTAAAAAGTAGAGCATAAAATCAAAACAGAATAATGAAAGTTTTTCATCTAATAAATGAATCAACGGAGATGGGCGATAGGCCCAAAATTTAGCGGCTGACTTAGCATAAGATATAAAAAGCAGATTTGAGGATTTAGAAAATACTGAAACTTATTGTTTATTTACATTTCTTGCCCCTCAATATAATTTTAACATACTTAAAGTGTTGAATATTTGGAAGAAAATCGACTTCATTCGTATCGAAAATACGTCTTATTGAACTCCTTGAAATGTATCTGCATTCCGAAAGTGTTGAAAACACGGTCACTCCTATTGGTGGTACAAGTTCTAATAAGTCTGATAGATCTGGCCTTTGGATTATAAGAGAATCTTAGGAGGATGAGCCTCTTTCCATTCTATGATAAGATTCAGCTAAAGGAGAAGCCGAAAAATACTTTAGATGTTCTAATCTTTCTAGAGAAGCAGATCGGCTTGTTTAAGGCCGCAATTACATGTTATGTAACTACTGTTATATAACTGAAGAATAGAGACTATTTTCCACTGCAGGTCTGGTTCTTACGGAATTGCGAAATCGTCCATCTCCGCAAAAGTTGAAAATACTTTTTTTATATACAAAACTTTTATTAAAGTCAATTTTAAATATAATAATTAATTTTTTACGCTGTTGTTTTGTTAAAATTTATTTTTTTTTTATTATATTTTATGAATTCATATTTCTGTGGAATTTTGACAAAACATCTTAAGTCGAGATAAGATAGCAAAAAAGTTTTTTTTTTAAAAACTCGGTAAAAAAATCATTTTTTTTAAATAATAAAATAAACCAAAATTAAAGAAAAATTTCGTTTATAATACAAAATTTTAAAAACTTAAACAAAAATGTTTTTTGAATGAAGATTCGCATGATTAACAACATTTTTTTCAACTTTTCGAAATTCGACTTAAGATGTTTTGTCAAAATGCCACAGATTTAATTATTTTTGTTTTATATTTTATTAAATTTTAAATATTAATTACCTTTTACACAGTATTTTAAATAAATTGCTAATTCACAAGATCTTGTTCGTCGGGCTTAATTCCCAATTTTTATTCTTATAAAAAGCTGATTTTTTTTTTAATTTTTTTTAGTTTTTTTTGTTTTATTTAGATTTTTCTTCATTTTTAATTTGAATATTTTATATGTATAACTTTTTCTTCTCTTATCTCATTTGAAACGAACATTTACAAAAACAAATTATAATTAATGACGACTTTTCGCTCAAAATATGAGGAGTGCGTACATTTTAGAGCTATTAGGTTTGGAAAAGCACATTCTTAGAATATAATTGTTTTAAATAGATGTTGTCGGTTGTTCTTATAGTTTTAAAGTTGATGCTACGTCTGATGTTTAGGCAGCTTCCTTGGCGAGACGTTCAGCCTTTTCGACGACTTCTTCGATGGGTCCAACCATGTAGAAAGTGACTTCAGGGAGGTGATCGTAATCACCAGCCAAGATCTTGGTGAAGCTCTTGATGGTTTCTTCAAGAGGGACCAATTTTCCGGCATGACCAGTGAAGACTTCGACGACTTGGAAAGGCTGGGACAAGAAACGTTGGATCTTACGAGCACGAGCGACAGTCAATTTGTCTTCTTCAGACAATTCATCCATACCTAAAATAGCAATGATATCCTGGAGGGACTTGTAATCTTGCCAGATCTTTTGGACACCACGGGCAATGTTGTAATGTTCGTGTCCAATGATGTTGGGGTCCATAATACGAGAGGTGGAATCGAGAGGATCCACCGCAGGGTATATACCCAATTCAGCGATGGCACGGGACAACACAGTTGTGGCGTCCAAGTGAGCGAATGTGGTGGCTGGAGCAGGATCTGTCAAATCGTCAGCTGGTACGTAAATAGCCTGGACAGATGTGATGGAGCCCTTCTTGGTGGTGGTAATACGTTCCTGCATAGTACCCATATCAGTGGCCAAAGTGGGTTGGTAACCTACGGCGGAGGGGATACACCCAACAAGGCAGATACTTCAGAACCGGCCTGAGTGAAACGGAAAATGTTGTCAATGAAAAGCAATACATCTTGACCTTCTATATCACGGAAGTATTCAGCAACGGTCAAACCAGTCAAAGCAACACGGGCACGAGCGCCTGGGGGTTCATTCATTTGACCGTAGACAAGAGCTACTTTTGAAGTCTTGTCCTTAAGAGAAATGACGCCGGATTCAATCATTTCATTGTACAAATCGTTACCTTCACGGGTACGTTCACCGACACCAGCGAACACGGAGTAACCACCATGAGCCTTAGCAACGTTGTTAATAAGTTCCATAATCAATACGGTTTTGCCGACACCAGCACCGCCGAAGAGACCGATTTTACCACCCTTAGCGTAGGGAGCAAGCAAATCCACGACCTTTGAGGATTTGAGGATTTAGAAAACACTGAAATGTATTGTTGATGGGATAAGCTATTCCCTTGCGGGAATTAAGCACGACAAAGAAAATTTTTTTATTCCCAAAAATTACTTTGATAAAACTAGGCAACAAGCAAAAATTCCCTGAACAACCACTATATTTTTTTGATCCGATATAGTCACCTTACTGCAAAAATCTATTCTATGGTAAGGTTTTTTTTTTTAAATATTTTTTCTAAAATTTGAGATTTTTGAAGAGGCTTTTCCATACAACTTGTCGTAACTTTGTAACGACGTACACGATTTTTTATGCAACCCTTCAAAATATCATAAATTACACCAGATTTAGCCATTATTTTTTAGTTATTGAGGCACAAGAGAAAAATTTTTTTTTTTTTTTGCTTTAGTATAAAATTTTTGAACTCCAGAAATTCATAAAAAATTGTATCAACATATATTACACTGCGGAGCAGTAAGTTTACGCTCTGAAATTTGATTGCAAATTTTTAATAATTTGAGGACGCTGATTTCAAATCGAAAATCCGTTTTTCTCTAGCAGCTCTAGTTTCTTTCTTTCTTAAAAAATCTTCAAGATGACCTTTTTTCTAAGGCCTTTTGACAGCCATTCTCTGGAAAGAACTTCTAAGAGCCATTTATTTGAAAGCCTTTAAAAAAGCTCTGGCGAAAGAAAGGAAAGCGGAAGGCCTTCTCCGCAATGACAACGCGTGTAAAAAAGATATGAGTATGGAATGGAGCGAGCAGGCTTTGTTCATCCAAAAGAAGGGGTACAGAGGCCTTCTAGAAGGCCTCCGTACTCCTTCTTTTTCCCGGTGGGATGTTTAACTTATGTTTGCAACATGTTTATGTGTAAAAAAATAAAATTTTTTATTTATTTACTTATCCATAACAATATAGGCAAGGCGAATTCAACTGCTAACTTATCGCCTTGATATGATCAATTTGAAATAATTTTCTTTAAAAAATATTGAAAAAACGTACTAACGTACTTATGTATAACAGAAATTTGAAACTTGTCAAATGCTTGTCCAGCGGGCGAATTCATCGTGTACGTGTGCTGGACTAAATATTCGCCGTCATATCTAAATTTTTTGATTTTTCATCCAGCATCGTCGGTGTGACACATACAAACACATTTTAACTAATACTTCCACAATGCTTGATGAGTACCCAGTTGGCCCCGTCTTTAAGACATCCTCGAAGATGGATGCCCGACAATGTTAATTTCTGCACGACATGTGAGGGACAGCGGGAACAAATCGTCAACGACATTTTCGAACAAGTGTCGCGAAAATCGTGTACGACACAAAGAAAGACAATGTCGCCTACTTTATCATTAACGACTACCTGCATGACAATGTCGTCTATTTTGACGTCCACGACAAAAATTATTATATGGTTATCTAATTCAGACAGTTTTTTAGTATAGTTTAAATTTTAATTTCTGTTATGTATATGTTTTATATTCAACTCCTATACGCAACTCCATCTAATCCATTTTCCCGCCCGCGAATAATTTCATCATCATTTTTGGTTTTATTGTTTAGAACTAATTTGTAAATTTTTTGTAGGTATTTAAATCAACAATTAAAAAAAAAAGAATGTGAGAATTTGAAGAAAACCAAGCAAGCGATTGAATAGCATTCAAGAAAACTTTTTCGTCAGTAGCTTTTATACAAGACAACTTATAAGACAGTGTCGCTCTTATTGTCCCACATAGAGTTTAATTGGCGACAACTTATAAGACAAAGTCGATCATACTGTCCCACATAAAGCTAAATAGAAGACAACTTACAAGACAACGTCGCTCAAACTGTCGTGCACGACGATTTCCTGTAAATTGTCTTCTAGAAAACATAAACAAGGGGGGACAAGTCGTGCATACATCATTGACGACGATGTCGTCAACGGCAATCTGGCCAACTGGGTATTTTGATCAATGTATTTGGGCCTTAATATAAATACTGTTTGCTCCTACTTAAATATATTTTTTTAAATGTTTGTTTTATTATTTAACAAAAAGTACCATTTGGTGGGAAAAAAAAACTCTTTTAGTTGAAGTTCAGTGCCATTCAACATTTTATTTTTATTAAAGCCGTAAAATTATAGCATAGAAATACAACCAATATAACACAAATTCACACTTTGTGAATTTACTTAGTATGTCTTTTATCCCACAGTAATAAATTAAATCCACGTTCCGTTATTAATAAACAATTTGACACTCAGATGTCACCACTCTCCTCTATCAACAAAATCATTAATTGTTTTCTTGTTATAACACTTCCTTCCTCCTTTTATTTTCGCCAATTTAGTTCATTCTGTTGTTCTATAGCTGTTGTTTTATTTGTGCTTTGTCTTTTTTTAGTTGTGTCATTTAATTTAGCGGAGTCAACATGCCGGTTCGGTCAATTATTAAGAAATTAAATTCAAATCGCATTTTTAATAAGTTTATCGGTGTAAAAAATAAAAGAATATTGTATAAAGACAAAATTTAATGTGTTGAAAATAAAACTATTAAATTTATTTAACAAAAAGTGTAAAAATTATTAGTTTAAATTGTGTTTAAAGATGTCTTCACCGCAAAAAAAATATTTTTGCAAATTAAATTAAAGAAGAATTGAAAAAGTGTCATGTATCATCTTGTGTTTTTTGTTATTGTTTTTTGCCAAAAACAAAGCAGATAATTTTAAAGTGTTTAAAGGGGGGTCAAGTGCGATGCAATAATTTGTTTAAGAAAATAAGGGCAACATAAAGAGAGCATGCATGTATGTATGTATAAAGTAAACATTTGTGTGCAACAGGTGTTTGTATGGCTTGTGAGTGTGTTTTGTTGGCAAGTTTTTTGTTGTTATACAAAATTGATGTTACTTTAGGAAGTGGAGCAAGAGAAGATTTTAAGTAAATATGTATGTATGTATGAGAACTTAAAAAAATCGTACGATTTTATTTTGCAAGCACATGTTTGTGCGTTTGTGCACGTACATATGTATGAAGAAAAATCATAGAATATCAAAAATTTTTTGAAGGTAAGTTCTTGTTGTTGTTTTTTATTATTGTTTTGGTTTGTTTTATTATAAAACCATGGTCCAATTAGTAGGTCTGCTTGAAACGCCTGCTGATTTTTTGCAGAGTTGTGTTTTATACGTGCAATTGTTTTTGTAACAATCGCTTTTGACATTTCCACCATTTCTTACACAAACAACTGCTTTTGTTCTTGACATCTTTATCATTTTTTACACAAACAAAATGCGTGTTGTTTTTTCTGTTGTTGGATTGTTGTAGTTGCGCGCAGACCTACTAATTGGGCCATGTATAAAACTATTTTTATATTACATAATTAATTGTGTGTATTATAGATTTGCAGAAATGTTTTGGTTTAGAATTGCCTTCTTTCACTTTGCGTTTTGACATTTATATGCTCTATATTATAATATTTTATGAATTTTCAAAATTTTTAGCAAAAACGTTGTTTTAAATAAGAAAGTTTTTGGGCTAGACTCTGTATTTGATATTTATTTGATATTTACATATTATTGTTTTAGCCATACAACAAGGTATGTAGGTATACAAAATCTTTTAGATTATAGTAGGGATAACAGGTAGTTATTAGGGAATTCATTTAATCGACCTTTTGCTTTAATCGGTTAATCGCTCGATTAATTAACCGAGGTTTTGGTTTAACCGGTTAATTCAGTTTTCGATCGGTTAACCGATTAATAAATTTTTTTTTATAAATTAAGTAATTTCAATATATAAAAATGCATTAATTGCTTATTATTTGGAGTTTATAAGTAAAAAAAAAAACAATAAAATACCAAACATAACAATTCTTGAACTAAAACGAGCAAGCAAAAAAAACTATTCATAAATATGTAATATGCATTTTCCAATTAATGCACAAGGTGTGGTATCAAGTCATATCGTCATAACATCCTAAATAAAATTTAAAATTTTTTAAAGTAAATATTTCAAACAAAATGAAAATTGTAATGCTGTGTTCATTGATTCGTCACAACTGTATATTTTAATTCAAAATATAAGCAGTAGCTTACAGCAGTCATATCGTTGGCTTAATATGCAAACCTGCTAACTCACTTTCAGCACATTTTACAGGAAAGAAAAAAACTTTTTTTTTCCTATTTGAATTTTGATAGAAAATTAAAATAACAGTCAGTTTTACACACTTCAAGACTTAAATAGAAGAAAAACTACATGCTGGTCGACGAGGCGTATCTTTCTCTACCACACGGCATCAAAATCTCAATTTACATAAAAAGTGGATTTAGAAGGTTTGCATATTAATCCGACGATATATATTTCCTGTAATTATTTATGACTACCTTGTGAATCCCCCAAATATTTACATATTTATACAAAAATAAACTGAGATAATTTTATTAGTTATTTCAATAGTTAAAGGAGATCTTATAAAATAATCTTTAAAAAAAGTTATTTATTTTAAATGTTTAGGATTAAAGCGACTCTTTTCTTTCGTTTAACAAAATTTGACTTGGAAAATATTATTTCACTTATCGTAGATGAATGTCTAATTTCTCAGTCCTTTTCCAGGATTTCTCTAAACATATAAAATACTCCATTATGCCATTAAAGTTGTTTTAAATTTTTAACACTTCTAATTGTTTCGGTTAATTCTGTTAAAAGACTGATATGAGAAGAAACAAATAACTAAACACATCCACATAAAAAGTACGTAAAACAAAAAAAGGTGTTGGCAATCAAATATTTAACCCATTTTTCGCCACATTCATGTTGATCGATGATGAAGATACAAAAGCATTGAATAATATTGTAATTTTAGTCATCGGTCGGCGAAAAATAGTTTAAAATTAAGATAACTGAACACCTTCTTTGTTTGTATTAAAAAATATTTTCTGAACAAATACATTTTGTATTTGAGACGAAACAAATAATTAAAAACACAAAAAAAAATATGTTATAATACTACAAAATATTGAAAATTTTGTTACTTCGGTTAATCGGCTAATCGACTGAAATTAACCGGTTTAATCGTTAATCGAAAAAAGCCAATTTGAAATTAACCGACCAGTTAATCGGGTAGTAATTAATCGGTTAACCGGTTGACGGTTAACCGAATGAATACCCTAGTAGTTATACAATAAAATGTTTATAACATGGTACTTATTATTTTATATAAAACATTAACAAAAGTGTTGAAAAAAACAAATAATAATAAATGAATTACAATAACATTTATCAATAATTTAAAAACACACATAAAAAAACATTTTAAAACATAAAAATATTGAAAAATTATTAATATTAAGAAAACAGTTTTATAATTTCATTTTTGAAAATATACGCATTGATGATTGTTTGAATTCTGTTTGGAAGTCCGTTCCACAAACGGATAGCATTAATGCAAAAATGACGCTATGAAACCTGACACTTGTATCTATGTAATACTTGTTAGTTTACACCCGCGGTTCGATCTTACAAATTACAACCTGTTGTACAAGTATGATAGTGTTTTAAGAAATATGATTTTGTGCAATAGTATTAAAGTTCTGCTGTCAATTAGATTTGAGAAAGTCATGCCATACAATTGTTTCGAAAAAGGAGTTATATGATCACGTCTGCGAAGACCAAAAACGTATCTGGCTTTGTTGTTAGATGCTACCTTTAACTTTCGTGTACTATCTGAGTCACAATGTCCAAATATTTCACTTCCTTAAAGTAAGCAGGGCATCGCGTACGTTTAAGCAATAAGCATTCATATGTTAATCGGTGTACAAGTAATGCTGGGTGCACACAGTGCAATGTAGATGCAATCTCAAAGTAACAAAGCATTTTGATGTTAATGCAATCTGGAATGAATGAAAATAAATTTAATTCACTAGATTGCTTTAATGCGTTGCATAGTGTGTACCCAGCATAAAGCCTAGTACTCTGTTCAAATTTGTGAAAAATATGAAACAACATTTATTATTTCACACCAAAATTTTGATGTTACCTATCATGCGAGTTTGTACAATTTGCCGATTTTATTCCTGCAAAGTATGCGACATTGTTTTGCGTATGTAAACAAACCCCACATGTATTTTACTAAAAATAATTTTTTTTTTAATAAAAAATTTAATCAAAAAGAAAGTAAATATGGATAAAAAACTGTTACCGGTTGTGTTATATTAATTTTTTATTTCTTTTTAAATAATCAGTTCATCCTTTTTTTGATTTTGCTTAAGGCGACCGTACACGACATGTTTTAATCATCCGACATGTAAAATTTTCCACTGCAAAATACATACATGACATGTGTTACCTTTTTAACTTCGCTTCTGTAAAAGTCAGATGCAAAGTCATCTGACAAATTTTCAATTAGAGCGTGCTCTATTTTCTTCTGGCAAACCATCTGACATCAGAAATCTATGCCGAGAAGAAACCGGCAGCGGCGTCCACTATTGACGGAATCATTAGCCGGCTGCAGTTAATATTTTAAAATACCGAAATATGTATGATCATCACACCATTGATTAGAGTTTATGTAAATATATATATAAAAATCGTTTCATTATAATATCCTAAATTGGTATCCTTGAATTAAAAGAAAAATATGTTAAGATGGCTAAACTATTTCACGGCGTAAATAAAAATTTTCGTGGCAGCATTTTTATTTTGTATTTTACAATAACTATGCGAAAAAAAACAGAGACAATGTCAGAAGAAAATTAAATGTACGTTTGTGACCGAATATTATAAACCTTCTGTAAAACAGCAATTTTGACAGACATGCACAGTTACATGTGACTTGAAAAGTTGACAAGTCAGATGTAAAAAACATGTCGTCTACATGCACCTTTAAAATTCCACGTGAAATAAGTGCAGCTTACTTTATTTCACAGTTCACTGAAAGAAAAATGCTTCATATATTTAATGACTCATTTTCATAAAAAAAACTTTCCTTGGGTAAATGAAAACGTTCATTGTCTAAATGGAATTTCATAGTTATAATGAATTATTTTGTTTAAATCGCTTCATTGGATTTCGTAATTACGTTAAACATTTTCATTGGATATATGAACACTTAAGTTTGTCCAAGTTAAAAAAAAATTTTTAATTGGGAACATAAAAAAACAATATACAAACATAACTATATTCATCAATTAATACAAAATTATAGTTTCCTTAAAAAAATGTTTAATTGTTAATTAAAAAATGTAAGATTTAATAATTTCATACATCGAATGTTACATGTATGCCACTAAATTTATGAAATCAAAAAAATTTTTTATAAAAGCAACATATTTCAATAATTGCCTTCATAAATTTAAATTTTCATTATGACAATAAAAATGTCATTATAGTAATGAAACAAAAACTTTCAATCCACTTTCAATCAAAAACATCATTTTTTAATACAAAAACTACACTGCCCCGGTAGACTAGCTGGTAGTCAGCTAGTCTATCAGCACTGAGGTTGCGCGAACGAATCCCACCAGAGACAGAAAAAAATAAAAAATAAAATAAAGTAAAATAAAAAAAAAGAAAAAATTATAATAATAATTAAAAAAATAAAAAATAAAAAAAAATTTTACTTTATTTAAAGTATTCATCCAATGAATAATATTCATAGATCTAATGTAATGTTTCATTAAATCCTTTTAATGAAACAGGTTTCATCGATCCAACGAAGCGCTGCATAGGTTCCTTTTTAATGCAATTTTTCATGGGATTAATGTCAAAATTCATTGATATTGCGAAGAAAATTCTTTCAGTGTTGTAAAAAAATGTTGCCAGAAACATTTCGGAACTTTTTCACAAAATGAACAGAGTACAACTCTATCAACATTATTTCATAGATATTCCGCACAAGTTTTTTTCATATGCGTTTTGACAGCATTTCACGTGAATTGTTGAACAGAGTACCAGGCTTAATAGTTGACCATAGAGAACGTATCATGGATTGAGTTTTACATACAATAGAGTTAACATGATTCGACCAACTTAATGTTTTTGATGAGGTGACTAGATCAATTTTTTGTCCCTTTATCATTACTTTAATAGTCTTAGGCCCGTTTTCACAACTTACCGATAGCTAAAAGTGGACTTTAAACGGCCTTATAAAAAGTGTTCCATTATTTAAACTTAACTTTAACCTTAAGTGAACGATGAAGTAAATTAAGGTTCATCCTTCCTGGTAGGTTAAAGTAAAGTTGTAATAATGGAACACTTTTAATACGGCAGATAAAATCCTACCTTTAGCTATCGGTATGTAAGTTGTGAAAGTTATGTGAACGTTTTGAAAAATTCAAAAAAATTATCAAAATTGTTCTGATTAAACGAACAATTTTATTAACCCATAAACTATCGTTAAAATATTTTAAATATAAAGCAGTTTAAGGAATAAAAAGGAAAATATTCTGAAAATTTATTTTTGTCAAGAATAAAAACTGGGAATTAAGCACGAATAACAAAATCTTTTGAAAATAAAATTTTGTATTCCCAAAAATTGAAATTACTTTTTGATAAACAGGCAAGTGCATGGCCTAAAAAACACTTAATTGACAACATCTTTTGTAAGTTGTTGTGTTGTTTTTATTTTATTTTTCTTAACCTACTTACAACTACAATTAATGTTAAGAGAATTTCAACTAATTGTAGTGGGGAATGTAAGATGAGATAAACCTACTGTTGTTTATTGTTGATGTGTTTTGTTTAAGCTTTGATATTGTTACAAGTAGAACTGTTGCTATAATTCTTATACGTTTAACAGTTTTATTTGGTTTAATATCTTTAGTTTTTCTAAAATCTTTATGGATGAAGTTTCCTGATGATCTGGCCTAAGCAACCAGTGAAATGCATAGGAATAGCTTATCCCATCAACAATAAATTTCAAGTGTTTTTGTCAAGAATAAAAACTGGGAATTAAGCACGAATAACAAAATCTTTTGAATTTAAAAATTAAAATAAAACAAATAGCGCATACAAGCAAGCTTTCCCCGAATAATAAATTTCGGCGTATTTATCAAATATGAAAAATTGGGAATTTAGCACGTCATACAGAAATCTTATTAAGAAAAATATACAAATGTTGAACAAAAAAATTAAATTAACACCAAATAGAAGACTTTTAAAAATTTACAAAAAAAAACTGCATAAAAATTCCAGTTGGTGTAAAAATAAAGTGTAATTTAAAAAATAATATGTTACAGAATTTTTGAATTCGTACTGGTTTTGTTTGGCCTCTTCGGTTTTTTTAAGTTCTTAAAAATCCGAAAAAATTTAGAACATAATTTTTTGTTTATAAATTTGTATTTTTTTGAACAGCTGCTTAAGGCTAGATTACACTATTATAGTTTGTATTAATACATGTCAAAAACTCAAGTAATATGACAAAGTGTGATAGTGTGAATGTAATGTGTCACGAGAATAACAAGTATAATGAAAACAGTTTGACATCCCATTCAACTTCATCGTTTTTTCAAAAATTTCTAAACAATGATACTTTTCATTGGATCAGGGTTGCATTTTATTTCATGTGTGAGTTTTTATACTTTGCGTGATGGTGAGAACACAAACTGTCCCGTTAAATTAGATTTTTTGACAGTTGCAACAGAACTCATTAGATTTCTTTCTCAATAAGTATTATGGAAAACGTAAGACTTGTGAGATAGTGTAAACTAGCTTTTAGTAAACATAAAAGTAAAAAATTGTTGGGAATTTTAAAAAAATAAATAAAAAATTATTTAAAACGAAATTTTGTCTTTCAATGATTGTAGCTTTGATAAAAAAAAAAAAAAAAAACAGAAAACAACAAAGAATATGGCAATGGTTTTTTGTTATTTTCACATTTTTTCTCAACAGGATTCTCTATCAAAGTTAATTTCGGGAAACATAATTTTTTTATTAATAAGATTTTGTTTGTTGTGCTAAATTCCCAATTTTCATTCTTGATAAATACACTCTTGATAAATTTTTGGAGGGTAAGCTATTTTTTATCTCTATTATTTGAAATATTTTTTTACCAATTCGTTTATATTTGCATTATAAATTACACCTTATTATTTAGAAACAAATTAAAAACGAAAAACTTTTTCTATAAAAGGTAAACACGTTTTCATTTTCACTTTCATACGAATTTGCTTTCTGTAAAACACCTAATTGTTTGCTATAACTAAAAACAAAGGATATAAATTTTCAAGAAACGAATTAATATCAGTGCCTTACTTTCCAATTGAAATGTCATACTTTTGTGAATACTTTCGTGTATGAAATTCATTTAAATTTGAATTATCTAATTGTACTTTCCTGATATTTTTATTAAATTTTGCTTTGATATTTTTGTTATTTTTTCAAGGAATTACTTGATTATTATTTTTTTTTATATTAATTAATATATCTAAAATTTTTTTTTACCGTAATATTTAAAAGAGTTATCTCTTTATTTTTTTATAATATTCTCATTAGATTAGTTGAAAATACTTTTTTGTTTCTGTCCGTCTATTGAAAACAGATTATTTTTTTTTATCCGAAGAAGATTAGGAATTGAAATCCATTATAGTCGGTACAATATTAAAAGTGCTATAGACCCAAATGTGGAACAGACACCCAATAAAATTGATCTACCAAATGTTAAAATACAATTTGGTTTAAGGATTGATGTTTGACTAGTGACGTCAGCAGTCGTCGATGGCTGCGAGTGTAAGACGGCAAATCCATCTGAGGAGATCGAGTGGTTGCGATCGAAACATGTCATGGTAACCTGCCGGCCAGGGTTCGAGCCCGAGCCACGTCAAGAATGAAAGATTATCAATAACAATTTAAATTGATTTTCATGTTGTAAAATTCCTTTCTTCATAAAAATAATTTAATAAAAATTAAATTTCATGAACTTAAGCCTAATTAAAAATATTAAAAATTTGGATTAAAAACCATAAATAGTTCAATAACCACAATACTAAAAATTGACGATTCTGTTGAAAAAAAAAACTAAAATCAATCGAGACGGAATTCACCGATTGTCATTTGATGTTGCAAAATTGTTTTTTATATGAATAGAAATCGTACCAAAAAAATTTATGAACATCGGTCATTAATTTAAAGGTCAATCTTGGAAAGCACACCTAAAACCGTAAAGTATAAAGGTATTAGGGCACGTTCTAGAAATCGAAATGAAGTAAAGTTTATTGAACGAGATTTTAAGTTCAATTATTTTCAAAATGGCAGAAGTTTTTCCTGGTTTTAAGAGTCGTTCTTGTAAATCTAATTGGTGCTTACAAAAAGAAATTGATAAAATGGAATATTTGTGTGAACTTTCCGTATAGAATTGTTTTTAAAATTTGCTCGATTTAAAATCCACTGCATTTTAATTTCTAGAACATGCCCGATTGCAGCAAAATTTGTTATGTCATAGTTTCAAAAGTCTTGAAAACACATGACCAAATTTCGTCCAGATCGGTCAATAAATTACCATAGGCCTTCTCGAAACATACTTTTGGAATACACCAAAACCGCAACGAATTTCAATACTGTGTAATAAATTTTTATTAATGTTGGTTCATAACTCTCGGTGGAGGGTATTAAAGATTCGGCACAGCTGAAGATATCTCTTTTACATGTTCACAAATAATATCTGCTTCCCGCTTATGTCGTCTAATTATGGTATTTTTAATTTCAAAACTTTTATTTCAATGAAGTTTGTATTTTTTTATTAAATCGATTCATTCATCATCGCCCAGCCCAAACCGCTGACCCTAGAAACTTGAAATTTGGACTAGCAATTGGTCACTCCCCAAATCGATCCACTAAGACGGGATTTTTCGAAATTCGGATGTTTAAGGGGTAAGACGGGAAAATTCGGTAACCTTATAACTCCAAATCTAAAAGAGATGCAAAATAAAGGTAATACTTATCGTTGTTCTTTAGAAAAATAAGCGGACAGGTGTCTGGTACTTTTTTAAAATTCGGCCCTATTAGGGAGTAAAAGGGTAAAATCTGAACTTTAGTACTTTTTTGCCATCTTTTGAACCAATAAACATAGAAACAAAGTTAATACTATATTCGAAACTTATCAAAAAAATACGTATACGAATTTCGTACTTTTTCGAAATTCGAATGTTTAAGGGTTGAAAATCGTAACTATTTTTGGTACTTTTTTTTAAAACATTCGTTGACAGATTCGTACTAAATTATGGGCTACCACTACAATACTGAAATTTTTTATACTTTATGGGGGAAAAATATAGTACTCAAAAAAGAAATACGTGAAATTTGATATTATTCTTTAGCTTTTTGGTTCTACTAAAGTAGCGGGTTAAATGCAAGAATTTAAACAAGTTTAACCCTAGAAAAATAAACTTTGGAATAAAAATATGTCCACGAAGGAAAAAGGAGACGCTAACGAAGTAGCGGGTGTATGCAAGTATTTTATATTGAAAAGCAAAACTTTCTGTGAGAAAACCTTTAAAGCTTTTTCTTGTTTATCATATTTTTATTAATATAAAAATCCACAAATTTTAGAATGTCTGCTTAAAAAGAAATCAATATTTCAAGGTTAATAAGTTTTTGAAATATTTATTAAAATATATCTCTAGTGCTCTTATGACAAACTTTTTCCATTAACATTGATTAAAAATAAAGCTGTTTTATACTTATCAAATATATATGTTTTTTTGTTTTTTTTTTTTTTTTTTTTTGCTAAATAACATCTGGTAACATTAATATCTTAAAGTTATATATGGATACGGATTTCGTCTAACTCAAAACAAAAAATCGTGATTTATTTTAAGCGGATCTTCATTAAGAGTTTAAAAGTAACATTTAAACACAAAATGTCAAGCAATTAACAATTCAATAAAATATTTTCCAAAAAAGAAGAACATAAAGCAGACTCCCTCTCACTATTTTTTTAAGTCGATGAGATACAGATAAAATAAAAAAAAAGGTTAAAATCATGTACAACGATAAACTTGTTTTCTTAAACAAAAGAAAAAAAAAAACACTTTTTTATACTTAATCACCAACAGAACTTTGCAAAATCACAGACAATTTCATTAAATTAGCAACAAAAAAAAAAACACCCAGAAATTTGAAAAACCAAAATTTGTAGTACTAAAGCTACGGTCAGGTCACACATATTAAATATTTGACCAAATAAGCGTAACCCCTACTTTTGTTAATAGTTAGTGAGATTTAACATGGTCTTAACATCTAAAAATAAATAAATTAGACTACATGACATAGCAAAAAACAGCTTTTTGTAGGATGTGGTATTAAAAACAAAATAAATATTGGAATTAAACGAAATCATTACTTAGTTTGCTTGTTGGTCCCGTTATTTTCGTCAAATATCTGATAAGTATGACAGAAGCTTAAGACTTAATTTGCTACAAAGTTTTGCAAATAAGCAAAAAAAGTTAAAACCTTAAACACATGTTTTTTAAACAAAAAAAAAAAAAAAAAAAACATGCAACTTGCAAAAAAAAATGTTCTGATTTTTTGCTGTTTTAAAACAAAGGTAACAATAATGAAAGGAAGGTAGCAAAAAGAAATAGAAAATAATTGGGTTACTTTTTATTTCAAACTATAAAATAAAGAACAAAATACTTATGGTGCTCAAATAACAATTGTGGGTTAAAAGTAGTTCCATTGAAAAAAAAAATATCAGACCATAATGAAACATTTAACAATGACATACAAATACGAGCTCAATAATTGTAAGAGAGTAAGAAGAGGAAAAGTGAACTTAAAAAAGTAAAATTTCACTTCATAAATGATTTTTAAACTTAAAGAAAAATGTTTGCAATAAAAACTAGTAGAGTGCCACATTCTGCTATGTCCAATCTTATGCACCATTCACCTAGCGATAAGTACATAAACTTATAAAAAACCGTTGTTTAGATCTAATTAAATCTCTCTGTGCTACGCCCACTTCTCGAATACCACCCACATTTTATCAAATTTTGTATACCGATAGCCCATGCAAATGCATGTTTTTTGTCGATAGTCTAAGAACGACGTCGAGCTTTTATCTTACCGAATCATTAAATTTGCGCTAAAATTACATCGATTTGTTTTTGCATATTTTTTGGTAAAAATGCATATTTTTGCATATTAAGGTTTAAAATGCATTTTTTTTTTCAAATTTTGACATTTTTGAGTGTTGTTTTTTTATTAATTTCCATATTATAAAAAAACTTCTTAAAGAAATTTTTAAATAGACAAAAAACATTAAACGGATCGGTTCGAAACTAACAGTATTGGATAAATTTTGTGAACATAATAATTAATTTTAATAAAGTTTGTTAAGTGTGTTTATTTATTTTGATTTGCAATTAAAAGAAGTCAACGGTTTATTGTAAAGGGAGTAAACCGAAACGCGTTTATTAAAGGAAAAACGTAACAATTACATTTGCTTTAAAAAGAAGATTTCGACAAAAGTTACTTTTATTCTAAATCGATGGGTTCAAAAATTTTTATCCAAAACTGTTTCAAGTTACTTGCTTGGCACATGCGTTATACCGCGTTTCAGGAAATTAGAAGCCAATATATTGCAATGTTTAATGAAGTGTATCCCTTCATTACCCTTTCGCAACCGGTAGTAACAAGATGCTTCAGAACTCTATTCAAAAAACTTTGAGCTTGTTTATACCGATGATTTTGCAACTAAAAGGAATATTAAACTTAAATAACATCAGAAGTCAATTAGAATTTCTATTTTCCAATTATGGATGTTCTGGTGAAATAATTACTGATTAGCAGGGATTAAGTTCACTTAATACTCAAGTCAAATTAATTGATATTGCAGGAAGTAAAATTTAAAATGTGGATGGAAAAATAGCCCAAAAAAAAAAAAAAAGTCTAAAACATTTTGCAAAAAAAATTAAGTAAATTTCACTTTTGATCTGATCTGAAATCAAAGTTGAATCTGAAAAGAATTTTTTTCAAAATGCATTGGCACCCTTCAAGTATAAGACTAATGGCCATTTTCTCAATGTATCGATAAACTAGCTGTTACTTAAGGCTGTTTTACACTATCACACAAGTCTTTAGACTTTTGGTCTTACAAAATGAAATGATTTTTGGTCTGATTGTCAAAAAATCAAAGAGAAATTTTTTTTCATTACATTTTGCTCCTACACTATCACACTTCAAATAAAAAGTAAAATCTTTGTGATTTATGAGATCCACTTTAGATTACAAAATAGAGACGAAAAAACATTTTATTAAGCATTGGAACATTGTTAGCTGGCGTATTATTCACTAACTTGCACATTTAAACTTGCACCTTGGTCCTCAGATATATTTTTGCTTTATTTTTAATATTTCTTTAATATTTAATAATTTTTATTTTGATGTGGCCGGCAAATTATTCAACAGCTGTTTTTTTATTTTCTTCTAGGGTGGAAAAGTTGATACAATCATATTTTTTTATTTTTTTTTTCGTCTGTGTACCGTATTTAACGATTTTTTACAACAAATATTTGTGATTTATTTAAATTTTAAAAGAATTCACTTGAAATTTTATATTTTTTTATCGTTTTGCAATTTTTTATTAGAAAAAATAATAGTGAATATTTGTGCACAAAATTTTAATTTTCCATCCCTGATTTTCTTCTTGTGCTTTTGTAAAAACACAATTCTGATAAAATGAAAAATCTAATCGTTTAGAAAAATTTCAAAAAATAGAGAGAACCATACGACTGCCAAATTTCTTTACGTATTTTTTGACATTTCATTACAAAATGTTTTTACACTATTATACATTATGAATGATTTGTAAGTTTTTGACATGTCTTAACACAAAGTATTATAGTCTAAAATGGCCTTTAATGTCAACAAAAATTTATTAGAGCGATAAACTGTCCGTTAACGATTTTGGGTTTCTCAATATACCGACAAAAAACATTGTTTTCAGCTGGCAACACCTCTCAAAATACATGTTAAAGCTGGGAGTCAGCTGATTGAATTTATCTGTTCGGCAAATAAAAGGAAAATAACTAATTGGCAGATGAGTGCTGGCTAACTTTGCGACAGAATTGAATCAAATTAGACATTGAGAAAACCAAATTTCTTTAATGTGCAGTTTTTCGTCGGGAAAAGAGATAATCGTGTAATGAGAAAACGGCCATAAGTTTTACTTTTAATGAAACAGTACTTATTTCTTTTATAAAACAAACGAACACTTAAATTAGTTATTTAAGTTTCTTAAAGATATTTGAATAACAGTAGACTGTAGACTGAATTTTTTTATGTATTTGCTTTTAGTAAATTTAAAAAACGGTTTTTTATAGTGCATATTTTTTATTTTTTTAGTGAATATTTTGGATTTTTTGTGTGCATATATTAAGCGCATGTTTAAAATTTCTTAGTTCATGAAAATCTCATCCTCTACCACCCATTTTTTAATACGGCTTGTGTATTGATAAAGCTAAGTGTGTCAAATTCGGACAATTTTTCTCCAACAGTTCTTTAGATATAAATATATCTATTTTGTGCCATACCCACTTCTAGACTTCCGCTCATGCTTTGACGGATATTGTCTATTTATAACAAAGTTGCTGGTACCTTAGGTGGAAACTTTGGCTCTTGCCTTTATTAATGTATAAAGAAACCCATAATGACTTTATTTGGGACGAGCCACGCCTACTTCTTCAATCCCGCCCACATTATGTTAGATGTTGTGCATTGATAGCCAAAATGCTTGTACCTTATTTAGAATCTTGTCTCCTGCCGTTCTCTAAAAGTCTATTATGTCTTTGTACGGGAGGTGCCACGCCCATTTTTACAGTCCTGACCATATTTTTAGAGAGTTTGTGAGTTAATAGTACATTAGTGTGTACAAAATTTGAAAATGTTGCTCTTATATATAGATAAAAAAAGATATTTTTGCCACGCCCACTTCTCCAATCACCCACTTCATGGGACGGACAGACAGATGGTCAAACGGATTTTAATTTCTCTTCTTATAAGAATCCAGAATATATAACTTTATAGGGTCTAAGATCAATATTGTTTTAACCTTCGGTGAAGGGTATCAAAACGACACGTTCTAGATGCATTTCCCAGTAAAGAATGGAGCTTAATGGTAAGCAGTTTTATAGTTATGCAATAAATTTTTTACTGGGTTGTTTCCAGACAAATCCCAAGAAATATTTCATAAGTACGCTTAATATTAATTTACGTAGTTATACCAGCTTCATCTACTTAGTTTTTCGCTTAAAATGTGCAAATTGATAGCAATCACCACAAACGAATTATAATCTCTGAGTGTAATGACATAAAGGAATGGTGATGTACATAATGTTGATGTTGAAATGTTGACGACTCAGTAGGAAGTTTGGTGAACTACATAAATCAACAAATGTAACAATAAAAGCAAAAACATAAAACTACGCTAATGAGCTCCATTGGAATTGTGTTGATAGTGTGAAAAGTGAGTTTGAACAAAAACGAAATACAACAACTGAGACAAACAAATACATTCTATCGAATAAAAAAAAATATACTGCAAACAATCGAACATGAAAAGATTTATAAAGAACGTAACAATTTTCCAACGAGAAGCAGTTTGTTTTTTTACTAACAAGTCCCTCAAATAAAATGAAATTTTCGAATAGTGAAAGTTCAATTGTTTTGGCTCGCTCTATTTGTTGTGAAATATAAAGGGGTCAACTTTGAAGCAATAGGTGGAATAGTTGAAAATAATTACTCACTTTTGTTAGACAATTAACGTTTTAGAAAATTAAAGAAAATGAAAGTTCATTATTGTGTACACTTTCAGTTAAATATTTAACAAATTTAATAGAAATTTGCAAAGAAATTAAACAATTTTTTGTCATACTTTTCAAGCACTTGTCATTTAGTTAATTTTTATTTTAAATATATTTCCACTATCTTCAAATTTGTTAACTTTGTATTTAAAATTAGTAACAAAATTTAATTGCAATTAAGTAAAATTTGTTTAATATTGCAACATTTGCTAGTTGCACACTAATGAGAAAAACGTGTCATGTAACACCTTTATTTTTGCTTTTATTGCGCTTCTGTGGCAAGTGGTTGTAATAATAAAAGATCTTTCAAATAAATTTTATTGTAGTTTGTCTGTTAAATATCTCATCTGCATGGAAATAAAATTTTAAATGTCACGAGTTTTGAGATTTGGATTTTGTTTCAGTTTGTTTTTTTCTAGGGTTTTAGTGTAGTTGCTAATGGAATAGAGTACTTTAATAAAGTTGAATGAAATTATTGAAGTGGTATTGGTTGTAAACCGACTGAAAAAAAAATAGAGGCAAAACTTAAAAGGAATAATTTTATACACTTTTGAATTCTCTTGCGGATAATAGTCAGAACAAACGTTTTCGTTATGAAATTATATTTTTAAGATAGAAACTTCTCCAGGTATGCCCTTCTAGGAGACATTCAGAATTGAAAACGCTTTGTCATATAAGACTGATTTGCGGATCTGTTATGAGTAACAATAAGTTTTTTCCGAATATAGCGTTCTACTTTTAATATAAAAACTTGGATTGCCCCTGAGATTGGGGTTCAAACTGATGTAAGAAAGATGGTAAAAATAATCATATGTGGCAAATATTTACATAATCACCTGCCATTTGGACTTATATCATGGTGAATCTTACTCACTTGGTGACAAACAATGTTTTTAATAACCGCCCCCCGAGTGTGGAAGGCACCATCGTACACAGGTAGCAGTTTGAATGCATAATCCGACAAGAAAATACGCTCGTCCCTTGTTCCGAAGCTGGAGCTATCTTACCTCCACTTCATAGAATAGTTGGTAAAATATGTTGGATAGCAACAGCACTTAGAGATGATCCGTTAGGTTAGGTTAGGTTAAGAAGGGTTACGCGCACAAGGGCACACTTCCACTCGGAGACAGTAAAGAAAAGAAGTAAGAGATGGATAGAAACAAGAAAGATAGAAAGTTATAAAGTTAGAAGATGTCGCGTAGAACTATCGCCCTCTCTACAGTCCCCTCAACAACAGCCGCACTATTTCCCTGACAAACCCCATTAGATCAGCCGGACTACATCCAGCGATGCCCCCCAGTTCGTCGTGAAACCTATCTCCTACCCTGAGACCCTGCATTCTGGGGCAATGGCACAGTACATGCTCGATCGTCTCCAGCTCCTCTGAATCATCGCACAATCTGCAAAAGTCCGGTATGGCGTTGATAAGATGATCCGTTCCTCAGCCCGAACTCTCCCACAAGTGGTAAAAAATGAGCTTTGAGGGGGTTTTTTTAAGAGCTCCCTTCCCGCGTCTTTGGCTAGTAAACCACAATTACCATGTGATCCCCGAAAGTATATTTTCAACTGAAAAGTAAAACACCGGCAGAAACAATCTTTCTGAAATAATTTCCGCAAGAAGTATAATTTCGGAAGTCTCAACCTTTAGTCATTCCGGTGCCTGCTCAGAGGAGCCTACTCTCTCCCGTGGTACCAAATAGGAACCTTGGTTGGCCTCTATCTCAAGAGATTGTAAAAAACTCTTTGCATCTGTCAGTGTTGGATTTTTGCCGAATGCCAGATATTGACTGCACCTGATCTCCCTGTAGGATGTAACACCAGAAGGTATTACACCTACCTACAAAGCTCTGGGAGTGCCAATCAGTACAATATTGGCTAGTTTTATCCCTGACCAATAATTGAAACTTCAGTTTTAAAGACAAGCATATTGTTATTGACAAATTTCGGTAGCTACCTTCACTAAACATCGTTTTTATTGAGATAAGTGAGGAATTTTTTTTTGTTGGATTCATCAAATTACAGCACTTATTGGGAAGATTTTCGCAGGATTCACATAAGCGCAGATGATTTTATCTTGAGTCTTTCTTAAAGAACATTCTAATATAGACGTGTTATGAATTAGGGGTCTAATTATCAGGAATGAAAGACCTGGTAAAGAAATATGCAAAGGATTATTTTAAATATGTAGCTGTGCAAATATTTAAGCAGAATATACGACAGTAATTGTGGAATCACAGTATACAGGGAATGCAAACCGCAAGCATTGACTCGTTATAACTTACTCAGATGCAGGTTACCTACGGTGGCCATCCGTTTTGCATTCTACAGAACAGTTCCGTATTTTAGAACTTTGTTGTGTGAAAATAATGTTTAAATATTAAACCAAAAATTGTTCTGATTGTTTTTTTTTTATCAAGAACTGTATTTTTACGGTATTTAAAGAATAAAAAAACTTTTTATTGAATGATATTTCAGTTTTATTTTTAGATTTAATATTTGCAAAAAAAAAAATACTTAATTGGGAATTTACAATTATCTGAAATCAAATTAAACAATAGTTGGTTATAGCAGCCTTGCGATTTTCGACGAATATCTTTCCCTGAGTTTACATTCATGTGATCGTCTACTTGATCGAAATCCGGAGAAATTTTAATCGATTCTTTAAACTAAAATCGATCTAGAAGAATTTTTCCCAGATTTGATTCCAGGCGTAATAAGCTTCAATTTGAATGTTCTAAAGACTAAAAGGAATATTCTAAAATTTGGCAGCAGTGGGCCAAAAATGTTGAAAAAAGATATAAACAAATTAATTGTTTCGATATTTTAGCAATTTTGAGGCACTAGATGCAGTTCTTTCGTGCTAGTTTGTTTTACAAGCCAAAATACAGTGTGCTAGTTTCGATGAGTACTTCAAGAAATTCCACACGAGAAAGAGTTTCACTCGATCACTTCCAAGATGTTGCTCAGTGCAATTAGTCATCAATGAAATTTTGTAAAATAACCTTCCTTTAATCACCCTTGGAGTTCCTATCCTAGTGGAATTCTAGTTTTAAAAATATGATCGTAGTAGTGTACTATCCCACGTTTTTTGTGTTTTAAGAAAAACAGGGTTAATGCTCGAATTAAATTAAAGGTATCCGCAGGTATTGTACAAAGGACAAGGCCGTAATATAAACTCAAAAGTGGTACATTTTGAGTGGGATATATTTAAAATATATATCCAGCATATGAACTAAATCTAATTGGTCGTCCAACATTGTTCAATAAAACTATATTCCGCTGGGTAGTAAACAATTATATTGTAAAAGCAATTTTACCTTTATATTACAGTAATTAAACAAAAATGGTATGTCAAAACTACTTTGAGTATATAGATCTAAATAAGCACTAAGATAACAAGAGAATTTTGTATTAACCCTTAAAAACTTACGTAAGTTACCCACTTGTGTGGTTTTCCACACATATGCAATTTCTGTCTATTTTGCTGTGGTGCCATAGTTCGTTTGTAATCAAAGTCATGACTAACGTAATATTATTGATGTATTTATCCCGTTGGTGATTAAAAACAAATCCTACAAAGTTTTCGTGTATTTTATATAGGCAATCATTTTATAAAACATGCATTGCATGTAGTTCGAAACAATATCAAAAATATTCACACTTGCCGACAGAATATTTTGTCTCTAGTTGAAATAACATATGTGTGGAATACCACACACGAGGGTAACTTACGTAAGTTCTTAAATATTTTGTTACTAAATAAACATTTTTTAATTAAAAGATGTGTTTTTAGTAATTAATTGATATTGCTAACAAAGTCAAGAAGTTTCTTAAGTGTACCTGCGTGGTTTTTCACACAAGAGTCATTTAAAGGTTATGGGATAGACTGATTTACAACTCTCTTCACTATTAAAAGCCTTGGAGCTATAAGTGACATGTACTTTGCCACAAGGTTTTACTTATACATTTAAAGAGCTAGATACCCTTAGATTAATTTCTGATTTCTTTTAAGCTATACAAAAGGTATTTATAAAATCCATCTTATAAATAGCTACACAAGATCGGAACAATTCAAATCTAGCCTTATTTTACGAGTTCATAAACAGTATAATTTGTATGCATCCTGCCTCCTTTTTTTCTTACTAAATGCACAAGAATGTGTATGTACATTCATCTAAATCGACTTTCAAATTTTTATCTTTAACTCTTTTTAACATCATAATCATAGTTTCAAAAAATTGGTTTGCTTAAATTATAAGAAACTGAAATAAATAACAAAAAAGTAAGCAACTTCCATGTGAAATAATATGAATGCAGTAATTCAAAAGTAGAAGCTCTAAACATGCAACCAACCGAAAGACCGAGCAATGACGCTGCCAATCTAATGCCGACAAAATATAAATATATGGGACATGAATGTCAAGTGTCATATAATAAATCACAGCAGTAATTACATGTGATAACTAACCAAGAGTTATTGAGAGAACAGGCTACAAGAAAAAATTTGAGCTTGAACTGTTAAACTGTTTTAAGACATTCAGGTTGCAAGCAGCCAAACATACATACAAACAAATTGCCAATTGCAGCAGACACAGCAACAGCAGCAATTGTTGCAACTAGAAAGTAAACAAGCAATTTAATAGTTTTGTTAGCAGTAAAAGCAGTTAAAGTATAAACACAATACGATTCACTTACATTTCATTCTCCAGGTAATACAACCAACAACTTTTGTAGAACAAAACTATAAAAAATAAAACTGAACTAAAATAAATACAACTGAAGTGAATGTATTTTTCAAAAGTTTGAAGTTTTTTTCCATTCAGCTTAAGAGCAATGCAAGCAAAATCTTAAAATTATTAGCAGTATCATCAAACCAAGAGTTGGAGCAGTAGACTTTACTTACCACTCAGATTGTTGTTATTGTAGTGCTAGAATTAATGTAGATGAAACACGAACTCCATGTTAAGGCTGTGGCAAGAAGGCAAACCAAAAAAAATGTTTCTTTCTACCTGTCATTCAGCTGTATTTCTCTACTAAAAGAGGAAAAAAGAACATCAAGATTATTTGGTTTTTTTTTATATAGAAGTGTTAGCTAAAAGGAATGAATCGAGTTAAGGTTGTGGTACAACACACATACATGTGCACATATTTAATGGAGTTTGAAAAATGTTAGGTGCATTTAGATATCGTTTTCATATAAAATTTCCTTTTATGAAGATTTAAAACCTGATTACCGTAATATTGGCAATAAGACATATAAATTATTTTGACTTAACAAGTAAATAAGTGTATAGAAATGGAAGTACGAAAACATCTGTATGAAGTATTTATGACAGTGTGAATAATATTTCAATTGATTGAATTGTAATAAATAATTTCAAATGCAGGAATGTCATATTTCTTAAAATTATTAAATATTTTTAAATAGGCTGTCAATAACTTTTTCATTTGATTTGTTGGACATTAAGATATTTTTACAGTATTTTCTAAGTGGGGGTATACAGATATAGAGGAAATAACTAAATTATAAAAATTTATTTATTTCAAGGCGGAATTTGGTAACTATGTTTATACCGTGGGACTAACTGTAATTTTTCCAAAGTCTGCATGTTTGTTTTTTTTTGTAATTAAGACGATAATACTTGCAATAGTTGGAAACAGCTTAAATCATTATTGTAGCTCTTAGATGGCAAAATAGTTGGTATTAAAATAAGGCATATCGATTCAAGGAAAAGTGAGACCGAATGACTTATTTGACCAATAGAGCGCATACAAATTTAAAGAAATGTTCTACAATTTTCGAATAAATTGTAGAACATTTCTTTGAGTTCTTTTATTGCAAATCAAAATAAATACACACACTTAAAAAACTTTATTGAAATAAATTATAATGTTCACAACATTTGTTATCTCTTGTTAGTAAAGAACTGAACCGTTAAATGTTACAAATCAAACTAAACTAAATTTTTATTAGTTTGCCTGTATTTATAGTTCACGGCCAGTAGTAGAAGAAGTACTAGTAGATTCAACAACCTTCTAGTCGATTCTAGAACATTATGTTAGAATTATTATAATAAAACTGTTATACATCTAAAATTAAAGTCTACAACCACAGTGGTTTAAATAACAATTTTAAACTTAAACGACATGAACTATAATTTACAAGATAATTAATAACTACCCCATAAATAATTTTAAGATAAATCTAATAGCGTAACAATATATTTAATCGTTCATTGTTATTTATATTTTATAAATAAACCCCTTTAATTTTAATTTAATCTTCAAGTCTCAAAAGTTCTCTTGGAATTCTTCCTATAAAATTATAACGTTTTTCTAATAAACGTTACGGTATAAAATATGTATTCCAAAAATTATAATTGTTTCAGAAGTATTTTCAATATAATAATCAAAATGATTCGAATAACTTTTATAACTTTTACACATTCAGGCAATTCGTAAAGTGCCGGTTCACACACGTCATGTTTGATTCGACAAGTCATGACTTTTTATGAAAGGAAAAGAGAGTGCCATTTTATTTCCCCTATCTCCTCAAAGCGACGAGTCAAACTTGACGTGTGAAAACCGGCGCCAAAGTGTTGAATTGTGACCACTGTTGCCAACTATTGTCAAAAGAATACCGCTAAATAGAATTAAAGATAGTTTGTAAAAAGCAACATTTTGGATTTATTTTTATTGATTTATTATTATTTATTTTAATTTATTATCAATGTAATTTTAAGGAACACAAATATGTTTTTCAATTAACAAGATTTTGTTTGTCGTGGTTAATTCCCAATTTTTATTCTTGATAAAAACACTAAAAAAATCTGGGGGCAAATTATGGCAGTCGTGATCGAATACTTTTTCGATTCGAAAGCAATTCAATTTCTAATTCTTTCTGTCCATATTGAACGGATCGAAATTATTTTTTTGAAAAAATAATACCGATTCGTTCAGTATTGACTGAAATAAAATTGCTTTCGAATCGGAAAAGTATTCGATCACAACTGCCATGATTTGCCCCCTGTTTTTATTTTGTTTTTTCTTAACCTACTGACAACTACAATTAATGTTGGAAGAATTCCAACCAATTGTAGTGGGGAATGTAAGAAAAGATAAGCTAACTGTTTATTGTTGTTGTTGTTGTTTTCGTTTAAGCTTTGATAATGTTACAAGTAAAGCTGTTGCTTATAATTCTTATTCGCTTAACAGTTTTATTTGAATAATATCTTTAGCTTTTCTAAAATCTTTGGATGAAGTTGCCTGATGATCTGGCCTAAGCAACCAGTGAAATGCGCATAGGAATAGCTTATCCCATCAACAACAAATTTCAGTGAATTAACAAAATCTTGTCAATTGATAAAAATATTTTAATTAATATAAAAAAATTTTGCGATAGATCGCTAAAAAAATTCTTTTTTGCATATAAAATTTTTGAAACAGTTCAAAGTTTTGCGATAAATCGCTTAAAAAAACATTTTTTGTAAATTAAGTCTGTCATTTACGTAAAATACAATAAAATTTTAATGAACACAATTAAGTAAAGCACCATCAAGTTCAATAATTGCATGTTAAAAATAGACAGTAAATAATAAATAAAATGGTCTTGCCAAAGCCTTAGGCCTTGCTATGATCAAATTGTAATTTAAGTAGTTCAAATACACCCTCTAATTCTAAAGTAATCAATAAGAAAATGATTTTTTAAGATTTCGTTGACGAAGCTGAGGTCTCTTTCCAATTGAATTTTGTAAAGGGGTTTTATTTGCCAACACTGGTCTGGGTTCACAATAAAAATGTTTTCTTTAAGAAAGTCTTAGTTGATTGATAAGAAGGGAGAGAATAATAGCATGTTCTCTTCCCCTCTCACTAATAAACTTAAACTTTCTGAAAAAAAACTTTCTTAGTGTGAACCGAGACCAATGTAACCAATTTAGCATTTTTCATGCTAGACCTAGAATTTTTTAAAGTCATTTGGCATGAACAAAACTGATTTAAAAATTCCTAGCATTTTTTAGTTCTTGTGATATTTTTAATATTTTCCATTTTTATAATGTTTAATACAAATATAAAAGAAAAAACCAAAGATTCTTACATTGAAATTGATCTAAAAAATGCAACGTTGTAAATGCTCATTAATGTTTCACTGAAACAAAAATCAAAAAAGGAGAAAATTTAAAAAAAATTAGTAACCTATTCACAAAAGTTTCTTCAAGATTGGGGCAAGCACCTAAAGTTAAAAGAATGGGTGAAAGAAACAGATGACTTAGAAAAAACCTTTTGCAATTACTGCAAATGCGATATTGTCTAGAATAAGTGGCCTGGAACAACACGTAGAAAAAAGAAAGAACAAAAGTGTCACGGGCATAACTAAAAACAATCCTTTCCCTTTCTTAAGAATTTGTTACAAAGTTCAGCAGAGGCGTCGTGTATCTGACAAACAATTACTAAAAGCAACCTGAAGGACAAGATGCAGCATATTATAAAAAATTAATTCGCCCTTACTTTAATGAAGATCTGTCTATATTTTTCATATACATTTTTTAGCATTTATTCTACTATTTATTTAGCATTTTTTCTAACAAAATCTAGCAGTTTTCCTCAATAAGTTTTGGCAACACTGACCCAGGCATACATACATAAATATGTACATATATGTACATACATGCATGTTATGTATATTGTTAAAATTTTTATTTAATTAAATTAGACTTAATATTTAATTTACACTTTTGTACTTTAAATAAAAAGAGATTATAGGAAACACCTGAGTAAAGAATGAGACAAATGAAAAACGAAATGTCTGTTGCATTGTGAATGAGCCTTTGAAGGCAACATATCTTATTAGGGTGACCGTTAAAATCAAAAGTTGGATTTTATAACTCAAAAAAAAAAATAAATTTTAGGAAGATCAGCGAAGGCTAAGCCGTCCCTCAAGCCCGCCAAAGTTTGAAAAAAATCTTAAAGTCCGAATTGTATGACTTATATTTAGGAAAATATTAATTTTACATAAAAGTCGTTTTCTAAGAAGTTGTTGTTAGTAAAGTTTCCAACAGCTTTTGCCTTAACAAGTTTTCTCTAAAACTTATATTGAACAAAACCTTATTAAAATAAAAACTAAACAGCAGCATTGATTCGAATTTTTTCTTTAGAACTGTTTTTTCTTACAAACGTCAATTCAGCTTTAATATTTGTGTTTGTGTGCGATTGCTTAAAAAAAAAATAGTCAAACGCATATCATTTGTTTCTAACGTACCACGGTTGATAAAGTTAGTGCAATTGTACTTTTTTGATACAATTCAAAGCAAAAAAGTACGGTGGTACCCCCGTGACTCATTTGGTACTATTTCCAAATTTTTCAAACCTAAATATTTATAATTGATATAAAATGGCAACTCGTATTTACTGTCCAATGAATATAAACAGATTTTAGCGTTTTTATGAAATCTTAAGGAAACTCTGTGTATTTTGTTGTTGGATTTAACAAAACAGCTATGATATTTTGCATTTGCTCTTTGCAAGACCATTTGCAAAAAACACTAAACTTCGCTATTGTGAATAGATTTTTGCACTTGATCATTCGACGATTGCATATGCCACATTCTAAATCAAGTATCCGCGGCAGCATATAAGACTTCATGCCAAAATATTATAAAAACAAAGGAACGAAATAGACCGTATGTACCAATGGTTTCAAGTGTAACCGAAACAAAAGTCTTTTTCACAATAGTGGTCGAAAAAGTACGATTTTAGAAGTTCGTAAGTACGATATTGGTTTTTTCATTTATCATCCCTGTAACATACCTGCACACTTTTTGTATTCCTTAAGGGGGCTCTCATATAAAATTGTCAACACAGACTAGAAATATATTGAAGAAAAAGCCCCAGAACTGCCAAGGAATCGCCCCATGGGGGATAAAATATATGACGGACCTTCATTAGTTGTTTGTGCTTAACATTTTCTTAAAACATACTTGCCTTATATCTCCACCCTTTAGGGGGGCTCCCATACAAATATGCTGGTTTAATATAATTCTTAAATTTGGCCACTGCAGCGCCAAGATTGCCCTTAGTTGGGTCAAATGTATGACCAACCTCACATAATCTGTTTTATCCCCATTGCCAAACAAAATTTGGTTTCTAAAACGACTACGCATATTAGAAAAACCTATAACAATTGTTAAAGGTAATATTATTGTGGAATTTCGTGTTTTCTTAGTTTATTTTATAAACTAAACCGTTTTTGAGTTACGCTGTGCAACCTCCTCCGTTTTCGAAATTTTGAAAACAAGAGCTAACCTAAAAAACGGTTAGCACCACTGAATTCAGCGTACCCAAATTAGGGTAAAACGCCAGGTGCCCGGCTGGTCGGTTTTTTTTTTAAATAAATAATAAAAATGTTTTTCAACAAAACTAATTCATAGAATATGCATTTCTTTAATGAATTAAAAATTAGATTCTTTAGTGGCTTATTCGATATTATCAGTTTATTGTGTTTATTAAGAGATAAAGAAAAACTTGTTAACAAATTTTCTACAAAATTAATATTTTCTAAGTTATTAAACATAAAAGTCAGATTTTATGAAAAATTATAATTTTTCTTAAACTTTGGTGGGCTTGAGGGAAGGCTTAGCCTTCGCCGATCGTCCTATAAATTTTTTTGAGTTGTTTTTTTTTATCAATACCCACCGAATTGGGGGGTTAGAGCATGGAAAAATAGAAAAAAAATTTGGTCCATACAGTTGACGACCACCCTAATATCTTATATAGAAATGAAAATATCAGGTAAAAAAAAAAAAATACCACAACAAGTATATACAGCAATAAAAAGCAAAAGTCTGGCTTGGGTTTTGTGGGCTAAAAGCTTTTAATTAGCCCTATAATGGGTGCTGTTGTTCATTTTGATGAATATTTTCGTTTTTAAGACAATTGCAAAAAAACATGGCATTCCCATGTGATGAAAACAGAAGTGGTTTTTTCGGCCAACAATTCAAATGCCAATTTCAGCGAAACCTGACGCAACATTTTAATGCGACTAGTTTTAGAATGTAATACACTAATGTCTCTTGAAAATGGTTTTGAATTTACTGAAAAATGATTTATTCGTATACCTATCGCACGTGACCTTTTTTTAAAATCATTATAATTATATATATAATTTGTCTGTTCCTTTGTTTACGAAATTATATATTAACGAGCTTAGTACGCCCAGTGGCCGAATCTCGACCACTTGATAGTTACTGCAAAAATAAATCTTTATACATATCTTTATACATTATAACTTTTTGGAATTTTTGCGAATATGGGTAAATCCAAAGTGTTGAACGTGTCAGTCGTACGCATCAAAAATGCAATAGCATTTTAAACAACAAATATGTTTACGTTCTCTTAACCCTTAAATTATAGCACTAAGAAAGCACTGCTATCTATGCTAAAGCTTATGTAGGCCGCGATTCTAGGTCAAAGATAATGGCAAAAGAAGTAGCGGTTCGGAAGTGAATAAAATAGAAGTAGTTTTTGTGGCCATGTATAAAAAAGCGTAATTCAGCGAAACCTGGCACAATTTTTTTGTCAAACGCTTTCAGAATTTTACGTAGCAATGTAACATTAAAATATATTTGATTTGATTCCAAAATCTTCTGTTTTTTTTTTAAGCCAAAATCTGGGTCGACACGTGACATTTCGAACGTGAAATTTTTTCCATAATAACTACTGAAAAATAAATAAAACAAAATAAAAATTTACCGTTAATTCTAATAGCATATTCCTCTTTGAACTCTTCCCTAGATTACAGGCCATGTAAGAACATTTTTTTGGAATAATTTTTATCAAATATCGCCTCTTTTAAGGAAGATAATTTTAAAGAAAATATACAATAAAACATTCTCACAAATAAGAAATTACGTTTGCACAACTTTGCAGTCTGATTGTTAATCTAAATATTTCTCTATACCGATATCGTAAAATAATCAGCTTTTGACCTTTTGACGGATATGCCCATATCAAATTTTTCATCGCATAGCCGTATAGACAGACCATGAAAAAATATTAAGAAATGATGAATTACTTTTTCGCGATCGTTAAAAAAGTTGCCGCACCAAACGCGATGAAGTTTTGAATTTAATTTTTTCTCCAAAGTATTCGTTATAATGTGCTTAATTCCCATTTCATACTACTGACAAACTGAAGTCTATTGTTGATGGGATATGCTATTCCTATGCAGATTTCACTGGTTGCTTAGGCCAGATCGTCAGGAAACTTCAACAAAACGATTTTAGAAAAACTAAAGATATTATAGAAATAAAACTGTTAAGCGAATAAGAATTATAAGCCCCAGCTTTACTTGTAACAATATCAAAGCTTAAACAAAAACAGCAACAATAAACAGTAAATTTATCTTTTCTTACAGTCCCGACCACAATTGGTTGATTTTTTGTCAACCCTAAATGTAGTTGTAAGTGGGTAAAGAAAAAACAAAAATAAAACAAATTTCTTTATATTATTTTGCCAGTTCAGTTTTATTTACACTGCCACATGCATATTAGTTATCAAAGTTTTTCTTGGGATTCAAAAATTAATTATCAAGGTTTCGTCATAATGTGCTAAATTCCCATTTCATACTATTGACAAACTGAAGTCTATTGTTGATGGGATAAACTATTCATATGCGCATTTCTAATAATTTCATGAATATAACAAGATCTTACCATTTGTACGACAGAAGGGCGCAACAAAATCGCGATATTATGAATCTATTTAGCGGTTTTGTTAATAAACTAAATTTTAATGTCAAATGAAAAACAGTGATAATTTTCTGAAAAAATACCTTTGCAGGTAAAAGTTTTATTTAATTTTATTTCGGATTTTTTGACTAATTTTATTTTTTACTTTTGGTACGCACCAATGTACTAAAAAAAATCTAATTTAATATGAGTTTAATGAAGGGAGGTGTCGAAAATTTTATTGCAAGTGTTTTAATTAGTACGTACATATATTTTTATTTAGATGCGATCCTTTTTTTAGATTAGGGCTTCTAAAATTTTAGAAAAAATAATAAACGGCTTTCCATATACACATAATTTTAATCGTTACTTTTATTTCTCTATAAAATTATAAAAATTGTAATTTATCAAAAATTTCAAATTTTAAGAAGTCAGTCAAAGGCGTGTTGAAATATCGGATAAAATAAAAGAAATAATTTTATAAAAAATAATAGACCTCAAGCTAAATAAATAAATATAAATTAAAAAAAGACCACAGCCTGCACTGTAGTCAGCAACACAATCAGGGGTGTCATGGAAATAGAAAACGTAAAACGAAAGAATTTTAAGAGTCGTTCTTCAATAAGATTTTTGTAATAAAAAAATTTTATGACAATTATTATACAAATAAAATTCAAAATTACTAGACTTCCCGCTTATAGCTAAAGGCTCAACCATAATATGCCTAGCCTTGCTAAAGGATCGTATAGACGACATGTTTTTGTCATCTAACGTGTCAAATTTCCCACTGCAAAACACATACATGTCGTGTGTTACCTTTTTAACTTTGCTTCTGTAAAAGTCAGACGCAAAGTCATCTGACAAAATTTCAATTAGAGCGTGCTCTATTTTCTTCTGACAAACCATCTGACATCAGAAATCTATGCCGAGAAGAAACTGGCAGCGGCGTCAACTATTGACGGAATCATTAGCCGGCTGAAGTTAATATTTTACAATACCAAGACATGTATGATCATCACACCATTGAATAGAATTTATGTAAATATATACATAAAAACCGTTTCATTATAAAATTCTAAATTGGTATCTTTAAAATAAAAGAAAAAAATGTTAAGATGGCTAAATTATTTTACGGCGCAAAAAAATATTTTCGTGGCGGCAGCAAGCTATTTTGAAACCGAGAACTACTTTGGTTTCTGCAATAACAATGCGAAAAAAAACAGAGACAATGTCAGAAGCAAATTACATGTACGTTTGTGACCGAATATTATAACCTTATGTAAAACAGCAATTTTGACAGACATGAACAATTACATGTGACTTGAAAATTTGACATGTCAGATGACAAATACATGTCGTGTACGGGCGCCTTAAACCTTCGGTCAAATATTAACAAATAGTCTCTCAAATGTACTTAAGAAAACAAAATCAAAATAAAAAAACATTTGATTCCGTACGAAATGTGCGATTACATTCGCACCTTTCTTAAGCAAATGACAGTTTCATTACACTTAGCAAAAAGTTTCCTTAAATTCGATATGGTTTGCCTCATATAATTTACATGTATTCGCACATGTGCTTTAGCAAACTTAAGCACATTATGGTTAAATCACAATTTTCCGCAATGTTTGATTAAAAATTGTGATTGTGTTATGTTGGTTTATAGTAAATACATCCAATATGACACAACACAACACTGTGTGAATGGCCTAATTCTTTTATTTTATTTTACAGAATTTGGCCCTTTAATTGTTATTTGCGATGATTAAAAAATAAGATTTTTTTCTATTTGTATTTTTTTTATGTAGTATTTTTCCCTTCATTTTTTGAAAATAAGTATTTGTAACCGGATTCTGTTTCTAATTTCTAATTGTTTTCTTAATTCAAATTTGTATAGTTATTAAAGTTTTACACCAGTTAAATTAGGCAATGACACATAGATGTCACCTCCGTTGACACTAACTAGTCAAACATTTATCGTAAATTACTTTTAATCTGATTTTTTGCTCGTATCATATTCATCAATTCAGTTCACGGTTTTATTTAGTGCAATGAAGGTGTCGTTTCCGTGTTTTAATAAAAAATTTATATTTTAAATGCAATTTTAATCGGGTTTTTGTCAGTTAAAATAAATAAAATTGTTATAAGCGTAAAATTTAAAGTGTTAGAATAAAAAGTGTTAAGTTTATTTTGCAAAAAGTGAAGAATTTCATGTAAAATAAGTGTTAATAATTAAAATTACCCCAAAATTCTTTTCAATTGTATCAAATTAAAGAAGAATAAAAATAGTGTGAGCCATTTTCGTTTTTTTGCTTTTGTTGTTTTTTTTTTGGCAAAAAAAAAAACTGTTTGTGTTTTGTGAAAAGAGAAGTTCATAAGTGAGTTGCAATTATGGAGAATTGAAAACAAAAGTTAGAGTAAATAAGACCAAGTGTATCTGTGAGTGTTTGGTTGCTGCATTGAAACTTTATTTTGTTGTTCTTGTTTACTAGTGCCAGTCTAGTAGTGAGATAAAGGTAAGAGTTAGTTATTTTGCTTTAATATTTATTACTTTGATTTGTATCAACATGTTGTAATTTATACTTAGCAATATTTCCATCTGCTTGTTGCTGATACAAATAAGTATGTTTCACAGTTGTTTTGGGAGTTGACTATAATTTTATTACCTATGCAACTTATACCTATATAATTAACTAAAAAAGAAGAAATAAACTAAAGTATTTCTTAAATAAATAAGAAAATTCTAAAATTAAGAAATACATATTTAAAAAAATTTTTTTTAATTAAAAGCAATGTAGGGTAAGTGCACCTAATGTCGGCATGTACCAGTAGTCGGCATGTTTTGCATTTAAACGTTAATAAATAAGAAATGCGGTTTTTACATTTATAAATAGCATCAAGTTTGTCAAGAAAATTTACTTATCTTTCCATTAGTAATAATTAAATTGGAGTAAGATAAGTACTTTTGCCAAATTTTGAAGTCTTGAGTGACAAGTTCTTGAACTGACCTTTGTTTTTCAAAAAAAAATTAGAGGTAGAGCTAACTTAAAAAGGGAAATAGGCATATTATTTATGAAAAGTATGTCACCAATAAAGTTTAAAAAGGTAAAAAGTCTATTAAATTTTGTCGTAAAAGTAAAAAAATTTACAAAAAAGTAAATATTTTATTAATTTTATTGGGTGCCGACATTAGGAACACAAATTATCAAAATTTCCTTTGGTCGGCATTGGGTGCCGACTACTGGCAAATCAGTATTTTTCTCTGATTACAGTCAAATTTGAGTAAAATGTTCATCAATCGTGCCTCTTGCCTCTGAGATAACAGAAAATGAGTTTAAAACGAGTTTACCCAGTAATCGGCATGATTTCTTTTGAGTATCTCATGACCTGCCGACTATAGGATAAGTGTTGTCCTAAAGTCGGCAGCAATTTTATTTCTAATTTAACTGTATATGGTGTCCCAAAACAGTATAATTTTTAAAATTTGTAAGGACTATAAATTATTTACATTTCTTTTACATACTTATTTCAGTAAAGTTAAATATGAAAAGTAAGAAAACAATGCAAACGTTTAAGTTTACTGAAGTGGCCCTACAAATAAAAGGTTTTTTGTCTATACTAGGTGTAAGCCAGAAATGTAGCTTTCCAAGCTCCATTTTACAGGACAGAATACAAGTTTAGTCAAATGCTAAAGAGGAAAAGTTAGTAAAATAGGGGCAAGTCCTCGCCAAATGTAAAATTCCGGTAAAAATTGATTACATTCTGAAAGTAGTGTAAACGATTATAAAGGAAGATGGACGCACCATACTATTTAAAAATGATCGTCATTGAATCGGCATTTAAGCTTAGCTGTTAAGAAAGCAGAGGCAATTAGTAAAGGACGAGCTTAAGTCCCTGAAGAAAAACCATCTCATCGAACAAAATGTTGTTGATATTTTGGATGATCCGTCCAGAATATGTAACGGCGATAAGAATGGTTGAACTTGCATATGTAAGATTTTAATTTGAAATCAAACAATCAATTTTCCGATGTTGAAAGTAAACATTTTTTTTATTCAATTTATATTTTAATTGATTCCAATAAAATATTACATTCAAATTCACTTATTGCAATAAAAATGAAATCAGAATCAAAATCTTCGTTTCCTTCAAATGAATCGCCTTACAAATTTAAAATCATTTCAAAATCAAAGAATGAAATCAGTTTGGTTGAAATCATTTTGATTTTAGATTTTTATAGCTCTGCCTCCAACAAAACTTATTAAAAGGAAAAATCTTAATCATATGGTTAATTTAACAATAATGTTGTCACCGGTGATTTTGGTTAAAATAGTCCTTCATCAAGAAGAAACAACCACATTATTGTTGCCTTCAAACATGTTTTGGGTAATAACAAAAATATATTTAACACTTATAAAAGCATGGTTACCCATAGCATGTTGCTCTTGGAAAAGAGGAAAATACCATTGTTAAATAGAACTATTAGTGGTAAACAAATTATTGTCATATTTAGCCATAACATCAAAATATGGTTGTGACTACAACAATATGGTTAAACTAACCATAATATGTATTAAATTTCTCGTTAAAAATAGTTTTGTTGGAGGTCGAACTTTTTTTCTACGTGTGTACACCCAGATAAAAACATGTTTAAAAATGGTCACGTCCAACAAAACTATTTTTAAAGAAAATTTTTAACTTATTATGTTTAATTTAACCATATTGTTGTCTCGACAATCATATTCTGGTTAAATAAGTCGTCCATCAAGAAGCCACAACCATATTATGGTTGCCTCCGAACATGTTATGGTTAATAATAACTAAAATATGTTTAACACTTTTATAAGCATGGCTGTTTTTCAACCATAGCATGTTGCTCTTGCAAAAGAGGTAAATGCTATTGTTAATTTGAAAACAAATTATTGTCATATTTAACCACAGCATAATTTGATGGAGGACTAATTTAACCATAATATGGTTGTCGGAGACAATAATATGGGTAAACTAAACATAATATGTTCAAAATTATCTTTAAAAATGGAGGTGACCATATAAAAACATGTTTTTTCTTTGCGTGTAATGCCCACTTAAACGTACAAATGTACATTTTAAGCATTTTTGAAAGTAAAAAGCTTACATTTTCAATAAATTATCAATTGAATTCGTGAACAAATTGGTTTTTTTCTTTAAAAAATGACCATGCCGACAATAGGATCATTACATGCCGAGGATTGGAAGATCGTATGCCGACTACTGGCAAATGCCGTGTATTTTATAAAAAAGTAAAATTGCTCAAATTTAATATAGAATGTGCCTAAAAACTCTTATATGAATCGAAAATATACATATTACTGAACTGTATTGGCTAGTTGCCATGCCAGTATCACACTTATGTACGTAAGCGCACCAGTTTAAAAATGAAAAAAGAAAAAAATTAAACTGCCGACTACTGGTACACTTACCCTATTGCCATTAATAGACCTATTAAACAATGAAATTCGTTAGAAACACTATTCAAAATTTCTGTGTGTTGAAGAGATTTTTGTTAGTTAAGCTATCGTCACACTTATTAAATAGTTGACCAAATAAGCGTGTCCACTACTTCTGTAAACAGTTATTGTGATTTAACATAATCTTAATATCTCAAAATAAAACTTCCAAGCACAAACTTACATTCCAAAGTAATGAGTTAAAAAGCTTATGTAACTACTTTTCACTACTTATACATTGGTATTTTAACTTATTATTTTAACACGGCCATGTCATTAGAGGCAAGTACTTTCCACCTTCGCTTACAAATAGGGTGTTAAATAAGTCATAACCACATTCTCTTACAAATTGTGGGCACTTCACATTGTTATCAACAAAACTGAGCTTGTCAAAAAATGTGACTACCATGCATTGAGAACATATTCACACCAAATAAACCACAGAACGATATGATTGCAAAACGATACGATATTTTCATGGAAAGATGATATTATAAGGAACAATTTAAATACTATCGTTTATGATACAAGCGTAGTTTTTATTCAATTTTAAAATACATATCAAAACTAATTAAGTATTTTAATTTCTTATATTTAAATCTATTACAATTGTTCTTCATTTATAGCAAAAAAAAAAAAAAAAAAAAACACAAATTGTAAGAACTAATATTTAAATCAATTTGTATTAGATTTGAATAAATAAAAAATTAGATGCATTTTATTATCAATTAATTATAAATTTCGTTAAACAACTAATAAACAAGTACTTATGAATCAGATAATATGTAATAAACATTTCTAAACTACTTCTATGTAATGTAGATGGTATGAAGTAGTCATTGAAAAGTTATTTGTTCAGTAATTACAAGTCATTACCAAGTTTTGCTGGGTTAAATATTAAAATATTTTAATAGATTTTTTTTTGTAAGATGTGGTGGTATCATAATCAAAATAAATATAGGAATTATTTTTGTGTTTACCTGTTGGTCACGTTTATTTTGTCAAATGATTGCCAAGTGTGACTGTAGCATAAGTCTTATAATTTTTAGTGCATATTTCATTTCGGCAATAGTAATTTTAAACGTTGTGAACCTGATTAAGCCACAGTATCCGGTCCTTTAGCTGGGACTGCCGGTAACGCCTCCAGGCAAGCATAACTGTAGTGAATACGCATAGAAAAAACATGTTTAAATATGGTCACCTCCAACAAAACTATTTTTAAAGAAAATTTTAAACATATTATGGTTAATATAACCATATTATTGTCACCGACAACCATATTATGGTTGAATTAGTCCTCCATCAAGAAGCCACAATCATATTATGGTTGCCTCTAAACATATTATGGTTATAATTTGTTATATAATTAACAAAAGTGTTTTCCTCTTTTCCAAGAGCAACATGCTATGGTTGAAAACCAACCATGCTATTATAAGTGTTAAACATGTTTTAGTTATTTTTGACCATAACATGTTCGGAGGCGACCATAATATGGTTGTGGCTTCTTGATGGAGGACTAATTCAACCATAATATGGTTGTCGGTGACAATTATATTGTTAATTGAATCATTATATGTTTAAAATTTTCTTTAAAAATAGTTTTGTTGGAGGTGACCATATTTAAACATGTTTTTTCTCTGGGTGTATTTAGTAGCTTTTCTTAGTCGATACTTTTTTAGGTTTAGGTCTGTTGACACAGTCTCGTTTTTTAGAGCAGGATGCACATCATGCAGAGGAGATACATAGATATTTGAATAGAAGAGGCAGTTATTAAAATACATCACTACCCGCATCTCATCCATTACTTTATCATGAATTCTTGCTACTAACGTTTTTTTTTTTAATTTATGCGGGAAAGAGATCCATATCGTACTTAATCAACAAGAGGGTGTTAATTCAAAATTAAAAAATTTTCAGTAGAAGCAAGACAATTTTTAATTTTACGTTAAAAGCATTTGGAAAAGAATTTTAAAATTTTTTTTTTTCCAAAAAGTAGACAAAAAAGCATGACATTTTTACATCAGGTAGATATGAATATTACATGTCGATTTCTTCCAAAACGTGAAAAAATAAAAAAATTTGAGTTAATATTCTTTTGTTGATCAACTGCGATATGGTCTGGTAAAATTAGGTTTTCTCCTTTGAACGATTTTCGGGAATGGGTTTTATGTGAGAGTTATGATCAATTAAAGAACCTTCCAAACGATATTTTGCTTATATCAAAGTTGCTTATGCAAAGAATCTTTATTGATTTCAATAGGTCCATCTGTCCTTGAAAAAAAGCATTTGACTCAAATATTATTTATAACACTACCTATTTCTTGAAGAAACCAGCACAAATGCAAAATAATTTCCCATCTTTTGGTTGTGTAGAGTGTTAATAGTAGGAAAATAAACCACGAAATGATTTTTTTAATTCGAAAAATATTTATTGAAATACAATGTTAACTACTCTAAAATATTGTTTTAATATAGAAAATCCAACTACATAATCCAAAAAAAAAAAAAAATATTTTAAATCTCTTATGGGTCGGTTACGTATATTAACTCATCTTCAATTTAGTTGTCATGCGTAATCGACCCATTAATTGACCAAAAACTTTCTTAACTGAAATATTAAAGAAATCTACAAAACATTTACTTAAATTCAAATAAAAAAAAAAAATCATGTTAAAAATCTTTTAGATAAACAAATATTTAAATAAACAAAACCAAGGAAAAGTGCTAAATTCGGCTATGGCGAATTTTATGTAAATACCAGTATTTTAAATAAATCTGTTTTGAACCACGCATACTTCTCCAATACCACTGGCATTGTCGGATTTTGTGTACCTAATTTGGTCTTTCCGTTCTTCAGATATACAGAAAAAAAGACATCGGTAAAGCATCTTCGCTTATCATGTATGTGTATGTTATGTGTAAAAAGTTTAAAAAAGTCTTGTGGTTGCTATTTTCCTTTAAAAAATAAATTTGTTTTCGCTCTTTGTTGCAAACCATTCATTGAGGAATCTTGTGTTAAAGTTATAAGTCCTTAATTATCTTCATCCAATCACGGAAATATATCTTTGAAGTTAGACAAAAACTTCTTAACTTAGAAACTGTGGATTTTGTAGGGAAATGTAAGAAAAGATAAACTTACTGTTTATTGTTGGTTTTTTGTATAAGCTTTGATATTGTTACAAGTAAAACTTTGAGTGCTTATATTATTCGCTTTACAGTTTTATTTGTATAATATTTATATATTTTCTAAAATCTTTGGAAAAAAGGTTTCCTGATAATCTGGCCTAAGCTATAAATTTCAGTGTATTTATAAAAATAAAAATTGGGAATTTAGCACGTCATTGAGATATCTTATTAATAATAAAATTATTGATTCGCCTTATTTAATTGTCTTATGGCCAATTTTCAGGATTGATATTAAAACACATTTATTTTTAAAATCGTTTTAAATACAAAATTCTCTTCTTTACTAAAAACTTAAGTGAAACTTAAGTCAACGCTGTGGTACACTTAATTTAAACTTAAGTTTCCATTGTAATATTTTAGCAAGGTGGCCTCAATATCACAAGAATACAACAACAACAGGCAAAGCATTAACAGTCACCTGTTTTTTCAGACCCCCTTGTAAATAAATACACTTTTTTATATTTTTGTTTTTGTATTTAGTAGTGCTGCCATACTTTTATCTTAATTAAATAAGACTTTTCAACTAAACCTCAAAAAAACAATCTGTTTTAAATACGATTTAAGTTTGTTATGAAAATTAAATTAAAATTGAGTTAAATACTATCCTGAAAATTGGGCATTAATGCCTAAAGATCAAGTGATTACGGCTGGTAACAGTTGTGCTAGACTAAAGTCATTGACACCAAGCGAAATAGAGAAAGATTGAGCCAATCAAAAATCCAAAAAATTCTTTTTGCCTAAATGTTGGATTTTTTATAGGGAGTTGTTTACGCAAGTGCCCAAGATTTTCGATATTATTCGAAATAAATAAATAGACTTTTAGGCTAATCCAAGGCCCATCTATCAGGTCTGCTTACTTGTACAAAAACAAAAAACGATTCTTTTTATTTGTCAAAAATTTACTACCACATATACCACATATACAAAGCAAAAGGAAAAAACGTATATGTGTGGCATACCATAAACGTAAACAAACGTATACATGCACATGTAAGCAAAATGTTAACAACTTTTGACAACTAAAAAGAACATAAACAATGATCATCAGGCTTCTTGCGCAGACCTTTTCAATGGGCCTTGGGCTAATCAATATTTTTTATTCTCCTTGTCAAATATTTATAAATACCAACTTGGTGCTCGCGTAACAAAGATGTAATTGAAATAAAAAGTTTAGATTATACAGCGGCATTTACATTTGCAATATATGTATGTCATATATCTAATTGTTAGTATTTCGTATGTAATATTCGAAGGTGGTACAATATATTAGTAACAATCAAAAGAAATATACCATGAAATGTGTTGGCAACATTGCACTATGTTGTTTGGCTTATAGCTTATGTTTTTTTTGAGTAAGAGTTGCGCCATATTTGAATTAAAATAGTGACACTTATTGCATAATATAAGGCAAAATGTAGATAAAATGACGAATAACATATACATACATACAATAATATTGTTTAATGGATGGGGCGCTTGACAGATATTGATTTTTTCTTGGAGCAGAAATTTTAAAATTTGTTATCACTTTTTATTTCTTATTTGTATGTACGGATTTTGTTTTTAGTAAAATCGACTGTTTATAAAAAATCATAACGGACATGATCTAAATATGTGATCGGCCTTATTTACATGTATCCAAAAATCTCTTCTTTTTAATGTGTTAATGTGTAATGAATTCCTTTTTTAAAGTTGTTTAATAAGTATATATTTCAAAAATGTTCATATAAAGTTTTAATAAGAAAGCGGATTTCAGTTGGGCGTTATAAGCCATAAATTTTCTGGCAACACTGGTACAAAGCAAAACTAGCGATTCAATTAAGAACGTCTGCAACTCTTAGAATACTAAACAGACCTTAATAAAATCAATATTACGGACTTCTAAAGAAAAATACCTTAAATATTCCGCCCTATCCTTAAATAAATCCAAAGAAAACGCCTTTTATCTTTATAAGACAAGATTGTATTCATTTTCGCAATTAATTAAAAAAGTTTTTTAAACTAATAATTAAATTTGTCACAACTAAAATAAATTTTTTTTCAAAACACATTCAGCCTAATTTGTTTCAATGAGAATTTTTTTAATTTTAAAATACAATAATATTTAAATTATAATCACTTCTTAAAATTAATCAAATTCAGGCTCTTTACCAAACAAACTGCCACAACATTTTACAATTTGACAGTTTCCAAAAAAAAAAAAAAAAAAAATTATTTTTTTTTTAACATTTTATTCAAAACTTAAATTAATAATTATTAAAATTGTTCAGCTTTTTTGTTATTTGCTGCTCGAAAAAGTAATAACAATAATGCTAATAAACGCCTACTTTAATTTTAGTAAAAAAATACTTTTAGTGAAACTTAAAAGCTGCAACAAGTTGACTGTTTGTATTGCTTTTTGTTATGTTGTAGCACTGTTGCTTATTTCTTAAAAAATGTTGTAACTTTATTTGCCTTAAGGTTATGATTTCATAGCTTTTTAAATGATCAACTTTGGTTACACATAAATGTATTTACTCAGGTATTCAAACGAGTATTTGTATTTTTATTTAATCAAAATAGTTTGTTAACGGTTTATTTGGTAATTTTTTTCTTAATTCAAAATATAAATTTTTTTTGTTAATAAATTTTTGGCATACATATGTACGTACAGTTCAGTGAATGAATTTGGCTTCAAGCAGTACATGTGGTTAACGAGTATGTAAAACAACACTCAAGTAAAAAGATTAAAAAACAAAATTCACATTTTATCGAAAGGAAGTTAATAAGGAAAATTATTAATATTTTGTAGAGGTTAATAAATATGAATTGCAGTTGGATGTAAAGTGATAACTAGTAGACAAAGTCACTCAAATATTTTGTAAAATATAGATACTTCAAACGTAGAAATAAAATGATAGTTGGGACAAGTTGGGGCAAATGGTATAAACTAAATTAAAAAAATTTTACGTTGTACCATATAAAAGTGTAGTTTTGCAAAAAAGTAAAATATCGCAAAATTTTCTACAAATAGAAAAACTTTGTCGATTTTCCTATGAAATACTGAAATTTAGAGAAATATCCTTTAAATAGTCAAATTCTTAAAAATTTCCAAATGATAGAGAAATTTCGGATAATTTCCTAAAAATAATAAAATTTTACAATATATCCTATAAATAGGAAAATTTTACAAAACTTCCTATAAAAAGGGAAATTTTACAAAACATCCTATAAATAGTGAAATTTTATATCAATAGTGAAATATAACAAAATTTCCTATCAATAGTGAAATTTTACAAAATTTCCCATCAATAGTAAAATTTTACAAAATTTCCTATAAATATTGAAATTTAACAAAATTTCCTATCTATAGTAAAATTTTACAAAATTTCCTATAAATAGTTAAATTTTACAAAATTTCCCAGCAATAGTAAAATTTTACAAAATTTCCTATAAATAGTTAAATTTTACAAAATTTCCTATAAATAGGGAAATTTTACAGAATTTCCCATAATTAGGGAAATTTCACAGAATTTCCTATAAATAATGAAGTTTTACAAAATTTCCTATAAATAGTGAAATTTTACAAAATTTCCTATAAATAGTAAAATTTTACAAAATTTCCTATAAATAGTGAAATTTTACAAGATTTCCTATATACATATAGTGAAATTTTACAAAATTTCCTATTAATATTGAAATTTTACAAAATTTCCTATAAATAGTGAAATTTTACAAAATTTCCTATAAAAGTAAACTTTTACAAAATTTCCTATAAAATGTTGAAAAATTTCCTTTAAATAGTGCAATTTTACAAAATTTCCTATTAATTGTAAAATTTTACAAAATTTCCTATAAATAGGTAAATTTTACGGAATTTCCTATATTTAGGGAAATTTTACAGAATATCCTATTAATAGTGAAATTTTACAAAATTTCCTATAAATAGTGAAATTTTACAAAATTTTTTATAGAAAGTAGTGCTGGGATACTATCGATATTTATCGATAGTTCAAATAGTTGAATGTTTGTACTTGTTCAGGAAAACTTTAGTTATTTTATTATAAGGCTACAGTCCGTTGTTTTCATCACTTTATTGAATGTATGAGACGTATGTTTATACGCACGTTATTTTGGATGGCAGTTTTTTAAAAATTGATAAGTACATTGCTGAAGGAACCGAAGTAACAGGGACTATAAGTTATTCAATTGCAACTTTAAAAAATTTTCTAAATTCTAAGCCCAAAAAGGTAATCAATCTAGTGGCCTTATCCTCTAATGGTCGTTCATTGTTTCGTCCTATGCTTGCAATTGCATTTGGATTTGCATTTTTTTTTACAACATTACAAAAATATTTGACAGTTCAGTCCCTATATACACATGTACAAATTTCTACTTAAAGGCCTTTAATTAGCAGTAAAAAGAACTGCTAAGCAATCCATACCACTTGCCATTCTTGTTGTTTGTATTCATCGCTGTAATTCAGCGCGAATTAATAATAGCAAGCAAAAATTTGCGGCTATTATGTATATAGCTGTGTGTGTATAGCTGCTTTTAGATGTCTTCATATCTGTATTTTAAATAATAAAAATATCGATATTTATATTTTTCCTATCGATATTTTTGATATTTTAAGACTATTGATAATATCGATAGTCTATCGTTAGTTTCCCAGCACTAATAGAAAGTAAAATTTTGGAAAATTCCCTATAAATAGTGAAATTTTGGAAAATTCCCTATAAAGAGTGATATTTTGTAAAACTTCTTATTAATTAAGCAAAATTTCCAACAAAATGTTTTTGAATCGTCAACAGTTCCTACAAATAATGAATCAAAACATGTTTGGAGGCAATCATATTTTGGCTGTGTCTTCTATTGTGTTCAAAGAAACCCGTAATATGTTTAAATATCATTCGTAGTGCCAATGTGCTTTCTCTGCGTGTATTTATAAGTTATAACAAGACTACCGTCGGTTTTTGTTAGCTGCAGGTGGCAGAAGGTTGTGCTACACTTTTTAGTTAACAGAATTCAATTTATCATACCTTTTTAAATAATTTGTTAACTAATTCTGTAGTCATGGTTTTTTCGTCAAATTATTTTTAAGTAATGTAATTGTTAAACATTTGTCTGCGAACTTACTCTTTTGGCTTTTTCAAGATTTTTGATTTAATTTTTCTAGCTGCAATTGATAAATATTCAAAATTTTCAATTAGCAACTAAAAGCAAGCTAAATGACATTTTTGAATCTCACACGATATTACCCCTCCCCCCCCCCCCCCCCCCCACCAAAAAAAAAAGAAAATTATCATTTAATATTTAAATTTTACTACAATTTATTTATCGACAAAAAATAGAAAAACAAAATTCAAATCATTTTGAATTCAGAAAGCAACAAAAAAAATTAACTTGTTCAAGTATTTAATCATAAAATTTCAAGTATTGATTTGTTGCAAATGTTTTTTCTAACGCGAACACGTTGCTGCTGCTTCTGAGGAAGTAGGCGTTATTTAAACAACCAAAAATATCAGTTTTTCTTTTTTTTTATTCCTTGTCTTTTTGATTATTTGCCATGTAGTCAGTCTGTTACCACTGCATACGATTGCAGAATATGCCACAACAATTGTGGTAACAAGACTAGTGGTGGTGCTACGATTTCAATTTCGTGACAAGTGCAAGTTAAAGTAGTTAAAATTTTTGTTTTACTTTTTATTATTTATTCAGCTTATTGTTGTTTTTGCTTGATTTGATTTCAATTCATGCAACTGCAACAAGCATCGTTTGATTTTGTTTCTTTTTCACTTTTTATTTAGTGTTAAAACAATATTATGTCATAATTGAGTTGGCGTATTTTTGTCAGTGAATTTTTTTTATGTTTTTCTGTTTCAATATGAGGAGTTTCTTAAATTGAATAAGTTGAGCAGAACAATCGTCATAAATAAATGTATATGACTTCATGTATTTGCTTTTGATTATGTATAAAAGTAATCGGAATAACGTAAAAATGTTTAATTATTGATGATGTCAGGTGTTTGGTTTAAGTAATTTGCTTGGAAGTAATAAATTATATGAAATACAAAGTTGTTGAATGTAATAATACAGTGTATATGGCTTACTAATACCAAAAACGTAGTTGTTAAAAATAATAGCAGTATAATAACACGTGTTAAATATAAACTTTCTACTATTCATGTAGTATTCCCCTTTAGACTAGTCCTCTTCATAGATATAGGATATCGAGGTTGCCAAATTCATAATACATTATACAATTTTTAGTGTTCTCTTTTTAAACTATAGAACAGGGCAAGAATAGAACAAAAACAGACGAGAGAAACAAATAAATCGCAAAGATGAAGGTCCATACTACGCGTTCTATGCTGTTTTGCATCCCATGTATCAGTCAATAAAGTTGCAATGATTCTACTTTTTTGGCAGATGCATAAAAAGCATCAACGCATTAAACGCAAAATGTAGACCATCGGCTTAAGAAGCAAAGCAGTACACGTGCCGTGAAATAGAAAAAAAAGAATTGACTATTATATCGTAGGCGATACACCTATTATCTACTTTATTTTGTAAAATAACAAAAACACACTGTGGAACACAACATTTTACAAAAGCAAACGAAAAAGTCCGATAAAAAAGTATATTTGACATCACCGGTTTTCAAAAGTGTGCTATTAATGGCAGCCCTCAATTGAACAAAGAATTGTGTCAAAAATCAAAGAACATCTCGTTAGTATTTTGTTTATAGTTCTCCAAGTTATCGTTAGTATCTTGGGAAAATATTGTCTTAATTTCGACAACATATGGAGAGAAAAACGCCCGTAACTACTGAGGAGTCACCCCTAGAGATGTAAAATGTATGAGCAACCCCCATTATTCCTGCATCCCCATTATTTCTCTAGAACAAACTTATCCTCTATCTCCAACCCTTCATATGGTCCCCACACAACAATTTAATTTTCTCGATAACCGACTCTAGAACAGACGGACGGACAGCCAGACGGACATGAAGTCCAAGATTAACAAAACGAAACCAATTAGGATGTAATCCAATCCAATTTCGTTTTTTTTTTATCTTGGACTTCATGTCCGTCTGGCTGTCCGTCCGTCTGTTCTAGATTCAGTTTTCGAGAAAATAAAATTTTTGTATGGGGACCATATGAAGGGTTAGAGATAGAAGATAAGTTTGTTCTAGATCGGTATACTTTAAGGTGGGTCTAGGACCAATATTTTAAGGTTTTACACACATCAGCACAAATGCATAATACCCCCTCCACTATTGTAGTGTGGGTATAATTAACAGTTTTAAAATTAAATAATTGAAAAACCTTTAGCCACATAGCCACGATAAAAACATGGTGCATTTGCAAGTATTGAAATGGAGTCGTCTAAAATGGGTATGGTAGTAAATGAAGGCAAGACGAAGAAGATGTTGGCAACTGTTAAGGTGGTTCCGCGACGAAAGAAACGCGAGATACTTCCGACAGGCAATTGTAACGTTGAAGTAGTAGACGAATTTATATACCTCGGATCCGCCATAAGTCCAGGGAACGATGTCAGCACTAAAATCAAAATAAAGATCGTGCTTACAAATAGATGCTTCTTCGGGCTCAGTAGACAGCTTAAGAACAGAGCTCTCTCGTGAGACGAAAATTACACTTTATAACCCACTAATACTAGCTGACTTTAATTTAATAAGAAGGGTGGGGTGTATAACAATAATTTAAATAATTTAAATTTTATTAAAAAAAAAAAAACGTTATGTTTTGAGATATTAAAAATACTTTTTTTCAGCTTATTGTAAATAGGTTCCGGTTAAAAATTAAAAATTTTGTTGGTCAATCGACCACCTACCGGCTCGGCAGGCTCTCAATCACGTTTTTCAATTAACCGATGTCAATGGTTAATATCTGCTCGATAATGTTGTTTTTTAGCTCTTGAAATGTTGTGGGATTATTGCTGTACACTTTTGATTTCAAAAATAATCGCCAAATAAACAGTCTAAAGGTGTAAAGTCTCACGACCTTGGTGGCCAATTCACTCCTCCTCTACGATAAATAGTGCGATTTTCGAACTTTTCTTTTACAATATCTATTTTATTTCTTCCTGTGTGGAAAGTGGCACAATCCACATATTCTGTACGTCTAAATCATCAATTTTCCACCACCCAATTTTTTGGATCATCTCCCTGTAGCGATTTCCATTAACCGATGATACCTTAAATTTGGACAACCTTTATTTGAATAGTTTAGTTTATATAAGACTTTAAATAAATAGAAGTAGTACTTAGTACATCATAAAACCTTTTTTGAACTTAAACAATTATCCCACATTATTTTCTTCAATATCTTCTGTTTTAACGCAAAATCTTTTTTAGATGGTAATTTCATTTATACGAAAAAACAAAAAAATTTTTGCATTTATTAAAACTTTTATTTCCGAAAATTATCTTCAAAAAACTTTATCTGTATCTAATAAACTTGCCGTCAAAACTTGCTTCCGTTCTACGGGGAATCACTTTAATTTGAGAACACGATGTTTTCAATTTGACAATGTGTAATAGTATTTTTAAACTTTTTGTTTTAATTAAACCAATAGTTCGTTCTTGATTTGACAATGTTTGGTAGTTTAACTCTTTTGTTTCCAAACTACCAACAGATGTTATTAAAAATACAACAAACGTTAACAATTGAAAAAAGCTCTTTCGTTTTGTGTTAAAAAGCTCTGCGCGCACCACATACATATAAGAGAAATACACAATCAAAGTCGACTACCTTTTAAACCTCACATAACCCCTATTTTATTATGTTTGAAAATTGTCTTTAATAGGACACAAATTATCATTCGTTAAATGAAAATTAATTATGTTTACTTTGTATGTTTGTAATATAAATGGCAAATTCAATTAATAAATATTTAATGGTTAAATAATATAAATTAAAAAAATAACCAACTGTACATTTGACAATTGTCATTTGACCCAAAACACTTTAAACAAAATGAGTTTGTTTTACTGTCAAAGAACAACGTGCATGTGCAATGGCGCAAATGTAAAACTAGATCAAATAGCAGTTTAAAATTTCGATTAGTTTTTTTTAAGCTAATGCAAACATTTAAAACATGCATATAAGTAAAAATAGAGTTTATTACCTGAGAAATCCCAGAATGGGAATTTTTAAAAGTTAAACCTGAAAAATAAGTCAAAAAAACTTTGCCTTATTTAGAAATCCAAGGATAGTATAGTGTTTTCATCGTTCCCAGAAAACAATCACAGCTCTCAACTTTTCTCGGCTGTAATAATTAATAGTCGTGACTTCTTCAAGAATTAAGTCTTCTTTAATGTTTCCATGCAGCGTTTAAAAACTGCAGTCAAAGTAGAACAACTCCCATTTCTTCCACGTCTTCATTTGTCATTGCAAAAATAAAACAGTTGCTTTTACTTCTGATTCCTTAAATGTAAACATTCGATGTCATTTCAACGCAAAAAGCGAAAAGTTGTATAAAAATTTTCGTTTTTTGTTCGACAGTTTTTGGTTTCGACTGCAGTTTTTTAAACCCTGTTTCTATAAATAAAAATTGAACTCTGGGACTTATGATTTTCCAACAAAATGTTGATGAAGCTTACGGAACCATGAAATAAATGAAAAGGAACCTTAGTCATATCAAGCCTTCTTTTCTGGACCAAACAACTTCCGCCAGCCTAAACCAGCTTTTAATAACCAATTGAAATACAATCTAATTTTGCACTGCAAGCAACATCACACGATATTTAATAAAACTCTATACATATTAATAAAAACGTTCGAATATAAAGGGTGTCCAAGTGTGAGGTTTAAATGGTTAGAGCAAATCGATACAGATAGATAATCCGCAGCTTTTTGGGGAGAAAAGAATATGTGGTTTCAACAGGATGGTGCCACTAGCCACGCAGGAAGAGAAACAATGGATTATTTGAAAGAAAAGTTCGGAAACCGCATTATTTCTCTTGAAGTAGAAGTGAATTGGCCATTAAGATCGTGCGATTTGACACCTTTAGACTACTTTTTGTGGGGTTTTTTGAAATCGAGAGTTGTAACGATTTCACTGTGCAATGCAGACTTTTAAGGGACGGGGCTACCTATTATACCGGCTATGCTCGTCGTTGGGGTGTGTTCTTGTCCCTTGTAAAATTATGATAACTCGCTACTAGGAATTTTACTTTAGGTAGCTTAATTCAAACTAGTGATATTATTTAGTAAAGTTACGGAATATTGTTGATGATAAATCGGGAATGGTTTAAGGTGTAACGCCCCATTCCTATTCTAACCCACCCTCCTTACCGGCAAAATAACAAAATTTAAATGCCAGCCCATAAAAATATACTCAAACTACCTAACCGACATCACCGTTCATAAAAATGACAAATAAAAGATATTTAATTTTTCATTTTATGAAATTTCAATTTAACAAAACACAATTTATTAATGGCGTTCTTATGATGAAATTAGAAAAGAAATAAAAATTTAATATCATAAGTACAAAATTTCTAATAAGAATATAAATACTATATGGTCACTCTAATATAATGAAAATAATGTAACTAAACATCCCTATGAAAAAGCTTTTCGATTTCTTTTTAAAATTTGAAGATATTCATGTTTTAATGAAAGGAGTGTATTAAACCAAAAACAAATATATTTTACAACTTACATACACATTGAATCCCACGATGTCTGCAAGCGCTCGTAGACGGCTGAGAAATTTCCTTTTAAATATTAAAAATTAATTATAAGTGTATGTAAATGAGAGATATTTTAATTATAAAATTTTTATATCTCTAAATGCATTTTAATATATTTCAGTATAAAAGTAAAAAAAAAAAATAGAGGTAAAACCACTCAATTAAATTTGTTTTTAAACAAACAAAAATCAAACTTAAGGTGACCATATTTTATTTTTACATGGTATATTAGGAAAAAATATGAGAATTCAATTATAATGAAATGGGGTTAAAATTAGAAAATTAATCAAAAGAATGATTTAATTATTAAGAAATGAAAATTAATTAAGTTAAAACAGGTTGAAAGAGGGGGGAAAAAATTAGCATCAAATATTTCAATTAAAGATTATTTATATGTAAAACTTAAGATTTAATATTAAAATTATTTATTTAAAAAAAATTAAGATTAATTAATAAATTCAGATTAATTTTTAAGAATTAGGATTTTAGTTAAGTCAAACTATATCGAACAAGAATAAAGTTTCCCTTATATTTAGGATATTAAAGGTTAAGTTACAAATATTTATACAACCCTAAATAGTTTAGTAATATGTAAATAGTATTAAAATTGGTCAATTTTATTATTATTATTTTTTTTTTCTCAAATGTGTTTATTTGATATTTAGGCACATAAGCTGGTCACCTCAATTATTCCCCAATATGAAATCAAACCTTATCTCCTTGTTAACTTATTTCTTGATTGTTGATAATTAATGGAATTGATCGATGGTACAATTTTCCAACATCACACAAAAGTTTAGGAAACCGGCATAATCTAGCCCTTCATATGCGAATCCAGAATATAATTGATATTCAAAAACCCAAAGGATATTAATTTTGCTCCCAATCTCAAAGTTAATTAAGTATTTTGATAATATACACAAATTTAAAAAAAAAAATTAATAAAATTTATTATTTTTTCCCGTTCGTATTTTTTTAACAAAATTTATTTCAATAATGAAAATTTTCCTTACAAAATTTTCATTCTTTTCAATATAAAATTCAAAGCTATCTAAAACCTTAAAAATTAAAAAAAAAACTCAAATTACACTCACAACAAAAAAATCGACATCACAGAGTGTACAGCAATAAACATTGAATAATTGAAGAGCTTAAAAACCAGATATTGACAATTTATTGAAAAACGTGATTGAGAATTTTGATAAAAGATTGGGAGCCTGCCGAGCCAGTAGGTGGGTCACTTGACCGACTATATTTCTCGTTTTTAACCGGAACCTATTTGTAATAAACTCAAATAAAAAGAATTGAAATCAAAAAAAAATATTCCTTATTTTACTCAAATTAAAACGACCTCCTAATTTTTGGGTACACCCTTATTTTTAAAGGAAAATCAATAAATAGTTTTTGTTTTCCGATTAAATATTATTTAATTACTAAATACGTACATACTTAGTTTTAAAATTTTAGCCTTAATATCGTTATCGTTGTGGTAAATTTTTAGCATATTTTTTTTTTAACTAGAAAATTTTTTTCCAATTTTTAAATAGCGTCAATTTACGCAAATTTTGGAAATTCAAAGTATTTTTCCCGCCTTTCTGGGAAGTGAAAAAGTCGGAGAAAAACCCTACATTAAAACACCAACTAATATTTAAATTTCATAGAGAAAAGTGTTGCCAGAAGTTAAGAAAATCCTACATGTAGGTTTTTCCTTCTCTTAAATTGTACCGTAAAAAATAGGCCATTTAAAAAATTTTTAATATCAAGGAACTTGTTTTATTTGTCATCCAGGTATTTGATTAAGTTCGATTTGAAAAGCGAAACGAATTTTAACCGATTATTTGGACTTAAGTATTTTTGTGCTGTTTTAACCACATAAGTGATGAGCAGTTTGGTAAAAATTAAAAAATGGATTTAAAATCGGCGAAAATACACCGAACATTACTAAGCGTACGGTAGATAAACCCAGAAACGATATCTATTTTTTTTAATGTGGTGTGTTTTAGTACACAACCCTTGATACCGTTCATAACTTTATTCACGAAAGTAACAAACATTATTTTGTGCTCTGTTTGTCGTTACAAAACAGAACAATTGTGGTGATTCTGTAGACATAGGCTGAGTTCCAAGACATCATAATGCTTTGCAGCACAACTTAAAAATGTATTATCAAGTTAAACTGTGCTCAGTTTTTTTATTATGTACGCAACAAATACTTTTTTGGGCTGTAGGAAAAATCGCCCAAAGAAAAATGGCCCAAAAAAATAAATGAAAAATCGCCCAAAAAAATTCCATGTAAAATTGGGCCTGAATTCATATGAAAAGTGTCCAAAAATTGTTGGGCTATTTTTCGTTACTATTGGGTGATTTTTCGTTTTTTAAATTTGGTGATTTTGCATTATGAAAAATCACCCAAAAATATTATATGAAAAATAGCCAATTTTTTCGGGCATACTATTTGTCTAATGGCCATTTTCTCAATGTATCGACAAACTGTCTGTTACTTAATGTCAACATAAATTTATTGGACCGATAAACCGTCCGTTAACGATTTTGGGTTTCTCAATACATCGACAAAAAACATTGTTTTCAGCTGGCAACGCTCAAAATACATGTAAAAGTTGGGAGTCAGCTGATTGAATTTATCTGTACGGCAAATAAAAGGAAAATAAATAATTGGCAGATGAGTGCCGGTTAGCTTCGCGATAAAAACGAAGAAATGAGACATTGAGAAAACCAAATTTCTTTAATGTGCAGTTTTTCGTTGGGAAAAAAGATAATCGCCTAATGAGAAAATGGCCATACATCATTCATTATTACTATACGACGAATTCCTAAATGTTTTTATAAAAATAACGGGACATATTGCAAAAAGGTGGACAAACTCGAAAGCATAGCTTACAAACTTGAAAGCTTAGCCGGCCTATGGCTGGGCGCAAGACTTTTCTCCACTTTGATAAAAACAAGTACCGGATTCGCTAACTAAAGCTTCTCTGCACAGCTAAACCCTGTTTTGCCAATTGGGTAATTTTTAATTTTTTTTTTGGGAAAAAATTTGTTTTTTTCTTTTTGGGTCATTTTTCATTTTTATTTTGGGCTCTTTTTCGTTTCTTTTGGGCAAAATTTCATATTTAACTTTTTGGGTTATTTTTCATGTTCTTTTGGGCGATTCTTCATTTGAGCGATTTTTCATTTTATTTTTTGGGCCATTTTTCTTTGGGCGATATTTCCTACAGCCACTTTTTTGGAGCACTTAGGGGCAAATAATATTGTTATAGTCTACACGGTTGCATTGTAGCAATGCACTTAAAAAAGAGAATTGCTTTGCAACCGTTGTTTTGGAACTCAGCCATACATTATATTTATAAGGTCTTTAGTGTATTTTCTTTACACTAATAAAGATATGAGCAAACAAAAAACTTAAGAAACGCTTGTCACTAGTATTGTTTTTGTTGCTCGACAATTTGCACCAATAGCCTGCGTCTGTATTGTATACATGTTTTTTTCTGTAAACATTTTTTTGTTGTGCTTCTCATCCAGCAGGCTGTTGAACACAACTGAAACGAAACAACGTTTTTTACGAAAAACTGAATGCAACGAAATCTTCTCCTCTTTTTGTTGAGTTGGAGTAGTACAGTATTTCTGTTCGGTAAGAAGATCTTAAACAGAGAATAAATTTTTTAGTTAGTAACTACTTTGAAAAAAAAATATTTCACCAATTAACTCGTTAAATTAATAAAATCAATTTAACGTTTAATTCACTTGATTAAACGTTAAATTCACCTGACAAAACGTTTAATTCATTTGATAAAATTTGTTTATTAAAACTGATTTTATTTTTGATTAATGCTTTATGTTACCGACAATTATCAACTCTACTACTATTGTTAACAACGTTGTTATTTGTGTACAACTTACAACACTAGATATTTTAATTCCCTTTGGTAAAATTCTTGTTATACACACAAAAGTTCTCTTACTATTTAATTAGCTACTTAGAAGACTGAAAAAAGGAAATGAAAACTAAGGAAAATTAAATAATTAAAATATATTTTTCAAAATAATTAATAAGCTATTCGCTTTTAGAATTTTAAAGCGACAAACTGCTGTACAAAACTTAGTTTGTTTTATTTCCAACACTTTAATTGGTGAAAATGGTTTTTCTGTGTACCGAACACTAAAGAACAATATTTGATGTTTATTTTCGAACACTGTTTTGATTTCGATTTTTTGAAATCGATCTGTTTTTTTCATATCACAGCTTGATTACACTGGGCCGCATAAAAATCGGCCTTGAGACTGTTTGAGGTGATCCTTTTGGAAAATTATCTTCTGAATCCGAATATGGTTACCATTTACCTTAATCATTTTTGGTGGGAGAACTCCCTCCCAATAACAATTTTGATACATTTTCAATAATTTTATAGGCGTGAATTCGATTAGTGGGGTAACAATAATGAATTATTTTAGTAGCTAAATTTCTCAAGAATGCATGTCTTTTAACCTCTTCCATAAGTTTTACCTCCGTGATCTACAAATTTGATAAAAATTAGTGTTATTGATTGTCAGCTCAAAATACACAAAGCGTAAAAAAGTTCAAAGTTAGCCCACTTTTTGCCACAAACACGTCAAAATATTTTTTAAGTTACTTCTTCTTGGAAAAAACTGTTTTTGACATAAGTCTGTTACCGCACTAACACTCATGTTATGTTCTTTTGCATTAAATCAATGCCATTTGCTGTGCCTATATTTTGTTGCATCCGGATATTCCCTTAGCTTTAAAACCACCTCCTCACAATAAGGGTATTTACGTCACAAGTTGCACCCTTGCAAAAAAGCAAAAGTGCAAAAATAAAACAACAACCAAACAGACAATTAGTTGTGCGTGAATAATTGTCTTTGTGGTTGGTGTTATATTTTTGCACTTTTCCTTTTTTTCAAGGGTGCAAATGTATCTTTGCCTAAAATTATGAAAAAAAGCCTTTAAGGAGCATTATTCTCATTTTCGGAAAAAAGCAAGGATTTTTGTAGGGAAAAATTAGGTTTTCTCGATGGACTGCTTAGGTATTTTTCAACAAAAAATGTCTGGCAACACTGCCGAAAATATAACCAGATACTATTTACATTCAGTATTTTGGAAATAATACTTAAAATATATTTTGTATTTATTTTCTCACAAAGAAGCATATCATGCCGTGATATCGTTGACTTTAATGTTACAAAAAGTCATTTGATCTTTTTTAAGTTTTTGATTATATCCATGTAAGTTTGTTTTTAGCATATTTTTTTTTTTTTTTTGAAGTATTTCAAACAATATTAAACCAAACAACTAATCACAATATACAATTTGGTTTGTTCTGCAACTAAACTAACTCGACTTTTTTGTTATTATTAAACATACTAAATTGCAACCAAACAAAATGTTTACGGTCATATTTAATATAAAATTAAAATATTTCAAATAAAAGCAAAACAAATTTTCTTAATTTGAATTTTTTGTTTTGTAAATGAAACTTGTTTAAACAAAATGCTCAGCATGTTGTACATAAAAAGACAAATGAGTCGTTTTATTGCAGATCATGTGAATAATAAAATATTGCCGCAGTTGGGGTTTGCTTTTATCTTTTTCTTTCAACTTTTTTCTTTTAAACTTTTATTACAGAGTTTGAGGTTAAAATATTCATTTTATTTATTGACCTTATGGTTGGTTTGATAGAAATAAAGAAAAGAAATATACCAAAATAAAAATGTATGATATATTATAATTTGTAACTTGAAATCTTAGCTTATTTCCCATTATAATTCAAGTGAAATAACGATTAAAATGATGAATATGGGAATGTTTTTTTGAATGCCCTACACCCCTTTCATCGTCTTACATGAATCAATAATAATGTCTGTTAAAAATAAGGTGGCGCAAATGTTGTCACCCAATCTTCTTTGACTGTAAATTTCTTAATTAATATGAAAATCTTTAGTTCTGCTTTTGGTATTTGTTTTTTTGATGTCTTTAGGTCGGCTCTTATTAGCGTACAATTTAGCTGTAATTGACCTTAATTTAGCTAAGATAGTGAAGTTTTTATTAAAACTTCATATGTTTTCATTTAAGTAAAATATTTTTTATTTAATATTTCTAAAAAACCATTGAAATGCGCATAGGAAAAGCTTATACCTTCAACAATAAATTTCAGTGTATTTATCAATAATAAAATCTTGTAAATGTTGTATTCCCTAAAACTTCTTGATCTAAAATAAATATTAATTAAGAAGAACACTTTCCTTCTCAGTATATCAACCGATATGGACAAAAAAAATTCACCATTTGAAAAGTATTTGTGACAGCGCATAGAGAAAGGGAAAATTAAGGTAGAGGGAACAGTAAAAACCAACTACACAAAACAAGAGGTAGGGACGACCTACGCGCGTTTTCGAGGTTGACCAACAAGGTTGAGATGTGTCGCTTTCACATGAGACCAATACCAACACGCTCAGTGATGGTACAGCAAAGATACACGTATTTAAATCTTTAAAATGGCAAAACCCTTATGTCCCTTTCTATTTTCCGCGTCACATATACTTACAGAAGTGCACAATGTATATTTAATTTAAATCTGTTCAATATTTTCAGTGAAATAAGCGTTTGAAATTTGCGACTCACACATATGCAGAACACATACATAAATAAAGAAAAAAAATAGTTCTTTCCAATTATCAAATAATAAAAAAATTGGGTGGTGATTATTCGAAATTTTTCAGAAAACGGTGCTTACAGTTCTTATTCGCTTAACAGTTTTATTTGTTTAATATCTTTAGTTTTTCTAAAATCTTTGGATGAAGTTTTCTGATGATCTGGCCTAAGCAACCAGTGAAAACAATAAATTTCAGTTAAGCAATAGTTTATATTGTGAACTATTACTATTCCTTAAAGTGCTTCAATAGAAAGTTTAAAATTTTATGAAATTGTAAAAATTGACCTCCATAGCGCCTTAAATGCCACTGTCAAATGTATGAACAACTCCACATTATTTATCATCCCCAATATTTGCTTCTAACATACCAACCTGCTATCTCCATTCCTTAATGAGGCTCCCTTATAAAATTTGCAATACAGATTAGAAATATATTGAAGAAAAAGTCCAATGACTGCCTAGAAGTCCCCCTAGAAATATGGTAGAAATAAATAATTTAGATGAAAAGTAAAGTGGGGTTGGTCATACATTTGACCCATCTAGGAGCATCCTAGGCACTGCAGGGACCATATTTAAGAAAATTTTTAATCCGCCATATATGTATGGTTGAAATTCATAAATTAGGCTGCAACAGTGCCTAGGATGCTCCTAGATGGGTCAAATGTATGACCAACCCCACTTTATTTTTCATCTAAATCATTTATTTCTAACATACCTTCCCGCTATCTCTATTCCTTAATGAGACTCCCTTACAAAATTTTCAATACAGATTAGAAATATATTGAAGAAAAAGCCGTATAACTGCCAAGGAATCGCCCCTAGGGGGATAAAATGTATTACCGACCTCCATTAGTTTTTTTTCTAAACATTTTCTCGAGGCCTTCTTGCCCCTTATCACCACTTTTTAGGGGGGCTCCCATACAAATATTGCGTTTTTTGAAATTCTTAAATTAAGCCTAGCTGCATTTTTGAATTTTTTTTGAATTTTTAAAAAACAAAAATTTTATAAAAAAAATATTTTTTTTCCAAAAAAAAAAAAAAAAAAAAAAAATATGTTTCTAAAACGACTGCGCATATTAGAAAGAAGTTTTACTTTTCTTAATTTTATTGCGGAATTTCGAAACAACGGTATATCTCGAAAAACAGAGCCAATCTAAATAAACGGCGAGCACCACTGGATTCAGCGTACCCGAATTAGGTTAAAAAGCCAGGTGCCCAGCTTGTCTCAAAAAAAGTGTCAATTTCTTGCACAGTGTAGCTTATAGGTTACATAATTTATTTTGCTTTAAGAGCTAAAAAATGAGAAAATCCATTTAAAATCACCCTGTTCGTTGTGATATAGTTAGAATATAGCTGTAATTTGTTGGCTCCAGAGCTTCACTGGTATTAGCTTTTAAATGAGTGACATAACTTTAAAAACTATTGTCTTCTAAAAATATGATCCAAAGTGCGCCGACAGAATTGAAGATCACACATCTCCGATTTATTGAATTTTTTCTCACTCTTGCCAGAACTTGCGTTAAGAGCTTCTTGCGTTCCTAGCGGATGTTTTCTTGGAGGACTTCAAAAGTCTGATGCTTGTTGGCATTGACTCTTGACTTCAAGAAACCCCACAAACGGATGTATAGAAATGTTAAGGCATCGAAACAAGGTATAAGACGACCCGAAAATGCAGCGCCAAGAAAATCTAAACAATTATTCCGCATTCTTAAGGAGTATAGCGCTATATTTCCTATTGACATGTATTTTGTGGCATTTGCCGCCATTTGCAAAAATTAAAGCGATACCTTCTGAGCCACCTTGTAAAAAGATTGATAAATTTTCTTATCCACATAAAATACTTTTATCGTGGAATGAAAAATTAAGTGACATACAGATTTTCTTTTAGGACCTCAGAGACCCCTTGCTCCAGGCTTAAAATGTAAAGAAACTAATTTTTTTAAAGCTTTTTTTAGTTTCTGAGCGAAATAAGTATTCTACGCATATTTTCTACTAAAAAATGCCTAAAACTTCGCTCCAAGTCAAACGAACTAACCGTTAAGTTTATTCCCATAACCTTTTAAAATATCAGACATTTTATTAGAAAGGAAATATAAAACGCAATTAATAGATTATCACCTACTAAGCTTTTAATGCAATTGTTTCTAATATTTCCACTTCAATAAATTTGATTTAACAAGCAAATACTTTCAAGTAGAAATAATACATACTTCCTGTAGCGTACACAAAATCCGAAAGAGTTTAGCTTAAATACAGAAATGTTACTTTTATAAAAAAGTTGTTTTGTTAAAGTGTTAATTAAGAGACTGCATAATAGCACGTATTATATAAACGTATTACTTTTAATGTTAAGGTTTTTATTTTCATTACATTTCGAATAATTTGTCAAATCAAGTTTGTGGTTAAGTCTTTTGTTTCAAACAAAAGACTTCGGACAAAAGTTTATTCAAGGTTATGTTTGTGTTTAAAAATCCAGATAAATGGAAAAAATGTGTGAAGAAATAAATCTTTACAGAATATCGAATAAAAAACAACGATAAGCAATTAAATCCTTTTTTGGAGGCAAAAAAAGAACAAAATGTGATCTTAACCAAATTTATTTTAACAGCAAAGACCTTTTAAACTATTTTAAGTCGTTTTTTACTATTTTCAAAAGACTTGAATTCTATTATCTGTTGCTTATATTCAAATCAAAAGGAGATATTACGCATTTTTATGTTCTTTACACATCCTCCATTTATTCCTGTTCACATGTCAACTTTGGCTGCTATTTAATTTTTTTTTTCACTTAAACATTTCTAATTAAGTTTACATGGTTGCATCTATTAAAAAACGATAAAAATCACTGTAAAATTTATTTCTACTTCGGCAAAGGCATGTCATTGTATCCTGTTCTTTGAACACCACCACTGATGCACAGTGGGTGAAAAAAGGAAAGTACCTCCTACGTTTTTAAATGGTATTTAATATAATCATGCTAGCCCTAAGGCGGAGTTCATATAAATGGTTATAAATTTCATTTACAACATTTCATTAAATAACTAATTACACTTTTGGTTGGGTTTGGGATTTGTATAATTTTTGATGTATGGCAACTTTAATTTGCGCGCAATTGTTCACTTTTGTTAGTTTGCGAAAAAAGTGAAATTTTTGCACCGGATTAAAAATATTTGGAAGTGATCTAGTAATTAACTTAGCCTCCCACTTAAAATAAAAATGCATTGAACAAGCACTTGGTTACTTGGTTATGACGCTCTTGTTTCACCCGTCTACAGGCGGACTAAGCATTTACAACGAAAAACTTCTGTTTCTTATCTTTTATACACAGAAATTTCCGTTTATATATTGGAAAATACTTATAGTGAAATTTTTTTTTTTTTTTGAAATTCATTTATTTGCAATCTATCTACTATAAGACAATAAGCAAATGTGGTAACCTAAGTATGTAGCCACAAAGGACTACATAGCTATATACAAGTAAATTTAGATAAGATTATAAATGTACATATGTAAATATTTAAAAAGCAGACTAGCCTCTAAAAGGCAAGTCTAGCACATGAACTCGTTGCAGTCTTCGTGTTTCAAAGCTGTCGTCTAATAGCGCAACAGCCAGAGGGTTACTATGGTTACTTAATCTTTGAAGATAGTTTTTACTGAATCTTTGAATTTCTTCTCGAACTGAGGACATATTTAAATCTTTACGAATATTTTTGGGCTGTAGGAAATATCGCCCAAAGAAAAATGCCAAAAAAAAAAAAAATGAAAAATCGCCCAAATGAAGAATCGCCCAAGCGAACATGAAAAATGACCCAAAAAGGTAAATATGAAATTTTGCCCAAAAAAAAACGAAAAAGGGCCCAAAAAGAAAATGAAAAATGACCCAAAAAGCAAAAACGAATTTTTTCCCAAAAAAAAAAAAAAAAAAAAAATTAATAAATTTTTAAAATACAGTTAAAATTTAAGTGATTTTTTTAAAGATACTTATTTAACCATAATATGGTTGTCGGTGACAATGATTTGGTTAAATTAAACATAATATGGATAAAATATTTTTATAGCTTTTACTCCGGGTGTATATATTAAATATATGTATCCAAAATAAGGATTTCATCTTGTATGGTATAACAAATACTGGCTTCGCTAACTAAAGCTTCTCTGTATAACCGGCCTTCGGCCGGGCGCAAGGATTTTCTCCTCTATGGTATAACAAAGACCGGCTTCGCTAACTAAAGCTTCTCTGTATAGCCGGCCTTCGGCCGGGCGCAAGTATTTTCTCCTTTATGGTCTAATAAAAACCGGTTTCGCTAAGTAAAGCTTCGAAAAACTGCCTTGTTTCCGAACAAGGCCGATTACGCAGAGAAGCTTTAGTTAGCGAAGCCGGTGTTTGTTAGTAAGCCATTTTTTAAGAAGTTGAATTTGCTTCTGGACAAATAACGATGCTTCTAATGGTGACTGGCTTGTTGCAGCTATTGCTGTGTCATCCGCATATGTTACCATCATGACATCACATGTGACTGGAATATCTGAAGTAAAAATTGTGTACAACACTGGGCCTAGTACGCTTCCCTAACATAAAAATGTCTTTGAGAGAGATAACTTTTAAAAAAGAGATAGAACGGAGCCGGTAAAACTTTCTTTATTTTGAAAAGTAAGCCCTGGTGCCATACTTTATCGAATGCTTGTTGAATGTCGAGAAAAACAGCTGAACAGTACCTTTTATTTTCAAGGGCTTCAGTAATAGCATTTACTATTCTATGACATTGTTCTGGAGTTCCATGTTTATGTCGGAAGCCGAACTGATGATCTGGGATGATATTTTGTCTCTCTAGAACTGGCAATAATCTTCGTAGAAATATTTTTTAAAATATTTTTGAGAATATCGCAAGTAGGCTAATTGGCCTGTACGATGACAGCATGTTTTCAGGTTTGTTCGGCTTAGAAATCATAATAATTTCGACACATTTACATTGCGATGGGAAGTGATCCAATCTCAGAATTGAGTTGTAGATTAATGTTAAAAATAATACACTTTTTCGACTCAGATTCTTTGCAACGCTTGCAGTAATTAAGTCATAGCCAGGTGATTTATTTTTGTTAAGCATTTTTATTTCGCTTGCTATTTCGGTAAAGGTGAAAGGCTTTATAGGTAGATCCATTTGACATGGAGAGTCTAAAAAAGCAGTAGTTTCAATATGTTCTTCCATACTATTGAGATCGTAAGGTTGAAAAATATTAGATAAATGAACAGCAAATGCTTCTGCTATGCTCTTATCTGATTTGCACCAAGTACCATCATTATTTTTTATTATTGTGTTACGTTTAGTTGGCCTTTTTAAATATTTTGTGGATTTCCACAAAAGATGTTCGTCTTATTTGGAGTTGTTAATTTTCGCAATATATTCCGCAGTTTTCTTGTTTTTGTTTTCATACAGTAATTTTTTCAGATCTTTGCATGCTTTGTTGAATAATCTCTTGTCAACAGGATTTCTACTTGAGAACCAATTTCTACGTAATGTTCTCTCTTCTGCTATAAACGGTCTTATTTCTGCTGATATTTGAATGTTATTTCTTTGAACAATAGGATTTATTGGTGTCGCTATATTGGCGGCTTCGTGAATAAGGTTTGTAAATTGTTCTACTGCATCATCTAGCTCTTCAGCGGTTTTCAATTGAATACGCAAGTCAATATTTCGATCGAGCCAGCATTGAAATGATTGAATGTTGGTATGAGGTGATGTAATGTTATTATTGAATGACCTTAAGTTAACCGAAGTATTATAATTTAAAAGTATTGGCGTGTGATCGGAGCTCAGATCATTAAGACTTTTTATTTCAAGTCTATTACTTGGTATTCCTGAATATACAGCAAAATCTAGCAAGTCCGGAAGCTTTTGGGGATCAGATGGCCAACACGTCGGAGATCCGGTTGATAGAATGGAGTAATTGTTATTTCTTAAGCATTTATACAATTCTTTTCCTTTAGGATTCGATAGCCTTGAACCCCACCAGGGATGCATAGCGTTGTAATCACCTCCCACAATAAATATTTGCCCCAGTGAAGTAAAAAACTGATGGTAGTCTGAACATTTAACAGTATGTCGTGGAGGAAAATATATTGAACTAATGACAACGTCTGATTGGCTACATTTGATTTTAATATTAGTAGCCTGCAAAAACGTTTCCTTAATTTCATTTAATATACTGTATTTTATTGAAGACTTTATTAAGATACAAGAATCTGCATGAGCGCGGTTATCCGGATGGTTAGTATTTATTAAATCATAGCCCCTAATGTAGTAAAAGGATCTGCTCGTAAAATGAGTTTCTGAAACTAAAAGTATATCAATGTAGTTATTGTTGAGAAAGCTCATAAATATGGCAATTGAGTGGATTTAGGTATTTTTGTCGGTATGCGAAACTAGTGGCAAAAGATGTAAAATTATATTTTTTTTTTGCTTTGCAAATGCAAAAAGAATTAAATCGCTTGGTCAATTTGCCTAAGCTGGTGTTAAAGGTCCCGTGCAATAAAGCCATAAGAAATAAAGCCATATGGCCTTATTTCTCAATTCAATTCATTGAGAAATAAGCCCATATGGCTTTATTTCCTCTTTCATGGTATAACAAACACCGGCTTCGCTTACTAAAGCTTCTCTAGCCGGCCTTTGGGCGATTCGCTAAGTAAAGCTTCTAAAATCTGCCTTGTTTCCGAACGAAGTCCGAATACGCAGAGAAGCTTTAGTTAGCGAAGCCGGTGTTTGTTATACCATAGAGGAGAAAATCCTTGCGGCCAAAAGTGTTTTATATTTTTAATATATAAACCCAGAGAAAAAACAACAAAACAATTTTTAAATAAATTATAATTTATTGAGAAATAAGGCCATATGGCTTTATTGCACGGCACCGTTGTTAAATGCTATAAATTGTTGCACACTTACGCCGAAAAGCTACCCAAACTTAATGAACTTAAGAAATAAAATGGCGGTACAATTTGCTGATCTTCTGGTAGATTCATTACAAATTTTTACGAAAAAAATAACACACAATGTACGGAAACAAGTGTTTTAAACGACGAAAACCAAAACGAACAAACCTTCTAAGTAATAATGTTCGTTATGGTGTATTTGACCGATCTAGAATGCGAAATGTCGGGCTGCAAATTGAAAACGCATGTGTTTTCTTAAAATTGTGGTAAACGAGTACTACAATAAAAAAAATTAACTTCAGAATCGTTTTTGCAGACTTGAATTATTTTGATATAATTTTTTGAAGCCAAACAAAAAATGTGGCATTTGAGGGTTAAATCAGATTTAAACTAAGAAAAAAAAAAAAATATGTTAAACATGTATTGTATATAAGCCAAAACAAATTTCGCCTTCTTATTAAATATGGTCGTAAACACATTCAAAAATATTCAAGGTATTTCAATTATATTATATTGTGTCGCAATAATATTATGACATTAAAATCAAAAACACTCTTCTTATTATATTTCAAAAACAACTTGTTATAGTTTTTCAAACAACCATATAATTATTTCTTATAAAAATATTCTTTCCCTTTATTCATTCCTTATTTTAATACACTCCCACGATATTTTTATCTTGGCAAGATCTTTCATGAGCGTTCGTCTTTAAGTTATTTTTGGGCGACCTGTACCCATGTTCTGTAACTTTAGTGAGAACTTCTCGCATCGAAAAGATGTGAAATAAAATATTCCATCGTTCCTCGAAAAGTGAGAAAAAAGTGTGTCTGTAACTCTTGCCGAAAACTATCGAAAGAGATTACGTTGTAATGTTATAAATGTCATAATATTTTACTCGAAACCGATGTGACATTGCAGATGTTGAGGACGCAAGTCACACATTTCTTTAACGGCGACCAAAATTTACAAAAATTGAAAATTTTTCAACGACGGCGTCGAAAATACAACCGTCGGCTATACCAAATAATGTAAAGTGCGACTTTAATGTTTGTTGTTTCCAAACGAGCTTTGAAAAAATTCGTATATTTTATAAAAATGCTGAAAGCAAAAGAATTAAACAATAAAACATGTGCCAATAACAAATTTTTATTATTATTATTCTTTGTATTTTTAATTTTAAATTGTTTTTTAGTGCTAAAATTTGTTCTCGCCCCAATTTTATTCGTGAGTTTATTTGACAGTTCAAAGCGGAAAGTTTTCTTACAAAAATGTTACAGACACACTTTTTCTGTAAATTGGCGGGTAATTTCCTTACATGACAGCTAGTACTCGCCAAAAAAAAGTTACAGACACAGTTTAGTGAGAAAAACAGATGTTTGGTTCAATATATGGCATTTTTGTTTCATTTCACACATTTCAATCGAAAAGTTTCTCGACGCGAGAGTTATAGAACATGGGCACTGGTCTTCTGTTTCCATGTGGATTTTAGTCCAGAGCAATCGTCATAATTGAAACATTCCTTCTTTTTATTTGTTCGTCATTAGTAGAGCTGAGATTCTCATACATTAAAAATCTAAAATATACATTAAAAAATCGAAAAGCTTCTGATCATAGAGTTTGGACTGCCAACAAACCGCTTTACCGGCTAAATATAGTTGAGTTTCAGCGACTAATTGCTATCGGATTGCCACCTTGTTTCAGGGACGCTTTGGTTTAAGTATGCACTCTGGATACCCAGTACTGTACGCCTTCTCACTTTAGCTGTCATTAGACGGAATTCTGAATAACATTACAGCACTTGGTCTAAGCCCTAAGTTGTGAGATGCTTGGGAATTTAGGGCAGAGGAATCGCTTTTTACTACCACCAAGTGGACAGCAGGCAGATAGCTTTCAACTAGGGATTCCAATACCGGTGTTGCCGATACATAAATACCGGTAATACCGACAAAAATCGAGTACTGAAATACGGCTTTAAAATTACGTACGAATTACGGTTTTTTAAATTTAACCACCCTTTATAATTGGAAAATTGTTCAATTCTTGGTGCTTTGTATTTAGATATTTTTATTCCATGAATAAAACCGATAAAAACGAAAATACCGACGGTAACGGTATTGGAATCCCTACTTTCAACCTCTGAGAACAACCCGACCCCCAAAAAAATCGGAAATATGCACTAAAAGTTTAAAAATATGACTAAAGACTTAATAAATTTCCTTAAAAAATTCTTCTTTTAATTTTATTAAAATAAAAAAAATAAAAAAATACAGTCTATTGTTATTCAAATATCTTTGAAAAACGTAAAAAACTAATATAAAATTTTGTTTGTTATTCAAATCTGTGGCATTTTGACAAAACATCTTAAGTCAAATTTAAAAAGTTTTATATTACCAAAAGTAAAACTTTGTCTATTCGGACGCAAAAAACTTTTTTTACATAGAAAATTATCTTTCAACGTCAACTGAAGTTATAGGATGATACTTGTATGCATTGACATCAGAGAACGGCTCTCTGCGATTACAAAAAAATCGCAGTAAATGAACACCAACAAATACACTCGCTTGCGGTCATACAATCATACTTGCGCAACCGCAAACATTCGCTGCTGGTTTGCAGTCATTCGAATAATGCGCATCGTGCTTTGTTATTTATTCCATCGTTTAGCTTCGTTTGTCAATTAAGATGTTTTTGTGTTTGGTCCGACAATGATTGTCTTGGCAAAGAAAAAAAAAAAAAAAGTACAAACAAAAAAGCCAGAAATCAACACAGAAAAAATTAAAAATTTTCTCTAATCACCAATTTTATACCAAATTCATAGAATCAAGCAACCCATTTGTTGATTTTGCACCTATTACCAAAATGATTATATTGATTACTAAAAATTTTAAAAATTAACTATTTTGAATATTTTTTTTTTCAATAAATGATATTTTTAATTTCAATTAAAAAAAGTTATAAAAAAACTTTGCCGTTTCAAACAGTGTTGATTGATTTTGACAATTTCCAAAAACAGTTTCACAAGTTAAAATTATTTTATTTTAAACGAAATAATTTTTTGTTATTTTATTATTATTTTAATTCAAAATTTATTTCAAAACAACTAAAATGTTAATTAAATCAAAATTATATTTTTAATTTTCGTTCAACAAAAAAAAAAAAAAAAAAAAAATAATTGATTCAATTATCACATAAATTAAGTTTTAATACTTTAACAATAATTTTTTTAATTGATAAAAAACTACTAATAATTTTTTCTGTGAAGCAATTATTACTCATGTAGACATTGTATGTAGTACAAGAAAAAAAAATTGAAATGAAACTAAACGCACATATGTACATACAAATAATTTCCATAGAAACAGAAGACTTTTTTTTATCATCTTAAAAAGTACAGTAGTTCTGTATGAACAATGTATTCTTGTTATTGTTGTTAATTTTAACAAAGCGTCTCATCGAGTGGTTTATTGTTGTTATTGTTGTTAACGTTAACAAATCGTCTCATCAAGTGGACAATGACTACTTGAATGCAAAAGTATAAGAATGTGTGCCTTTCGACTTAACATGCAAACAAAGCACTTTCAATAAAAACGCACACATGCAAAAATCAAATGAGTACGAAACGATGTAAAAATTACCAACGTTGAACTTTGTTTTGCAGGCAAAGAGTGAATGTTAATTTGAGCGTATGAATAAATCAAGAAAAATAGTGATTTTGCAGTTCTCTGATTGGCATCCGCATTTTCAGAATATTCATTTTTAGATCTCACTTGGAATTCAGATCAGATCAAATGTATTAGAAATTTATTTTATTTTTTTTGTATCCTTCATTTTTTTGCAAAACGTTTTGGGTTTTTTTTTAATTTGTCGGGCTATTCTTCGTTCCAAAATTGTTAATTCTACCTTTTGCATTATCAGTTAATTTGACTTGAGTATTAGGTGAATCAACTCCCTCCAATTTAGTTATTGTTTCAACAATTTGGCTTCTAATTTCCCCTACAACGCAGTGTAACCCATGTGCCAAGCAAGTAACTTGTAGCAATTTTGGATAAAATATTTTAAGCCCATTGGCAGCCTTAGCCATGTTAGGTGCTGCATCGATTAAGGGATAGAAGGATCTTTTGTCAAAATCTTGAAAATCTTCTATTTAGCTGAGCGCCAAAAGAATTTATTTATTGATTTAAAATTTTTTTTTGTAAGAATTTTTTGAAGATTTTTATTTTTATAATATGGAAATTTAAAAAAATCACCGAAAAATGTCAAAATATGCAAAACATATGCATGTAAAACTAAAATATGCAAAAATATGCATTTTCGCTAAAATATGAAAAAATATACAAAAACAAATCAATGCCATTTTAACGCAAATTTATTGATTCGGAAAGATAATTAGTCGCCATCGTTCTTAGACTTTCGCCAAAAAACATGCATTTGCATGGAAATCGCAGCCCTAGTCATTAACAATGCTCCATTACTATTCATTCATTGGGAATATTTTTTTTTGACAAAATATAAAACAAATTTTACTGAGTCATTTATTTAAAGACGACTGCAGTTTTTGTTTTACCGCGTCAGTACATAGCCATGTTTCACTACTATAAAAAATCGTTCCTTTTTGAAAAATTGCGTTTACCAAAAATGTTCCGTAACAGCTCTAATGTTTGCTTTGGTTTTACCCGCTGTGGCTTCATCTTTTTGTAATCACATGCACACTGAAAGAATTTTCTTCGCAATACTAACGAATTTTGACATTAATCCCATGAAAAATTGCATTATAAAGGAACCTATGCAGCGCTTCGTTGGATCAATGAAACCTGTTTCATTAAAAGGACTTAATGAAACATTACATTAGATCCATGAATATTATTCATTGGATGAATACTTTCAATAAAGTAAAATTTTTTTATTTTTTTTATTTTTTTTTTATTTATTTTTTTTTTCTTTTTTCTTATTTTATTTTACTTTATTTTTTTTTTCTATTTTTTTTTTCTGTCTCTGGTGGGATTCGAACATGTAAACCTCGGTGCTGATAGACTAGCTCACTACCAGCTAGTCTACCGGGGCAGTGTAGATTTTGTATAAAAAAACTATGTTTTTTTCTCAATTAAGACCGTAAATATGAGATTAAATTGTCCATAATAACAATAACAACGTTGATTGAAAGTGGATTGAAAGTTTTTGTTTCATTACTATAATGACATTTTTATTGTCATAATGAAAATTTAAATTTATGAAGGCAATTATTGAAATATGTTGCTTTTATAAAAAAATTTTTTGATTTCATAAATTTAATGGCGTACATGTAACATTAGATGTATGAAGTTATTAAATCTTACATTTTTTAAATAACAATTAAACATTTTTTTAAGGAAACTATAATTTTGTATTAATTTATGAATATAGTTATGTTTGTATATTGTTTTTTTAAGTTCCCAATTAAAATTTTTTGTTTAACTTGGACAACCTTAAGTTTTCATATATCCAATGAAAATTTTTAACGTAATTACGAAATCTAATGGAGCGATTTTAACGAAAATACTTCATCAAACCTATGAAATTCCATTTAGACAATGAAAATTTTCATTTACCCAAGGAAAACTTTTTTATGAAAATGATTCATTAAATATATGAAGCATTTTTCTTTCAGTGCAGCGCTGGGCTCCATAATTTTACCAACGTGTATGACAGAGTAGCACCCAAGGAAAGTGCAATACTTCATCCTCAAAGAAATATGGACGAATAATCCTTTGGAATAATATTCGATACCAAGCAGTATTCTTAAACGGATGTTATTATCGCAAATTAACTTTAATGCGACTTTTTCTTTGCCAAAATTCTAGAATTTGTTTTTAATTTATGAGCCTGTTGAATTAAAATAGCTTTGCATTTATATATCGACTGCGTTAAAACGATCCATGGTTGATTTTCCTTTCTCTTTTTTATTGGCCAAGTTTATCTGTAAAACAATTAAACAAATTAAAGAAAATAGTATTTTATCATAATTAAGCTGTAAACCACTTAAACTCTCCATTTCATTGACTTTAAAAACAGCAGTTTTATATCTCATTTTTGTTTTTAATTTCCCCCACTGTAAAATGGCAGTTAGTCTAAAGCAGTAGCTGTAGGCGCAGTTTGAAAACTTTTTATGGTTGTATAGAAGAATAGTTTGCGTTTTATATCATTTTTTTTTCTTTTGTATTTTTAGTTTTAATACATTTCATTCACATGTCTCTTTAATTATCCTGAGAGTTGTGTTTTTTTTTATACGAAATTATTTCATATGTCTGTCTGTCTGCCCGTCCGTTCGCTTGTCTTTTGGCCTGCCTATTTGATTAGCTTTATTAGGCAGTATTTCTCTGGCTGCTTTTTATTTTTGTTCAAACTGACTTTTTCATCTTTGTCAGGTGTTAATTAAAGTAATAAATGTTTAATTAAAGGTTTTGTTCAAATACAAAGCTTTTTCATTTATTTTTTTTATTGCATTTTTAAAGTTGTAAAAATTATGGTTATGCTTAATTTTTATATGCTGTAAAATGTTAGTTTTTAATGCGATTTGCATTGGGTGGTCGGTCGGTCTTTCGGTCGCTCATGTTTGCCGAGATGGAAAGATTTAAAGTTTAGAAAAAATAAAAGGGAATTTAACATGTGCATGCATTTTATTTCCTCTTCAATGTCAATCTCTTGGTTATGGTTTTAATTCTTATAATTATGGTTAAATATTAAAAGCTATTAATGCTACATAGAGCGATTGCTGCAAAGTAGTTAAGTGATTAGAGAATAAGAAATTTTATATTACAAAAAAAAAAAAAAAAAAAATTACTTCTAATGTGAATTAGCAAAGACGATTAAAGTTTATTTTATGATTATAGAGTTTTTTTTTAACGTACAGAAGTATTAAAAGAGGTAACAATTGATTGATTACAATACTCGTAAATATAATTATAATTACTTCATAGTCCATAACTGAGGGAATAATAACTATCTGAGAGATGAATATAATTCTATTTCAAATCTAAGTGAGTTTATACTTGCATATATAAAGGGTGGCCAAAGCAACACGCACGATGTTAATTGTAAATAAAACAGAAAGTTTTCAGAGAATTAACTAAAGATTTTTTATTATTATAGAAGGATCTATTACAAATATGTACGAAACAGAATATCGACCAAATGCTGACTTCGGGGGTATACTTTTATCCGATGGTTCATATTTTCAATGACTCTTCCTCATAAATGAGGTTCAATGTCTCTAATTTGTCGACTCATCTGATTCTTTAGCTTTTGAATTGTTCTTGGCTCACTAGTGGTGAGTGAGGGTATACTAAGTATGTAATTACGTTTAAACTTTTTTATTATACATCTAAGACCCCATAGAGCATATATATTTTGGCTCCTTGAGTAAATCTAAGTCGATTAAGCCAAGTCCGTCTGTCTGTCCGAACTATGAATCAAAATGTGAAACCAGCACCCTAAAAAATTGTTAATTTTATTACAAGAACTAACATAAATGATGGAATAATGCACGGAATGATATAAGATTTTGCACAAATTCGTTTTATTTGTCTGAAAATCACACGGTTAAATTTCGTGAAGGTCGGTCCATAATTGACTATATGCCCCATATAAACCCTTCTCCCGGTAAACGTTCGTTTATGACGTTCGTTCTTATAAAGATTAATTAATATTATATTGTAATCGTATAGAGCCCACTCCTTAAGTATTCGAACTATCGGTGGAGGGTATCAAAGATTCAGCACAGCCGATTATATCACTATTACTTGTTCTTTTAAATATCCCCTAAGAAAAATGTCCATTGACGTAAGATAACACTGCCATTGAATTTCTCGCGCAAAACAGCCATTGTTTCGTTGGCTGTGTGGCAACTGGCACCATCCTGTCCAGTTCCTTATCCTCAATCAAACAGTCACTCTTTGTTGATGCATAGGCTTTTCGACAATCACTTGTCGATTCTCAATTGCCCAAATGCGGCAATTCTGCTGGCTAACGAATCTACTGCAGTTAAAGTGCGCCTCGTCGCTGTTCATGAAATGCATTTTGATAAAAACGCCTATTTTCGTAAAAGGCTTAAAACATCTTAACACACTCCTAAATTGTGTACCTTTCCATGCTTGAATTTTCAAACACTGAAACAACGAAATGTCAAATTGCCACCTTTTATTAGAGGTTATCAGGCTTTTTAGATGTAGCACTTTTCTCTGACATTGTAAAAACTTATTTGGTGATGAAATGTTGTGCTAAGCGATTTTTTTTTTTTTTTGTGTAATATTTCAATCAGATGAGGATTATTTCAGTTATATCCCAGCAAATACTTCTATTACCAAGTAACGTATATTGTAATAAGCAGGGAAACCATAAACATGCTGTTGCATGTTTTTCCTTATGCGACCAATGAAGAAAGTAACAGTATATATATACGTTTTAGAACATTTTATGAATTTTGGCATCGATTTGTAAGTGCATATTTTTGCATATTTTACCCTTTGCCGCATATTTTTGCATAATTTAGTTATAAGAGCTTTTTGTAGCATTTTTTGGCTTTTAGTGTGTTTTTTTTTATTCTGGTTAAATGATGACTTTTCTGTTTTGAATATCTATCTGCAAGCCCAACGTGTTGTTTGAGTTTCACAATCTATGTATGTGCGTCATTGTACATACATACATAAAATTTTCACTTTACAATTGTAATCTCCCTAGAGGAAAGCGAACTGACACCAATGTGGTCCCGTAAAAGGTATTTGGTAATAGAGGCCGGTTCTAGTTCTAGCACTATAACTTTTACATGGGGTTGTCTTTGGAGGGGGTCATTTAACACATAACAGCCACCATTTGGCAAGTCACACGTATATAATTAATAAACGTTTTAGTGTTAGTTACAACAATGTAGTATTATTTTAATTAAACAAATACTTAAACTAAATATAAGAACCAAATTTCAGCAAGTCCCGAAAATGTGTCACAGCACCGGTTAGAACTATACTGTAATTCGTTACTTTTTCTACCTGTTTGTTCTTCATGTACCAGTTAAATGATTGGTTCTCCTTTCACTGGTCATGAGTTCTTTTTGTACTTGTTCTATTTTCACAAATCCCATGACCAGACAGTTGGAAAAATTGACACAAATTTGTCGCAGGGCTAATACAGGTTGTCTTTAAACATAAATGTTAAGCAATGAATAAGAAATAAGCAATTATATACATAGAAAGCTAGACCTATCTTCTTAGTTAGTATACCGCTCGTCTCAGAACCAAATTTTTAAGCGAATTAACGATGTCCATCCGTCCGTCTGGCTGGTTGGCTGTCCATGTAAATATTGGGCACAAAGTACAAGTTGCACTTTTCTAGATAATTTGATAAATTTGGTAAATACTGTTACGAAAGTAACTTAAGTAAAGAACTAGATTAATTTATTAGTTATCTTGTATTGTTTAGTTATTAAGTATTTGTTAGTTATTTTATTAGTTAAAAATTGTTATAATTCTAGAGCTTTCTGCACATTGAGATTGAAGTGTACTAATTCAATCCCAATGTGCAGAAAGCCCTAGAAGTTAACGTTAAAAAGCTTTAGTATTAATTTTGAAATTATGTTAACATAAGTGCCGCCATAAATCAAAATAGACAATAGAGTCGTGAGTAGTAAAGCCTCGAAACTTCGAGAAACATTTCGAATGTTCTAGATGGCTGAATTACAGTATAAATACTTGCGGCAGCTAGCATCAAACAACAGTATTAGTTCAGACTATGACAAGTTTTCTATAAACATTTAATTGTGTTGATTACAATAGTTAGTTGTAAATAAAAGCTGTAAATTACGGTTGTTAAAGTGACTAAGTTCTTAATAAATAAGTGTTATATTTTAAAGTGTTGTGTTTATTTGTTTATTTTAATTGCAATAAAAGAACTGGAAACGGTTTATTATAAAGGAAATAAACCAAAACGTTATTGAAAGGCAGTAACGTAACAATACGTTTTAATTGTGCTAAGAACGAAAATTATGGTGAAAATCGGTCCATAATTTCACATAGTACCATATACTCTTCTTTCCGAAATAGACTCTTTGTGCCATAAAACATTTAAATATGTTTGTGTTTAGATTAAATTTTCCCCAAAAATATTTTACTGCAAATTTGATTTTTTTATGGAATCGGTGGACATTGGACTAGCCGAAAATTCAAATTCAGCAATCGTACCTAAAACTTTTAAGAGAAAAAATCTCATATAGATGCTGTATCTAGATCAGAGTTAAACATTTATTAGCACAATTGCTCTTGTATTCAGTCGTCATTCAGGTATTGATGGCTACACATGTGCGGATGCTTATGAATTTTTTCCAGCTTTTTTCTTGTTTTTTCAGTAATCCTTTTCCAGCGAACATTTTGAAGTCAGAATAATATGTGAAAAATAATTCATGATTATTTTATATAAATTTTTTTTACAAAGCAACGATATAAGTTTAGCTCGGCACAATAAAAAAATATATTGTTAATAAGAAACTGTCACAAAAGCATAAATATAGATAACTTTATCGTGTATGTTATTGGTAAAATTAAATAATTTTTCAAAGAGATCAAGCATAAGAAAGCATAAAACTAATATTTGGTTTTTTAGATGAACTATAATATGAACTCATTCTATTTATCGGTTTCTATTTCTTGCTATTATAACGTATTTATTTCTTACTATAATAACGTATTTATGCAATTTATATATAAAAAGACGTATCTGTTTAATTGGCAAAGGGTAAAATATTTATTAAATAAATTATATTTGAAATGATTCACTTTGTGTTTGTTGGGTTATTCTCTCTCACTAATACCACCTCATTTTTAGTTTTGTTGATCCCTGATCTAGATAGTCAGCCTTATTACGAAAGTCGTTGTCGATTCCAAGGTCGGGGCCGTTTGAAATGTTTGTCGTTATCACGACAACGACAATAAAAACACATAGGAAGTTTGTCGTATATATGTCGTTAACGTCAATAATAATACCAGTTTCTAAATATGACTGGTTCTCGACTACGACACTCATAATGACGCCGAATAATCGGAACAGATAATTCTTATATGAAATCTTAGCTCATAAGATAACTTTGTTTTGGTGATCACATGACTACCCATCGGTTCCAAATGGAGTGCAATCCCGAAAATTCGTCTTTAAATATTGTGGTGTATGGGTTTAACCGCTTTAAATTTTAGGCTTGTTTTTTTTTTTTTTTTTTTTTTTTTATGCTAAAATTATTAAATTATTAAATTGTTAAATATTTTGTTTTTAAATAAGCAATTTTTGGTTTTTTGTGTCATATTTTCGATAATTTTTATGGCATATTTTCAAGTTTTTACAGCATATTTAATGAGCATAAAATACTTTTTTTGGAGCATATTTCTGGTTTCCCTGGTAATAAGAAATTTTGCTAAACACCTTTTGTCTTTATTTTTTAAAGTGTTTCTCAATATGATCACATTTCTTCGGTTGATTATTTAATTGTCGTATGTCGCATGTAATTTCTATCCACATACGACAATGAAAGAATCAACCGACGATTTATAAGTACCCTGCAAATAAAATTGGACCACCTAATCCATTTTGATAAAATGGAATACCCCATAGACCGGTCTGATGTAATGCAAGCATGGACCATGTCATTGTTAAAAAGTGTTTGTAGTGAGACGACATGTCTTCGTTTATTAACGAAGTGCTTTCGTTTGTAAACGACTTAAAAACTAATCCTCTTGTGTATACCATGGAGTAGTTTTAAAACTACTTCTTAGTAGTCCAAAGGTGGGTTATATGGTCCACCCCTAGGACATTGTAATATTAAATGGACCATGTTTTTTCCATACGTTTGAGTTACTTTTGGAGTAGTCCTGGTCCCTTGTGGGCTACTCTTTACACGCGTGTTTGCACTGGTCCTATTATTTGCAGGGTACATAAAGAAACAAGCGATGAACTTTAACTGGAGCTATCGATTGAATTTGTTTCTTCAAATATTATTTTTTAGTTCATTGACGTGCACACTTAGTTTCAAATACTTTAAACAACAACTTTTTTAAGTCTGGCATATACAATGCTTTAACCTAAAATTACCAATACTGTTCTACACTTTGCCCTGTTGTATCCACTGTGGCTCAAGTTTTAAATATTTTCTTCTTTTAATTTTAAAATTTCCTAAACGCATTTCATCAAAAACAAACATTTATAAAAACAAAAAAAATTCTTTTACCATAAATTTTTAAATGCCTTGAAAATCAATAAAGAAAAAACAAACATCTGCACCTAAGACAAGTCATTTTCTAACAAATTATTGGACATTGAATTCCCAGCGGCAAACATGAAAAATTATTAAAAAATGAAGAAAACAAGTGTTTTTCTTTTACAATAAACAAATCTTTAAAATTATGGCATGTGTAGCACAAGAACATGTTAGATCATAAAAAAGCATGTTAAATATTAAAAACTTTACATAAAAATTCAATCAAGAGAGAAAAGAAAATATTTTACTGTACAAAATTATATTTCAGCATACGCAACTTCTTCAGAAGCACTCTGGCAGCGAATGTCTAATGCAGAATATTTGTGGCGGCAATAGACGTCATGTTAGGACAACTAATGTTGTAGTTTACTGATTTTCCTCTAGAAAGAAAAAGATTAAAAGCCGTTAAAAAACAATATGAGCTGTTGCAGTTTTTTCTTCTAAATAGTTTTTTATTAAATAGTGCATATTTTTTTTGACATTGTAGTGTTAGTGTTCTTAAAAATTTTTTTAATTTTTTAACAAAATGTTACAAAATCTCTTAAGCACTTGGTCATTTTTTCTCTCAAATTAATGATGTTAAATCTTGACCTTTTTGGACGAAATAAAAAAACAAAAAATGTCAGTCGAACAGAGTACGATAAAAACGAGAACAAAACCTCAAAGAGAAAGGTGTTTAACGGTTGTTTTAATGGTTGTTTGCAAAAGAAGGTCTTTAACTTCTGTTCACAAGTGGACACCATCAGTGAAGATTAAGAAAACCTAACGAAAAAATAATCGTGTTAAAGATCTTGTTATAATTGCTTGTACCGGCACCAAACTTCCACAGACGCAGGGAGTTAAGGCACACAAAAATGCATGACAAGCAACAATTTCCTTATACAACCTGTAAAAGAACATGAAAAATAATTCTTAAATATGAATGAGACAAGAAGTGGCCGAAAAAAAGGAAGCGCGAAACATCAATAAGTAAACACGAAAAAAATTAAGCAGTTAGCTCGGTGTGTTTTATTAACTAGAGTAGACATAATGCAAGCGAAGTTAAGTAGTTGAAAGCATTTGCAGGAAGTTGTAAATCGAAGAGTTTTGTAGTAATTAAAAAATATATGAAAATTGAAATACTGCTATGCCGAACAAAATGGTTGTCTTTTAGGGCAATTTAAATAACTTAAGCTGATGTTGTAGGGTTGAATTAATCTCACGATGCTCTAAACACCAAAATAATCACCCTTATCGTTGTTGACGAATTTAAAATACGACTGCGATAGTTTGGTAAAGATTAAAGAAAATAAGTTCACACTCTCTTTAATCTATTACTAAACAGTCGCAGGCGTATTTTAATTTCTCCAACCATGACATTGGTGGATGATACTCTACCGGTTAGACCACATACAGCCAGTAGTAAAGTCCAAATAGCAGCTATAGCTGAGAGTGTAATCATTAGTCCCACGCACCATACATAATTTTTTGTTAGGACCAGCTTTCAGGGGATGACCCCTACTAATGCATTGGGTTGGAACTATGAAAAAAGGTTATGGAAAGGAGAAAGGAGAGGAAAGGAGTGAACATTCGACTTGAATTTATTCATGTTGACAGCGAGAGGAAAGACTTCAGCAGGAATTTTATTCCACCTACGAACAGTCCGGCCAAAAAACGAATTTTCCCTGTAATGCATTGTATGGTTTTCGGAGTACTGGGGAGTTCTTCGAACCCACTATATGCTAAGTAATATAGCGTAAACGTTTTGTCATGGAGAGTAATTACACCTTTCACTGAAGGTAAAAGGGTATTGATCTTAATCCCTATAAAGTATATATATTCTCGGTCCTTACAAATAGATTTGTTTAACGATGTCCGTCTTTCCGTGTGTACGTTGAAATGGGGTTTCCGAAAACCCCAGAAATTATGACGACTAGGTTGATATATATTTATGTCGCGTATACTCCGGTAAAGATGACTATTGAAATTCTGCAAGATCGGTCCATAAATAACTAAGATACGAGCAAAAAACCACAACTGTCTTTAATTTTACACATAAATCCCTAGTTGTTGTTGATTTTTTATTCCTTTTTCTGTATATCTAGAGAACGGCAAGAGCATAAAAAATGGGTGGGTTTAAGAAGTGGGCGTGGCACTTTCCATACAAACATTGTATAATTTTCAGTATATCTGGTGAACAAAAAGAGCTTAAGTTTTCAAGTTAGGTGCAAACATCTGGGTTAACAATACACAGCATCCCATAAAATGTGGGCGGGATTGTAAAGCTGGGCATGGCAGATAATATTTTTGCATATCTCAAGAACGGTTAGAGCAAAGTTTTCTAAATTTGATAGACTTAGCTGGGTTTTAAATACACAACTTGTCTGAAAAATATGGGCGAACTTGAAGAAGTGGGCGTGGTACCTCCCGTACAACAACGTCTATTATTTCTGTATATCTGGAGAACGGCAAGGGCCGAAGTTTCCAAATAAGATACAAGCATCTTGATCATTAATACACAACCTCCCACAAAATGTGGGTGGCATTAGACTAGTGGGCGTGATACAGAATAGATTTATTTATATCTTAATAACGGTATGTTATTCCGTTCTTTTCGAATTACTCAAGGACCCAGGATATATATATACTTTATGGGGTCTGAGATGAATAATAAAAAAGTTTCACACGAAATGACATACTTAATATACACTCTTCACAACTAATTGTGGTGGAGGGTATACAAATAGGGATACAACTCCTAAATTAACCTAAAAGAAGCCAAATTGCCTTTAATTTTTATTCAATTTTACTACTTAGCGCGTTGCTCAAATCGGATTTTCTAAATGTAAAGCGCTGCCACTGCTTTATTGTGGTTTTCTATATACAAATTGTAAGTGAATGAGCGTTGTTGACAAGAAAAGAAACGCTTGTCGCCCTTGTTTAGGATGGGCTGTAAAAATCAACAGGCTGTTGGTCGATATGGGTAGGTCAATTCATGGCATGGTGAGACACCAACACAGGCCGTTTCTCAAACCATCAGTAATAATCGACTGAATTCAGTCCAATTTATAAGCTTTGCTTCCAAAAACATGGGCATTCCTTATATCGTCACTATTGAGGATATTGTCGTACCCAACACAGAAAAAACTTTTGCACCAGTAAAAGCATAAATCAAAAATAAATTAAATTTTAATTAACAATTTAATCATATGAATTAAACGTTTAATTAAGTGAATTAAACGTTTAATTGATATTATTAATTTGTTTACTGGTGCAAATTAATATTGTAAACTAATCGTTTAATACAATTGATTAAACGTCTAATTTACTTGATTAAACGTTTTATTTACTTGATTAAACGTTTTATTCACTTAATTCAATTTTTAATTAAAACTAACTTTATTTTTGATTAATACTTTTACTGGTGCAAAACTTTTTTCAGTGAATGTGTGTATGCCAAATATTTATTTAGAGTCCTAATAGCTTATATGCAGATTTTATTAAACATTTTAATTTATTTTTCTTTCTTTATTTAAGCAGGCCACACCCCTGCCACAAATTTCCTTAAATCAACTTATGTAATGCCATTAAGAATTTTATTTTATGTAACAAACATTTTTTTTCTTTTCTAACAAAATGTTAATTAGAAATTTTTCTGTTGTAACTTAATTTATCTCATTCAGCATGTAAATTTTTCTTCCTAATTTTTTACAATATTCAAACAATTACGAATGCAATTATTTGTGCAGTTAACAGACATTAAATTTCATGAGTTGGACAATAAACTTATTTTAAAATTGTTGCAAGTTTATATCAATGGACGGACAGTAATAAATTAATGAATTTATTGTTTGTGTTTGAAAATTTGTGCGAATGTTTTGGCTAAAATTCAACCATTAGCGGCCACAAATGTTGCTCAGTGCTCGCATTGTTCGTTTACGATTATTGACTTGGAGCTTTTAAACTCCTTCGGTTAATGTTACAAGTATGTTAAACACAACACTTAAATTTTATAGATTTTTTGTTGTTTTTTTTTTAGAATAAATTAAATTTTGCTTAAAATAGAGTAGAAATCATTGACTAGTTGTTAACTTACTTACGGTGTTTATTTCTATGTTTAAAGTAATTTACGATAATTGTTTTTTCGTTTAAGTTGGATGTGACGTAGGCTTCTATTATTGTTTATGTACTCCCAGAAAAGTTTGTTACTGTAATTCGAAATCTTGTACGCAGGGGTAAGATTTGGAGTGTTGGTTTTAGCTTTTTGCGGTAGCCTTTTTAAGATGTTTATAATATTCAGTGCAGATAAAAGTGCTGATAAAGCACTTAACTTAAGAAAAGCTTAAACTCTTTCAGAAAAGTACAGATATTAAATCATCTTATAAAGTATTCATTTTGACCTTTTTTAGTTTTTTTGAAAATGTTCTTTAAAAAATTTAATTAGAAAGTTATTTTTTTTTATTAAGAATATTGTAAGAGTTAATATATTATTTCTAGCTATACCCAGTTAAAGAATATTTGAATTTCCCGCCGTTTAGCTAAAGGGCAACTCTGCTCCTTTTAACAGGCATCCGTTAGTTAACTCCTGTCAAAAGTTTTATAATTGCGTCATTCAGCTTGTTTTGATAGCTCTTTATAGCAGACCCCCTCGTGATTTATGGAGAAAATTGTAAAAAAATAATTTCGAGTGCTGACTTAAAATCCGTGAATTAATCTACGAATAACTCCCTCATCCGCCATATTCTCCGGACTAAGCGCCGAGTGACAACTGCTTGTTTCCAAACTCTCGATAAAAAATCCCAGATTTATTGACCGCCCCTCGTATGTGAGCTGTATTTTTTGTTAAAATTGAGAAGACAAGATATCAATTACTTATTTTCGTAATATTCCACTCAAAGCCATCAACATAGCGTTGACGGCGACCAAAATTGACAAAAAATTTAAAATTTTCAACGACGGCGGCGAAAATACAACCGCCGGATATACCAAATAATGAAAAGTGCGACTTAAATGTTTGTTGTTCGCAAACGATCTTTAAAAACATTCGTATATTTTATAAAAAAGGTAAACAGTAAAATAATTAAACAAAATATTATTATTATTCTTTGTATTCTGCATTTTTAATTGTTTTTTAGTGTTAAAAATTTTCTCGCCCCAGTTTTATTCATGAGTTTATTTGACAGTTCAAAGCGGGAACTCTTCTCACAAAAATGTTACAGACCCACTTTTTCTGTAAATTGGCGAGTAAGTTCCTGACGTGACAGCTAGTACTCGCCAAAAAAAGTTAAAGATACAGCTTAGTGAGAAAACTAGCTGTTTGTTTCAATATATAGCATTTTTGTTTCATTTCACACATTTCAATCGAAAAGTATCTCAACGCGAGAGTTACAGAACATGGGCACAGTATTCTAGTTTTATTTCGCATTGCAACTTTTGAGATTGTTTTTTCTTTTTGTTGCCTAGTGTATCTAATTTATAAATTCCATTTAAATCGCATATCTGAAATATATTTATTTAAAGATTCAGCAAGATTTGACATCTTTTATTTTTTTGAAAACCAAAAATTTGAACTTTAAATTATCGATGCCAAAACAGTTTTCTCAATATTGCTCAATATCCATTAAAATACTGAGAACAAAAGACAAACCAATCAATTGTTTTTTTAGTTTATAATTCATATATTCCTATTCTATTTTTGTTAAATGTTTCTTTTTCACAATTCACTATAAATAACAACATAATTTTTTTTATACATATTAAGTATTTGTTAAAACAAATCTCTAACCTAAACTCCATTTCAAATGATTTCAAAGTGGTACACGGTTTGATGTTCAACTGTCATGTTTTTTTAGCAACACATCACAACACAACAACTTCGTCATTTGTGGCAATTTTCACATCAAAACGCTGATATTTTATGGCGGTTTCTTGTCCGTTGTCTGGGCTTCCACAATATTTTTATACACAATATATAAAATGCATATAAAATTAACTTTAGAAAAAATTGAATTTACTTCAAAGTTTTAAAATTTAAGCAAAAAAAGAAAAAACAAACATTAACCCGCAATGTGTGATTGATTGTCGTACTAACAATTTCCAATGACAAACATACAAAGTTTTTTTTTAAATTGCAAAATTCTTTGAGTTTTATGAATTTTTTTTTCTAGTAAAAAAAAAAAAATAACTGCAAAATTGAAAGACAACAATGTGATGTGACATGACAAGTAGCTACCATTTCAATTACAATTGCAATTGAAAGAGACCAAAAATTTATATATTTTTTTTTGGTTTTAGATTTAAAGTTTTTCAAGGTTTTTCTTTTTTTTTGGGTTACGAAAATTTATCTTAATGAAAATATATTTCTATAAGAAATGATTTATTTTGTTCGTTTATTTAAAATATAACTTAGGAATTTTTTTTTTTTTTTTTGATTAATCCCAATAAAAATTTTTACCATTTTGCGAAGCACTAAAGGTACATTTAAAAAAATAAGCGCACAATTATGCGCTACGCAATAAGACATACAGAAATGCAGTAAAGTAAGTGAAAGAACTCTCAACAACTTTTATAAAAAAAAATAACATTTCAAGTGCTACGGCATTCCCTTACTACGAAGCAGGTTTGTAAGGGAGAATACTAAAAAATAACTGTATCAAAACATTCAGTGTGCAAAGATGATCGTTACATCCAACAATATTTATGTGCGCTGAATAATGCGCTTTATGTGTCAAAATTGTATTGCTTCAAAGTGGGAACTCGCCATATAAAATTCATGTCTTCCGTAAGCGCAATGGTAAGCGAAACCCTTATGTTTCTCCCTTACAAACCTGCTTCGTTGGAAGCTCCATTTTTTATTGGGATCTTTTTGCAAATATATAAATTTCATTTCAATTTGCTGACCCAAGTCTTGATTGACCCCAGTATTTCTGAAATTTATTTATTTTCTCATCGTAAATCTTTTTGAGAACAACTACTTAAAATTTAACGGTTATTTATCTAACTAATAAACATTTCTCTTAAAACATTTACCATTTTTAATCACTTGTATGTGAGAAATTCCTTTAATCATTTTTTTTTCTTTTAAATATTCGCTACCATTTAGAGAGTGGGTGTATTTAGTTTGGTTTATCACCTGTAAGATATCCTAAGACATATACATACTTCAAACTATGCGACATGTCCTTGCAACAATATTCGTATTTGCTATTGGTGGCACTTCGGAAACTTGTTACCGTTCTCCAAATATACTGTAATTTATATAGTCTTTATATGGGAGATGCTACGCCTATTTGTATTTTATAATTGTTTAAGGGTTATGCTAAGGGCCGGCTAATCAAAAAATTATTTTGAGAATTTCAGAAAATTCGGTTCAGTAGCTTAGAAGTCTATAGAAAACAAACAACCATGCAAAGAAATAAACACACAGATTTATTTTATTTATATGTAGTTTTCTAGTCGTATGAAACTCGTTTACCCAACTTTTAAAAGATTATTTCGGCTTAAGGTTTATGAAAGGGATTTTCGGTAGGGGATACCTATTGTTAAATGTGGAAAGTCGGCAGAATAAACCTAAAGTTAACCAAATCTCAATACGATAATTTGATAGTTGTTTAGGAACTTGAAAGTACTTGAAGTGCTTTAAAGTGCTCTTCGGAAGGCAGCTTTGCTATTATGTTTTTGATAAAGCGATAAGTCTCTTAGGATTTTTCAATCGATGTTGAGAAAATAGATCCTGTCTTAAAAAATTAATACAAAGTTAAGGTCCATTAAACAGCGTCATTAGGCTAAATATTAATGGCAGTTAGTACTAATCTGATACACTTAGACCCAATGATCTATTGTGATACTTTGGAGGTCTACTTAGTAGAACCCTAATTTTACGAGCTTTAAAATGCGCCCTAGTTCGGTATTGATAACGTAAAAGGAAGAACTCTTTCACCTTACAAAGGGGAGAAAATCTTTAAGTTTGTCGTCTAAAAATATACAGGAATTTCAAAAATATTTTGCCCGAAAATTTTTCGGGGATTTTTTTCCGAATAGAAACCTACAGGGATCTCTCAGACTGGCTGCAGTTGAAAGCTTTTGGACGCCACAACTATAGATTTCATTAATCCATCAATGGTTTTATTGACTTTTAATCTTTAAAAAAATAAAGTGCTCAGGCAAACCCGAAATCTGTCTGCCTTCGACAGCAAAAAAGAATGGAGATCCAAAATTTAAAGTGTGGAGTTAAAAGATAAAGGCCAAACATCTTTTATTTAATTAACAATCTGTCTTCAAGTTTGAAACATACGGTGCTATCAAATTTTGGGTTAAGCTTTGGAAGTTAACTTTTTAGCCATAATAAAGTTGGTCCAACCATAATGCACGATGTTAATTGTGAGCCACACCTTAACGTCAAGTTCTATGCCCAACTTAATTTCACATTTCTTTGTTTCGTCAAGAGATGCCCAATTGAGCAGAGCGATAAGATTGTTAAAACCTTTTACGGAAATGGGCGTTCAAATCAAAATGCATTTCGTGCACTTCATCTTCAGCAACAGGGATCACTTTCACCTGAGTGGATTTGTTAACAAGCAGCATTGCCGCATTTGGACAAATGAGAGTCCTTAAGTGATTTTTTAAAAGTTGGTTTATGGGCTGGTGGCGTCACTGTGCCGAGAAAGAGGTCGACCAAGCAGTTCCTGTAAATGATGTTCGCTATTGCGAGATGATAATGGACTTCTTGTGGCTAAAAATTAAGGATTTCAACCTGGGGGACTACTCTCTATTGAGATGCGAAAGAAAATGGAAGCAAATCTAGCGATTGGTACTCTTTAATTCGTTTGCGCATTTGTCTTTCGCATCTATTAATTTTTTTCTTTTCGCAAGTCACCACTATTTTTTTTACTTAAATTTTCCAATTTGCGCACTCTTTCATTTTCGTTGCCAGTATTGCTCCGTTTTCAAAACATTTTGCGAAAGTGATAGAGAGTACCAAGTTGGCATTAAGCTTTCGCATCGAAATTGTTTTCGCATCGCAATAGAGAGTAGCCCCCCTGGACGATGTGTGGTTCCAACAGGATGTTACCACATGTCACGCAGCCATATTTTATGGCCATGTTATCTCACGTCGTGGCGATGTTTAATGGCCGCCATGATTATGTGCCTGATACCGTTAGATTTCTTTCTTTGGGGATATTTAAAAGAAAAAGTGTGCGGCAATAAGCCAAGACCAATTCAAGAGCTTTGGGATGAGATAATTCGGCACTTTAATGACATTGAACCTTAACTATGTCTCAGATTCATTGAAACTATGGACCATCGGGTAGAGGAATGCCATCGAAGCTGTGGCGATCATTTCGCCGATATTCTGTTTCACACATAATTGTCATAGATTCTTCCATCATAATGTAAAATATTAAGTTAATTCTCTGAAAACTTTTTGGTATATTTACAATTAACATATGTACGTTTTGGGTCGACACCCCTTAATAATTGGTCCTTGGTATCCGCAGTTCCAAATTGTCAGGAATAATAAAGTTGCAAATATCAAAATGTATGAATTTGCTATCTGTCAGGCATTTTAGATTCGTTTTAACCGAATTAAACCTCTCCTACTTATTCTATTTCCTTGGCGTCATTTACAGAAAAATTGTATATTTCTATCAATCTCTCGTTCTGCCTTCATTGTATTTATTCATTAATTTAGACAAAAAGTTAGAAAATGTTGTGCAACAGCATGCGTTTTTTTTCTTCTTTGTAAGAAAAAGGTGTTTTCTTTTTCTTTATCCCAAAATAATGTAAAAAAACAACAAAAACAACATCGCCATTAACAACAAAAACAAAATGATGTAATTTATTTAGTAATCTCCTCTTGCCAGGCAGCGGCGCGAGATGAGTCCCAGCCCAGCGGTAAAACTCAGAAGACCTTCTTACTTCAGGCCTTTTTAAAGGCCTTCTTAAAAAATTTTTTGATTTAATTACTATTCTTACGTAACTGCTAAAGAATGCCTTATAGAAGGCCTCGGCTCTTTGGTATAAAAGAAGCGAGAAAAAAGGAGTAACATTTTTTGTTTTGTTTTTTTGCACAAGCAAAAACAAAAGAGTTCAGATCCCTTTACAAAAACAAAGTGACATATGTTGTAAATCATTTTAGTTGAGTTTTGTTCATTAAGGGCCATTATTACAACTTGAAGTTAGCTAAAGTTAAGATTAAATTGACAGATAATAATGTGTTATCTGTCAAAAAGCGTCTGTTAACTGTCGGATAACAGCTAACACCAAGTTGTAATAATGGCCCTAAGGAAGATAGGTACTTGTGCTTACAAGTTTTTTTTTATAATATACTTTTATTTACAATCTATTTTACAATATTTAGCAAATTTGATTATTTTAATAAAAAATATCACATGTGTTATTAAACTACAATCAGTTTAATAAAATATATTAACATTAGAGCGACTCACCAAAAAAGTGCTCGATGTACCTTCCTAAAAATAAACCTTGGACTTTTTTAAGATGACATTTTAAATATTTCGGCTCCAGCTTTGACCTCTCGTGAGCTGGACCAGTTTGAAAAAGGGTATATTTTTCCATGTTTTGTTAATTTGAGAATCTGTTTCCTTACTAACATATACAAATTGGGTATCATAAGAAAGGTTTTTGTAAGGCGCGTCCAACTGTATATACAATTTGTCCAAGGACGATCAGCCATGTCCTTTTTTTTAAGGACTTTCTGTAAAAAAAAGGGCTTTTGAATTTTTTGTTCGGGGTTGTTTGTAATAAAAATGCCAAATTAACATATTTTAATCTTTAGTAGATTTAATTAAAAACGTATCTCAGCTTTTTTTGAAATTCGTGCTAGTTCGCGTTTGGACAAAAATGCAATGGGGTGGTAACCCTTCGTTTTAAATAGGGCAATATGGGTATCAAACTTTTTCTTTTGCCAAGTACATCATCTTTGTATGTAAATAATATGGATTTTTGCAAATTAGATTCATTTTACACGGTGCTCTTGAATATATAAAAATGCAATTTTTTAGTAACTCTAATATGATAGCGGATTTAGTTTCTAGATCATGTATGGATGAAAATAGGACTAAAGACAGAAAAAAAGAAATGATCCACGACTAAAGAAAGAAAAAAAGAAATGATCCACGACTTTTTGGCGACTTATTTTATTCGCAAATTAAAAAAAATTTATGTCGTGGATCATTTCGTTTTTTCTTTCTTTAGTCCTATTTCCATCCATACATGATCTAGAAACTAAATCCGCTGTCATACGTTTGTAAAATAGGTATATAGGTATAAAAAGTTAAGTGTTGTTTCATTTTCTATATTGGAGATCTAATCTGTACATGAAACCTATTCAGTCTTCTAATTTAATTTGTAAGGAAATATTCCTAAATGTTTTAGACTGATAGCCCTTCAATATGACCTTTAATCAAAAGCATTTGTAGAAGAATGGTCTGAAAGGCCTTTTATGAGCCTATAATTGAAAGGCCTTTTAACATACATTTCTTAAAAACCCTTCAAGATAACCTTTTTTCTAAGGCCTTTTGACAGTCATTCTCTGGAAAGCCTTCTAAGAGCCATTTATTTGAATGCCTTTAAGAAGCTCTGGCGAAAGAAAGGAAAGCGGAAGTTCTTCTCCGCAATGACAACGCGTGTAAAAAAGATATGAGTATGAAATGGAGCGAGAAGGCCTTGTTTATCCAATACGGAGCCTTCTAGAAGGCCCCTGTACCCCTTCTTTTTCCCGCTGGGAGTGTCTAGCCCACATGTCGGTATGAATGTATCGTTTTTTTTTCATCTTCCAACATTGAGCAATAAATGTGTACTGTTTTGTTTGCTGGTTGCCAAAATAAAAAAAAACTTAAAGATGAATAAAAGGTTTTCCAAGCTTTCTAAAGCTTTTGTCGGCTTAAAATTTGTTTTTTTTTTCAACATCATCTTCTGTTAAATGTTTGTTGGTGAGTGTGCGTATGTTAAAGAAAAAAAAAAAAAAAACAAATCATTGTTGTAAAATGAAATATGTTTTGTTGCTATTGCTGCAGTGGCTGTTGCAGGAACATACGCATTTCATGCCACATACAAACATTGATTGCCAAATACGAGCATTAATAAGAAAATACAGGAAAAAATATGTTTAAACACACAAAAACTCTTGTTGGTTGTTTGTATTTAAGTGTAATTTTTTTTAGCGGGTTTTTTGGTTGCCACTTGTAGTGTTTATTTTTAAAGACACTAAGAGAAATTTTTGTCGGACCTTATGGACTATAGAATTTCTAAGGAAAAAATATTGTGTCAATAAACAAGAAACTTAAAAACAAATTCCTGTGGGGTTGTGTGAAACTGTCTTGAGGAGCACTTAGATGATGGCTTTGAATTATCGTGGACAAAAGGTAGACCTACCAGCTCAAACTTACTGGGTTTGTGAATTGGCAGTTCCTCTTAAGAACTATGCTTATTAGTGTCCTATTAAGAACCAAAATAACCAGAGGTCCCAGGGAGATTGGGCGTTTGGGGAATTTATTTACTTCAAAATTCCGGGAATAAAGATATTCAAAATGCCAAATAATAGGGAATGACCTTAAAACGTCTGATAACAACATTTTATCAGGTTATGTATCTTGAGATGGAAAGATATTTTAAGGCCAACAAGCGGTAGATCTCTGCTGCCCAGAGTGGAATTTGGTACTGTTAGAACCTGGAGCTCAAGGAAATTTGTGCTGATTGATTCGCCGTTTCGACCCGGACGGTACATAAGTATGTGTATTACTGTAAGTTTAAACATCCCTAACAGCTTCAAATTTAATGTTGCTGGGTTGCGAAATGAACCTTATATTCTGTCTCCTGAGAGCATTCTAATACGCTTCGTTATGTTTTTTTGTTGTTTGCATTTACGGCACCGTTTTTTGTAAGTTACAACACTACCAATAGTTTTTGCATGATATTATGCCCGAAAGTTAATTTTACCGGACAGAACGGATTGCAGGGTGTCCAGGGCACTATGGCCCAGATTGGACACGGGGGCAACCAGGGTTCTGCTGGGATTGGATAGGGGTAGTCTTGGAACACTTATAGGGTTCTTGACGGGTCATTGTCCTGTCAGGGCTTTTGCTGGCAGATGGGACAATGCCATACCGGACTTCTGCAGATTGTGCGATGATTCAGAGGACCTGGAGCCGATCGAGCATGTACTGTGCCATTGTCCCAGAATGCAGGGTCTCAGGCAGAAGTGGCTAGAAGAACGACGAACTGGGGTGCGTCGCTGGATGTAGTCCGGCTGATCTACTGGGGTTTGTCAGGGAAATAGTGCTGTTGTTTCTGCTGAGGGGACTGTAGAGAGGGCAAAAGTTCTACGCGACATATACTAACTTTCTATCTTTCTTGTTTCTGCCAATCTCATACTTCTTTTCTTTTAATTGAAGGGATTCACAATGTACCGTATTGGTCTCCGAGTGGAAGTGTGCCCTTGGGCGCATAACCATTCTTAACCTAACCTAACCTAACCTAACCTATTTGTACCACATAACATCCCGAATGGTACAACGATGTGCTACAACCACCACAACCCCCACAGTTCCCAATTATTGTTTTACCGATTTTCTTTCACCGATAAGTTATATATTACATAAATAATCGATTCCAATCAAAAATTTTGTTTTATCTTTGCTATTTGAAAGCCGGTTCGAAAGGGTAAGATATTGGTGATGTCTCTTTAGAAACCATCGCCGTAAATTGAACGGAAATTTTGGACTTAAAACTATCTTTTTTATGAAATCAATTGAGAAAGTTTGGCCTACTGAAGGTTATCTTCGTGTGCCGTTCCTATTATTTAAAACGTAATTTGTGGTGGGAATTCAGAAGTTTTAACTATCAAGAAAATAGTATATGGATCAGATAGTTAAGTGCTTGCTTGCGTACTTGAGGCTATTGTTGTTAAGAAGAAGTTTTATTAAGTAAAAAGTAAAAGTAAAAAAAGGATGATGAAATACATTTTATAAAAAAGGCGGTTGTTACAGAGTTGTATATTTATTTATTTATTTAATATATAATTAGGTCTATGGATAAATCCTTACAGCCTAATACAAATGAGTATTTAACTTAAGTATAATATTACGTTTAACAATATTTAAATCCAGAGAAAAATCAATAAATTCAAACATTTCACTGAAGCAGCAACACAGTTTTCTAAATGGGTCTGCCATAGCATAGTTAGTTCGGAAAGTTTTTATAAATAAGGGATTATAGTACCGTACCGTACGTCGTGGAATGTTAAATGATAAACTACTTAATAAAAAATTCGAGCATACTTTTCCATTTATTAAGTTAATTACAAATGAGACATTTAGCATAACTCTGCGACTTTTCAGTGTTGGCAAACGTATTAAAGATAATCTTGTAGAATATGAGGGGAGATTATCATATCCTCGATATGTATCTCTCAGGCAAAAAAGCAAGAATTGTTTTTGAATGGATTCAATATGATCACTATGAAACATATAATGTGGATCCCATACAATCGAGCCGTATTCCAAGATTGGTCTAACGAGAGATGTGTAAAGTTGTTTAGTGACGAAAGTATCCTGGAATTCCTTCGCCCAACGTTTAATAAAAGCCAGAGTATAAAGTGAACAATAGTAATAAAAATAAAGTGATGTCACTAAAAAGTTACATGTTCATATTTATGGTGCTTTTAAAGTGCAATTATATAAATATATTATCAACAATATTATAAATATTGTTTAAAAATAGATTTATATAAACTCAAAAGTATTATTAGAAAATAAATAAGGCTATTAACATAAACCAATTAACTCTCGAAATTTACATATTTTAATCTTCTGTAAGGGCTTAGTTAGAATGTCAGCCAACATAGAATCTGTGGGGCAATAATCATATAAGACATCCTTCGATTTCCATAAGTCGCGAACAAAATAGTACTTTACATCAATATGCTTACTTCTAGGGCATATCTTTTCATCTTGAAGTATTTTTAGGCAGCTCTGGTTGTCTTCAAAAATTATTGGATTTAGTATATCAATTTCAAATTCTTTCATTAGCTGAACAATCCATAAAAGTTCTTGAGATGCCTCCGCAAGAGCCACGAACTCAGCTTCGGTAGAAGATAAAGTAACATTCGCTTGCTTTCGGCTGGCATAACTAATAACAGCATCACCAAGCTTGAAAACGAAACCGCTTGTAGATTTGCGACCATTTACGTCACCTGCCCAGTCAGCATCAGCAAAGCCTTTTAATTCTAAGTTAGACTTAGACCCAACGCATAATTTTAAATTTGCAGTTCCCTTAAGGTATTTAAGACCTCGTTTGACCTCTGTCCAATCATTTTCATTTGGGTTACTTGTTTTTCGAGATAAGATTGAAACGGCGACAGCAATATCCGGTCGAGTATTGTTCGAGACGTACAATAGTGATCCGATCGTTTTTCGGTATAAATTGTTGTTTTCGAGTAGATTATTGGAATTTCCCTTTAAATATCCGGGATCCATTGGTATAGATGAATTCTTTGCATCTTGAAGATCGAATTCATTTACAATTTTGTTGATATAACTCTCTTGAGATAAATAAAATAAACCATCAGTGAAGCTTACTTCAATGCCTAAGTAAAGCCTTAAATCACCCAATTCTGTTATGTCAAAATGCAATTTGAGTATACGTACAACATCTTCGATCTCCTCATCGGTTTTAGAGGCTATAATAATGTCGTCCACATAAATTAAAATATATGTGATTGAATCGACACCACCTTTCACATACAAACAAGGCTCAGCCTTTCCCCTTCTGAATCCCGAATTAATTAAGATCTGATTGATACGGAGATTCCAGCAACGAGCCGACTGTTTAAGTCCATACAAGCTATGGTTCAATTTACAAACTAAACGTTCCTTTCCAGGCATAACAAACCCTTCAGGTTGTTTTAGATATATATCAGAATTTAACTCACCATAAAGGAACGCCGTCTTAACATCAACGTGACGCACTTTCATTTTCTTGTGACTTGCAATGGCTAATAAACTTCTAAATGTAGTCTGCTTTACAACCGGCGCAAAAATTTCGTCGTAGTTTTCACCGTATTTTTGGGAAAATCCCTTTGCGACCAATCTAGCTCTGTACTTTTTTTCATTATCAATTGTTTGTTTAGTTTTAAAGACCCATTTGCAGCCAATCAGTTTACCATCACGAGGTAGTTCCATTAAATTCCATGTTTTGTTATCTTGCAGTGCTTTCATCTCTTCCTTCATAGCATTCAGCCATTGTTCACTGTCCGATCTAGATAAAGCATCATCATAACTTACCGGATCATTTTTTACATAAACTTTGTATCCATACTTTTTCGGAGGAACGCCCTTGTTAGGTCTTGAAGAAGCTCTAGGAGCAACATCAATATCATCCGGTAACGTTTCCGAATCATGTGACGACAAAAACTCCTCATCAGACTCAAACCCATGAAAATCGTCTGTACTTATTTCATCAACATTTTGGTCTAATACCTCTGGTGGTTGAGACGAAACGATTTTGGAATCAATATTTGAGAGTGAAGCATAGACATTGTCATCATTAGGAACACTATCATCCACCAAAACATTATCATTTGCTTCCAAAAATTTTACATTACGGCTAATAATAATCTTATTGGTCTCACTATTTAGCAAACGAAAAGCTTTTGAGTCCTCTGCATAGCCCACTAGATTGCATTTGACAGCTACAGCGTCCAACTTTTTGCGTTTTACCTTGTCCACATGGACGTAAGCAACAACACCAAAAACACGAACATGGCTCAAGTTTGGAGATTTTCCGAACCACAACTCAAATGGTGTTACACTTACAGCAGCTGATAAAAGAAGATTTTGTATGTAGTTAGCGTTGTTAACTGCTTCAGCCCAGAATTTGATATGCATATCCGCATCATACAGCATACACCTGGCCATCTCCATCAAGCTTCGATTCTTCCTTTCTGCAACCCCATTTTGTTCAGGAGTATAGGGGGCAGTGAGTTGATGTTTAATACCCTTGCTCTTAAAATAGTTTTGCATTTTTTTGTTCACAAATTCTCCACCGCGATCAGCTCTGAGAACTCTCATGCGTTTTCCAAATTGATTTTCCGATTGCTCAATAAATTCTTTTATTTGATCGAATGCCAAATCCTTTGATGGAATAAAGAAAACGGTACAATAACGGCTAAAATCATCAATCATCGTTAAAAAATAACGATTACCACTAGGGGTTTTGTTTTGCATAGGGCCACATAAATAACAATGTACCAAGTCTAAAATTTCCTTGGATTTGGATTCCGACGCCTTTGGAAATGGATTTCGTGTTAGCTTTGCTTTTAAACACACTTCAAGATCAAACGTACAGCTACATTTCTTTATTTTTACACCCTGCACCAACTCCTTAGAAACAGTTGAATTGATAGCATGAATACCTCTGTGACCAAATCGACGATGCCAAACATGAACGCAATCACTTTTACAATCGGATACCATATTCGCCTTATGATGATGATTTAATACAAACAAATTATTTTTTATTGAAGCCTTTGCATAAATATGACAATTTTTAGATATTGAGCAAACATTTGTATTAAAAGACACTTCAAAACCGTCAGCAGTCAACTTCCGAACAGATAACAAGCTTCCATCTAATTCAGGGATAAATAGCACATTTTGGACAAGAATTTCCTTGCCTTCACAAAACAATTTGCAATCACCCTTTCCGCTTGACTTCAACTCAGTACCATCAGCCAAATAAATGGTTTCATTTTGTTGTTTATTAACGTTTACGAAATATTTTACATCACAGCACATATGGCACGTTGCAGCTGAATCAATAAACCAGTCGCCGTTTGATTTTCCTTTCATGACACCAAAGCAAACATTCCTATTGTCATTTTTCACAATTTTGGCGCGGTTGTTATTTGACTTCTGTTGTTTTTGTTGTTGATTATGTACATTTTTGTTCGTGCATTCTCGTTTTAAATGACCTGGCTTGCCACACGAAAAACATTTAGGCACAAACTTTTTCTTGTATATTTCAAACGCAGCCTCACTTTCTTGCTCGCATCCAGATTTCCTTTTGAATTCTTGAAGTAATTTTTCCGTCACCAAAAAAGAGTGAGATCCGCTTCAGCACGCATTTCCAATGATGAAATTAAAGAGTTATACTCTTCCGGCAATGTACCCAGCAAAAACGCAACAGCCTTATGTTCTTTCATATCCTCACCCAAATCATGTAGACGATCCACAAGTGATAAAAATTCTCTGATATGGTCTTCCATGGTTTGACCACTAACCAACCTCTTCGATGACATTTGTCTTAGAAGACTCACTTTATTCGTCATATTAGACTTCTCGTGATGTTTTTTCAATGTGTCCCAAAATTCCTTTGCAGTTTTTAGTTGCTTGATGAGTACCTTTTGGGATTCCTCCACCGCAAGACCAATAGCAGCTCTTGCCTTACCATCACGTATCAACCATTTACCATCCTGCACCACAGGAACAGCATCAACTACCACATCCCACAATTCTCTTTCCAGCAGCAACAACTCCATGTTGAATTTCCAAACATGGTAATTGGAACTTGACAATTTAGGGAATTGTGCGTACGATGTATTCATTTTTTAAATAATTTTATCAAAAAAAACTTTAATTAAAAAAAACGATTTTAAATTAAACACGTGTGTAGGCCCATAACCTGTTGTAAAGAAGAAGTTTTATTAAGTAAAAAGTAAAAGTAAAAAAAGGATGGTGAAATACATTTTATAAAAAAGGCGGTTGTTACAGAGTTGTATATAAAGTGAACAATAGTAATAAAAATGAAGTGATGTCACTAAAAAGTTACATGTTCATATTTATGGTGCTTTTAAAGTGCAATTATATAAATATATTATCAACAGCTATAGTTAGATGCATGTCATTATCACAGCGCTGAGATTATCACGGGACATAGACCCAAAGACCCGATGTAATCTTAAGCACATCTGACAACAACTGTAGTCAACATGTTTAAGTATGATCGTTTTATTGCTTTTAAATTAGCAAACACTATCCTTTTCCGGTGAAGAAAGGGACAATCCCTATTTATTTTAATTCTGTAACTTTTGTCGACTTTTAATATAAAATATGCCATCGAAGTTGAAAAAAATCTGATAATCGTGAAGTGATCACATTGCAACTCTAAGAGTGTATTTCTAAGAGTGTATAAAATAATAAATGACTAAAGCAGTTGCGTAAATCTCATTAATAGAACGGCTTTTTGCTCATATATATTTTTCAGTATTTGCTTTTCTTGCAACTTTTTTTTTCTATTGTAGCATTAAAACAACGGTTCTTATGGTCAGTTTAATGGTTGCATCATTAGCATCAGTTTTCAGGTACTAAAGTCCCATCTAAGTATGGACATTTCTACATGCTCACATGGTTGATAGTAAGTGATAAAAAAAAAAACTAATAACAATTTGTTAAAGTACTTGTACTTAAAGGTCATTTGTACAATAAAATGCCAACACAAACAATAAATTTTAGCAAATGAAAAGTGGGGAAAACGGACACACAGATAAATTTTTAAATAATGGTGGAAAGAATTTTTATGTTTGTATGAAAAATTGTTTAGGAATATTTAACTAATTGAACTTTAATTGACTTTTAAATTGTAAGTAAAATTTAGAGAAATAGGGAACAAATCTTAATAGAACTTTCCTCATTGTAAAAGTAAATTGGCTTTTCACCTCTTCCAGCTGTGGAGAAATCTTTGAGCTTCTTTAAATATACGAAATCGACTTCCCGGAATAAGTAGTAAAGTCTCACTGAAATTGTCCGATAATGCCAAATACCAATATTTGACAGCAAACTGAACTGAAAGATAACCACATTTTCCAGGACTGGAGGGAATACAACATCCGACATGCATTAATACTGTATAACATAAATTGGCCAGCTGACGTTGATATTGTCACACCTGAGCCAATCTTTTATCCTGGCTTCACCGTTAACATTTTGGATAGCATGGCTCACTACGGTGACCTACAAATTTCCGCGGATACGATACGGATATTCACAGACGGGCCTTAAATACAGCATTGTGTCGGTTCTGGTATACTGGAGCATTCTCCTCCAGACCTCCTCTACACTGCAGTGTCATTAAGGCCAATATAATGGTGATTTATACAGCCGTGCGCACACTCGATATGATGAGATATTGGCATTTCCCTAGAATGGTCTACCAGGATGAAAAAATAAAATGTTGATTACCATCGTCTTTTATTTTTTATTATTAGAAAAAAAGTCTATGTTCTTATAAAAGAATGGTTTCCTAGCATATCTGAGCTGTTTTACTTGAGTAAATTGGTCTGGAAACTGGAAAAATTTTTTTGGTTTCCTGTATTTTCTACTTCTAAAGACATTCTTATATACTAATTTTACATGCACTCTTTCTTCATAATCTCTCCATTACAATCAATTGTAAAAGGAGTATAAAGTTTTTTTGTTAAGGAAATTTGAAGACATTTATGGTAAAATGCATGGTGATAATAATAAAAAAACATATGGAAAAATCGTACGTTCGCGATCCGTACGTTCGCGACCGGTACATAAGTCAATTAGGTAAAAACCAAGAGAGATATTTTATTTTGTAAATACTGGATGGAGACCTACATTAATACACTTTTAAAATAAATTAATCACTTTTGAAAATTCCGTTTCATTACGCAGATTTTAACATTTCACTACTGTCAGCCGAAGTTGACTTCTATTTTGCGTACGTTCGTGACCACACGTTTATAACTCTTATTATGAAAACTTAAACTCGATGAAATCCATCTTTTGTACTTAACATAGAGTTATCCAAATGCTATCGAATTGCAAAAAAATGTTAGGAAAAGTTTTGTTTTCTATATTATTTGTACATCAAAAGCGTACGAACGTACGTTCGTGAACCCAGAAGCTATTCACATTATTACCGATAGAAAAGCGGCTCTAAAATTCCTGGAGTTTGTACTTATCACATCGAAAACTGCCTGAGAATGTCGGATGTCACTGGAGGAGACAGCGAGATATTCAGTGGATACCTTTTATTGGGCCCCTGCACGCAAAGAAAAAACATGGTTGTGGTAAACATATTCTAAGAGCAGCATATTATAATAAGAATTATGACTGTAGTCACCATATTAAGATTATTATTGAATCGTATTATGACTAAATATACTCGTAATATGTCATCATAATATTTTTCCCTTAATCATATTATTATTCTGTTAATCATACTAAGTTAAGATGTAATCAAATTATTGTCATGTTAATCATAATAAGCTAAGAAATTAATCATATTATTGTCATGTTAATCATAATAAGCTAAGAAGTAATCATATTATCATCATGCTAATCATAATAAATTTAGAAGCAATCATATTATGATACAGCACCTTTCATAGCTGTCATAAAAATACAAAATAAATTAACATATTTTTGCATCGATTTTTTATTTTGTGGCTTTTTACAATTTTTCTTAATAATTAGTATTGTGGTTATTTTGTTGAACCATTCATGGTTTTTAATCCAAATTTTTAATATTTTTAATTAGGCTTAAGTTCATGAAATTTAATTTTTATTAAATTATTTTTATGAAGAAAGGAATTTTACAACATGAAAATTAATCAAAATTGTTATTGATAATCTTTCATTCTTGACGTGGCTCGGGCTCGAACCCTGGCCGGCAGGTTACCATGACATGTTTCGATCGCAACCACTCGATCTCCTCAGATGGATTTGCCGTCTTACACTCGCAGCCATCGACGACTGCTGATGTCACTAGTCAAACATCAATCAAAATGTCAAAATACCATAATTATTTTTGCTTGTGTTATAAAAATATTGTAAATTTAATTTCCTGAGGATGCTAACCAAAGGTTAGCGAAATATCGAAAAAAAAAAAAAATAATTAAATAAATTAATATTTTTTATATAAAAAAGAGACCTGGAGCTTAAAATTAAAAATAATCAAAATATTATTGTAAAAGGTCAATTAAAACTGAATTATATTTTTCGGTCAACAATACTCAAATTCATAATTGCGATAAACATTGATATGTTTACAGTAACTATAATATTGTTGATATTAAATAAAAATAACAATTATTTGTGTACGACAACAATATATTGTTACATTAAACATAGTGTTGTTGCCGTAACCATGCCCAACATATTTTTTCTCTGCGAGTGGATACAGGGGAATACATAGATATTCGCTCCCAAGGTGTTAGCAACTTGTTGTACACAAATTAAACTCAATGCCAGTCAGAGGTGACTTAATGACTACATGTGGGAAAACAAGGAAAATCTAGCCCATCAGAGATGAAAAAAGCGGGCATTCTAGCTATCCAGACATCACTTCAGTAACCTTTGGGAGGCATGCGAAAAGGTTCGGCCTCCCTTACAATGACCTACGAAGAAGGATAAAACAGATATCAAGACTGTCCAGACTTGCGGCTATAACTTGCTATTGGCCCTTTGAGATACACGCCCAAATGCAAGGGCTCTCTTGCAATGACCCATATGACCTAAGTTGCTGCGATGGGGAGCAGGGCCAAGGGAAAATCTCGGTTATTACCCGGCAGTCGAAGACTTAAGACTCGGACTGTTGAGTTGAAAAAGCCTTAGGTACAAAACCTGTCCCTTTGACATTGATTTAAACGGTATCTACTCCTTCATTGAATCAACCTTATGGCTGAGTGAGAATGTCAACAACCAGGCAAACACAGGATCCCTGGGTGATGGTGGAACATGTAAGCATAACGGGAACTAACTACTGGATCTTCGTGAGCTGCCAATTAAACCTAAGCTAACTCAAGTTGAAAGCAAGACTTATCCATTTGGATCCTGAATACAACTTTCGGGTATCTCAATCTTAACTTAGACTTTTAAAAGTTTTATTAAAAAAAAATGTAACTTGGGCCTGATAAAGCTATGTCAGTTAACTGAATCTTGTAATTTTTCGTACACTGAGTTTTTTATTCAGTCAGCTTGAGATATCGAATGCCTGCATAACACTTTAAAGAAAAAACTTAAGATGTATTAGTCTTTGATCTCAAATTTTACAAAATTGTTGTCATGCAGACTACATTAAATTGCGCTTAAAGATGCGTTTTTGTCAAAATACAGAAATTGTACTTAGTTCTAATAATGAGACTTTCTTAGATTAATCATTTACCCTTTTAGGGATAATCACTTACATTAAACTAACACATAACCTAGCGGGAAAACTCAGAAGACCTTCTTACTTCAGGCCTTATTAACGGCCTGGTTAAAAATTTTGTTTATTCAATTGCCATTATTATCTTACTGCTAAATAATGCCTCATAGAATACCTCGGCTCTTTCGTATACAATATAAGATACACATTCCCTTCCATTGGAAGGTAGAAGAGAAGGAGTAACATTTTTTAGCAAGGTTTCGTTTAAATGTGCTTCATTCCCATTTCAAACTATTGATTAACTGAAATTTATTGTTGATGGGATAAGCTATTCCTATGCGCATTTTGCTGGTTGCTTAGGCCATATCATCAGGTAACTTCATCCAAAGATTTTAGAAAAACTAAAGATATTAAACCAAATAAAACTGTTAAGCGAATAAGAATTATAAACACCAGTTAAATTTGTAACAATATCAAAGCTTAAATAAAAACCACAACAATTAACAGTGAGTTTATCTTTTCTTACAGTCCCGACTACAATTGGTTTATTTTTTGTCAACTCTAACTCTTTTAAGTGGGTAAAAGAAAAAACAAAAATAAAAACAAATTACTTAATTTTTTTTTGTCAGTTCAGATTTATTTACACTGCCACTGGCATATTAGTTATTGTTTTGTTTTTATTGCCAAAGCAAAAGCTTAAGAATTATTTGTTTTTATCCAGCTACCGTTCTTATGTAACTGCGAAAAAAGGGTGAGTAGAAGGCCTATCCCGCAATGAAAACGTTTGTAGAAAAGATATGAGTATGAAATGGAGCGAGCAAGCCTTTTATATCCAGTACAGTACAGAGGCCTTCTAGAAGGCATCAATACTCCTTCTTTTTGCCGCTGTAAAGTTGTACAGTACTTTTATGCTTGTGTTCTTTTGTGCGTGCCTTAGGAGGTGTGCGTATGCGTTTACATTAATCGGCGGGGCTAGGAGCAATATTGTAAGATGTTACAAACTTCAGCAGAAACACATAATACCCTTTTTTCTAGTGTGGTGAGGGTATACAAATATTACAACCTAATATTTCCCATGCATGGCTCAAATTTAATTACACCCAGCAGATATTTTGAGTATGTAATGTCAACCTAATAAAAAGACAGTTTTCACTTAAATGTCTGTATTCATGGTCTTTAAAGCCTTAAATGTGTATATCTGCAGCTAAAAAAAAACGTTGAATATTTTAGCCAAAGTGTGACTGAAAGAGCAAGGACGTCATGGAATATTCCCGACTTTGTGCCGCCTTCACTTTGAAAGGATAAAAAGAGCGACATTGGGGTGTACTGGAGTAGAACAAGGTGTTTTGGCCATTTATTATTATTTTTTGGAAAAAGTTTCTCTTTGTACAAAAGTTTCTGTTGCAAAAGTTTTTTCTGCACACATTTTTTTTTTAAATGTTCTCTGTTGAGAAATTATCTGCAAGAAAATCTTACAACTTTAACTTAATAGAAAGTTTTTTTTTGGAAAAGTTTCTTTTAATAGAAAATTGTTGATAGAAAAAAAAGATTCAGCCAATAAGTTTCCCTTAAAAAAAATACTTTACCAAAATTTTAGTGATCGTTTTCAGATAAAATTTTGAAAAAAATTCTTTAGAAAAACTTCGAAGTCTTTCTATGGGGATTTTTTCTTTGATTTAAAAAAAACTAAAAAATCATAACATTAGATTTTTCTCAGTTACCTTTAATTTTTTTTCGAACATGTCTTTCTTAGAATAATCTCTTTTACTAAAATTTCATTCAGAAATGGTCAGCTGAATTTTTTTTTTATTTTAAATTTACCTAAAGCGTATAGCTTTTTTTAGTGTAACTAACAGAGCATTTTGATATAAATGAAATCATCATCAGAAAAACTGGTCACAATTAAAGTGGTTTCGCTTTCAAAACAATTTTCTTTAATGTCTTCCCTCTAAATGTCAACTGCTGTATTCATTAAATGAATGTTTTATCAATTGAAAAATATCAAAAAATTTTCACTGACATAAAAATTTCAGTAATTCGAACAAAATACCTTTTAAATGAAAATGTAACATTTGGGGAATTAGATTAGCTTTCGGCTGGCAGGTTTGGCATTTTATATCGCATTAGAAAGATAAAATATTTGCAGTGTTTTTCTCTCTTTCTTTTCAATTAAGTATTCTATTTACTAGAGAAACGTAAAATGTTGTCTCCACAATTTTAAAGCGCCTTAATTTTACTTTTAGGCGCCCATATTGATGATGGTGATTAGATAAAGAAACATTTATAGGAATAAAATGAAGGAAAAAAACTTGCAAAAAAGACAGACAGACAGACAGTTGCTAAAACATTTGTATTTAATATACAGTCGTAAAAATCCACATTAGTTTTAAACACACAAATAGGCTGGTAATATGACCAAGAAGTAAGAAAAAATAAATTTTTTTAAATAACAAGATGTTAGGAACGAATGAAAGAAACACAAAAATGCTAGAGACTGTTACAAGTAGACAGGCACACACCGATCTTTAGCCGCTTAATGTGTGATTAAGAAACAAAATATCGCAAAAAATGCAAACGAAATAATGAAGGCAAATAAAAATAAAATCTAATATTTCTTTTTGCGATTCCATTACAACGTCTTTGGCTCAGATGAGTATCGTATCGCATAAATGTATTTCAATTTTTTATGGTGCAACCAGAGACCAGACCCAAATCCAAATCCCAATCTCTGCTCAAACAGTAGTTTCCTTTTGAAAGACACCGTGCAGTGCAGAGATTTTTTTTTTGTTGTACGCGAATGTCTGGATTATTTAATTTTAAATAAAAAAAAAAAAAAAATATTCTGTTTTACATCTGAGCAGTTTTTATTTTCTTTTTTGCGTTTCAGCATCTCGCGTGCTACTAAAAGTTTGGATTTTCGTTTAAATTTTTTTCTTCTTTCCTCGCATTCTCTCTCTGTCTCTCTCTTAAGCTTTTCACATTTTTGTGACAAGTGACAAATATCGTTGAGTCTGTTTTTGTCGCCACCGTGGCAAACAAGTGAAATTAGAGCAAAAGTGTTACTTGCATTCGTTCATTCATGCTGTATGCGAGTATGTAAAGTTGAGATCCGGCAAATAACAGTAGCCAGAGTATAACATGCAACACCAACCAGTTCGTATATGCATACTTCATATATAGAAATAATGTTGCATGGTACAATGATTATTATTGTATGTGCGAGTGCTATGCAATATCGGTGGCATGATGGATTAAATGTTGCACGTATGTACACATAAAATTCAAATGTAAAACAAAACACAAATAAATACAAAAAGAAAGAAAGTGTCAATGAAAGTCAATTATTTAAATTAAAAAAGAAATTGAAAGTTGCTTTATCAGACACTTCAAATCGCCATTTATTTTTTTATTATACTTTTTGCAATTTTTAATTAAAGTTTACGATTTGTTGTTGGCTAAAAACAAAAATACTTAATAATTATATTAAGGAAAGTGATAATGATGAAATGTGTCCTATTTCATGATAAACTTGATATAAAAAAAGACAAGACAGACAAGTTTTCGAGACAAAGCCTTCCATCACAGACTGTTATATAAAAAGGTTTATAGAGGAATACTTCTATCACAGATTTCAAAGCGAACATTTCTATCACCGACTGTAGTAGAAAATTATTCCGTACGAAATTTTCTATCACAGCCGGTAAAGAAGCTTTCTAGATGAGAACTTTTTTCACTCGCTGTCATATAAACACACAGTAAGAAATACCAATGCTAAAAATTCCCGTATTATTTTATTTAGCAAATACATCCAATTTTCAAAGTAGAATGATGACGAAAACCGTAATGGGTAATTTTGATGGTGTGTTTTAAACAGTGTTCGAAAATAAACCGAACATTATTTTGCGTTCGGCTTACATACCCAGAAAAGATATCTATTTTTTTAGTGTTTGTGTAGATGAACACAGCCCTTATACAGTTCGTAACTATTTTCAAGAAAGAACCGAACATTATATACTGTTCTGTTCTTCGTAAAAAAAACAGAACAATTGTAGTGATACAGTAGACAAACATTATATTTTTGTGTTCTATAATGTTTCTTATTTTACATTGATAAAGAAATGAACAAACAAAAAATTTTAGCAACGGCCGCAGCACGAATATCTTGTGTGTGTATATGTTTTGTTTATGTGAATTTCGCATGTGTATTTTGTTTTGGTAAAAAATTTTATTTATTTTTTACCAGCCAAAAGGGCGCTAAGCACAACTGAAACGAACGATCATAAATGAGCTGAACAAAACACAGTGAAGTTTGTTTAAAAAAAAAACCGAACGGAATTAAATGTTCTCATCTTTTTGTTGAGTTGAATAAAACAGTATTATTTTTGTCTTCGAAAGATGAACAGATGAACAGGGAAACGTCATTGATTTAATGATTTACTACATAAACACTATTAGCGTTTGTGTTTTCAATAAATCTACCGAACAGAATACGAAGGAGCGATATTCAGTGTTTATTTTCGAACACTGGCTTTAGTTGTGAGCGCTTCTGTAAACAAAGGCGAATACAAAACAAGTGAAACATGTGTAACTGGAAAATTACCAATGATAATATTCTCTCACTTTCACTAGATACTGCACTGAAAGAAAAATGCTTCATATATTTAATGAAACATTTTCATAAAAAAAATTTCCTTGGGTAAATGAAAATTTACATTGCCTAAATGGAATTTCATAGTAATAATGAAATATTTTCGTTAAAATCGCATCATTGGATTTCGTAATTACATACGTTAAAAATTTTCATTGCATATATGAAAACTTAAGTTTGTCCATTAAGGCCCGAGCCATGATCCCGGTGAGTTATAATGACGAAACTTTTAAAATTTTATGGTTTATACCTAAATAAGAAAGACAACATATTTTGGGCAAATCGGATACGTGGGAGTCCAGATAACCCCCGTTGCGAAAACGCAACGTTGGGCCTTAACGATATAAAAATTAAGCGCATTTGCAAACATTTTAAATTAAAATTTTTTATTCACGTCTTTAGGAAAAAAAAAAAAATTAAAAAAGATATTCATATACAATTCATTTTTAATTCAATTATGACATGTTCCAAAGCACTTTGGGTGCACTGCTACGTCACATTTTTCACGTTTGTAATTGATTGGTCCATTATTTACCATAGGCCCCATATAAAGCCCATTCTCGAAAAACACTAAAACCATAACAAATAATTATATTGTAATAAATTTTGTTCTGTCACAGTTTTATATGACTAGAAATTGCAATGTCAACTTTCGTAAAGATCGGTTCATAATTTACCACAGGTCCAATATAATGCCCACTCCTGAAATATCCTAGCTATCAGTGGATGGTATAAAATATTTGGCATAGCCGAATATAGCACTCTTACTGGTTTTTCTTTAATATCCTGGGAGAGGATAATTTCACATTAATTGTTCGATTTTCTCTTATTGTACCTATTGAATAACCCTGGGGGAAATTTGTGTCAATTGTTCCAACAGACTGGTCCTGGGATTTGTGAAAATGGAACAAGTTCAAAAAGATAATATCCTGGGAGAGGATAATTTCACATTACTTGTTCGATTTTCTCTTATTGTACCTATTGAAGAACCCTGGGGGAAATTTGTGTCAATTGTTCCAACAGCCTGGTCCTGGGATTTGTGAAAATAGAACAAGAAGAACTTATCATCTAACTGGTATATTAAGAACAAAAAGGTTAAAAACTAATGAATTACAGTACATTCTTCACCGACGGTGTGACACTTTCTTAAATCTAGTTCTGCGGACTTGTTTTATTGACATAATACTACATTGTATCGAAATAATCTAACATTGTTATAACTAACACTAAACACGTTCATTGAGAATAGATGTTAGACTGGTCAAATAGTGTCAATTGACCAATGACAACCCCATGTTAAAGTGATATTTCTTATCTTATCACCAAAGACCTATCACAGGACTACTTTGGTGTAAGTTCGCTTTCCTTTAGGAAGATAACACACTTTGGGCATAAGAAAAAAAAAGGAAAGGAAATATCCTGCATTTTAAAAATTTGAAATTAGTTTGAAAAAGGTGAAAAAATTATCGAAAATTTCAAAACACATAAATAACAACAAGTTATAATTAACATACATACATGTTTATACCCGCACCACAATAGTGGAGAGGGTATTATGCATTTGTGCTGATGTATGTAACGCCTTAAAATATTGGTCCTAAGCCCACCTTGAAGTATACCGATCGTCTTAGAATCACTTTCTGAGTCGAACTAACGATGTCCGTCCAGCTGTCTGGCAGGCTGGCTGGCTGGCTGTCCATGTAAACTTGTGCGCAAAGTACAGGTCGCAATTTTGGAGATAATTTGATGAAATTTGGGTCAGAGGTTTTTATTGGCACAAGGACCAAGCCTATTGAAAGTGGGCCGAATCGTAGAACCACGAGGGAAGATAGGGGGAAATTTCTTCCTCTCAGAAACTATCAAACCGATTTCAATGAAATTTAAAACATAGATAGAACCATATCTATATGGACACAAAATATATGCATTTTTTAAAAAATAGGACCACGAGGGGAGATAGGGGCAATTTCTGCCTCTCAAACCGATTTTAATGAAATTTAAAACATAGATAGATCCATATCTATATGGACACATAAGCTATACAGTTTTTCAAAAATAGGACCACAAGGGGAGGTGGGGGGCAATTTTTGCCCCACTTTTAACCCGATTTTAATGAGTTTTGTAAACATAGATAAATCCATATTTATATGGACATATAAGCATGATGTGTTTTTAAATATTGTGTTTTAAATATTGTGTAGGGTATCATATGGTCGGGCTTGACCGACTATACTTTCTTACTTGTTTTATTATGCTGTTTTAAATAGCAAGATTGTATAAATATGTTTGTATTTGAAAATTGTATGTAATTTGTATATCGTTTATGCCCAGTGTTGCGTTTTCGTATCACGGATATATACAATCATAAAAAAAGTCTCAAATGTCTACGATGATTGGATTTTTCAGTAGAAATAATAATGTTCGTATGTTAGCTACCTCCTTCAGAACTTTCAGATAGGTATATCATAAATAAATATGTTTGTATTTGAAAATTGTATGTAATTTGTATATCGTTTATGCCCAGTGTTGCGTTTTCGTATCACGGATATATACAATCATAAAAAAAGTCTCAAATGTCTACGATGATTGGATTTTTCAGTAGAAATAATAATGTTCGTATGTTAGCTACCTCCTTCATTGGGAACATAAAGAAAACAATATACAAACATAACTATATTCATAAATTAATTCAAAATTATAGTTTCTTAAAAAAAAGTTAAATCAAAAAATGTAAGATTTATTTATTTTATACATCTAATGTAATATGCCGTTAAATTTATGAAATCAAAAATTTTTTATAAAAGCAACATATTTCAATAATGCTTTCATAAATTTAAATTTTCATTATGACACTGAAAAATGTCATTATAGTAATGAAACAAAAACTTTCAATCAACGTTATGGACAATTTAATCTCATATTTACGCTCTTAATTGTGTAAAAAACATAGTTTTCTTATCTAAAAACTACACTGCCCCGGTAGACTAGCTGGTAGTGAGCTTGTCTATCAGCACCGAGGTTGCGCGATAGATTCCCGCCAAAGACAGAAAAAAAAAATAAATAAAATAAAATAAGAAAAAATAAAATAAGAAAAAATAAAATAAAAAAAAATATTAAAAAAAAATAAAAAAAAATCGTTTTCACTTTATTGAAAGTATTCATCCAATGAATAATATTCATAGATCTAATGTATTGTTTCATTAAATACATTTTTATGAAACAGGTTTCATTGATCAAACGAAGCGCTGCATAGGTTCCTTTTTAATGCAATTTTTCATGGGATTGATGTCAAAATTCATTGGCATTGCCAAGAAAATTCTTTCAGTGTGTAAAAACAAAGAAGGAACAAGAGGGTAAAAACGGAAGTATTTACTGATTGATGTTAAAAGTGTTAAACGTTCAAAACTTACTTTTGAAAAGAGCTTGTTCCAGCTTTTTTTAAAAACAGTTAACGGGCAAAATTACGGGCCAGGTGTACATAAAAAGAGCTTAATTTAGCCCCATAATAGCTAAGTTGGCATCACTGTTTTTACATTCTTTTCTAAAATAAATACATGTTTTGCTTAAAAGCTTCTTCTTACTCTTATTTCATATTCAAGTCAAATTGATTTGACACGAAATTCACGTTGTTTCAACTTGAAATAACTTTTATTTGACGTGATTGGTTGTGGCATCACAATATCAGTGGCATTTTCCTCTAACTTTACTGGAATGCTAAATTATCATGAATTATTGTTATTTTAAAAGAAGAAAATGTTGTTCGCACAAACACGTTAAATTAACATAAAGTAACTATGAAGCAAAACCACTAACGAATAATGTAAAATCTACCTTTTTGCAACGGGTTTACATTGATTTTTGTACTGTGTGAACATCTTTTTGATGAAACTTCTATTACAATCTGTGATAGAAAATATTTTCTGGACAGAAACTATTACCTCAATCTGTAATAGAAAAAGGGTTTTAAGCCAAAAACTTCTATCACAGTCTGCGATAAGCAAAATATTGCTCTAGACGGAAACTTTATCGATGATAAAAAAGCGTTTTATATGAAAGCTTTTATCACATTCTGTGGTAGAAAAATTTTCTAGACGAAAACTACTATCACAGCCAGTAGTGGATTTGTTTTCCTAGAATAGTTTTTTATTGCAAAACTTCTATCACAATCTGTAATAAAAAGTTTTCTAGACGAAAAATTCGCCTTAAGTCTGCGTTAAAAAAGTTTTCTAGATATTATTTTTTATAACAGTCAATTAAGGAAAATCTTTTCAGAATTAAAACTTTTATCACTGTTTTCTAGAATATCTCTTGGCTACAATTTCTATCACATTCTTTGATAGAAAAGTTTTCTAGACGAAAGTCTGTGATAAAAAAAAATTGCTAGGCAAAAATCTCTATCATATTTTGTGATAAAAAAAAAATTCTATACGAAAATTTCTATCACAGTATTTAAAAGCAAATGTTTTCATGATGGAAACTTCTATTATAGTTTTTGATACAAAAAGTTTTCTAGACAAATACTTTTATCAGAATGTATGATAGATTAGTTTTTCTAGTTTCTAGTTTTCAAGGCAAAAGTTTCTATCACAATCTGTAATAGAAGCGTTTTGTAGAAGAAACCCCCTATCACACTCTTTGAAAAAAAGCTTTTTAAATAACAAAATTTTATCACAGTGTCTGATAAAAAAATTCATAGCCGACAACTTTTATCACTGTTCGCAATAGACTTTTTTCTATAATAGTTTTCTAGGCTATTTTTTCTATCACTAAATATCTGCGATAAAAGTTTTTCTAGAAGAAAACTTCTATTTCAGTCGCTGATGAAAATTTTTTTTGATACAAATTTTTTTTCAAGTAAATAATAGAAAAGTTTTCAAGATGAAAACTTGTTTCGCAGACTGTAACCTCTATCACAGACAAAAACAACTGATAAATCGCAATATGTGGTTGAAGTTTCTGTGATACATATTTTTTTCTTTAAACAATTTTGCCTTTGAAAATTTGGCGCCTGTATTTTTATACCAAAAAAAAAAGCTTAAAATTCATTCTCGTTAGGTTAAAAGAACTTCAGTAGATTTCCTAAAACTAATGACATTTTTCTATCCATTTTTTTCGAAATCTTCTTTTGTTTTTATATCTAAAATTTTCACTTATTGAGCACAAACACCGTCATTTAAGCAAGTTTAATGGGTTTTTGTGTTTATGTAAAAATATTTCCATCGAAAATATTTAATTCCATTGCCACTTTATGGTTAAAACAATGTTGTTGCACATTGACAAGTCCTTCAGATGGTTAGTGAGTGCAATCAATGGAATTTGCATTGTTTACACCTCGCAGACAGAAAAAAAAAACAAAAAAGTTAACAAAAATTCAAAACCAAAAAGTGTTGTTTTTTATGTGTTAAAAATAAAATTCATTGTGTTGTTTTGCTGCATTTTTTTTAATGCGCAACAGAGAAAAATATGCACTGTATTGACATGGCTTAAATGCCTGCTGGGCATTCACAAAACCAACAATAAAATTACAGACAGACGGACGGACAACTGCAAATACAATTGTTTTAAAATATTTTAACAAAGACTTTTTTGTTAACAAAAAAGAAAAAACTTATTAAAATGAAGTGCTATTTTTATTTTATGTTTAGGTTTTTTTTTTTCTTTTGGTAAGTTGAGCTAAATTTAATTTTTCATTTCATTATTTTGTTTGGTAGATTATTTTAAATTGAAGTTTTAATGATGCCGAAAATTGGCACAGTCAAAATTTTAGTAGAGTTTTTGTTTAAAGGTTTTGTTTAATTTACGTATTGCATATAACAGATTTTTAGCAGGGATTTTGTTAAATTTAAATGGAAAATTTTGTGTAAACATTTTCTGCTAGCCCTTCATTGGCAGCCTAATGACGGGATCGTTTCAAAATATATTCCTTTCCGAAAACGGTCGTTGTTGCTAGTAAAATTCCCGTCGGCCTTATTTTGAACGAAAGAACAACAAATGATTTCACTGTACCACAAGGCTCACCTTAAAGGTCTAAATATACTTATGAAAATACTTATCAAGATCACGATGTTAATTTTTAATAAAACAAAAAGTTTTCAGAAAATGATTTAAATATTTTTATACCCTTCACCACAGGTGGTGAATAGGGTATATATAAGTTTGTCATTCCGTTTGTAATTTCTATAATATTGATGTTAGACCCTATAAAGTATATCTATTCTGGGTTCTTATAAGGAGCGAATGCCCGTCTGTCCGTTGAAATGGGTTTTCCGAAGACCCCATGTATGATGGGGGCCAGGTTTTAAAATATTTATGTCACGTATGGTCCGGAATTGTTTGCTATTGAAATTCAGCAAGATCGGTCAACAAATGCCTGAGATATGAGTAAAAAACCACGACTGCCTAAAATGTTTTCCTTTAAAGGTCCAATTAGACGTGACATTACCATACCAACACTGTATTACCAAAACGACATAAACATACCATACAAACCTATACAATTTTGGTTTCTACGGTCATACAGTGGCTATGGTAATACAGTGTGTGTAATGTGGTTTTTTGTTGTTTTTTTTTTTACCCTTCACTACAATGGGTGGATTTTATTTGTAATGTGTTTAATTTATGCATTAATTAATTAATTAGTTAATGCATGTATATGATATGCCGCTCAAATAAAGAAACAAACTCATAGACTCAATATATTTTAATTTAACGCTTCTTTAGTAAAAGCATTCGTAGCCGAGTTGTTAAGTTCTCTCCTGAGACTGATGATATTGCCAGTTCGATTCCCGAATTTTTTTTTGTTATTTATTTTTTTATGTTCTAAAAAACGATTTTAAGATTATAAAACGAATTTCAAACATCAACTTTGGCAAAAGAGGAAACGGGCTTAGCTAAATATATAAATTTTTTGTTTTTTATATTCTTCGGCATGACGAAATGAAAAGTTGGCGTGGCTCAATTAATATTTATTTATACCTATCTAAAGAACGTTATTTATGTATGTAACTTTTTGTTCTTATCTCATCATGGTGAAGGGTATATAAGATTCGGCATAGCCGATTATAGCACTCTTACTTGTTTATTATTATAGTGGCTTTATCCTGTTGGAACCCCATTTCGTCCAGGTCCATATTTTCAACTTCTAGCCACAAGAAGTTATCATCTCGCGATAGCGGTAATCAGGGTAACTGCTTGGCTGACCTCATTTTCCAAAAAGGACGGCCAAATTAATCGCACCAAAGAGGTTTTTTTCGCATTTCCTATATTGCCGATTGCAAAAATTTGCTCACAATTCTCTCGGTTGTAGATATATTTGGTCGAATATGCTAACTAAAAAAATCACGAAGTGCACGAAATGCATTTTGGTGAAAATTTTCTTTTCACTAGTTCTATACCACTAGAAATTTTTAAGGAAAAGGTTTTTTTTATCAAAGGTTTCCTTGGGAGTCAAAAAATTTCATTAATAAGATTTAGTTTTAATATGCTAAATTCCCAATTCTATTTTTAAGCTATTCCTATGCGCATTTCAGTGGTTGCTTAGGCAGGTCATCAGGACCAGGATTGTCAGATATGGCGATTTCTCGTCAAACGTGGCGATTTTAAAACTTGATTGGCGACCAAATATTCGATTTGGCGACATGGCGATATTTTAAAATAGTTTGCGATTTTGTTGGCTATTTTTGGTGAGCCATGCATTTGTTTTGATACTCGTTAAATTCAATACGAAAAATTATATTATTTTTATTCTACTATTGTTATGTATGAAATTTTAGGCTTTTACATTCAGTATGTATTTGAAACTAAATTATGTTATTGCTATATTTGTTTCTTTGGCCAGAGTGATGAACTTATGAATGTTATTTTTGTCAAGCTAATAAGGCCTAAATTTCTTCAATGTTAAAAAAATTAAATTTTTAATTACAATATTTTGTTCCCGACGTTTCGTCGATTGTCTGTCGACTTTTTCAAGGGTTGTCTATTTAAAAATTATAAAACAATAAAATAAGTATAATAATGTAACACATAAACAATAAAGACTTATGGCCATTTTCTCAATGTACCGACAAACTGTCTGTTACTTAAGCTAAGATCCCCCCATTCGGCTCAAATAGCACAATCTGTGACGATTTTTATCGCGCTATATCGGCGCACATTTAAAAACATTGCACAATTTATTCTTGGGTGGTCCCATTATCGTCGCACATTGTGACAATTTTTTTCGATTCATATCGAACAAAACTCAATTGCGACAATAATCGGTACAATGCGGTCACATTATCGTGCTATTTGGGCAATTTAAATCAAGTGTTTTTGTTTATTTACTTGTTGGCAGACATAATTTTACTTTCAAAATTCGCAAAATTCTCCGTCCGAATATTAAATTATGTTTCCTATCAATTTTAAATAATATATTAATATATGTATAATAAAAAATATATTCAATTTCATTCAAACTTACTGCACTTGTTCTTTTTTTTGTAATTATTGTTTTGTAAACAGATGTTTACAAACCAGGGATGGCAACATCGATACAATTGCAATGTTTTGCAATGTTAAAGCGAATTGTTTTCTTTTATTTAGTAGTACAACTGTACTAATTAACGTTTCAATACATTAATAATAGATTAAACAAATGTAATTTTGGTACAATTAAGCTCAAAAAAATAAAATTTTAGTAGCCAGTTTGTGCAATTTAAAAATTTCGTTTTGCCATCCCTTGTATCGGCGCTGATGGGCGACTGTGATCGGCACACAAGTGGCCGATAAAAATCGGTACATATTAAAAACAATTGCTCCACATTGTGCAAAATAGTGTTCACATTATCGGCGCATCTAGGTTAATTTTGATTGTCCACAGTCAGCACAATTTCGGCACAGATTGTCGCATATTAAAACATTTTGACCGTTCACACTATCGGCACATGAAATACGCCAAAAATTGGTACATTGCGCCGATAGTGGGATCTTAGCTTTAATGCCAACCTAAATTTATTGGACCGATAAACTGTCTGTTAACGATTTTGGGTTTCTCAATATACCGACAAAAAACATTGTTTTCAGCTGGCAACGCCACTCAAAATACATGTAAAAGTTGGGAGTCAGCTGATGGAATTTATCTGTACAGCAAATTAAAGGAAAATAAATAATTGGCAGATGAGTGCCGGTTAGCATTGCGATAAAATCGAAGCAAATGAGACATTGAGAAAACAAAATTTCTTTAATGTGCAGTTTTTCGTTGGGAAAAAAGATAATCACCTAATGAGAAATTGGCCATTACAATATGAAATTTAATCACATTAAAAAGTTTTTGATGTACTCAGGAGCAAACAAATATCTTATATATAAATACGAGAACAAGTTTTTTGTGGTTGATTTTTAAGTATTTAATCGTCCACCGATTTCAATGAAACATATCGAGTCATAACCGCAAAAAAAGCTTAAGTAACACCATTTTCCATTTTCGTTTTTTTTAATAAACGACTTTATTGGCAACACTTGCATCATCTCCTAAAATGTCATGGTCACATTAGGAACCGTTACGATTTTAAAGCAAAAACAATTTTATCTCAAGCGACAATATTCATAAAAATTTTTTATGAAATAAAATATAAAAAACCTTCTCCTGTAAAGTTTTGTTTTTGTCACTTAAGCTTTTTTTGCGGTTATGACTCGATATATCGTTTTAAAGGTATTTGTTTGTAGATATGCACAATATATTTTTTTTCGAATTTTTTTGCATTAAAGTGCTTGAAAAGCGTTTAATTTATCTTACAGACATACGTACAAAGATGGGTGAATAGTGCATTTTGCCGTTCTCTTAAAATGTGTAAGTTTTTGTTGTATAACGCAAAGGTTTTCTCGAAAGTAAATGTCGAGTGGTCGAATTTCGGCCACCGGGCGATCCTAGTAAAACATAATTTAAATAATTTTTATGTTATGTTGAAATGTCTGACGAATATATTGAAAATCCGGGAGAAAATTATTTTTCATATTTAAAAAAGACCTAATAAAGCATGAATATACATACCTATTTCAAGTTTACGAACATTTCTCCATTATAAAATGTGGCAAATTATTATCACAAACAAAATTTGTTGCTATTAAAGATATTAATGAGTCGTAACGTACGTTTGGATGTTTATGAAATACAATGGACAAAATGACCGTTTGTAATTCGATGATATTCCATCTTATTCTTATCAGTTTTGGCCAAAAGTCTATAGCTATTAGGACACGTCAGGTACGTACCATTTTAAAGTACTTGCTTTGGCTGTTCATTATATGGTGCTAAATCCAACTAGTAATGACTGTGTTGAAAATGTATTTTCAATAACGAACTTCACTAAAACTCTCCTTTTAAATAGAATGCAGTTCTTGACGCGATGTTACGAGTTATAAATTACTATATGAATGTTAATACTACATGATGCACTTCTTTTGTACCTTCGTTGAAAAAAATTAATTCACTTACAATGTTTTTAAAAAAAAGACAAAAGGGAGTTTTGGCGCTGAAGTGTATAGCGTTTTAGATAAATAATGGAACTCCACTACATACATACATATGTCCAATATTTGTTTAATATTATATATATATATTAGAGCGACTCACCAAAAAAAGTGCTCGATGTACCCTCCTAAAAATGAACCTTGGATTTTTTTAAGATGACGTTTTAAATATTTCGGCTGCAGCTTTGACCTCTCGTTTTCTGGACCAGTTTGAAAAAGGGTCTACTTTTGTATGTTTTGTTAATTTGTGAATCTGTTCCCTTACCAACATATACAAAATGGGTATTGTAAGAAAGGTTTTTTTAAGGCGCGCTCAACTGTATATACAATTTGTCCAAGGACGATCATCCATGTCCTATTTTTTAAGGATTTTCTATAAAAATAACGGTTTTTGAATTTTTTGTTCGGGGTAGTTTGTAATAAAAGTGCCAAATTAACATATTTTATTCTTTAGTCGATTTTATTAAATACGTGTGTCAGTTTTTTTTGAAATTCGTGCTAGTTCACGTTTTGACAAAAATGGAATGGGGTGGTAACCCTTCGTTTTATATAGGGCAATATGGGTATCAAATTTTTTCATTTGCCTAGTACATAATCTTTGTATGTAAATAATTTAGACTTTTGCAAATTAGATGCATTTTAGAAGGTGCTCTGGAATATATATAAATGCAATTTTGTAGTAACTCTAATATGATAGCGAATTTAGTTTCTAGATCATGTATGGATGAAAATAGGACTAAAGAAAGAAAAAACGACTTGAATTTTTTTTATTTGCGAAAAAAAAATGCCGCCAAAAAGTCGTGGATCATTTCTTTTTTTCTTTCTTTAGTCCCATTTTCATTCATACATGGTCTAGAAACTAAATTTGCTATCATATAAGCGTTATTACAAAATTACAATTATATATATTCCAGAGCACCGTGTAAAATGCATCTAATTTGCAAAAACCTAAATTATTTACACACAAAGATGATGTACTTGGCAAAAGAAAAAATTTTATACCCATATTGCCCTATATAAAACGAAGGGTTACCACCTTTCTTACGATACCCATTTTGTATATGTTGGTAAGGAAACAGATTCTCAAATTAACAAAACATGGAAAAATATACCCTTTTTCAAACTGGTCCAGCTCACGAGAGGTCAAAGCTGGAGCCGAAATATTTAAAATGTCATCTTAAAAAAGTCCAAGGTTCATTTTTAGGAGGGTACATCGAGCACGAATTTTGCTTCCATACAACTTGAGTCGCTCTAATATATATATGTTCCTTTAACTCCCACTGGAGTGGTTTAATACTAACCACAAAAAATCTTTCTTTGCTGCTTTTTGTAGACTACTATTAACTTTTTAATAGTGCAATGTTCCTTTTTTGTCTTCACTAATCATTTTTACTAAACAGAATATATGTATATTATGGCGACTTTTTTAAATTTTTTGGCGGATTTTAGCGACTTGGAACAAATTTATTTTTTAAGATTTATAAAAAATATTTTTAATAATTTAAATCATCTATATTTTATTGTCAAAAAGTTAAAAATAAAGGCTTTGGCGATTTTGGCGATTTTTGACATTGAATTTACCGAAAAAGGCCAAAATCGATCTGACAACCCTGATCAAGACACTTCTTTCAAAGATCTTAATAAAGCTAAAGATATTATTCAAATAAAACTGTTAAGCGAATAGGAATTATAAACACCCAAAAGACTTACTCGTGATAATATCAAACAAACAAAACACCAACAACACAAAGTAAGTTTACCTTTTTTTAGAATTCTTAGCATTTCTTGGAATTTTTGTCAACAAAACAAAAAGAAAAAACAAAAACTAAAACAAAATATTTAATTTCGTTGTTGCCAGTTCAGTTTTTTTGTACTGCCACTTCCATATTTGTTATCAAAGGTTGCCTTTATAGAAATAGGAACAGCTTATCCCACCAACAATAAATTTCAGTTTATCAATAGTAAGAATTGGGAATTTAGCACATTTAAACTAAATCTAATTAAGGTTTTTTTTATTTTATTTCATAAATGAAGGTTGTCGCTTACGATAAAATTGCTTTCGCCATAAAATCGTAACGGTACCTTGTGTTGCCTTGTGCTTCTTTAACTCATTATTTTGTAGCTTTATTCTATAACTACATCTATAACAACTTCTATAACTACTTTTTTCTGGATGTATGCACAGAAAAAAATATCTCAAGAAAATTCTTAACAACACAGTTTGTTAAAAATATAATTTTTGTTCAGCAAACTTTTTGTTTGATTCAATGAAAAAATTGATCAAATATACACTTGGCAAAATAGCACTCAATAAAACATATTTAATAATAAAATATTTAAATATTTCTTGATATTCAATAAAACAAATATTTGAATCAACGTGAAAACAGTATTTTTACAACTCTTGTCCATTTGATAATAGGTCATAATTCTCATTCGTTTAACAGTTTTATTTGGTTAAATATCTTTAGTTTTGCCAAAGTCTTTAAAAAAAGGTTTCCTTAAGATCTGGCCTAAGCAACCAGCGAAATGCGCATCCCCCAATAATAAATTTTAGTGTATTTATCAAAAAATAAAAATTGGGAATTTAGCACATCATTATTAATAAACAAATAAATAAAGATTCGATGCAAGTGTTTTTATCAAGAATAAAAACTGGGAATTAAGCACGAATTACAAAATCTTTTGAAATTAAAATTTTGTATTCCCAAAAATTGAAATTACTTTTTGATAATAAACAGGCAAGTGCACGGCCTAAAAAAAAAAAACTTAATGGACAACATCAGCGCTGTCAGATATGGCGATTTCTCGCCAAACGTGGCGATATTAAAACGTGTTTGGCGATGGGATTTTCCATTTGGCGACTGGCGACTTTTTTGGCGATTTCTGATTTATCTGGCGATTTACTTGGCTATTTTTACCATTTTTATTATTTCAGCGATTTTTTTTTAACAATTTGTAATTTTTTGTTATCATTACCCATTTAAAAAAAAAACTGGCAACTTTTTTCACATGATTTTTATTTTGTTATCATTTGAAGTGAATTTTATTTCAGCCACTATTTAATTTTGATAGAATGAATGCAGGTCAAAACACCAGTAACGAAATCGATGAGGCTGAAGTGTACGTTCTTATAGACTTGTGTACTTAATTTAAGTTTTTTTTTACTGAATAACATATGATCTCCATTTTATGTTATTAAAACAAAAAAATAACAGAAACAAAACAAAATTTCCTTTCGGCGACTTTTTCGTATTTTTTCTCAGTTTTTCGCGATTTTTTAAAATTTTAAAAAAAATATTCAGCCCTATTGTGAATAAAAATTCCCCAGGAGTTTTCTCCCTTCTCTCATTTGTTATGTTAATTCAATTGAAAAAAATGGGAAAAAGGAAAAAACTCCCGGGGAATTTTTATTCATAATTGGGCTGATTACAAAAACTGAACAAAATTGACGTTTGGCGATTTTTGGCGATTTCTGACATACGGTTTGGCGATGGAGCTCAAAAAAATCTGGCAACCCTGGATAGCATCTTTTGTAAGTTGTTGTTGTTTTTATTTTGTTTTTCTTAACCTACATACAACTACAATTAATGTTGAGAGAATTTAAACTAATTGTAATGGGGAATGTAAGATGAGATAAACCCACTGTTTATTGTTGATGTATTTTGTTCAAGCTTTCATATTGTTACAAGTAAAACTGTTGCTATAAGTCTTATACGTTTAACAGTTTTATTTGGTTTAATATCTTTAGTTTTTCTAAAATCTTTATGGATGAAGTTTCCTGATGATCTGGCCTAAGCAACCAGTGAAATGCATAGGAATAGCTTATCCCATCAACAATAAATTTCAAGTGTTTTTATCAAGAATAAAAACTGGGAATTAAGCACGAATAACAAAATCTTTTGAAATTAAAATTTTGTATTCCCAAAAATTGAAATTACGATTCGATAAACATTTTGTTTGATTTATTCAACATTTCCAACAATTTATTTTAACAAATCACGTAAACATTTTGTTGAAAAAAATTATTTTGGGCAACAACTTTTTTTATTGATTCAATAAACTTGGTTGTTAACTAAAAATTCAATAACTATACCTACAAACTTTTTTTTATCAATAATGCAAAAATCGTCATCGCAGAATATTCAAAAATATTTTTTATCAAATATGCGACTTTCGTATTCAAATATAAAAATTATTATTTTCTGTGTGTAGGTAAAATAAAATAATGACTTATATTTTAATGCGTTAATTTTGGGACATGCCTTGTAAAATTCATTGATTCTTTCAGTAGAATTGTAAGTAGTGCTCCTATGTTTTCCTGATTACTTAGCACATTATTTTGTAGGCGAAGTTTTTACTGGGTTGTTATACCTACACCGCAGGTTCTAAGCCTCCCCCTCTTTTAGTTTTTTAATTGATATTATCATGTCTGGCCGTCCGTCCGGCTGGCTGTTCATGTAATATTTGTGCGCAAAATACAAATCGCAATTTGAGAGATAATACTACTCCCGGAAAGACAATTTTGGCGATTCTTTGACGATAGCTACTATATATATGTTGTGACCTTTTCCGAGAAAAGGGACATAGTGTGTGAAAATTAAGTTTTGAGAAAAACGCATTTAAAGTTTCATAACCCATTATCACTGTGAACACACTTTTAGTTGGGAGATGCGATTTGGTATGGCTAGTTATCATTGGGTGCCGATTAACTCATTTCATCTTATTCTACACCCTTTTAGGTACCAGATTCCACTCTTAAATCCAAACCCGTTTTTTGACACACAAGGTCTCTTTTATCGGATAAGGTCACATATAGGTCCAGAATTGAATATGGGACTTATTTAAACCCCCTGCCTAAAATCAACTTAAAACTTAATAATATGCGGCACAAAGAACATTTACATGAATCTTAACCTAATTAAAAAAAACTGTGTTCTCATGGGTCCCAAATAGGGTACACTCTCGAAAAATTTTCTCTAAATACTGTGGTGCTGGTTATCATATTGTCGGGCTTGACCGACAATACTTTTTAACTAATTTTTATTAAATCTCTTTTATAATTTTGCTGCTGGATGCAAGAATTTTGAAAAAGTTTACAATTGAAAAATACAAAAATTTTGGGACTTTTTTGGTGCACCCTCTACAAATAAATGAATTTTGAAAGAGTTTTTTTTGACAATTCCACACGCAGTTGCAATAAAAGCCATATAAAACATCATGTGAATTGTTGTTGTTTATTGTAATGTTGTTGGTAACGAAAGAAAATACGACAACAACTTTAACACATACAAACACATATGACTTATTACAAGAGCAACAATATTAAGTTTTTCTTTCTTAACTAATTTTGATGAGTTTTGGTATTGATGTTTGGTATAATTAACAAATTGCACAATAGTTTTTTGTTTGCTTCTTTGTGCTTGACTAGTTATTGTTTTCGTACTTTTTTTAAATATTAAATTACAAACCGAAAAAGCGAAATAGATTTTTAAACATTTAAATATATTTTTTGTTTTCTCTTGGCCGTATTCATAAACTCATGTCATATTTTTTTGGATTGGCTAATTTACCAACGAGTTTTATTGTTTGGTTTCTTAGCTGTAATTAATCAACAGTCAACTTGTTTGCGAGACATTTGTGGCATGAAACTCTTTATTTTCTTACGGTGTTTATTCAGATACTCGTACATGGTTAAGGAGAAAGACCTTCATTTGGTTAGTTGGGAATTTGAATAATGAATATTTTGATTTGTTGTGGTTTGTAACAATTAATAACATTATTGAAATTTATAGCCAGTATTTATTTAAATCATTTATTTTTTTATTAAGTTGAACTATTTTTTTTTCTTTTTGTGTTAAAATCTTGTATGCATGTTGTCCTTTGCGTTGAAAATTTATTAGTTGTTTTAAACGATTTATAACACCTTCTTGTATTTTACATTATTTAATTATAAGTTGTTGAGTTCTGTTGTTTACAAATGTGGTTGTTGTTGTTGTAGTTGCTGCTTGTAAATAGTTAAGATGTTGTTGTTGGCTTATTTCAGGTTATTATTATTATTGAATTTATTGCCACATTCTGTTAATGTATTCGTAAGTGATGGTTAAAGAAATTTATAATGGTCAAGTAATTTATTGTTCAAAATTATTTTGTTATGTAAAACATTTAAAAATAAACTTAAATGTAGTATCTTCTTTTTTTAACACAAGATTCAACTTTTACTTCTCTCTATTATTCTGAAACACAAGATTATCAATCTTGAGATGGTCAGGTTGATCTACAGGACATCAGTAAATATGGTATTGGGCACATCAAAACCTTTTTCTTTCTAATTTTAGCCTCCTAAGGATATTTTTTCCAAAATGGGCCGCCATGAAATAATGTAATATAGAAGATTTGATTATTTGGGCTAATTTCGACTGAAATGGCTCAAGAAATGCTGGGGTCTAATCACCGCATTCGATATTGAATAAATCGTATCGAGTAAACTATCTTATTTCTATGCATACGATAGACAATGAAAATGTGTAATCTTTGGTTACTCGATATCGAACGGCAAGCGGTGAGCCGCATAGCGGCGAGTGTGAGCGCCATTTCTGAGTGGTTGGTTGTTAAAATGCCATTGTAACGAGTGGCTTGTTTAATGTTTTTACGCGAAAATCGTATTCATAAGAATTTAATGCGTTTATTAAGAAAAAAAAAAAAAAAAAAATTTTGCGGCCTGTTCCTCGATTTCGAGCGAAGACCTCACCTCGTTCGCTTAATTTAAATTTAAAACAAATTATTAAATAAATATATTGATTCTGAATTCTTACTTAAGTTTTACGACTGCTCATGAAGTTTTTAATTATGTTGTACATATTTTTTCCAATTTTCCATTCTTGAAGTGGTTCCAATACTGTATGAGAGCCAACTCGGTCAAAAGCCCGTTCAAAGTCGGTTGATAAGAACCTTATGTGGTTTTTTGTTGAAAGCGTTTTAGATATGACGTGTTGTAGAAAAATAAGAATATCATCTGTACCCTGTTTCTTCATAAATGCAACTTGATTTGGAGAGATAAAGTTATTTCTTTTTAGAGACCACATTAGGCGTTTGGAGACCATCTTTTCTAAAATTGTACTGATACAAGATAGAAGTGATATGGGTCTAAAACCGTGAACTATGTTGTGCTCCTTGTTAAGTTTCGGTATTGGGATTACTACAGCAGTTTTCCACATTTGCGGATAGACTTTGGAAGTGAAAATGTTGCTATATAAAAAGAGCAGGTATTTCTAAGAAGGGAGAGCAAGATTTTGTAGCATAGTATATGAAATACGACCCTGCCCCGGCGTTTTACCTTTCGAAGAGATTAACGCGTTTTCTAGTTTCAAGAAGTTGAATGGTTTATCTATTATTTTGGCATGTTTGTTATAGTTCTGCAGATTAAAAACTGATTGAGTAAAAGAGTCTAAATTTTGTTGGAATAAGTTGGAAAGATTTTTGTCTTCAGACAGGTTTGTCCAATATATATATGTATCGAAATCGACAAACAGGCCTTGGTGTTCATCCTATAAATCAAGCAAGGCGATATTACGGTGAATTAATTCATTTATATACAAATCAGCCCAAATTTCCATACAATATTTGGCAAAACTGCCATATCTCTGTGAAATCCTTTGGTTTGCAATTGCAAAAGTTAACACTATATCATTGATGTTCAAAAACGTTTTGCATATGTATTATGAGAAAGTTTAAAAATACAGAGATACACAAAACTAATCGCACAAATTTTATTTAAATTTAATAGAAATAAATTGTTTTGATTGTTAAATATTTATAATAATACCGTCCAACGAAATTTTCTATTTTTTAAATTATCTTTTAAAATGTAAACTTTTAAAAATTTTTAACAAACAGTAAGAATTGGAAATTTTTAAATACCTATTACCATTAAAAAAATTCAATGTGAAGTGCGAGCATGTTTAGAAATTAAAATTAAGAATTATATCTAAAAAAAACTCCACTTAATTCTTCTACATTTATGCTTTTATGACAATTTCGTAAAAACATTCAAATATTTTTTTAATTTTATTACTTATCTTACACACTGTATTTGAAATAAGATCAACTCATCTTCCGTACGTGTGCAACTAAATTAAAGAGCGTAAAAAACAAAGGGGTGGGGCTTACAAACAATTGTTTGCTTGAATGGACATCAATGCACTATATTGACAAAACAAAAAAATAATTTCTCGGTTATATTTTTATTTTTAAAATTTAGTAATCTGTCTTGCCATAATTCGGTCGGCTTTGTACGGATGAAATTATAAGCTCCATATTCACTTTTGCCATGTTTATTTTTTGACGCTCAGAAAACAACTAAAAATTAGAACAAGTTTTATTCCTGAGCGACGCCGCTTAGCGTGGCCTCGGCCTTATACCAAAGTATACGGTGGTCAGACACCTGGGGTCTAATCACCGCATACGATATCGAGCAAAATTGATCGAAATTACTTATTTTGGTATCATGAAACTCGATATCGAATGAAATATATTGAATTTGAAATAATAGCATTCGTTATCGAGTAACTCGACATTACGCTTATCGAGTTTTTATTCGATACGTCAGTGTCTATCGTATGCAAAAACATTCAATAGTTTATTCGATACGATAGTATCGAATGCGGTGATTAGACAACTGATCTTTCAAGCCCACCCATTGAATGATCTTAATGTTATGCAGAACAATAAGTGTCTAAGGTTTAAATCATATATGCATGTATATTTTCTGCAGTCTATGCAATACGTTTAGTCATACTTCAAAAGTTTTTCATAATATTTGTCGGCAACAGTCTTGCACATTATAATACTTGTTTCAGATTATGCGGCACAACTCTGAAACCCTTCCTAGACTCTCAGACGTTACGTTTTTGTTTAAGCCACAATTTGAATTTAAATAATACATTTTAAAAACTTATACCAAACATATTAAAGTGGAACGCCAAATTGTTGCTTGATTCTACATTTCGTGCGACCCCACAAGCTACACCCTTCGATAGCAATCTTATGTTTCATTTAACATTTCTGTGCCAAATGTCACTTAGTCTAAAACAGGTAAAATAAGTTGTTGCCTCGTCTTTATAGAATGTGGTCGAGATGTATAGTCTTGTCAAAGATTAATCTTAATGGTATTCTCGAGAAAAGGTCCAAAGTCCACAGTCCTAAATATTATTGTTAAGAGATCTTGTTCTCTGTTACTATAATTTATATAGGCTTTTCCTGAGGTCACGAACGTACGTTCTTACGCTTTTGATGTACAAATAACCTAGAAAACAAAACTTTTCCTAGCATTTTCTTTGCGATTCAATAAAAGTCTGCGTAATGAAACGGAATTTTCAAAAGTGATTGATTTATTTTAAAAGTGTATTAATGTAGGTCTCCATCCAGTATTTACAAAATAAAATATCTCTCTTGGTTTTATTTAATTGGCTTATATTTTTCCATATGTTTTTTTTTATTATTATCACCGTGCATTTTACCATAAATGTCTTAAAATTTCCTTAACAAAAAAACTTAATACTCCTTTTACAATTGATTTTAATGGAGAGATTATGAAGAAACAGTGTAAACATAACATATTTTTTGCATGTAAAATAAGTATATAAAAATGTCTTTAGAAGTAGCAAATACAGGAAATTATAAAATTTTCCAGTTTCCAGCCCAATTTCCTCAAGTAAAACAGCTCAGATATGCTAGGAAACCATTCTTTTATAAGAACATAGACTTTTTTCTAATAATAAACAATAAAAGACGATGATTATCAACATTTAATTTTTTCATCCTGGTAGACCATTCTGGGGAAATGGCCATATGAGTTTTGGAATTAAAATAAGGTTAATTTTTAATCACTTTTTAATAAAATAGGACAATTATATTGTCAGACCCCTTAAAAACAAGCTTTATTGAACCTGTACAAAACGATACATAAATTAAATTTATTATTTTTAAAATGGGGAGCAGTTCTAATAAAAGGTGATTTTTTAAGAGCTGTAGGAAAGTTAAAAAAAAAATCACATAAAACTCAGAAAAATGCATGAAATCTTTATTTGAATCGATAGTACGGTCCATATAATTTAATGTTTGAAGATTATTCTATGCAAATATTGACCGTGACTGCGCCTCAAGTGGTCCATCTGACGCGGGCATGTGTGTATAGACATGAGCTTTAACATAGCCCCACAAAAAATAGTCTAAAGGCGTTAAATAGCACGATATAGGCGGCCAATTGACCGGTCCCGAACGTGAAATAAAATGTTCATCAAACTCGGCTCTCAATAAGTCCATTGTTTAGCGTGCTGTGTGGAATGTGGCACGGTCTTGTTGAAACCACATGTCATGCAAATCAAGCTCTTGCATTTTGGGCAAAAAAATTTGGATATCATCTCACGGTAGCGCTCACCATTCACAGTTACGTTACGATTCGCATCTTCTTTGAAGAAGTACGGTCCACTGATGCCATCAGCCCATAAGCCGCACCAAACTGTGACTTTTTCTGGATGCATTGGGAGCTTTTGCAATGCTTTTGGCTGATCTTCACTCCAAAATCGACATTTCTGCTTATTAACGTACCCATTGAGCCAAAAATGAGCTTCGTCGCTGAGCACAAGAAGCGCGCGATGAACTTTCTTAACAGAGCACGCATTTTGATAATAAAATTCAATAATTTGCAAGCGTTGTTCGTTTGTAAGACGATTCATGGTTAAATTATAGACCAAACTGAAGATGTTTGACAGTGAAACAAAACACGAAACGTGCGTCAGCTGTTTAAACCAGTGTTGCCAAAAAGATAATTGCTAAAAAATCACCCGATATAATTGCATTAATTAATTAGAAAACGTATATGATTAATAACGAATCTTTCGGCAGGATCTTTAGGAACAGTATTTAAACTGCGATAGAATCAGAAAAATAGTAATTCTAGACCTTAAATTAAATTCGAACATGTACATCGATGAGCTGGAAGCTTATTTCTCTAACAGAAGACAAGCCACTGGCTAAACAAATACACTAATAAGTCACACATCCATTATTTTAAAGACGAACTTGTTTCAATTTGTTTAGACATTGAGTAACTTTCTAACCTCTTAAAATTCTTTTCAGACCTTTTAGAGCGGCTTTTCTAAAAATATTTCGTAGCAAATATTTTCCTGTCTAGGCAGTCAAACATGACTTTAACATGATGATTTGCACATCAAGTTGCATGTGTCCAAAACAAAATGCTTTTGCACGAGCTTAATGATAGATAACAACTTTAAGCCCTTAAGGTTTTAATATTTAATAATTTTTTTTATAGTCTCATGTACACATGTCCATCGTCACTTTAAAGGAGAACAAGAAGAAGTGTTTTAGTATCACAAAATCAGTCAGCCAAGTGATTTAGTTTTATTTATAAATATAAAAAACCACTTACTACATGGAAAATTTACAAATTTTGTTCGCTTTCAGAGAACATTTATTAGTATCTAGTAGACATAAATAGCCACAGGGCATGATTGTAATACTGTCATCATCAGTCTCCTCAGTATGACGTTTTATTGCCTATTTTTCTGGGCCTAAAACTATCAAGTAGTTGTTTCTGTGCTCCGTTTAAAATTATTAAATGAATGGAAATCCACGTTTCTGTCTGGCTGATTCTTTTCTAAAGTAATGGAAAAAGATTTTAAATAAACAAAAAAAAATTTTATGAAAAAGTGTCTTATTTTGTTTGCTAAGTTTTGAGTTTTATGACTTTATTAATGAAATGGTTTTGTTTAATTAATAAACAAATCTCTTGGAGTTAGAGTAAAGGAAGCCATAAAATAATATAAAATTTGTGTGTTTAAAAAAAGGCAGGAAGTCCGATATTTATGTTGTACGTAAAAGTCTGAGAAAAAAGTTTTTTTTTTTCATTGTAGAAAAATCAGTAGGGAATGATTAACGAGAGATATAAAATTTAAATATTAATAACTGTTATTTTTGATGATTAAATGGTCATTGGACTGAATGCTGATTGTAATGGAGTTTGTTGCTTAAGTCTTTTGTTTATATACACAGGGTTATCGATTAAGTGATTTCAAAACCATTGGTCTGGCATGTCTGTCAGCTGTTAAATATCTGTCGTAGGAAGTGGTATTTTTCTAGTGAAAGGTGTGACATTTACGAATATGGAACGTTTAACAAACCTACATCTTATAAAAATGGTTAAAACTTACAACAAGGAAGTGGTGGGTGGTTCAAACGTGGCCTCTTTTTGAGCATGATGGGGTGAGTATGTTGGTCATAATCAGGGCTGCCAGATACATTTATGAAGAAATCGTCAATTTCCTGAGATAAAATAAAAAAATCGTCTTTACGAAAATTCGTCAAAAAAATCGGAAAACTTAAAATATAATTTTTTTTTAACAATTTTTGTTCTAATTTTGTAAAAAAAAACATAACTTCATACCCAGCTAGCACATTCAATTATGTAAGAGATACTGGGAGTCTCATGAAGAGCGTTTTTGACTGTCGATGACCGCATTTTTAGTCGTAGAAGATTCCTCACGCGGGAAAAACTGTAACACGACTGAGATTCTTCCATGGCACAGAGAAAGGCGCTTCAACCGTTTAAGACAAGGGTAAAGATTATCTAACGAGTCTTTCATGTCAAGTATGAGAGTCATTTAGATATTATCTTACTACCCGTGAAATGTTCGCCGTATAATTGTTGAAATTGATTTATACAGAGAGTCGTAACAGGTGCATTCGATGATGGTTTGACGAAAGATAAAGAAAAAAGAAAGTGTAACATTGTCGTTTTGTACTCTGAAAATAATCATTTAAAGATTTTCTTAAGAATTGCATATTACAGCCGTACCTAAACAAAGCGGCACGCGTTTTCTAGTTTTTGAATAGAGCGGCCTCAACTTTGCAATTGGAAAATCCGATTTTGACAGCTCGTTTAATAGTGAAGTTTGCCGCTATTCTTAATTAATAATGGCAATTTAGCTATTTTTAGGACAATCTTGCGTTTTTTAAATCTATTTTTATTTATAATTTGCTTGATTTATTAAACAAAAAAGCTATCACTACTGTTCGTGGCACAAAGTGGACTGACTGCCTTGCTTTGGTATGGCATATCAGCGTAAAAGCTAAACGAAAGAAAACGTTCCGCCTTCCGCTCTTGTTAAGGTACGGCTGTTAAACATTCCAAGATTAAAAAACGAACGTGTCAGAAAATTTAATGTTTTATTCAGAATTTGGAGACTGAAAAAATCGTCACTTTTTAGAAAAAAATCAGCAAATCGGCACTCTGCTAATTCCGGAACTAAAAATCGTCAAAATGACGATAAGTCGACAAATCTAGCAGCCCTGGTCATTATTGACTTACTGGGCAAGGAACTGGCAATATTTTGAAGAAGTTTAAAGTGACTGGAAGCGTTACAGATGTAGTCGGGCCTGTGCGCACTACCGAAAATATCGTGTTTGTTAGTGAAAGTACGATGGATAATCCGAATATGTCTATTATCGCTATTGCAGCAAACCGTCTATGTATCGGCATGCAATTGAAGATTATGAACTGGTCGATATGTGGGTCCGACAAGCCACACAACACGACCGATTTTGGTTTATTGCATGAAAAGTTTTCAGAAAGAGTAATTTCACGTTTCACGTTTTACTTGTAACAATATCAAAACTTAAACAAAAACAACAATCATAAACAGTGAGTTTATCTTTTCTTACAGTATTCACGTTGAAGTCCATTTTGCGATGGAGGCACATTTGCCGTATATGCCATCTATCAGCGGCTAGCAAAGGCAAAGGAAAGAAAATTATTAGCATTATAGTCACATTAGCAACATGTACCAAGTTCCTTTTAGTTGTCGAAGCCACAAACCATATAAAACGACTCATAATAAATTTCATGAAATTCTGTTCTGTTAAATCTACAGTTGGTTACTATTTCCATAAAAGAACCATAATCAGCAATATAAAGTTTATTATTAATCCCAAATAGAGCTATTAAGATAATCCATACGAAATAATCGGTATATATATGTACCTTCTAATCAACTGCAATCATCACACTCAAGTTGTGTTGCGCATCATGAGCTTGGACTTGACCTCTTGACTTTTCAAATATGAAAACATTTCCCTGACGATACGTGTTACAAGTAATCAATTACTTGGATGGAACTCGTATCGCAAAGCTTGTTAACTTTCTTTCCTTAAAAGATTTAATAAATTCAAATGAATTCTCATGGAAAAGTGCCTTTCGAAGAACAAAACGTTAACATTTTTCTTAACATAAAATTTAAACATTCTTCTCTTAAATCTTTACTTAATATTAATATTTTTCATGATTATTAAATATATAGTGAAAAAACCATTCGAAATAAATCTTTGCAAACAAGTCCCTAACAGTTTGACTCTACGTGTTAACATACTCTAAGGCTAAAAACCTTCAGCGGCCAATGAATAAAGTAAATATTTGTTAAGGGGAGAAAAACTCAAAAAATCACAAAAAAAAAAAATCACAAATTTAAAAACCTTAAATTGTGTTGTTCAAAACCAGAATGCATAGTTGGGTAAATAAAATCGTGCAGTGGGTGTCAACTTCAAAGCTAAAAGCCAACAAATAAAATTTAGTAGATAAAAAATACAACAACACGAAATTTTTTATTCGGAAAAAGAACATAAAATATAGAAAAAAAAAAACATACTAAAATAAAATATTTAGGTTAAATTTATTACATTACAAACATCCCATACACAATATTACAAAACACTTGTTTGTTAGTCAGCGAAAAAATAAAATAAAAATAAATACAATTTCATTTAGCAAGAAATAACAGACAACTAAAGGGTGTTTTTCTAAGCCCAATATAACTTACGAAAGAGTTAGCAGTCAAATGAACTGTCGTACTGCGCTCACTTTTTGACATTTAGGATAAGTATACTCTGGCAAATCAATATAAATAGATTATCGCTTAAACAACGAAATAAAATTAGTCATCATTTTGTGCAACTTATAAACGACTTCCTGATTGCTATGACTTAAATAAAGACGAGCAGCATTTTCAACAAATTATTAGCAAACCCGTTGGTAACTAATAAACAAATTCGCCGCATATCCATCAGCCAATCCACCCTAAAGCCCTAAAGACCTCACTACACTGATAGAAAAAAGACGTCATAACGCTGATGTATTTTGACATCAGAACTATGACAAGTGCCTTCGTTTTTGACCCCATGATACTTTTTATCATTGTGATGTCAGCTTTTACATCACTTGTTCATATTGTCATCAGACTCAAAAATTAAAATTATGTCATCAATGGGATGACACATGGGTACAACAGAAATTGCGAATCGGAGTCAGTTTAATAAACCATGTCATCAGTGCGATGACTCAGTAACATCGGAGAAAGAACTCATTAGGGCCAATATAATGACAAACTATCATCAGAATGAGTTGAGGGATTGACTTATCATCATTAATATAATATATGCATACTTCTATCAATGTACAATCAGAAATACACAACGTTTGGTGGGCGATTGAACGCTGGTGACATTATCGGACTTTATTTACCGCATCATGATCAAAGATCTGTTGCTTAAAAATATTGATGACATTGATCCGGGTGAGCTAATGTTTCAACAGGATTGGTCCTTAAATCTTATTATTGAAATCGAAATTTGGCGATAACTTAGTTTCTAGAAATGGACCTTGCGAATCGGTCCAAAAGGTCTTGCGATTTGACACCTCTCGATTACTTGCCATAAGTCTGCGTGAAGGCTTATGATGATAAAGATAAAAATCTTACGTCTGGAGGCTAACGTTGTATGTGTTATTCGTGAAATAGGCCATCAATACGATTTACACTCATGGGGTACCCCTGTCGGCTAGGTGGTAGTGAGCTAGTCTATTAGTGCGGTGGTTGCGGGTTCGATTCCCGTCAGAGACTCTGGTCACTTGCAGATAAGCGTAGAGCTTTGCGGGTTTAGCTGAAGAGGAAATAAATATATCTATGAATCTTAAAAATAAAATACTCTTTTTATACCCTCCATCACAATTAGTTGTGAAGAGGGTATACTAAGTTGGTCATTCCGTGTGAAACTTTTTTATTATTCATCTCAGACCCCATAAAGTATATATATATACTGGGTCCTTGAGTAATTCTAAGTCGATTTGGCCATGTCCGTCTGTTTGTCCGTCTCTCCGTCTGACCGTCTGTTGAAAACACGCTCACATTCGAAAAACTCAAAGGAAATAAACAAACTTGGTGTCAAATTGCTTGTACATAGTTATCCTAAGCAGTTTGGGATTGAAAAAAATGTATAATTTTGTTACAAAAACTAACATAAATGGTGGAAAAATGCACAGAATGATATAAGATTTTGATTTTGAAGATTCGTTTAATTCGACTGGAAATCGCGCTGTAAACTTTAGTGAAGATGGGTCCATAATTTACCCTAGGCCCCATATCAACCCTGCTAGCGGAAAACAGTTTAGTACGCCTAAAACCATAATTGATAATGCTATCATAGCAAATTTTGGCACGTACCAGCTTATAAGGACTAGAAATGACACTGTAAAGTTTCGTGAAAATCGGTTCATAGTTTACCCTAGGCCCCATATAAAGCCTACTCCCGTAAAACAGCTTGGTACGCCTAAAACCGTTAAAAAATAATGCTATCATAGCAAATTTTGTCACGTCAAAGTTTATAAGGACTACAAATGACACTGTAAAGTTTCGTAAAGATCGGTCCATAATTTACCCTAGGCCTTATATAAACCCTGCTCCCGGAAAACAGTTTAGTACGCCTTAATTAACAATGCTTTCATAATAGAAATTGGTAAGTCACAGTTTTGTAGGAATATAAATTACACTGTGAAATTTCGTGAAGATCGGTCCATAATTTACCCTAGGTCCCATATGAAGCCCACAATGGTAAAATAATTAAATACGCCTTAAACCGTATCAGATAAAGATATTGCGGTAACTTTCTTCCAGTTTAGCTTCATATGGCCAACAAAAAATGTTATGCAATTTTGTGATATGCGTTCCATAATTTACCTTAGATCCTATTTTAGCAGCCGTCTGAAATTCACTGCAAACGCTAAAACTAATTGCTCCGCTGTATTGAAAGTTATGTTTTTTAATACCAGAAATCACTCTGCAGAATTTTGGGATGATTGGTTCATAGCTTACCATGGCTCCAATATAAATTGCTCTCCTGAAAATCATTTAAGTTCAGCTTAAACGGTTACGAATCATGATATTTTACTTAAGCTAGTAAAAATTGCAAAACACAAAGTCATAAAACTCTCTGATTGTCGGTCAATAATTTAATATATGTCTAAACTGCAACCGATTTTAAGGCAGATATCTGTTTTTATAAAAATAATTTAATAATAAAAAGACATCAAGGGTATTCACGTCATATAGTTATTCTCCTAAAACATTCGAACTGTCGGTGGAGGGTATCAAAGATTCGAATATAGCACTCTAACTTGTTTCAATTTAATTTTTTTGCGCTAATTTTTAAAGTTTAAAGTTATTTTGGTCTTAAAGAAAACACCCTTCATATTCATAGAATCAATGAAAGAAACCCCTTCAAGCCATTTTATTGATTTAAAATTTGGTTTTCAATAGCATTTCCAAAATTATTATTATTATTTTTTTCCATTTAAAATAGTTTGTCAATTTTGATTAATTGCTTGTGTTTTCTTATAAAGTGACAAGTTAAATGCAAATAGAATCGTATATTTAACCTTGATTCATTTTTAAACTGTTTCAAATATAAATTTCAAAGTACTCGTATTCTATGTCTATCTTTCTAAAGCAACTTGTCATTGTAAATCAATTACGGCTTAAAGATTTTGCCACAAATTATAAACGCTAAGTACTCACGCATAAAATGACAAAGTTCTTGGCGGAATATAAAGATATAAATAGAATTAGAATAAAATTATTTAAACGATTTATAACAATGCTTTTTTTAGGAGTTTAATTTATGACATATTGAAAAATTACAGAGTGTTTAGTCAAAGTTGTTGACATTTTTTTATGATAAACTTTTTATGAAAAACTAAACTAAGCTCTTTGTTAGAAAGAACACTACAATTGGTATATAAACTAAGTTACTTGGGTTGTTATAAGATAATAAGTAAACTCTTTTATATTCATTTTTATTAGATTCAATTAGGATGTTTACTAAAATTAGACATGTCAAAATATCTCAATAATAACCGTACAATAGGTACACTTGTCTTACACCCGATTTCGGAAGAAATGGTTCTGAGAGCCGATTGATGTGCAATACTCTGCACTCATATTAAGCTCTTTCGAGCTCAATTAGTTTATTTGGAATAGCAGTGCTTTTTTTAAGAGATCCCATAGCGGAATTTGCTGTCAAATGCGGTAGTATAAACTAAAAAAGTGAGATATAAAAAACTTTGAAATATGTCTACAGGTTCAGCGATAATTCTTAGTGTGCTTATGGGGCCAACTGTCCCAGTGTATGGAGGCTGCTTTGAAGGTACTCAGCATCTGGAGCGCATCATGCAGTCTGGGTGTAAATCCGTCTAAGACGGAACTGGTACTCTATACGAGAAAGTATAAGACCGAGGATTTTGGCTTCCGAGGTTAAATGGAACTGAGCTTCAGATATCTCACAGTGCCAAGTATCTGGTCGTGGTTCTGGATAGCAGGCTCTCATGGGGACTAAATGTCCGGATGAGAGTGGAAAAGGCAATAGTTGCCATATATGCGAGTAGGGGTGCAATCGGCAGAAACTGGGGTATGAGCCCGAGGTGTGTCAATTGGATCGTTGAGGCTGTCGTAAAGCCCTGTACTATGGGGTCGTTGTATGGCCGACTGCATTGGATAAGGGCATACACCGCGCGATGCTTGAGAAAGTATACAGACTTGTCGCGTTGATGATCTCGGGATCAATGCGATCTACTCCCACGAAGGCGCTGTTTACGATAATGAACTGCAATAGGGTTAGTCCTATTGGATAGTAGTTTAGACACAAATTTTCAACAAGATCGGTCAAAAATAATTTCTAACAATAGTATTGTGGTTATTTTGTTGAACTGTTTATGGTTTTTAATCCAAATTTTGATATTTTAATTAGGCTTAAGTTCATCAAATTTAATTTTCATTTAATTATTTTTATGAAGATAGGAATTTTACAACATGAAAATGAATTAAAATTGTTATTGATAATCACTCATTCTTGACTGACCTGAGATTCGTACCCAGGCGGCTGGTTACCCTGACATGTTTCGATCGCTACCACTCGATCTCCTCAGAGGGATTTGCCGTGTTACACTCGCAGCCATCGACGACTGCTGACGTCAATAGTCAAACATCAATCCTTAAATCAAATTGCATTTTAACCTTTGGTAGATCGAAATTAGCTTTTTGGAATGATTATCCATTTTTAATTGATTTTACATGTTTTTCCTTTACCTCTGTTTTAAACTATTATTATTATTACAACTTTACTTTAACCTGAAGTAAGCGATAGGTTTAAGGAAGCTTCAGCCTACCTGTTAGGTTAAAGTTATATTGTAATAATGGAACACTTTTTATACGGGCGATTGATTTCTACCTTTGGTTATCGGCAAGTTGTGAAAACTGGAGATATTTTATTTAGGAGGATTTTTTTTTTAGTATTTTGGATGGTAAAGGGTGAAGTGAGATTCCACGGCAATTCTTACATTTGCAAAAGGTCTTCTTTGTTGGCATTTTTTATAAGGTTTCATTGAAGGCAGTCGTCTGATAAATTTCTTTTTTTCCCGAAGAGTGGATGAATTATCATAGCCATTTTACCTGAGCAGCATTTGCTAATTTCTAGTGGAATCCCTTTAACATCCGGCGACTTGTGGTTTTTGACTTCATTCGGAGTTGGAGGGCTGGTGTTAAGCTAAACACATGTAGCAGGAGACATGTAATTATATGGTAAAATATATGATGAGCTGTTGTTGACGGTTTCCATAAAGAGCATCTTTCATCGTATTTGATGTTCGTCTTCATTTGTTAGCAGAGTTCCATCCTTGGATTTAAGGAGAGCTCAGGTGGTTTATGTATACCAATTAGTCTTCTCGTTATCGCACAAACATTTTCTGTATATATTTGCTTGCGGCGTCGTTATTAACATGGCAAAATTATATAGAAACATGGTGGAGTGCTATATCTGGCCTTTTATGTCCTAATTTTGAAATTGGAGCACTACTTATTCGAGCCTCTTGCATTTATCGCACAAGGAGCGAAATTTAAAATCAAACAGTAAAGTAAAGATTTAATCAATTCAGAGCACACAACACGCCAAATTGGCGTATTTGTATACCGAAATAGGTATACAAATACCTGAAGCCTTATCTCACCTTTACAAATACAATTTTTATAACAATTTTTATGTGTTTTGAAAAACTTTTGCTATTTTTTTTATAACTCAGCAATTTCTCAACCACAAACCAGAAAATCAACTTTTATTTAAACGTATACAAAATACACCAGTAATTTAAATATCATTAGCTAATTATTGGTTTGGTGGAGAAAAGAAGGTTTACATGAAGTTCTCTTAAAATACACCAGATAGATTTTTTTTTATATTTATTCCAAAGCTTCTGGCATATGTTTTTAAGAAAAATATAAATATTTGTGAACTTTCATGAAAGAAGTTAGAAATAAATCGTATATAAAATGTTTTCCAAATATAATTTTAAAAAGTAGTTTTAAGTGCTGCATACGTATTAATTATTTTATTTTGCTTTATGGTGTAAACACAACTGGGCCGAACGAAGAACATAGCATAGTACGATGAATTCGTTGGAAAGAATTAGTTGCGTAAGTTCGTCAAATAAGACACAATAAGTGCGTAAACTCCAGGTATTAATGTGACTTAACATTTTTATACCCTCCACCACAATTAGTTGTGAAGAGGGTATATTAAGTTTGTCATTCCGTGTGAAACTTTTTTATTATTCATCTCAGACCCCATAAAGTATATATATTCTGGGTCCTTGAGTAATTCTAAGTCGATTTAGCCATGTCTGTCCGTCTGTTGAAAACACGCTCACTTTCGAACAGCTCAAAAGAAATGAACAAACTTGGTGCCAAATTGCTTGTAGTTATCCTAAGCAGTTTGGGATTGAAATCCAGCAAAATCGGTTCAGTAGGACCAGAGCTATGAATCAAAATGTGGAACCACCTCCTAAAAAAATTGATAATTTTGTTACAAAAAAATAACATAAATGCTGGAACAAGGCAGGGAATGAGATACGATTTTGCAAAAATTTGTTTTTTTTTGACTGGAAATCACGCTGTTAAATTTCGTGAAGATCCGTCCATAATTTACCCTAATCCCCATATAAACACTACTCCCGGAAAACAGTTTAATACGCCTAAAACCATAATTAATAATGCTATCATAACAGAAATTGGTACGTCACAGTTTTAAAGGACTAGAAATAACGCTGTGAAATTTCGTGATGATGGGTCTATAATTTACCTTAGGCCCCATATAAACCCTACTACCGGAAAAACGTTAAGTACGCCTAAAACCGTAAAAAATAATGATATCATAACAAAATTCGGTTAGTCACAGTTTTATAGGACTAGAAATTACACTGTAAAATTTCGTGAAGATCGGTCCATAACTTACCCTAGGCCCCATATAAACCCTACTCCCGGAAAACAGTTTAATACGCCTAAAACCAATTTTAATGCTATTGTCTGTTTTTAAAAAGATAATAATAATAAATAGACATCATTCGATATTACTCCTTAAACATTCGAACTGTCGGTGGAGGGTATCAAATATGCGGCACAGCCGAATTTAGCACTCTAACTTGTTTTTTTTTAATTTTGGACGCTAGATTATATAAACAATTATTATTCTTAACTTCTTTAATTATTGTACTGCATCCATTTTCATCTTTTTTAATGAGCAATAAATATTATTAAAATTTCTTTATAGTTTATTTGTTTGTTAACATTTATGAAATCATAGGCTGACCACACATATTTCAATAAAAAAAAAAAACATAAAAAGCTATTAATCGGGTGTATTCTAGAATCTGAATCCACTCGAAAGTGGATTCCTACAGCATTTTTGGTGTTCTGCATTTCGGTTTAGCGATCTCTAATTAGTTTTTGGGTTTTTTTTCCCAAACTTTGCAATTTTTCGCAAATTTCAGCCATGTTTACGATAAAAACGATTTGTTCCGCAAGCTTTCTGATTCTTGACAGCTTTAACGATTTATGTATAATAAATAGTAGACTTTGCTCTCATGCCGCTGTTAGCAAATTTTTGCGAATTTAGCCATTTTTACTGAATTTTCGCCATTCCTTATAGTTTTAGAGACTTTTAATCAATTATATGGCTTGTTTCAAATATTAAAAATTTTCGCAATTTTTGCAAATTTTTTTTTGTTATTTTTCGACATTTTGTTTTTTTCACCCATTAAGCGATTTCAAATAAATTCTAGTGTTTGTTTATGAGTTTGCAAATTTTCGCCAAGTTGGCAATAGAAGCAATTTGGCCCTGTGATTCTTTACAGCTTTCACGATTTATAATAAAAAGTAGAACTTTTATATCATGCCGCTCTTAGCAAATTTTTGAGAATTTCCGCTAATAAAGCTAATTATACCGAATTTTTGCCATTCCTTATTGTTTTATAGACTGTTAAACAATTTTATGGTTTGTATGAAATATTAAAATTTTACACGGATTTTCGCTGTTTTTGCAACTTTTTTTTCGATTCTTTTTCCGACATTTTGTTTTTTTTTCACCCATTTTACGACTTCAAATAAATATTTTTGTTTGTTTAAAAGTTGGAAATTTTCGCGAATTTTAGTCAAGTTCGCAATAGAAGCGATTTGACCCTGTGATTTTTTAACAAATATTAGTCTTTATATCATGCTGCGCTGTCCCTTTCCCAATTTATTCGGCGTTCGTCTGCGTTGCTTACCTGGGGTTAACACGTGAAAGTACTTTCTTGAAAATAGAGAATACGTATTATCAACGAAAGTGCCAAAATTGCGTGAATATTGGTGAAAAAGTGTTAGTGTATTGCGACTTTTAAAATATTACTCTCATGTGTAAATGCTAGGTTAGGCCAGATCGTCAGGAAACTTCATCCAAAGATTTAAACTAACTAAAGGTATTATACAAATAAAGCTGTTAAGCGAATACGAATTAAAAGCAACAGTTTTACTTGTAACAATATCAAAGCTTAAACAAAAACAACAACAGTGAGTTTATTTTCTTACAGTCGCGACAACAATTAGTTTATTTTTTGTCTACTCTAAAATTATAAAAATTTTTCAATTCATTTATTTCTGATAAATTTATATTTTATTTAATTTTGATATTTTTAGTTAGGCTTGAGTTCATCAAATTTAATTTTCATAAAATTTTTTTTTTCCGAAGGAAGGAATTGTAAAACTTGGAATTTTATTAAAATTTATTGATAATTTTCTGAGGCTCGAACCTGGTTTGAATTTACATGTTTCAAGAATCGCCACATTCTTTCATCAGAATTCTTTGAGTTCTCATAGAATAAATTCGAAAAATAAAAAATGTTGAATCTATATATGGGTAATTCCAAAGTGTTGAACGTGACAGTCGTACGCATCAAAAATGCAATAACATTTTGAAAAAAAAAATATCTTTACGTTCTCTTATCCCTAAAATTTAGCACTAAGAAAGCACTGTTATTTATGCTAAAGTTTATGGAGGGCGCGATTATAGGTCAAAGATAATGGCAAAAGAAGTAGCGGTTCGAAGGTAAAAAAAAACAGAAGTAGTTTTTGTGGACATGTATAAAAAGGCGTAGTTCAGCGAAACCTGGCACAATTTTTTAGTCAAACTACTTTGATAATTTTACGTAGCAATGTAATATTTAAATGTCTTGGGTTGATTCCGAAATCATCTGTACTTTCTTTTTTTAAGCCAAAATCTGGGTCGATACGTGACATTTCGAACGTAAAATTTTTTCCGTAATAATTTAACTGAATATTGATTGAAATAAAATAAAAAATTTACCTTTAATCCGAATAATATATTTCTCTTTGAACTCTTCCTTAGATTCCAGACCATGTAAGAAAATTTTTTTGGAATAATTTTTATCAAATATCACTCTTTTAAGAAAGATAAATATTAAAGAAAACATACTATAAAACATTCTCACATATAAGAAATAACGTTTGCACAACTTTGCAGTCGGATTGTTCAACTAAGTGAACAAATTTATGAGTAAATTTATAAAATTAGTAAAATCTAAATATTTCTCTATAACAATTTCGTCAAATAATCAGCTTTTAATAACTTTTAAATTTTCGGTCACGGTGGACCTTTTGACGGAAATGCCCATATATAAAAATGAAAAACGTTTGTGCTTGTTTGTTTGTTTGTATGTTGGCTTATAGACTCCTAAACTACTGAACCGATTTTACTGAAATTTTTACAGTCACACGTGAGCCCTAAAAATAAAATAGGCTACTTATTTTTTCGATGCCAATATTAAATATCGCATATCTTAAGAGTTGCTTCACGCATTTTGTTGAAGTTTTGGTAGTAGGATCTTCTGAGGCCCAAAATTGAAATAAAGTAGCAGCGGGGGAAGTGGTTTCCCCCATAGGACGCCAATGTTTAATATCGCATATCTTAAGAACTGTTATAGTGAGAATGTTCTAACTTTGTAGAAGTCACTCTTATGGTATACTACACTATTGGAAATAAAAATAAAGCGGGTAGGCGCTGGGGGGGGGGAAATATCTCTCATAGGATGCATATATTAAATATCGCTCAACTGAAGAACTATTAAAGGGAGAGTCATCAAACGTGGTTAAAGCTACTATTATGGCAAATTTTAAATTTCAGTATTGTAATGGGCGGTGTAGACAGAGGAGGAGCAGTTCCCCTCATAGATAGAAATATTAAAAGGAGCCGTAGGATCCTCTGATCCCCAAAATTGAAATAAAATACCAGCGGGGGAAGTGTTACCCCCCATAGGACGCCAATGTTTAATATCGCATATCTTAAGAACTGTTATAGTGAGAATGTTCAAACTTTGCAGAAGTCACTCTTATGGTATACTACACTTTTGAAAATATATATAAAGCGGGTAGGCGTAGGAGGGAAAATACCTCCCATAGGATCCATATATTAAATATCGCTCAACTGAAGAACAATTAAAGGGATAGTCTTCAAACGTGGTTAAAGCTACTATTATGGTAAACTATAAATTTCAATATAGAAATCGGCGGAGTAGCCAGAGGAGGAGCAGTGCCCCTCATTGATAGAAATATTAATAAGAGCCGCTGCAAGCAATTTGTTGAACTTTTGGTAGTAGGATCTTCTGAGCCCCAAAATTGAAATAAAAAAGCAGCGGGGGAAGTATTACCCCCCATAGGACGCCAATGTTTAATATCGGATATCTTACAAACTGTTATAGTGAGAAATGGTATACTTCACTTTTGAAAATAAAAATAAAAATAAAGCGGGTAGGCGCAGGGGGAAATACCTTCCATAGGATGCATATATTTAATATCTCTCAACCGATAAAGTAGTTAAAGCAGTGTCGCGAATCGCACCGGGTTAAGCTAGTATAATATAAAGTAACCTTCGAAGGGAAATAATTCCCAGTTTATATTTGCCAAAAATTTAAAATTTTAATTTGCTTTTTGGCTAATTATTTTTTAAAATAATGGCTGAATTTCGTTGTTCATATAGTGCTGTTATCGGATTGTGATTTCGTAAAGCCCGTTGCTTGCGTGTTTTAATTGACGTAATATAATTTTCTACTTTAATTTTATTTTCTTCATGACCACCATCTCATATAAATCCTCCGCTTATATTTCTGGTAATTCTATTACCTTAAAGATTTTGGTTTGTAAAAGATTTAGAGGCATATTGTCTTCTTCACTTCATTCGCTGTTGAATGTAAACAATTTTATAAGATTTGACGAAGTTATTTTTACAGGACACAACTAAAATCTAAATTGACTTTTTTAGAACGAAATTTTTAAGCTTTAACTGCAAATTTTTCCTTATTCTCACCTTGCAAATGGATAAGTATTTGTAAATAAGTGCGGTGAAATTCAGCCTGTGTGTAAATTGCCTAATCGTTAACAATATGAAAAAGAAGGCTGGTTCACGTTCTTTTCGCTTATTAATGACAAATGATTAAAATCGAAAAACTAAATTATCTCATACATGAATAAACAAAAGCAAAATGAATGAAACTGTGCTGCGAAATTTATACGCACTTATTAATGAACGATGAGTTAATGTTTCGTTACTGTGCTATTTGACGTTATACTTTATTTTTACGAATTTGTTATGATCTTTGTTAAATTATATCAACTATTTTATATCTTTAAAATAAACAGCAGAGCAGCAATATGCAGCAACAAGCCGCAACATGTAACCTACACTACTGCTCTGCGTGTTTTGCTGCAATAACTTTATTGAGTTTCGATTTGAAAAAGTTTGCAAATAGAAATCAAAATATCTATAAAATAAAAACAACAAAAACACAAATAGCTACAAAATTAAAACCATGACAACTGTCAATTGTCTATAAATGGCTTAAAATCAATGTTTTTCAATTGAATATTTTTGATCTGAATAGAGAAATATGTAGTTTTAGTCGACAGACGGACAATTACAACATAAAACAGTCTCTACAGATATTACGTTTTTTATAAGATACTTTTGCAATTTAATATCGAGATATATCGTTCAGCAACAACAGCAACAACTAGAGCAACAAGACCAACAGCAGCATCAAGTATGCATATCAAAAGTATTTGTTGTTAAAATCACATTAAATGTTTCAACTATTCCGATTTGTTTTTGTACGTAAATACATTCAAGTTGTTGTTCAGCTGTTGTAAATATGCGATCAAATCAAATGATCACACCGTTTATGGCTTAGGATTATAACTTACTTATTTATTTTTATATTTTACTTATTTAATGTTTAGTTTGTGTTTCAATTTGATTATACGATTTGATTTGCTTTTGGTCATTGAAGTAAAATAATTTTGTTGAATTTATTTAAAATGTAATGAGAATTGTGTATATTTAGTTTAGGAAATATGACCTTTGAAGTATTTATTTACAATGTAATAAGGTCAAAGGTTATGAAGTAAAAAATTGAATCCATAAGTTACGAAAGATTTTATTAAAATTTGTTTGCTCTTTTTTATGGGAATTCATTACATATTTTTAAATCTATTTAAAATATCAATTATGTTAGTCTACTTAAAATTTTTCATAAATGTATGTTTATTCTGTTATTTCAGGGTGGCATGTCATAACGTCCAGTGGCATAGTGTCCAAAAAGTGTTACTGTGGCCATGGATATTTCCGAACGCAGAGGAGCTTTAGTTATCGAAGCCGGTTTTTTTTTATACCATAGAGGAGAAAATCCTTGCGCCCGGCCGAAGGCCGTCTGTGCTGAGAAGCTTTAGTTAGCGAAGCCAACCAATGGCAGACTTAGGATTTCTCGGTACCAATTACCACGGTCTTAAAATTTCCAAACCTGCTTATCTTTTGACCTCTGCGTCACAGAGCTTGGCAGTAAAGGAACCAGCCACCATTTAATGACGCATTAGGAAACACATTTTCTAAAGCATGCTTTAAAGCTGCTTCATAGTCGGTATGAAAAGCCAAAGATTCGAATTGCAAAAAAATTTCTATCAATAAATAATAATGTTTTTTCTGAAGTTTTGATAATAACTTGAAATTTTAACGGTATTTTAGAACAAATTTTACACATTTTAATATGTTTGGTTATGAGCTAAGTTGTGGCATTTGACACTGCTCTGATGGACATTATGACACTTTTAAAAGTGGCATAAAGTCATAGTGTCACTGGACGCTATGACATGCCACCTTTTTCAGACAGAATCCCTTAATATAAAAAAAAAAATTAAAATTGTATTTTTTCTCTCTTTTAAAATTCTTGTTTGAACATACTTGTGATACAAGTGGGCTTTTAGGCAGATTAGAGCCGCTCATGTAAAAAAACATCGATGTTTTTTCCCATTCGATTAATAATTAATTCACATCGATGTTATTCGATGTATCAATTAAAACAAACATCGATATTTGCGACGCATCGTATTGATTCTAATTGGAACTGAAAAAAATTATCAAATAAATAATAGTCGATTTTAATAATTTATAAAGAATTTTATTTATTATATGTCCCAATACTTTTTATTCAGGCTTTGCTAAAACAATATTTTGTTGACCCTCTCTGCTTGCAAACTGCTTCTTTTCTGCCTTTCAGATGGCACGGAACTGGCAACTATTGTTAAATATTTATATACTATATTGTACAGTCTAGGAAATTCAATTTTGTAGTCGGCCCACACTTCTAAGGGGTTTTCATTAAACCGACTTACCGGACTTCGCAAGTTAACGAAGAGTTCTTCAGAAAAGTTTCCTTCAGTCTTATTTGTTTTCCAATTTTTTTCAACTAATTTGTGGTGATTACTCCAACGACTAAAATCGACCAACGTCTTGTCTGAAATATCGGAGTCGCAATCCCCAGAATTTTCATCTGCCTTATCTTTTGTTAACATTTCTTGGATTTTCACAACGGCTTTCGAACATGCAAGTATATCCTCAAAATGAGGATGTGGCCAATTCCATACCAGTCAACATTGTCTGCGCAGTTTTGTGACGAAGTAAGATTTCACTTATAGCATTTCGAAGTTCAAGAAACCTTTCGATCATATAGAACGTACTGTTAAAACGAGTAGGTACATCTTGAATAAGTTTTGCATCAGCTTTTGTTGTTTTTCTTAATTCGTCACTTGCTGCACAACTTAGTACGAAGAAAGTAACAATATTTTTTATTCTGGTTACTAATGTCTGCAACTCTGAGACATTTAGAACTTTTTGTGCAACTTAATTAAGCGTGTGTGAAAAGCACGGAATGTGCTTCTTTTTTCCGAAGGCTAATTCTACAGCTAGTATCATATTGGCTGCATTGTCTGTTACTACTGCGGTAACTTTATCAGCTGTAAACCCCCATTCTTTGCATACCTTGGTAATAATTGTTGATATGTGTATATTCAGAAGTGTCGTTTTCACCGAGGTGGTATACACCCAACGTTATCGACTGAAATTCAGTTGCAATACCAAAATGGGCAGTGACACCCAAAAAACTTCGAACTTGCAAATCGGACCAAATGTAAGTTGTCAATGTTATATTTTCCACTGTGAGTAATTTACTTTTCAATGTTTCTGATAAAGCGTCGTATTTTTAATCAACCCAACGTGTTACTGTAGCTCTATTTGGAACTTTAAAATGCGGTGATAAAACTTTCACTATGTGTCTAAAACCTTCATTCTCTACCAGTGAGAATGCGTGAATGTCTTTGCAAATTATATACCTGATAGCGTTGTTAATTTTTCTTGCCTTGTCACCACTGGGATACGATGCAATATCTTCAAACCTTTTTTGCACAGATTTCTGACGCTTAAAAGTACTAATTCAGCAGTGTCTTTAATTTACCTCAATACATGACTCAGTATCAGAACGTACCTTTCATGAACTACTCGTAGACGGCACACAAGAATTTGAAACATCTGGAGTATTTTCGGTTAACACTCTCAAAAACAAGGTGAATTTACTTTGCAATTGAATTTGATAACACATCTGATCTACTTTTTTCATGCTTAGGAAAAGAAATGTCAAAAGTTGGTTATGTTTTTTGACTAACATATTATGCAATTAAACCAACAACCATGTTATTTTCTTTGTGGTAGTTTCTGTATGACTATCGCTACCTAATACACATATGAATTCGCCTTGGGATAACTATATACTTAGTATATATTTTAAAATTTAACGTGAAAGCTAAACAATAAAGACACAGAATCTGAGCTTTTTTCCGAGTTCCTATTGTTTTCCCACATGCCGAGTTTTTAGTTTTACCTACTTTTTTTGTGGAAAATAGAAGGAGTTGACCCGGACAAATAATATTTTGCAGGTATATATGATAATAATAAACAAAATTTCAAATTTTAAAAAGTTGAATTGTTAAAAATTACCAAATCTGTCTAAATATAATGGTAAAATTGATGTAACTGATTTTTTATATATTCTAGCAAGGATACAATCACTTTAAATATTTCATAATTGAAATATTTCATACAAAAATATAAAAAACACGTACAATTTGGTGTTCCGTAAAAAGCACAAAAAATTGCACTTAAACTCAAAATGGTAAATTTTTTTCTTTACATCAATATTAAAGGCGACCGTACACGACATGTTTTTGTCATCTGACATGTCAAATTTTCAAGTCACATGTAATTGTTCATGTCTGTCAAAATTGCTGTTTCACATAAGGTTTATAATATTCGGTCACAAACGTACATGTAATTTGCTTCTGACATTGTCTCTGTTTTTTTTCCGCATTGTTATTGCAGAAACCAAAGTAGTTCTCGGTTTCAAAATAGCTTGCTGCCGCCACGAAAATATTTATTTGCGCCGTAAAATAATTTAGCCATCTTAACATTTTTTCTTTTATTTTAAAGATACCAATTTAGAATTTTATAATTAAACGGTTTTTATGTACACAGACAAAAAACAGATTCGTGATCACAACCGAATTTGGCGCCAATCGAATTTCGTCGGTTGCATGTACTATCACACAATTCGGTTCCAATTACTGAAAATTTCGTTGCTTAGCATAATAGTTTTGATAGCAACATTTGAATTTTAGTACACTATCAGTCATAACAACAGTAGTGCTATTCTCTATTCAATTTTAACATAATTTAAATTGTTAAAAATATTTAACAGCAAAGTTAACGTACATTTTATTCAGTAACTTTTTTAACAATATCGTTTACTGCTAAGTTCTATCTTAACGTCAGGTATTTAAGTTATCTTAACGGCAAAATATTTTTCATTGCTTATTTTTAAATTCGTAGTTATTTAAAAAAAAAAAACAAACAAACAAAATTTCGGCAAATAAAAGCCACATTAACATTTTTAAAATTCGCGTTATTTTGCAAAAATGATATTAAAAAATTTGTTTTTTGGAATTGCTTTTTTGCATTAAAAATATTACATTTTAGATGCAGCTTATGGAAATCACTAATAGTATTTTTTTTCTACACAAAAAACAAGTGGTAGAATTTTCAATCATGCCGCTGTTAGCTAATTTTTGCGAATTTCCACTAATTTAGTCATTTTTACCGAATTTTTGCCATTCCTTATAGTTTTAGTGACTTCAAATCAATTTTATGGTTTGTTCGAAATATTAAACAATTTCGCGAATTTTCGCTATTTTTGCAAAAAAATTTTTTATATTCCGACAATTTGATTTTTTAAGCAATTAAGCGATTTCAAATAATTTTTACCATTTTTCCATGTTTGCAATTTTTCGCGAATTTTAGCCATGTTCGCGATATAAGCGATTTTTTCCTGTGGTTCTTTATTTATTTATTAAAAATCGTTAAAGCTGTTTGCAAATTGTTGGGAATTTCCGCTAATTTAACAATTTTTTACCGAATTTTTGCAATTCCTTATAGTTTTAGTGACTTTTAATAAATTGTATGGCTTTTTTGAAATGTTAAAAATTTTCGATATTTTTGCAAATTTTCCGATTTTTTGCAATTTTCGCTAGACTATCAAATCCTAAATGGGGGTTTGTTAGTTTCGAAAGTACTTTAAGTCGTTCCACACGAGAAGTAGTTTGCACTCGATGGCAGTGTTCGTTTTAATATACTAATTAATTAACCAAGATGCCACTTGATTGATATTTTTAGCTATGTTGTTAAAATAGAGTTACTGAATTGCTGTATTGTTACCGTAAGCAATAAACTGTGCCGGTAAAATTAACGTTAACTTTAGTTGTTAAAAGTTAGAGAATTCCACTACAGATATTGTTAGTTGTTAGTATGATTACTAGAAACAACATTGTGCTTATACCCGAATAAATGATAGCTGCAACTGAATTTACACATAATTGGTGTTCATAACAATAGATTTGATTGTCGTTATCAATATATTTTTCTTAACCGGTCAAGTGTAGCCCATAAGGGGCAAGGATTTGTCCAAAGGAAATCCCAAAGAATGGAAAAAATGGCTTATTTTACAGTACGATGTCCTAGGGCAGGACCATATAACCCAGCTTGCATTACAAAGGAGAAGTCTTAAAACTACTCCATGGTATACTCCAGAGGATAAGCTTCGAAATCGTTTCAAAACGAAAACATGTCGTTAAAAAACGAAGACATGTCGATTCACTGCAAACTCTTTTTAATAATGACATGGTCCATACTTGCACTACATTGGACCAGTCCAGGATAAAAATGGATCAAGAAGTCCAATATAATTTGCAGGGTATAAAAAAATAATACATACATTCATACATGCATATGTACGTGTATATGTTCATACCTATAAGAAAATGTAAATTACTTACCCCTATTTATTAAGTTTTTCACATTTTCCATTTTTGACCGCAAATATATTTTTTAAATATAATATTAAAAATTAATTTAATCTATCAAATGTTTTGACAGAAAATTTAGTAAGCAATTGGGGCTTTTAACAATTTTTTGGTTGTGAATTCCGAATAATTATATTTTCATTTGTTGTACTCGAATCGAATCTATTCCAACAATCAATAATTAGTTGCAATAAATGAATAATCATTTATATTACAAAATTTATTGACGAAAGCAAATTATTGAATGCAATGACCAATATTCAGTATTGCCCTATATTAAATTCGGTTGTGATTCTAACCATTTGTACTAATTTTGAGAACTTAATTAAATTAGTTATCATAACTAATAAAAGAACTGAAGGAATCATATTTCAGTTGGAACATCATTTTTATAATCAAGAGAATTAAAAATCAGTTAGAACTATACATTTTTAATAGTTGCAATAATAAATCATGTTACTTGATCAATATTTAATTACTACAACCGTTTCCCAACCAATTTATTTTCTGTGTGTATATATTTACATAAATTCTATTCAAGGGTGAGATGCGCATACATATCTTGGTATTGTAAAATATTAACTTCAGCCGGCTAATGATTCCGTCAATAGTTGACGCCGCTGTTAGTTTCTTCCCGGCATAGATTTCTGATGTCAGATGGTTTGTCAGAAGAAAATAGAGCACGCTCTAATTGAAACTTTGTCAGATGACTTTGCGTCTGACTTTTACAGAAGCAAAGTTAAAAAGGTAACACACGACATGTATGTGTTTTGCAGTGGGAAATTTGACATGTCAGATGACAAAAACATGTCGTCTATATGCTCCTTAAGCCTAGATTACACTATCTCACAAGTCTTACGTATTCCATAATACTTTGTGAGATAGAAATCAAATGAGTTTTGTTGCGACTGTCAAAAAATCTAATGTAACATGACAGTTTGTGTTCACACCATCACACAAAGTATAAACACTTACACATGAAATAAAATGCAACCCTGATCCAATAAAAAGTATTATTGTTTAGAAATTTTTCAAAAAAACGATGAAGTCGTATGGGATGTCAAACTTTTTTCATAATACTTGTCATTTTTGTGACATATTGCATTCACACTATCACACTTTGTCATTTTACTTGAGTTTTTGACATGTATTAATACAAAGTATAATAGTGTAATCTAGCCTTTAAGGGCAAAGGAGCATATATATGTTCTTTAAAAAACTCAAAAAACGGTGCACTCAGTTTTTTTAAATTTAAAGTAAATATTGACGATTTTCATAGTTTTTGCAAAAACAACCTGCATTTTTCTACGGCTATACAAAAAAGCAAAAGTGCAAAAACATAACAACAACTACAAAGGCAATTATTTACGCACAACTAATTGTCTGTGTGGTTGTTGTTATATTTTTGCACTTTTACTTTTTTGCAAGGGTGCAACATGTGACGTGAATACCCTTAATATTGTCCAATAACGGTAGAGATTTTCTTGAAGTTTATTTCTTTACAACGTTAATTTTTAAACACAATACAAAGAAAATAGGATTATTTTATCGTACAGAGAAATATTTATAGCTTTTAATTAGAGTTTCTCCGCGGGAAAGAATTTCCGGTAATCCCAGGAAATTTTTTTTTTTAATTAATCTCGGGAAATTTTTTCCGGGAATTTTAAATTAAATTTTTTGAAATTTAAATTTCGAATCGATAAAATAAAAATATATTCATTACGAAAAACTACCTACAAATCTATTTTTCCTACGCCAATAAATCAATGGTCTTTTTAATTGCCGATGAAATGGCTAAAAAGCTTCTTTAAGTAGAAAATGAAAATATACACGATAGATACACCATCACCAACACCAGCTGATGAACCATCTACACTCTTTAAAGAACACCTTAATCAAATTCTAAAAAAATCAAAAAAAATTTATTTTACGAAGTTGCTATTAATAATCTTCTTCTGCTTCTATTTATCTATCTTCTATATATATAAAATAGGATGTGTGTATGTATGTATGTAACGTATTGACTCTAAAACGGCTGGGCCGATTTTGATGAAATTTTCAGGAAATCTTCAGAATATTCAGGCGGGTGACACTGTGAAGTCTGATTTTTGATTTTCGGTCTGCGGGCGGAGGGGCGTTGCAGAATCCAATTTTCATATTGCACCACCAATGACATCTATATAATTGTGACGATTTTTTCTTTAAAATTATCGCCATGATCCAACTTAGATTTATACGAAAATAACATTTTGCCCAGCCCACTTTTACGCCCACTGTTTTAGATTTATCTAAAATCAAAAAACGGCTCCATCGATTTGACTAATTTTTCTTCTAAATGTTCGTATTAATCAATTTTACGTTCTCATCGAAAGAAAAATGTACCACGCCTACTTTTACGCCCACTTTTTCTATTAAGTGCATAACTTGAGAACGGCTTGACCGATTTTGATGATTTTTTCTTTACACTGTGAAGTCTGATTTTTGATTTTCGGTCTGCGGGCGGAGGGGCGTGGCAGAATCCAATTTTCATATTGCACCACCAATGACATCTATATAATTGTGACGATTTCTTCTTTAAAATGATCGCCATGGTCCAACTTAGATTTTTACGGAAAGAACATTTTGCCCCGCCCACCTTAACGCCCACTTTTTTCGATTTACCTAAAATCAGAAAACGGCTCCATCGATTTGACTTATTTTTCTTTCAAATGATTATTTAAAATTGATTAAGCATGAGGTCTTTTTATAAAAAATGAAGATGCTGACCAAATATCATTTTTTATAAAAAGACCTCAAGCTTAATCAATTTTAAATAATTATAATAAAAAGGTCATAAAGGTAAATAACATTTTCTTTCAAATGTTCGTATCTTTTTAACGGAATTTAAAAATCGAACGCAAACATTTTTCCTAATTTGGAGAGGACAACGCCTGTCGGGTCGGCTAATAACGACTTATAATTAATAAGTTCAAATAATGCGTGATATCCCAAAAAAATAAAATAAATATATACATACATATGGGGGATTTCATATCAAGTGACCCAATTTTGAAACCGATGTCATCCGATTTGGATGAAATTTGCACCAAGGTTAGTCCTATTGGATAGTAGTTTAGACACAAATTTTCAACAAGATCGGTCAAAAATAATTTCTAATTGGTATCATGGTTATTTTGTTGAACTGTTTATGGTTTTTAATCCAAATTTTGATATTTTAATTAGGCTAAAGTTCATCAAATTTAATTTTCATTTAATTATTTTTATGACGAAAGGAATTTTACAACATGAAATTAACTAAAATTTATTGATAATTTTTCATTCTTGATTGAAGCCGGGCTCGAAACCAGGCGTTTTTACGGACAGGTTACGTTGACATGTTTCACTCGATATCTTCAGAGGATTTGCCGCTTAACACTCACAACCATCGACGACTGCTGGCAGTCAATAGTCAAAAATCAATCTTTAAACCAAATTGTATTTTAACTTTTGGTAGATCGAAATTTGCTTTTTTTGCATGATTAATCATTTTAATTTATTTACATGTTCTTCCTTACTTCTGTTTTTCGTACTTTTTGTCAAGAACTCTTCTTGAAGTCCAAAGTACATTTTTATATTTGTTGACCTTTTTCAATACAATTTGAAGGACAAATGTTAACATAAAGCTCGTGCCTTAGCTTTTTAACAATAATATGGTTTTTTTTTTTGTTGAACTGTTTATGGTATTTTTATATTTTAATAAGGCTAAAGTTCTGTAAAAAGGCCTGGGTTCGAGAACGGCTTCAGTCAATAATGAAAAATCTATATATATAAAAATTAAAAATGTTTGTATGTTTGTAACAGTAACATCACGTGAGCTCTAAAAATAAAATAGGCTACTTATTTTTTCGATAGGGGCAGGGAATTGGTACCCCCCATTGGATGCCAATATTAAATATCGCATATCTTAAGAGCGGCTGCACGCATTTTGTTGAACTTTTGGTAGTAGGATCTTCTGAGCACCAAAATAGAAATAAAATAGCAGATGGGGAAGTGGTTCCCCCCATAGAACGCCAATGTTTAATATCGCATATCTTGAGAATTGTTAAAGTGAGAATGTTCAAACTTTGTAGGAGTCACTCTTATGATATACTTCACTTTTGAAAATAAAAATAAAGCGGTTAGGCGCTCAACTGAAGAACTGTTAAAGGGAGAGTCATCAAACGTAGTTAAAGCTACTATTATGGCAAACTTTAAATTTCAATATAGTAATGGGCGGGGTAGACAGAGGAGGAGCAGTTCCCGTCATAGATAGAAATATTAAAAGGAGCCGCTGCACGTATTTTGTTGAACTCGTAGTAGTAGGATCCTGTGAGCCCAAAAATTGAAATAATATAGCAGCGGGGGAATTGTTACCCCCCATAGGACGCCAATGTTTAATATCGCATGTCTTAAGGACTGTTGTAGTGAGAATGTTCAAAATTTGCAGAAGTCACTCTTATCGTATACTACAGTTTTGAAAACAAAAATAAAGCGGTTAGGCGTAGGGGGTAAATACCTCCCATAGGATGCATTTATTAAATACAGCTCAAATGAAGAACTATTAAAGGGAGAGTCTTCAAACGTGGTTAAAGCTTCTATTATGGCAAACTTTAAATTTCAATTAAAAATGGGCTGGGTAGACAGAGGAGGAGCAGTACCCCTCGTAGATAGAATTATTAATAAGAGCCGCTGCACGCATTTTGTTGAACTTTTCGTGGTAGGATCTTCTGAGCCCCAAAATTACAATAAAATAGCAGCGGGGAAACTTTACCCTAACTCTAGAAGAGGGGTTTTCAACTTTAAGCATATGCTGTGTTCTTTCTCATCCATGTAACTTATTACCAATTGGTGTTAGCAAAATTTGTCCCGAGTAGCTTCGATAGCTTTTTGATCAATCTTTTGAAAAACATTTTTTTGTTTTTTAAATGACTTCTGTTACTTGATTTTAAAATTCAAAGTCCTTTTTAACATTGACAGTTTTATGTTAGTAATTAAAATTTTAGATGACATTATCTCGTAACCACCTCACGCATGATTCCATTTAAAATGCAATATTTGCGTACATTTTCAGCCAAAAACAAGTCCACTTAAGTGACAGATATCGCAAAATAAAACCGATTATGTGGCAAACATATTCAATAACCGTTGTATAATATTGGTTTGGCTTAAAACTGTGATAAATTATTAAAAAAAAAAAAAAAACAAATCTCCAAAGCCACAACCTAATTTATATCGTTGACATCCACCAAAAAGTCATTTTATTTAAATAAAACACATGAATAAATGAGAAAAAAGAGAAAAAAAACTTGTCACAATCTTTTCAAATTTTAAACATTACAAACTCAAACAAGTTTGAAACTAACGAATCCTTTTCTTTAATTATTTAAGCAAACGTTTGCAAACAGAAACATTTCTACTTACAGACAAACCGACTTGTGCGATTAGATCGATAGTCTGTGGAATAGTTTTTATCCGTTTCAAAAGTTTTGTTAAATAAAACAGAGCATTAAACTTATTTTATATCACCTCGACTATTTAACAAGATATTTATCCCACGGTTTTGGATGTCATTTACAAGTGCGAGGCATTAAATTATTGCACGGTTTGTCAAAGAAAATCCACTTGCAGCCTTTAGTTTATACTTCAAATTATTTTACTGTTTAAGATTTCTCGTAAATGAGGTGAATGCCTTGTCTGGCTTTATTAGTTTTAAATACTTTTGAGAGTTTTGTTGCTAAAAACTTAAGTAAATATTTACCCAAAACATACAGGTTGGTTCGTTGGTTGTGTGTATTTTATTTATTTATTTTTTTTTTCGAAGAAAAATTTTGAAAAATGTATCACATTTTGGTTTAATTCTGTAACCTGCATTTTATACACCAGGGGGTTTAGTTTAGAAAAATTCAAAATTTATTTCTTCAAATACCTGTAGACGTGCTGTGCTGTCTTTAAACATTTCAAAGTATTTTTCATTACGTAGCTTTTTCAGTTTTTGGATATTTGTTCACAGTTTTATGTAAAATATTTGTGTTACGTTTCTGTTTTTGAATGAATATCCTTCATTGTAGGAGACATTAAGACAATATCTGTTTGATTTATCGTTTGTTTCTTGGTAAGTCTGGGTTCACACTATGAAAGTTTTCTTTCAGAAAGTCTGAGTTTATTACTGAGAGGGGAAGAGAACATGCTGTTCCTTTTTCCCCTCTGACCCATAAACTCAGAATTTCTGAAAGAAAACTTTCATAGTGTGATCCCAGACTAAGTCCTGACTTTTCTAGACAAGTGCTTGAATATCTATTAAAACACGCAAAGGAAATTTATTTTCCAATATGTTTGCGTCCATCAAAACAATTTTTAGCGAACAATTTTTAAACATATTATGGTTACTTTCCCCTTATTATAGTCATCGGAATCCATATTATGGTGAAATTAGTGACAAACTTGTTATGATTGCCTTCGAACTAATATGTTTCCACTAATAAAAGTATGGTTGTTAAATAACTAAAAAATGTTTCTCTTGGATAAGAGCACAACCATAATATGGTTGTGGCTTCTTGATTGAATACTTATTTAACCATAGAATGTTTGTAAAACTTAAAATTTTTACTGTCCTCCTCTTTTTACAGGGCATTATCAGCACTCGATTTATACGGGGCGTAAAGTGCCATATGACATTTAAGGGTGAATGTTTTAAAATAAAACAGAGAGAGAGCAAAGCATTTTTAAGAAACGAACACCAAATTGCATTTTTTTAACTAAAATGTGACATTTTTTGTAGAAAAGAAAACACCATAAGTCTTTTGCTAACTCAATATGTCAGTAAGTCTAAAGGCCCATCTAGAATATGCTTAAGTTTGCTTAAGGAATTGTGGGAATAAATGTGATTCATATGTGTAGAACCATATTGAACTTAAGAAAACTTTTTGGCTAATTTTATGAAACTGGCATTTGCTTAAGCAAAGTGCGAAACGGATCACACTTTCCGTAGGGAATAAAATATTTTTTGATTTTGTTTTTTGTTTCATATTATAGTTGGGCCTTAAGTGTGTTAGGTGGCACAGACTGTAATAATACGTCGCAGAATGTTATCTTTGATAGCTTATTCAAAATTCGCCTTTACCTTAACTTCAATTTGTTAATTTATAAAATCAACATAAAATTAAAGTCAACATTATTTTCACAAGTTGCAAACGTGAAAATAAACATCATTTGTTTAACTTGTGTATGGAAAAGTTGATCCAGAAATGAACATTAAATTTGTTGATCTTTTTTTTTTTTTTTTGTTATCAACTTCGTGCAAAAATTTAAGAAACCCAAATAAACAAATTGTTTACATAAAAAATTATGTACTGAAGTCGAGTTTTGTTGTTTTTCTTTAAGTGCAGAAATCAACAATTGTTGGACACTTAACAAATGTGTTTTCAATTGACATGAGTATGCGAGATTGTTACCAGAACAGACAAGTGACCAGAAATAGTCAAAGATGTTTTCTTTTTAAGTTTTAAGGAAATTTAAAGTATATTTAGGGTAAAATTTATATTTTATAATCACACAGAAAAAAATAAAAATTGATTTCAATTAAAAAATTTGTGAAATTAATTAAAAAATTTTTGAATTTGCACCAGTAAACAAATGAATAGTATCAATTAAATATTTTTGGATATTTACAACATTTTCTGCAGTAATGTTGTTGATTTAAGTAAACTTTTAACACACTTGATTACATTTTTAATTAAACCTGATTTTTATTTTTGATTAATGGCTAATTAGAAAAAACTAATTGGCGAAAATGTTTTCTATGCAACTACACAGAAAGAAAAAGAATCGGGATAAATTAAGATTTTTATACTTAAAGTACGAGTCGTACTCAAAAATTCAATTACGAATAACACTAACACGTACTTAAAACAATGCAAAATGGGACTACTTTCGAAAATAAATCCCGGAATATTTTTAAATAAGTACAAAATTCTTAAACCAATTACAAAAAAAAGATTGAACTTTTCGTTGGTAGTCCCACTCTGAGAGTAAAATTACAAAGTGAGAGTTTTAATCTCATTTAACTTATTAAAGTTTGTTCCAGACACAACAACAACACCACAACACACACACAAAGTAGCTGAAAACAATTTGCTTGTTGTGTGTAGAAAGAACAAAAACAACAGCATAAGACGAAAACACATTATTTTCATGTTTGAAAAGTAAAATTGAGAACTCTTGCTTCTCATTTAGTTTATATTTTCAGTTATAAATGTACATTAAGTTTTTAAAGTAAAAATTATATCGGGAATGATGCTGGTGTTGTATAATTGAAATTCCTTAAGGTGTAAAACGGGTAAGTAAATCACTCATTATAAAAGTCTCCTTCTAAATTCACTCTTGGTTTAGTTCAAGTACGAATTCGGGATTGAATCAACATTAAAGTATTTAAATCAAGCGCATTTTAAGATTGATTCAATCTTAGTTTTAATGAAATCAATCTAATTTTAGGATTATTATAAGTTAAGTATTTCGCGATTAAAAATCCGCACTTAAACCAATCTTTCTGTAAATGATTCAAGAAAACCCGTACTCACTGTACTCTTAATACCGCACCGGATTGTTTTGATTACGGATGTATTGATTTTTTCTTTGAATGTGTGTGATAGAAAACGATTTGACAACAATAATGTAGTGTGGTATCTTAAAATTTATATCTAATAAATTTTTCTTCTATTTTCTGCTTTTATTTTATGTTTCACCAATTGAACTGTATGTTGAACAAACAATTAACCCTTTAATTCAGAAATTCATTTTAAAATCACTCGAAATTCATCACATCTGATAAAAACGATCGTTTTGAAATCCATTGAGTTTCATCACATACCTGATTATAATTTTAGAGTTATACTTTACCCAATCAGATCATCTCGTGTAGCAACTTTTGCAACAATATTCTTGCTCCTGAAGAAAGTTTTAATTATTAACGTACTCTATAAAATACTTTCTATTCCATGTAGAAGAGATATTAATTTTTTGTTAAATTTTTTTTACGATGTCAACAATTAAAAAAGTTGGTCGACCATTTCGATGTTAGACCTAAAAAATTCGAATGGGGATATGTCAGTGCTCTTAGGGTCAGGTCAATTTGAAAACGAATCTCGATTTAGACGCCGTATTATTAAGCTACTTGAATTCAGGAGTTTAACTTTCTAACATTGCAGTTTGGAAAACAGTACCGTCCACTTGAACTATCCACTTTAACCATTAATTAAGATTCTTTACATCTAGAAGCACCCTAGATTTAGATATTTGACTCACGGCAATATTTCAGTGTCCAGATAAACTCCATGCTAAAATGTAAAGCCTTTTCGTATAGAAGTTTATAGCATGTACACAGAAAACAAATTTTGCACCAGTAAAAGCATTGATCAAAAATAAAATCAGTTTTAATTAAAAATTTAATCAAGTAAATTAAACGTTTAATCAAGTGAATTAAACGTTTAATCAAGTGAGTTAAACGTTTAATTGATTATATGTTACGCGCGGCTAACATCTATTAATAATAAAAATTGGATCGAAATAAGTTGTCTTACCAAAAATTGAAAAATAATGGTTAAGGGCATGAACAAGATTTTCCCCGCTAGCTCTTTGGTAGAAGTAGTTCTTAACCCGAATTTCAATCGCGTAATCATATAAAAATACATATTTCATGCCAAATAAAATACCAGACTATGTATAAAAAACTACAAGGAAATAGAATTTAAAAAAAATATATAAAATTATCAAACAAGAATTTATGGCTAGCTGACTTGCCATAGGGTACAATTATCCCTCCCAATAAACACCGTGACAGAAAGATTACCCCTAATTATAAATCTGTCCCTAAAAATATGACCTTGTCTTAACTATAGTTACATTTTGTTTTGGCTATTCCTCCCATTAAAAAAAGAAATTAATTATTCATTTTACAACAAAAATTCATTCATAATTTTATTCCAGAATTTAAAAAAAGAAATTTGAAATGTAAACAAAACCAAAATAATAAAATTACAGGTAGTAGTACCCTTATGTATATTCATTTAACAAATTGTTATGCTTAAAATATATATATTCTTTCTTAAAGAGTAATTATAATGGGTAAGAGAAAACAAAAATTTTACTGTATATGATTGGGACAAAATAGAAAGCGGACTGACAGACAAAAATATTAAATGAGCAATAAGAGTTTTATTTTTTTTTTCTTCTTTTTTTTTTTTTTTTTTTTACATAAATAAAAAAATCAAATTACTTACAAAATCATTGATCACATAGTTGTTCCAATTCACGATGTCTCTTGATGTTGGGCCCAGCATATAGGAGTACATAATGTTATTGTCGTATGAATGCTCAATATGATATGGTACATAATAGTAAAAATGATTTTGCAATTAGTATTTAAATTAAGAAAAATTATATGTGTAAAAAAGTATATTTAAAGAATAAAAGAAACCATTGAAAAGATACTTAGATACACCAATGAAAAAATGGTCGTTAATTTAAATATAAAAAAAAAATAGTAATTATGTTATTTAATGAGAAAATTAGGATTAAAAAAAAAAAACACGCAAAAATTAAGTTATTTAAACAAATGAAAAAAAAGAATCAAAGTAAATTATTTTAAATTCATATTTGATTTTATAGCTATGAATATTAAATTCTTTTAATTTTAAAACAAGATGCAGCTATGTGCAAAAAAATTCATATAAAAATATTCGTTAATACGAAAATTATTATATATTAATTTGAGGAAATTTTTAGAATTAAGTTTTTTTTTTTTTTTTTTTTTTTTTTAATTTTCATTTGCAAATTAATTTTTTTTATTTTCTTATAGGTATTAATTTTTTCTTTTTTTTTAAACAAAAAATATTTACAAATCTATAGATTTCTCCAGTATGTATTACGTTAGTTCACCATGTGGCACCGGCAATGTTAAAGCTTCCTTTAAAGTTTCACTTTCCTCTAACGAAGGCATAACCGGTGCTCCTTTACAAAACACACTCAAAAACTCCAACTCAATCCTTTGCGGTATGTAAAGTACCTCAGGTCAACACCAAAACTAGACCATGCACATCCATTCGACCTTGAACACCCGCATGCGTTAGATTTGGATTAAAATAAAAACCAAAACGTTGTCGAGAGTATTTCTTATTTTTCACCGAATAATTCCACACCAATTAAAATATTTTGGCTAATTTTAGAAAAATTTCCACGTGGACTAATTATAATTTAATTCTCACTTTTGCCGATTCAATCTGTCGAACCTCTTACAATGACCACTTTTCAGTATATAATGAATTTCTGTGTTTCAAGAAAACAGGTTACAAACTAAATTGCGTAAGCCCAGAATTTAATAACTGCGCAATTACTTTCCAATGAGAGGTTGATATTATTGAATGTGCAATTACATGAACATACGAAAAAAAAAGACAAGAATATTTTTAAGCAAAAGGCTCCATAATTGAAATCAGTTCAATCGTACATCTATACACGCAACTATATAAATATATTGTAAAGTGAGAGACAATGCAGGTTGCAATTCAAAAGATAAACATCTATCATGCTAGAAATTAACATAATTATGAGGGAAGGAAACCTTCGAAAAATAGGTATTACTAACCAAAATGTTGGTAATTGTATGCTCAAATGACAAAAAAAACAAGTCATAATTTTAATTAAAAAAAATCGTAACAAATTATAGCAAGTTTACTGGTGCAAATTAATATTGTCAATGAGGCATCGTTTTAATTTTAATAATAAAACAAGTAAGAAAGTATAGTCGGTCAAGCCCGACCATATGATACCCTACACCACAGTATTAAAAAACACATCATGCTTATATGTCCATATAAATATGGATTTATCTACACAGAAAAAATTATTTTTCAATTCAAACAAAAAATTTGTAGAATCAAAAAATTTTTTGTTTGAAATCGGTCCTATAAGCAAATTCGCATATTCAAACAATTTATTTGCATTTTGTTTATTGAAAAAAACACTGATTTTTGCAAACAAATAATTTAACTGAATCAAACAAAAAATGTACTGCAATTCATATAAATTTCAAACAAATAATTTTGCTGAATCAATCAAAAAAGTTTTTGCGCACACAAGCAAGCACTGTTGTAGGAGAAGATGAAGGCAGAGTAGAGCGGCCGGCTGGCTTTGAGACACATTTTTTTGTTGGAATAATATTTGAGCGAAGTCTTATTTATATACACAATGTTTTTCTTCATCACATACTGTTGCTGTATTTTATCCTTTGCTAAAGAAGAAGAACTGTAACCAAAAACGGCGGCAGATACGATATGTTTTTCGTCATCATTCTATTTGATGTATTTAACTAAACAATTTAAAAAAATTGAATACTGGATTTTGTTTTTTTTTTTACCAACTTTGAAACCAACTAAAAATTTAAGAGAGAGTGAACCGTTTTTTACCTGTTATTTTTTTGTTTTTTTTTACTACAAATCTCGTCATGCTATTTTATCATTTTTCTTATTGCTGTCCTTTTTAGAGCGTTAAATATTTCATACAAAATTATGAAAACTTGAAAGTTGTCCACTTTTTTGTTGGTTAAATAAAAATCAAACAAAAATATTAATTGAATCAGTAAAAAAATTTGTAGAAATAAAAAAAATTTTCAAACAATCGTTTGTTTGAAAATAATTCGGCAATAATTTTTTCTGTGTATGTTTATAAACTTCATTAAAATCGGTTTAAAAGTTCGTGAGAGGCAGAAATTGCCCCCTACCTCCCCTTGTGGTCCTATTTTTTAAAAACTATATAGCTTATGTGTCCATACAGATATGGATCTATCTATGTTTTAAATTTCATTAAAATCGGTTTGATAGTTTTTGAGCGGAAGAAATTTCCCCTTATCTTCCCTCGTGGTCCTACGATTTGGCCCATTTTCAATAGGCTGGGTCCTTGTGCCAATAGAAACCTATGTCCCAAATTTGATCAAATTATCTTCATCATTGCGACCTGTACTTTGCGCCCAAGGTTACATGGACAGCCAGCCAGCCGGACGGACATCGTTAGTTCGACTCAGAAAGTGATTCCTTTGTTTATGTTCTGTGATTTTGTTTATTGACGAAGCCATTAAATTGGTAATGGGCATTGTCACTCATTATCATATTGATGAAACATGATTTTCTTTTATTTTAAATTATCCCAAGCATTTTGTATCTTAGAAAAATTAAAGAAAATTATATCAAGATTAAATATGAATCGCTCTTACGGGCAATTTCACCAAGTTCAGTTATAATAATCTATCAGTTAAACTAATCAGTTCAAATATATTGTAAACTAGAAGTTTAAGTAATAGTTAGTTTAAACAGAACTTGATTAAATTTACAGTAAATTTTGTGCGCCCACAAAAAAATATATTCGTTGCTTTTGGACCACTCTTTTTATTTGTGTAGTTTCATTTGCAGTTTGTGCGTACAGAGTTCATACTACAGACCAGTGTTTTTAATGAAAAGAAAAACTTTTTTAATATCCTAAATGAAAATACTAAAAATGTTTTAAGTTTATTTTTTTCCATAAAATTTTTCAACCCCACTACAATTTTTATGATTTAGCAAAAATTATGCCCAGAAGCCAGTGAGCGGTAGCTGATGAAAAACAAAAATATAAAAAAAGAAAACGTAATAAAAATCGAGGAAAAAAAACAAAACAGTCAGACGAAATTTTATAATATACAGGGTGGCACATTAGTACCATTATTATTCAACTTATAAAAGTTATGATTCAACAAATAAATTTATTTCTTTAATTGATTTCAGGTTGCTATTTTTTATTATTCAAATTATACAAAATTGCAAACACATATTTTTTTATTATCTTTTGAATATAATATCTTTAAAATTGTTGGTTTCAATCTGAGGTCATCTTTCCAGAGCATTTCCCATATTTAATTTGAAAATTTCAGATCTCAACGCCGTTCTTTGTCTTGGATATTGGCAGAAAGCTGTTGAATGGTTCTTTGCTTATTGCCACAGAATTTGTCTTTTAGATAGACCCAACGAAGACAGTCGAGACCCGTTAAAATACGAAAAATGCGATATTATTTCATCGCCAAAATTAGCGCGGAGGAGAGACACAGTTGGAAAAGCCATTGTGTAAAAACTATGATTCTGAATTGCTTTCTATCTTTAATATAACTTTAATTTAATATAATCGCAATGTGTTCTAATGATTATATCGGGTGATTTTTTAGCTATGATCTTTTGGCAACACTGGTTTAAACAGCTGACGCACGTTTCGTGTCTTGTTTCACTGTCAAACATCTTCAGTTTGGTCTATAATTTAACCATGAATCGTCTTACAAACGAACAACGCTTGCAAATTATTGAATTTTATTATCAAAATGCGTGCTCTTTTAAGAAAGTTCATCGCGTTCTTGTGCTCAGCGACGAAGATAATTTTTGGCTCAATGGGTACGTTAATAAGCAGAATTGTCGATTTTGGAGTGAAGATCAGCCAGAAGCATTGCAAGAGCTACCAATGCATCCAGAAAAAGTCACAGTTTGGTGCGGTTTATGGGCTGGTGGCATCATTGGATCGTACTTCTTCAAAGATGATGCGAATCGTAACGTAACTGTGAATCCTGAGCGCTACCGTGAGATGATATCCAACTTTTTTTTGTCCAAAATGCAAGAGCTTGACTTGCATGACATGTGGTTTCAACAAGATGGTGCCACCTGCCACACAGCACGCTTAACAATGGACTTATTGAGAGGCGAGTTCGGTGAACATTTTATTTCACGTTCGGGACCGGTCGATTGGCCACCTAGATCGTGCTATTTAACGCATTTAGACTATTTTTTGTGGGGCTATGTTAAAGCTCATGTCTATACACACATGCCCGCTTCAATTGACGCATTGGAAGACAACATTGAAACATTTATTCATGAGATACCGGCCGAAATGTTGGAAAGAGTATGCCAGAATTGGACTAAACGGATGGACCATTTGAGGCGCAGTCACGGTCAACATTTGCATGAAATAATCTTCAAACATTAAATAATATGGACCGTACTGTCGATTCAAATAAAGATTTCATGCATTTTTCTGAATTTTATGTGTTTTTTTTTAACTTTCCTATAGCTCTTAAAAAATCACCCGATATTTGCAAAATAATTCTAAATAAATATGAATCAAAGTGGTTTAATTTATGGATTTTTAGTGCCTGATATTCTAAAATTTTGTTTATTCAAGTAACCATTAACGTGTGCTCGATCACGACTACCAATGGAACCTAACCTAACCATTAAGGCGTGCATGGGGCTAATTACCTATTAAAAGTAGTTGATTTTTGGCTCTAATTCCTGAAAACGGCGAATATATTATATGTGTATTTGTGCATCATTTGCCTCAAACTTGCAAACCAGTTATCAGTCGCAATGTTATTTAGAGCACTGTTTGGATAAGTTTGCTCCTTGATTTGGTGAACTGGTAAAAGTTCACAGGAAACTTGATGCAGCCAGTCGAAATATCAACATTGATTTTGCCATTGCCAATGTCAAGTAACTGTTTTAAAAATCATTTTCCAGATTGGTTGTAATACAATTCGACACACATTTTTGTATTTAATTAAAGTTTCTTGACGTGCTTCTAAAAAAATGAAGGCTTCAAACACGCGATAATTTCATCAGCTGACGTTGGCCGTAGAATAATTGGCAGGGTTTGGCAAATAATCACCTGCCAACAGAATTATCACACCACCAAAATGGCTTCCAATGGCTTCTTATGCGTCATCGTACATTTATCCCAAACGTTCAATATACTCTGACAGTTTGAGTGCTGAATAAGCAGTTGAGTAAAAACAAAAACTAATGAAATTTTAAGATCCCCTCGAAAAGTTCAATTTTTTTGTTTTCAAACATTTTCAATATTCGAATTGTATACGGTCTTTGTGCGGAAGGTGCCACGCCCTCTTCTTAAATCCTGCCAACTTTTTGAAAAATTTTCTGTTTTGTTTTCCAAACTACCTGTAACCAATTTGGAAACTTTACTATAGCCGTTCTCCAGTACTGAAATTCTGTAACTTTTTAACGACAAAAAATTATCGTTAAGTAGTGAAAATTCGTTAGCTAACGAAAGTTGTCGTTAAGAGTTATTCTGTAATGAAATTTTAACAATTTTTATCGGCAAAAAATGTCGGTAGCTAACGACACAAAAAAAGTTCTTGTTAAATAATAACGACAATAAATCGTCGGTTGATTATTTAATTGTCGTATGTGGATACAAATTACATACGACATACGACAATTAAATAATCAACCGACGAAATGTACTGTTAACAGATTAAAAATATAGAGAAAGTAGCCAATTTTTAACACAAAAAAAGTAAGAAAGTATTGTCGATCAAGTCCGACTCTTCATTACAGTATTTAAGCGATCACGTTTCCGCCAAAAAAAGTATGTTGTGAGGTTAATATTCACATAAGACATTTTTGTGCCAAATATTATCTTAGTTTCTACTACCATTATTAGTGTATTCATATGGGAGCTGTGATCAAGTATGGAGCGATCCTAATTAAATTTGTTCTGCTGATTTATGCAGGTTGCGACAAAATATTTTTGGATCTTATTCAACTCAAATGTCTATAAAACAAGATGGCTATTAATAGGCACAAGACCCTATTCATGTGAGCTATAAAAATTAAATAACTGCTTCTCACCATTATAAAAAGGCTTCGACCTTGTATTGCGACCTGTAATTTGCACACAAGGTTATCTTGGAGAGACAACCAGCCATCCTGATAGAAGGACGGGCTTCGTTAAATGGATTCTGACATTGATTCTGTGTCAAAAGGCAGGCCCAGAACCTTTATTAAAATGTGTTACACACATTCGTACAAGCACATAATACCCTCTTCACATACAGTAGTGCAGGTATAAAAAGTAAGAGCAGCATGTTGTGCTAGAGTGGCTCAGTCATCTGGAAATTTTTCCCTATGTATAAAAAGATTTAAAACCAACATATTTGTTTAAAAATATAATCAATATTTACACGTTTTCATTCATGTTTTGTTAAAATAATTGCATTTATTAAAGCAAATTTATTTTGTATTTTTTATTAATTTTAAAAAATTTTCACTTTGACGTTCTTATATTTTTACCGATATTTGTCGTCAATATTTCTAAACAAAAATATTTGTTTATTTAAAATACAGAATAACAATTTCGTTAAAGTAACCGAGATCTCTCGTTAATTAACGATATCAGTAGTTAAATTCAAAAAGTTACAGAATTGAGGTACAGATATAAAGTAATCTATATTGTCTTTGTATGCGAGGTGCCACGTCCACTTTTCCAATTGCGTCCAGTTTGTCTGGCCGATGTTTTGCATTAATATCCAAGCTATCTGTACATATTTTTAGCACTTTAACTGTTACCGTTCTTCAGATACTATAAAAAAATCTATATTGTCTTTGTATGAGAAGTGCCACTCCCACTGCTTTAACCCATTCCACTTTTTGATAGTTGTTTTGTATTGCTAACCAAATTATTTGTTCCAAACATGGAAACTTTGGCTGTAACTATTCTCCAGACATGCAAAAATCTTAGTTGTCTTTATATGGGTGGTGCCACGCCAATTTCTCCAACACAGCCCACTTCTTGCCAGATGTTGTGTACTAATAACGAAGTTATTTCTCTCAAATTTGAAAACTGTAACTCTGTAGCCCTTCTCCAGATCTAAACGAATTCATATTGTTTTTGTATTGGAAGTGCCATCTATTCCAATTTTGCTTTCTTTTTGACAGATATTGTGTATTGAACATTGTGATATTTGTACTAAATTTGGAAAGTGTTAATGTTCTCCAGATATACAGAAAACTATATAATCTTTGTATTGAAGGTGCCACGCCCATATGCCCATCCAGCCTACTTTTTGGCAAATGTCCTGTATTGATAACCAAGTTATTTTTGTCTAATTTGAAAGCTTTGTAATCGTGTGTGATGTTCCATGCCCACCGGTAATCTTTTCCAACTTTTCTTTTCCTAAAAACCGTTCTCGGAGTATTTTAAGTAATAAACAGGAGAATTTACCTAAATCTATCCGTCCGTTCTCCGGTGATGCAATTAGCAACGCACATCCTTTAATTTTTATTTATATACATATTTTTTTCTTTTTTTATGACAGTATGTTAGCAGCTGTCGTATGAAATGATTCGCTTTTGCGTTTGTTCATTTGTATAAATATTACACGTTTCAATTTGACAACGCATCTACGTCTTATACCCAGTTCAATCACAGCTTAATTTTTGAGCCACCCTGTATAACAAAAGAGAAAAAATGGTTTCATTGATTAGAGGCGGCATCTTTTTTGTAACCACTTCTTTTTTCTCTGGCTTTTAAACTGCAGTTTTTGATTAAACCATGAAAATGAGGTTTTAAATAGACCAAGTAGAAATAACAAAAAAACGCCTAAGTCACGTTAAATACATTTTTATGGTTGATATTTTTACTAATGACCCATGATTATTATGAAACTTAAGGACCAGCCGTACTTGCAAAAACTTTTTTTTTTTTCATTAAATAAAAATTTGTTTAAAATATGCAATTTTTTTTTATAATTTACCATCTACAAAAGAAGAGTATCTTTCTACAAAACAAATTGAATTTTTATTTTGCAATTTTTCTAATACTTTGATTTTGTTCTTTTGTTTTGTTGTTATTTTATTATCCTTTAAGCCATTTTTAATGATACGTGCTTAATAGTTCCTCCGGTCTTTTTAAGTTACACTAATAATAGGTTTTACTTCTTCATAGAATAAGAAGCGTTTCTTCTTTTCATGCCTTCTGTATACTTCAAACGCCTTTTAGACGCCAGTAAATCAGTACTCATTTACACCATCTTCCCTCTTTTTTTAATATTCTTTTGTTATGGTTGTTATTTTTTTAATACAAAAAAATAATGTTTTATCTCTAGATACAAGTACAGAATAGAAGTGTTTGAGAATTGTAATATGAGTGCAAAGCATGTGTGCCAATATGCATAAGGCAAAAGTATAATATATATTTACAGTCAAGGCTTTTAAGAATGGGCAATTGCTTTACGATTGCATTGCTTGGCTCCCATAATTATTTCTTTCCATATTACGCGATCTTGATTCTGAAAGCTGAAACCTGAAAGTTGAGAAGGATATAAATCATGAAGTAATAAAAATTGCTTCAACATTTCTATCTGTTTTCATATTGCGATTGGTGAATAAACTCGAATACTACAGATACATTTTTTGAAAAGTACTCTCTGGTCCTTTTTAAAAAACTTTCGATCAAGTGGGAAGAATTCGTGATAACAGAGGAGAATTCTACATTTTTTTGTCAAATTCAAAAATCATTGTTGAAATCATTAACAATGATTTAAAGTGAATGAAATATTTCGATTCGACTTAAAATGGCAATGCAAAATACAACAAAATAATAAACGAGATATTTTGGGAAATGTTAAAAATTATTTCCGTATTTTTGAAAACGAATTGAAACATTTTTTTTCTGCGATGACTGCCTCAAAATATTTTTTCGACTCACCCTTTTAGATGTCATTGAATTGTTGACATTAGATGTTTAATAACTCAATATTTAATTGAGCGACCCCTTGTATCAAACTTCTACCACCAGAGCACTGCCTTCCTCTTAAAAATTGTGGGCATGGGTCTTTAAACAATGTTGGACTAAGAGCTTAATTTTCTCTCAGACTTTGTAAAGAAGCACGACCAGCGGATGGGTCTTTCTATATGCTTTTCGTATACAAAACAGTTAATGAATCAGCAGAACTGGTGTAATAGAGCATCCAATGGTGCTCCTAACACCGGTTAATAAAATTGGCCGAACAATTCCTTTGGCATGTTCACCAATTCAGGTGGCAATTGTAGCCCATTGAATCTCTTTGCACGATGTTCTTTATCCTGGCTTTCTTTATTTCTTTAATATGTATAGTCCTTGATTTGGGCATAAATTTCGGTTATCATGTGATCTCCATAGAGCCCACGCTAATAATCAGCACATGTTTTTTAAAGTTCTAGGGAAAATCGGTTCCTGTAATACTGGCCAACCTAAATCCCTTGAAAATTTTTGATATGCCAAATACACTGATATTACCCCATGCCTTTGGCGAAGAGAAGTGTGGTATTTCTAAGTTCCCTTTAAGACTCAACTTGATTTCGTACTGTATGTAAAATACCACGTCTCGAGTAAATGCTTCCACATAATCTCGTATTTGACAAACCCCTTTATTGAGTAATTTTCCTTATTTCGTATTTCTCCACTTCCAAGCATTCTTAGGATGCAGCATCAAAAATGTTCGAATGCAATCATGTCATATAAGCTAAAATCAGGCATGAAAACAAAACTATTTTTGATGAAAAATGTGCAAAAATATTATAGTTACTTTAACCCTATTGTTGTCTCTCGCAACCATTTTCTGGTTAAGTGAGTCCTCCATCAAGGCTCCAGAACCTTATTATGGTTGCCTTCGAACATGTATTAGTTGATATTAACAATAATATATTTTTCAATAATAATAGTGTGATTGTTTTTCATCCATAGCACATTGCTTTTGGAAAAGAGGATTGGCAACCATATATTTATTTGTAGTGAACGTATTATGTATTGTCATTATTAACCATAACATGTTCGGAGCCAACCATAATATTGTTGTCGCTTCTTAATGCACTATTAATCTTACCATGTTATGGTTGCCAGTATATGGTTATAGTAAGTATACTATGATTAAAGATTGTTTATTAAAAATAGTTTTATTGGAGGTAAGAATGTGTTTTCTCTACGTGAGAGCAACTTTTGCTTAACCTGCAGGCCAAACTTCATAGCAGAATTTGAATAATATCAGTATCTTTCCTGGAATCTTAAAATATCTCTCCGCGATGTACACCCCTTAATCGATGAAGGCTCTTTGCTAATAACCAGTTAAGGATCTACAACGTCTTGTGTGCTTAAGGTTTTCAAAGTGCTACAGTGGACTCTGTTGGAGTTAGCGACAATCTGGTAGAGTTTTCCAATTTTAGGCTGGAAACAAACTTAAAGTTTTGGCTGTAGTACTATTTATTCCTCAACGTATCAGCTGGCTTAGGAAGAAAGTACAGTATAAATTTAACTGGTATTATAGAAAGTTTAATTGAGCCCATGTAAAGGGTATCTGAAGAAACTTCTTTATGCACCAAAGAAAAAAACAGTGACTAACAAAAAAGAGAAAATTGTTATATGCCTGTTTCTCTTGATGATACTTGGATAGATCAAAACAGATACACAAGGCATATGCATCCGAAAGATTTATATCATAGATTTATTGCATATAAAGACGATCAGCCCATGAGTTTGCCTACGTTTGCAAAACCTGTGTCAGATAATGTCATAAATCGATTCTCGATTAGCTTCTATGGGGTTTCCCTCTAGAATTACTAGAATTTAAACACTAAAACCTAACCATTTTTATTTTTCGAATGTGATTAATGAATGAATCAAATTTCAATTTATACAGCTTTCTTGCAATAGTCCTACTCCTTTAATTCATATTTCAAGAAAGCTTTAAAAATTTAAATTTGATTCATTAGACTTATTCGAAAAATAAAAATGATTAATGTAATATAAATAACTTATAAAAAGAAATAATTCCCACATTCTATTTACTAAAAACTAACTTAAGACCAACACCTGCTTTCAACTTAAATAATTTGTATTGGGATGAATTGTATATCTATCGAACCATATCCAAATTATCTTGGCGTTCATTTATAATTGGCCTTAGTTACTAAGCTCTTAAAACGTTAATGTTAATTTTTTTTAATAATAACGTCCATTTATTAAAGCTTGCACTGTTCATTTTACATTCTTGTGTTTAGAGTCAAAAGTATATTTCTTTTATTATCTATTTTTTATGGTGTGTTGCCAAAAGGCGTTTATTCTTTGCCTTCATTTGTTTGTGAAAAAGTGCAAATGATATAAGATTTGATATTTCTGATACTTTATTTGCTATAGCCAAGAAATATTTGAGGTAATATTATTGTTTCGTCGTTCTGTTTGCGACGACAAAATTATATTGCAAACATTTTGAAAATTAATATCTCTTTTTTAAAAGCCTAATTTGTATTAAAGTATTTTAAATGTAAAGTGTAAAATTTGAAGCGGAATAGCCACTTGAACCCAAAATTAAATTAGTGTTTTTATAAAGGATTTATAGTTAAAGATACTAGATGACCCGTGCGAATATTTCGCACCGTTAGTTGTCATTTTTGTAACATAAAATTAAAACAATTAATAGAAATTTTAGTAACTTCAATACATTTTATTAAAAGTATAAAAATATTAGAAATCATAATATAAGTATATCATACATATGTTTAAATGCTTTTATAATACTTCTTTGAATACAATGTTAGAGGTAATGACATGATCATCGTTAACTTTTTGCCCGTACGAATCCTTAATACAAACAAAAATATATTTCTAATTATTTTTCGTCATTAGTGTTAGAAATAAGCTTTAAAATGAGATATCATTCATTAAATTTGATGCGGTGGTATGGGAGATATTTGCAACCGATAAAAAAAAGTGCTTTAGAAATAATATATATGATTAGTTGTCATTTTTGTAACATAAAATTAAAACAATTAATAGAAATTTTAGTAACTTCAATACATTTTATTAAAAGTATAAAAATATTAGAAATCATAATATAAGTATATCATACATATGTTTAAATGCTTTTATAATACTTCTTTGAATACAATGTTAGAGGTAATGACATGATCATCGTTAACTTTTTGGCCGTACGAATCCTTAATACAAACAAAAATATATTTCTAATTATTTTTCGTCATTAGTGTTAGAAATAAGCTTTAAAATGAGATATCATTCATTAAATTTGATGCGGTGGTATGGGAGATATTTGCAACCGACAAAAAAAAGTGCTTTAGAAATAATATATATGATGAGGAAAATAATTTCAAGAAATATTTTTTTTTATATCAAATAATTGTTTTTAGATGTATACACAGTTTTCAAAAAATTTTAGATCCCTGTTATAAGAAATCTATTTGGCGATTTTTTTTCAGAATAGGGATTTTTTCTTAAAACGTGACAAATTTTAAGGGGATCCGTGAAGGGCAATATAGATAATGATAAACTTTACCTGATATTCGTGATTTAACAATAATTAGCTTTAGTCAACTCCTTAAACTCTTAGGGCCTCATTCTGTTAAACACAACGCAACGCCTAAAATTTCCTTGAAAGCAAAAAAAAAAAAAAAAAATATTTTATAATTTTGTTGTTGATTCCTACAGAAATTGGTACTGAATTTTAAAATGTCAAACACTTCATATACACAGAAAAAATTATTTTTCCAATTCAAACAAAAAATTTGTAGAATCAAAAAATTTTTTGTCTGAAATCGATCCTATAAACAAATTCGCAAATTCAAACAATTTATTTGCATTTTGTTTATTGAAAAAAAACACCGATTTTTTCAAGCAAATAATTTAACTGAATCAAACAAAAAGTTTACTGAAATTAATATAAATTTCAAACAAAAAGTTTTGCTGAATCAAACAAAAAAGTTTTTTCACAAGCAATGACGCGCACATAAGCAATCACTGTTGGAGAAGATGAAGCAGAGCGGCCGGCTGGCTTTGAGACACATTTTTTTGTTGGAATAAGTTTTGAACGAAGTCTTATTTATACACACAATGTTTCTCTTCATCACTCATTGTTGCTGCATCCTTTCCTTTGCTAATGAAGAAGAAACGTAACAAAAACGGCGCGCCGCGGCGGCAGACCGACTCGATATGTTTTTCGTCTTCATTCTATTTTTGTATTTGATGTATTTAAGTAAACAGTTTGAAAAAATTGAATACGGGATTTCGTTTTTTATACCAACCAAAAATTTATTTGGTTTCTTATAATGTTGTTGTTGTTTCTGTTGTTTAAAAAGAGTGAAACGTTTTTTTACCTGCTATTGTTTTTATTGTTTTTTTTTACTACAAACCTCGTCACGTTATTTTATCATCTTTCTTATACAGGAAACCCTCCCACAACACGGTATATAGGTTCCTAGAAAACGCCGTGTTGTAGGAAAACGTGTTCTATGAGTCTAGGAGACAGTGTAAAAATAAATTTTTTTCAATTAAATATTTTTTATATTTTTTATATAAAATCAATTTATTCGCAACAACGTTGTAAACACTTGAAGCTCGATGTAAGATACTTCGGGTATTTCTCAATTTTACTTTCGGTGGATGCGAAAATTGTGTAGACACACATACACTTTGCTGAATCACCGAAATCTAACTAAATCGTAACAGGGATGCAAAAATGAGTACTTTTGCACTATTTTGGTACAATTTTAACAACTCAATCATGATAAAGTTGCAATTCCATTTTATCGTGTTAGAATGAAACCGTGTTGTAGATGAGGAGACTTCCGCAAATTTTTTTTCGTGTAAGATCGAAATCGTTTTGTAGGAAGCCGTCTTGTAGGAGGGTTACCTGTAGTTGTACTTTTTTAAAGCGTCCAAAATAAAACTGCATGTGGTTTTTGTTGTAGTTTTTATATTTCACATAAACAAGTGTTGCACACGATCAAATAAAAAAATGCAAAGAAACGACAACATTAAGGAGCGTTAAATATTTCATACAAAATTATGAAAACTTGAAACCAATAACGCGTATATTATATTTTTGAATAGTTGTCCACATTTTTGTTGGTTAAATAAATATCAAACAAAACAAGTAAGAAAGTATGGTCGGTCAAGCCCGACCATATGATACCCTACACCAAAGTATTTAAAAACACATTATGTTTTTATGTATATATTAATATGGATTTATCTATGTTTATGAACTTCATTAAAATCGGTTTGAAAGTTTGTGAGAAGCAGAAATTGCCCCCTACCTCCCCTTGTGGTCCTATTTTTGAAAAACTTCATAGCTTATGTGTCCATAAAAATATATTTCTATTTATGTTTTAAATTTCATTAAAATCGGATTGATAGTTTCTGAGAGGCAGAAATTTCCCCCTATCTTCCCTCATGGTCCTACGATTCGTCCCATTTTTAATAGGCTTGGTCCTTGTGCCAATTAATATATTTAGAGGTGACAAAGAAACTTTAACTACTGGGGGAGGCATTTTAATTGCTGTTTTAAATATTTTGCAATCTGATGAGTTAAAATTTCAACATTATTCCGATATTGAGTTTATCTGTGTTCGGATAAAACTAAATAGCTCACATATATTTTTAACATGTTCCTACATTCCCCCAAAATCTGATCAACTAACTTACATGAAACATTTTGAATCCATAAAATCTGTTGTGTCTATAGCTCAGCCAGAGGACTTCGTTTACGTTTTTGGTGATTTTAACTAGTCAGCAGTAATTTGGAAATTTTTACCAGACCCATACAGCTATGCACCAATAAAATCTGATGCCTTTATTGAAGAGTTTCTCAATAATTTATCTGATTTATGTCTTTTCCAAAAAAATGGTATTTGTAAGGATTATGGAAACACTCTAGATTTGTTTTTTGTGAACGAACCCACCAACTGCACCATTACTCGAACATTACCAGTTACTAGTCCAGAGGATCGCTACCACCCTACTCTTGAAGTTAGTCACAATATTTTGTCTGATGCCTTTTGTAATCAGGATGATACAAACGATAAGAAATTATGTTTTAAGAAAACAAATTACGATGACCTGAACTATTTATTGACCAGCACTAATTGGCTGGAACTGTTATCCATTCCTAATGGTACCCTAGCTTCAATTGACTCTATGATTAATACATTTTATACTACTATGCATAATTTTTTTGAGGAGTGTGTGCCGAAACTTCTAGTGATTAAACATTCAGGTCCACCGTGGAATTCTCCTCATCTATCAAGATTAAAAAATTTTAAAAACAAATGCTTTAAAAAATATAAGCAATATCGAACAGCTTATGATTATAGCAAATACTGTGTATCTCGAGCAGAATATAATCTTCTCAACAGGAGACTATATATAAATTACCTTGAGAAAATGAAAAGGAACTTTAAACGTGACCCAAAATCATTTTATAATTTTGTAAATTCGAAAAGAAAATCTACTGGCTATCCAAGAGTTATGAAGTATTTAGTTCATGAGTCTAATATTAATTTGATTAAAAGCAATATGTTTGCCGATTTTTTTGCAACAACATATTCTAAGCAGCAGTACGATACATCAACTGAATACCCGTTTTGTCTGATGGAACATCAGGCAATATCATTTTCATCTATTGATACTTCTCAGGTGCTTTTATCTTTGAAAACAATAAAATCGTCATTGTGTAGTGGACCTGATGGAATCGCTGCTTGCGTTTTAAAAACTTGTGCTCATGCTTTGGCTACTCCTTTGGCTATCATGTTTAATGTGTCATTAAAATACGGATATTTCCCCCAATTTTGGAGGAAATCCTTTATCACACCGATATTTAAATCAGGAAACAAGTGGGACATAACGAATTATAGAGGCATTGCAAAATTGAGTGCAATTCCCAAACTTTTTGAAAAATTCTTTACAGACTCTCTCTGCCGCAGTGTATCCTTAATCATATCACCATACCAGCATGGTTTCAGGAAAGGTTGTTCTGCAGTAACAAATATTTTACAACTAACAACTTTAACAAATCGAGCTTTTAAGGATGGGCAACTTATGGACTACAGCAAAGCTTTTGATAAAATCAACCATAGCCTACTTCTCACTAAGCTGAATTTATTAGGGTTTACTAGCAACGCTTTGTGCTGGTTACGGTCGTACCTAACCTGCAGGACACAGTGTGTTCTTTTTGATAATACCACATCCAAAGAAATTTCTGTTAGCTCCGGTGTCCCCCAAGGAAGTCACCTAGGTCCTTTGCTGTTTTCGATTTTCATAAACGATTTGCCGCTTGTAATGAAGCATTTTAATGTTTTAATGTACGCTGATGATGTTAAGATGTTCCTCAGCTACAAATTATCTTCAGATGGGGCGTATTTGCAGCAGGATTTAAATAGTTTTTACGCATGGTGTAAATATAACCAAATGGAGCTTAATTTAAAAAAATGCAAGCACATGCGATTTTCTAGAAATTGCAGATCAATGCTACACTATTTCCTGGACGGTTATCAGCTAGAGTTAGTTGGAGAATTTCTGGATCTTGGTATTCTACTTGATCCTAAGCTAGATTTCTGCAAACATATTACAATGACGATTAATAAAGCTCGTGTTGTGCTTGCTTATATAAAACGATGGTCTAAAGAGTTTACAGATCCTAATGTAACGAAACAACTATACACATCCCTTGTAATTCCAATTTTGGAGTATGGGTCTATTGTCTGGGATCCTGAAGTTAACATGCACATAGACCGAATTGAATCTATTCAAAAGCAGTTTCTCTTATTCTGCCTGAGGAGCTCATTTGGTCGTTATGCTGGGAATTTTCCTTCGTATACTGCGAGGCTATCAATAATTAAACTACCTACTTTAAAAAGTCGAAGGACTATGCTAAATGTGGCATTTCTAATTAATTTGATTAATGGCGATGTCCTCTCCGACTTCCTTCTTCGTAACATAAATTTTAATATTTCACGACGTTTTACCCGACACCTAATACCTCTGCACCTTCCTGTTGTTCAAACAAATTATGCTGATGCTGATCCTTTGAGGAGAATATGCAAAAATTTCAATGAATTGTATAGCTTAATCGATTTTTCAATTAATATAAATGTAATTAAACGCAATATTATCGTGTTTTTAAATACTTAATATGTCTTAACAAAATTTTTTCGTTAATAATACCTTCCCAGCAAAAACTTACATTGCAAAGTAATGAGTTAAAAAGCTAATATAACGACTCTTCACTACTTATACATTGGCATTTTAACTCATTATTTTAACACGGTGATGTCATTGGAGGCAAGTACTTACCACCCTCGCTTACAAATATGGAGTTAAATAAGTCATTACCACATTCGCTTACAAATAGGGACTTAAATAAGTTATTACTCCGATGTCACCAAAATTCCACTAACATGTCATGACTTCAAAAAAATTTTTTTTTTATTATTTTTTTTTAAATTATTTTTTTTCCTAGTTTTTCTTATTTTATTTTACTTTACTTTATGTTTTTTTTTTCTATTTTTTCTTATTTTATTTTACTTTGTTTTATTTTTTATTTTTTTTCTGTCTCTGGCGGGATTCGATCGCGCAACCTCGGTGCTGATAGACTAGCTCACTACCAGCTAGTCTACCGGGGCAGTGTAGTTTTTGTATAAAAAAACGATGTTTTTACTCAATTAAGAGCGTAAATATGAGATTAAATTATTGGAGGCAACTACTTACCACCTTCGCTTACAAATAGGGAGTTAAATAAGTCATTAGCACATTCGCTTACAAATAAGGAGTTAAATAAGTCATTACCACATTCGCTTACAAATAGGGACTTAAATAACTTATTACTCCGATGTCACCAAAATTACAACTAACATGTCATGACTATAAAATTTCAGTACAGCATAATTTTTCATATTCAAATTTATTACAAATTGTTTTTTATTTATAATAAAAAAAAAACAAATTCTAAGAACAAATATTTTAAATCAATTTGTATTAGATTTGAAAAAACTTCAACCGTAGATGCATTTTATTACGAATGAATTATAAATTTCGTTAATCAACTCATACACAAGTACTTAGGTATCAGATTATATGTCAGCCATTACCAAACTACTTCTATGTAATGCAGATGGTATGAAGTAGTCATTGAAAAGTAAGTTGTTCAGTAATGGCAAGTCGTTACCAAGTTTTTGCTGGGTTTATATAAAACTTTGTAATATATAGTAGTCTGTAAGGATTCATATCCATAGATTTAATCAAATAAATAAATAAATAAAAAAAAAAAAAAAAAATATAAGGACCTATGTGCCAAATTTTATCAAATTATTTCCAAACCAGCCGGACGGACATCGTTAGTTCGACTCAGAAAGTGATTCTAAGACGATCGGTACACTTTAAGGTGGGTCTAGGACCAATATTTTAAGGCGTTACACACATCAGCACAAATTCCTAATACCCTCTCCACTATTGTGGTGTGGGTATAAATATTGATTAAATCAGTAAAAAAAAAATTTTAGATATCAAAAAAATTTTTTAACAAGCGTTTGTTTGCAAATAATTCGGCAATAATTTTTTCTGTATATTGTGGCGTTGAAAATTTAAAACAAATTAAAAATTTCTATAGAAAGCAACAACAAAATTATAAAATATTTTTGAATTTGCTTTTGCTTTCAATGAAATTTTTGTTTGTTGCGTTGCGTTCCTAAGATTTTATATATTAAATGTAATATTTAAATTTATTGGGACTAATTTTTAACGATTTTACAAATTTGACATTTTTTTTTGGCTTCTTGGTTGTTGTTGTTGTTGTAGCAGCGAGACCTGAAGAACAGGCGTTGCTGAGTTGACAATCCTTGGTCGGTGTTCGTTGAACTCCGAGTCGTTCCGGTGCGTAGAACCGATTGTCGTGGGAACGTGGCTTCTTGGTAGTAGCGGGATGTGTGATAGTCTATTGTTTCTGGTTGTGATTTTCTAATACAATCGACAACAGACTGGAGGTCAATAAATATTTAATGAACTTATAAAGTTAGAATTTTATTTAAAACTAATATTTAACCCGCTACTTTGTTAGCGTCTCCTTTTTATTTGTGGACATATTTGTATGCCAAAGTTTATTTTTCTAGATTTTAACTTATTTAAATTCAAGTATTTAATCCCCTACTTTGTAATCGGGTCTTTTCTTTCATGAACATTTTTTTATGCCAAAGCAAATGAAAGAAAGTAGATTTCCCGTATTATTCCAAAGTATGTACAGTTTGTACGCGTTTACTTTCTCAGGACATTGCATCTTAAATTTTATGTTTCTAGATCGAATACTTACGAAAATTCAAAAAGTACCAGTTAAAGAACAAAAAAGTACCAAAAAGTTTTCTCATAGATTCGTGCCCACTCAGGAAATGGCATGTTGAATTTAATGTTTTAAGGTAAAATATTAAAGATAATTAAAAAATACCAGTTTGGTTCTAAAAAGCTGAAGAAAGATATTAAATTTCCCATTTTGGTACTATTTTTTCCCTCCATTAAAGTTTAAAAACTTGCAGTATTTTTTGTTGGGTGCCTATAATTTAGTACGAATATGTCAATGAATGAGGCAAAATGTTTTGTAAAAAAGTACCAAAAATAGTTAAACGTTCGAATTTCGAAAAAGTACAAAACTTGTATTCGTATTTTTTTTTTCGAATGTGGTATAAACTTTATTTCTAGGTTTATTGGTTCAAAAGAGAGATGGGCTGACAAAATCGTACCCAAATTCAGGTTTTACCCGTTTTCACTCTAAAAGAGCCGAATTTGGAAAAGTACCATACACCTGTCCACTTACTTTTCAAAAGAACAACGATAAGTATTCATGTGTTTTTGTATTTCTTCACTGAAAGAATTTTCTTCGCAATACCAATGAATTTTGACATTAATCCCATGAAAAATTGCATTTAAAAGGAACCTATGCAGCGCTTCGTTGGATCAATGAAACCTGTATTTAATGAAACATTACATAAGATCTATGAATATTATTCATTGGATGAACTTTCAATAAATTAAAAAATTTTTTTTTCTTATATTATTTTTTTTTCTATCTCTGGCGGGAATCGATCGCGCAACCTCGGTGCTGATAGACTAGCTTACTACTAGGTAGCCTACCTGGGCAGTGTAGTTTTTGGATAAAAAAAACTATAGAAACTGGGAATTATTTCCTTCCGAAGGTTACTTTTATATTATATTCAACATTTTAATAATATAAAAGTAACCTTCGGAAGGAAATAATTCCCAGTTTCTATTTGTTAAAATAGTTGAGTTAAATACAATCAATTTATAAAGTAACACTATCCAGTGAGACACAAAGAATGCTGATGAAGGCTGTAGCGGGTCAGAAAATGCATTACATTCTGCTGGCGTCTAATAATTGTAAATTTTTCTGTACATAAAATATACCTCATTGCTTTCCAAAGGAAAGCTAAGGTAAAATGTAACAAGAAAATACAATATAATAGTCTGGTAGTGTATAAAGTCATTTCTGAAAAATTGAAGGAATAGAACTATTACAAAAAAGCTTTATAAAATACATAACTGAAATTTAACTCATAGAATAAATTCGAAAAAATAAAAAATGTTGGAGATAAAAAAACTATGTATTTTACTCAATTAAGAGCGTAAATATGAGATTAAATTGTCCATAACAACAATAACAACGTTGATTGAAAGTGGATTGAAAGTTTTTGTTTCATTACTATAATGCCATTTTTCATTGTCATAATGAAAATTTAAATTTATGAAAGCATTATTGAAATATGTTGCTTTTATAAAAAAAATTTTGATTTAATTTAATCTTACATTTTTTAATTAAACATTTTTTAAGGAAACTTTAATTTTGTTTTAATTTATGAATAAAGTTATGTTTGTATATTGTTTTTTTATGTTCACAATTAAAATTTTTTGTTTAACTTGGACAAACTTAAGTTTTCATATATCCAATGAAAATTTTTAACGTAATTACGAAATCCAATGAAGCGATTTTAACGAAAATACTTCATTATAACTATGAAATTCCATTTAGACAATGAAAATTTTCCTTTACCCAAGGAAATTTTTTTTATGAAAATGAAGCATTTTTCTTTCAGTGTTGTAGTTTTGGACATAAAAGGTTTCCGAATTTAGCCTTTTTTCCCCCTAAACATTCGAATTTCCAAAACCAAATTTGTGGAGAGACCCACCTCCGGTCCAAATTTCACGTTTTTAGCTTCAGGCGTTTAGGCTGTTCGATGATGAATCAGGGAGTCAGTAACGTTACAATTTTATTTATATAGATTTTTATTATTCTCCACGCAGAGAAAACACATGTTGCACATTTTTAAAGGCAACTATGATATGTTAGTGGGTTCGTAATGGGGGGCTTATTTAACCATTATATGGTTACCGGTGACAATAATATGGTTGAAGTAACTATTGTCTATTTAAACATTTTGCCTTGAAAATAGTTTTGTTTGAAAATGCATTTCTCAGCCATGTTCTGTAAATCGAATCGAAGTGAAATTAAAATCAAACAAATATTGAAAACTAGTACTACTCACTTATTTTTACCAGAACTGTTTTTGAAATCAGGAAAAGCCACGTTCATTTAAAAAAATAATTTAATTTAAAATCTCCATCGATTTCAATTTCATTTGATTTAGATTTTCAGAACAAGGCCGTATATGAATGAAATTTGCAGATAGGATGTCTTAAATTCGTTAAGGCTATACGTATTCAGTTTTCACATGAGCTGTAAAGATTTTTTTCTTGTTTTTTTTTTTTTAAACATATCAAAGGCGTTAACATACCTGTCAAAATTAGAGTTTATTTAAGTTTATTGTTTATGTGATAAGATGCTACAAATTTATTATTACTGGTTTTTTTTTTAAAAATCTTTGCTTATTAAATCTTTAGCTTAAAGGAAATACAAAGCGCTGGTTAAAAATTTGGCAAATAAATTTTTGTTCAAAGGTACGTAATGATCTCAAAGACATTATATTGGAGCTGTTTTTAAACGGCTGTTTAAAAATATAGACTAGCCGGAAAAAAGGAGAGGGCTAGTAAAAGCACTAATAAAAACTAGAACTACGAATATGACTACTTTAGCCATATATTAGTCGCCTGCAATAATCGACTTTTTGCGAAAAACAACTTTTTTTATTGCTGAAAATGATTCTTTAAGACTTCAGCAGCAACTTTTGTTCTGCGACTTTTTCATAATTCCGTTATTTACTAAATTACTGTTATTTTTAGGTTATTGAAGGAAATCTAAATGTTGAGCCTAAATTTTAAGAATTCGAACAAATGATGTTTAGCAATTTTGTATAAAATCCTTAAGCGAGTATTTTTGCTGAAAATATGAACTCATAATAACATTTGCCAAAACAGGGTGTTTTGATGCATTTTTCAATAAAGATGAATTTTGAATAAGATGAATTATTTGTATATAGTAGGGTCTAAGATCAATATATTGTAGAAATGACAAACGGAATGACAAACTTATATATACCCTTTTCCACCTGAGGTGAAGGGTATAAAAAGAGTAATTTTTGGGATTTCAGTATTTTGATTATAACTCGGCCATTTTTTAACCGATTTGACAGATCTTTATACAGACGTGTTTAAGAAGTTGGGCTATAAATCTTGGAATCGGGAAGATTTATGGTTCCCGAAAATGGCTATTTAAAAAAAATTATTATTTTGGTCATAACTTTTTCGTATCTGAACCGATTTTTCCGAATTTTTCAGAAAATATTTTTTACTAAAGATTTCCGATCTTTTGATATACAAGGGATAACCATAGGTCATATAACAGTCCAAAAAATCGGGTTTTTATAAATTTTTTGATATTTTTTGTACGGGAGGTACCACGCCCACTTCTCCGATTCCGCCCACATTTCCTGGGATGCTGTGTATTGATAACCTAAATGTGTGTACCTAATTTGAAAACTTTGGCTCTTGCCGTTCTCAAGATATACAGAAAAAAAAAAAAATAAAAAAACAACAACAAGGGATTTTTGGAAAAAATTAGAGGTAGTCGTGGTTTTTTGCTCATATCACAGCCATTTTTGGACCGATCTGGCTGAATTTCAATAGCAAGAAATGGTGGACTATATGTGACATATGTAAGTGTAAAACAACCTAGAATATATATACTTTATAGGGTCTTAGATCAATATTGTAGAAATTACAAACGGAATGACAAACTTTTATATACCGTTTTCACCTGAGGTGAAGGGTATAATGATTATTATTATTTATTTATTTATTTAATAGTAAGTTACACAATTTCTTACATTCTAAGGAAACAAATATTGCACAGAAATGGCTTTGCCTTATATCTTTAATATTAACAGGTTAATTACAAAAATTCAAATATATTTATAAATAATTTATGATTTTGAAGGAAAACTATTAGCAAAAACCTTCAATATGAAGAAAACAAGGAGTTGATATAAATAACATAGAATATTACAGACATTGCATTATAACAATTATAAGCGTGATTGCAACAAGTAATAAATTTTAGTATAGTGCACAAATAAGTGGATTTTCGGAAAATCCACATTTTGTTTCAAAACGAAACTTAAAGATCTCAATACCTTCTGAAACGGTGTTGGTTTTACTGATCAGATGTAATCTTACGGTAGAGAAATGCCATGGTAATTTTAGAGCCATTTTCAATATTTTGTTTTGCGCTATTTGAAGACGTCTAATGTGGGTTTTAGCACTGTTACCACAAACAGGACAACCATAAAATATAATAGCCTGGAATGTTGTTTTAATTATCAACATTTTATTGCAGTTACTTAGAATGGAATTTCTGCTAATAAGTGGATATAATATTCTTTTATATATGTTAACTTTATCAAGGATATGACATTTATGGGAGTTGAGAGTTAGTTTAATATCTAAACAAATTCCTAGATATTTATTATTGTTAGACCAATTAATGCTGCAGCCAGAAAGAGTGAGATTACTACTAGGTAGATAACAAGGTTTTCTTTTCCTTGTAAAAAAGATGGCTTGTGTCTTATTTGGATCAATTTATATCCTCCATTTAGTATAATACTCCTCCAATCGGTTTAATGAGCATTGAATTTCAATCAAAATATTCTGACTGAGTTCATGAGTGTAGTAAATTGCCATGTCATCTGCGTTAGCAGCGAATTTACATGGTCTAATTGAGGGCATGTCAGCACAATAGATATTATATAAAATTGGTCCAAGAACAGAGCCCTGCGGAACACCTGCTGGAATGCTGTTTAAATCAGAAAAGGAATTTCCTACAGAAACGCAGAAATATCTATCACACAAAAAGTTTTTTACAAGTTTTACAAGAAACAATGGAATGTTAAATTGAATCATTTTGTATATTAAGCCGCAGTGCCAGACTGAGTCAAATGCTTTTTCAACGTCAAGTAGTACAAGTGCTGTAGATTGTTTTGATACTAAACGATTTTTGACATCATTACAAATTCTTTTGACCTGATGAATAGTTGAGTGAGATCTTCTGAACCCAAATTGTTCATCAGGTAATATCTTTTTAGTATTTAGAATAAGCAAAATTTTTTCACTTATAATTTTTTCAAGAATTTTTCCCATACTACTTAATAAACTTATAGCCCTGTAATTCTCAGGGTTGTTTAGCATTTTGCAAGGCTTAGGAACAGGTATAACTTTAGCAGTTTTCCACATATTTGGAAAGTACTGCAACTTCAAACAGGAATTGTATATGCTTGTTAAAAAACGAACACCAATTTTAGGTAGATTTTTTAGCATTTGATTATTTATTTCATCTAAACCACCGGATTTCCTTTTTTTAAGATTACATATAATCATATCAACATCATTTACGGTAACTTTTTCGGAGAAAGGAGTAACAATATCAAGGTCTACGAAGTGATCAATTACAATTGGTATGACTAGTTGAACCTGATTCTTCAGAAACCTTATGATTTAGTATAAAACTGTTTGCAAAAACATTTGCCTTGTCTTCATCTGAAACTAGGATACCATCAGGTGTTAATAGAGAATGACATCTTCTTGTCTTATTCTTTAAAATTTTGGTAACATTCAAGAAAGGTTTTGATCCTTTGTCCATTGCACTTAGGTTTTTATTCCACTGCCGGTTTCTAAACAAATGAATTTCATTACGAATGAAGTTTGAATATTTGGTCAATAAATTGAAATAATATAATTGCCTGTATCTCACCCAATCTCTACGAAATTGATTTCTTAATTTAATTAGATTCAGAATATACTCAGGGAGCTTCATAAAATTATTTTTGGGTGGAGTCTTCGGAACTGACTGTCTAACGGCTTCTAACAAGGAGCTAGTAAAAACTCCAACATTGTTATCTATAGCGTCAACTGTACTGAATATCGAATCAGTAACAGCTTCGCTTAGAGTATGTTTCAAAATATTTTTGTATTTATTCCAATCGGCACATTCAAAATTATAAAATAGCCTATTTACAATTGGGGTAGATGTAGACAAATCAAATGATACCGGTACACTGAAAAAATTTTCTTCACAGATCCAATGAAATTTACATTAAAATTCAACCTATGTAACCTTTCATTGGATTAATGAAGGATTAATAAAATCAATGACAAAATTTTCATTGATTTTATGAATCCTCATTGAAAAAATGGATAAAATAAACGTTTGTCATTAAACTAATGCAAAATTTTCATTGATTTTATGAAACATTTCATTAATCCAATGAAAGGTTACATAGGTTGAATTTTAATGTAAATTTCATTGGATCTGTGAAGAAATTTTTTCAGTGTAGGTGGTCAGAGCTCAGGTCATTAATGATAAGAGGGTTAGAAATAAACTGTGGAATATTAGTTAAAATTAAATCAAGAGTAGATGGGTTGCTGTTTGACGCAGCAGGAATCTAGGTGTGAAAATTAGGAAATAATATAGATACAGGAAAATATGACGTATGGTCATTAAAAATATTTCCCCACTGATTAGCACGCAAACAGTTCCAATTTCTATGTCGGGAGTTTAAATCACCACATATAAGATACTGTTCGTTATTATTTAAAAGTTTTCGTAAATCATTTTTATATTTGGCCCTTATCGCACTGTCATTTTGTCCACCAGGGAAATATACACTAAAAACATTAAGATAAGAGGCCCGACCAGTATTTATTTTAATACCAACATTCTCAATTACATCAGTATTAACTTTGGGAATTACCATAAAGGTTATTGTTTTCTTAATAAGTATGGCAACACCGCCACCGTTTTGATTGGCTCGGTCTTCTCTTATACACGAATAATTAGGATGATAAAGAGTATTTGATAACAAAAATCATGTGAAAAAATGTTACCCGATTTTTTTTCATTAGTATTTTTTTTTTTTTTTTTAATAATAAAAATGGCAAAAATAGCCAAGTAAAAACCTAAGTTGGACCATGGCAATCATTTTAAAGAAAAAATCGTGGTAAATTTTTCTTTCGATGAAAACTTAAAACGGATGAATACTAACATTTGAAAGAAAAATTTGTCAAATCCATGACGCCGTTTTCTGATTTTAGGAAATTCGATCAAAGTGGGCGTTAAAGTGGGCGGGGCAAAATTTTCTTTTCGTATAAATCTAAGTTGGACCGTGGTGATCATTTTAAAGGAAAAATCGTCCAAATTATATAGATGTCATTGGTGGTGCAATATGAACATTGGATTTTGCCACGCCCCTCCGCCCGCAGAACGTAATTCAAAAATCAGACTTCACAGTGTCACCCGCCTGAATATTCTGCAGATTGTAACGACACGATTTCCGCTGGTTGCTGGGGTAGACTCAGCGGCGTCCATGGTCGCTCAATTCTTCACTCTCAGTCGAAACACTCTTAGCTTAACACGTTATAAAATCCTTTATTTGGGCTTTCTTTATGGTTTGCCGGCGTAGTGGTGATGGTGCTGGCTCCTGGTTCGGCAGCAGAGAAAACAGTCGACACGTTAGCGCAGCGCGCGTGTGTGTGTGCGTGAGAGCGTGTCTTGACGCGCTCTCTCTCGTACTCGCGAGCGTACGCTCTGATGGTAGCCAATACTAATATCGTGAGGTTCACCACTCCCGATAGTACTATACGGACTGCCCTCAGAGGTTAGTGGAAGGTCGTAACTAATATTGACGTGAGGTTCACCGCTCACGACAATATTAACACACCCCTCCCGTATAGCTAACTAATGCAGTCCACAATATTATTGTGAGGTTCACCTCTCACCCTAATATTGTTTAGTGTCAAGACTGAGTTATTTAATCTCTACTATAGACGTGGCACCACTATCGTAAGTAGATCTTAACTCACCCAAGTCTGTCAACTGACTGACCTCTTATCCATCGATGTGCGGCCTTTTATACTCATGGCGTCGTACACACACAAGCAACACACACACACACGCCAGCCGACAGCACAGAACAGCTGTCGCTATTCAGTGTTGTATACCCGTGGTATATACCACCGACTATGACAACCAGGTGGCGCCAGCTCCCTCACCACATATCCGTTAATTTCAAACTGACTTACAAATAATACTTACTACAAAATAATTAACTCAAACAAAAATCCAAATTTAATACAAAACAAAATAACTAAATAAAACTTACTACAAACAAATAAATACATACAATTCAATATTATACTTAAACTAAAAACATTGGTGCGACTAAAACGAACCCTGGTGACTTTGGTCGTCACACAGCCTCCTCCCCTCCGAATTATTTCAGGGCCGCAGCCAGGTTATATTAGGGATGCGGCCTGGCGCCATTACGATCCGATACCGTTGACCCTTGTGCGTCCGTACAAACCTGGTACGAGTTAGGCCGCTGGGGTTAGAATTGACCTGCCTGGCCTCACGACGGATAGGGCTTGGCAGCTGCGACAGCCTTAGGCGGGGGCTGGTGGGGATTGGTGGAGTGTAGGATCGCCCAGAGGGCGTTGGCATTGCCCCGGCCGCCGTTTTTAGGGTAAATCCGGATGGTGTGGATGATCCGTTGGACACTGCTGTAGCGGAGGACGATGTTGACGTGGATGAGGGTGATGACGCAGTTGATGATGTACTGGTAATGGACGAGGGTGATGCTGGAGTCGTTGACCCATGGGTGGCGGAGGCGGGTGATGACGCCACCTCTGGTGCGTTTGTTGTGGGTGAGGGTTGATACAACATTGTGGGTGATGCTACCCGTGCCCTTGTTCGTGGGGAGAATTCGAACTTTACCCCGTCTGCGTGCAGTGGACTAGGTGGCTGGGAATAATACTTCGCCATATACTCCCGCCCGGGGGTCCTGGGAATACCTGGCTCCGAGGCTCCGGTTGGACTCGGAAAATTGGGGAACACACTCCTTGCAGCCGATGTGGATTCAGGCGGTGGCCCAATCTCTGGTGAGAAGTTAATTCCCGGCACCAGTAATTTCATTCGCCACACCCTCTCGTAACAACGAAAACCCATATACCGATACTGATGATCGTCCACTTCCCACGACCCCAGTCCTTGCCGACGTTTAGGTGTAGGTGGACGGAAACTCTCACTTTCCCAGTCTAAGGATGACGAGGAGTGCAAGGAGGGTGGTGAGGGGGTTGGTGTAGGCCGTATAACAATGGTAGTATCTTCAAATCCAAAAAACGCTCGCTGTATCTCTTCAATAACGTCGTCCTTCCAGGCTGGTAGATTATCTACCCCCGGCATCTTGTACTCTTCCTCAGGGTCGACCCAGACTGGCGGGGGTGGGACATCGGAGTCCAAGTCAATTACTTCGGAGAGTTTGTCGACCTGGGCAGCGGTTGGCTTGGTATACTGGGCCCGTGGAGGGGTGGACATATGGTTGAGAAATACCTGTTCCTGTTGCTGCGTTTGGGGTATCGGTGGTTGTGACTTGGCTCGGGCTGATTGACGCGTTGCCCCTCGTTGTCCCCGTGTTCTGTTGCGTCCAGTACTTGTGCTGGGTATGTCGTCCTCGTGCAGAAAAATCGTTCGCCGTTGTTTTGCCGCTTCTTGTTCCATGTTCTTACGGAATCGCGGACGGGTTTCTTCAAACTTTTTATCCATCTTGCGTATGGTTACCTCGGTTTTTCTGCTGGGTTTTGTCTGGAAGGTTTAAAGAATATAGTGGCTTTAGTCTGTTGGTAAATAATATTGTTTTAATTCACTAAGGTGCGCTGTGCGCACATTACTACTTTCTACTCCCGCAATCTCTACAATAACGGGTGAGACGTATCCCTTAACAATATAGGGACCTGCGTATTTGGGTGCTAGTTTAGCCGCAAAGTTATCTACCGCTCGGGATAGGGGGTGTTGTCTAACTAGAACTTGTTCGCCTACTGCCGGGTGCCACATTCGACGTCGTAGGTCGTAGTGACGTTTTTGTCTGACTGAAGCCGCTTTCAGGTTCTTACGCACGATACTGAACACTTCGTTGAGCTCCCGATCTCGTTCGTCCAGCGGTAAATTCCGAGCTCCGGTGCCAAGAGTTACTTCATCGTAGAGTGCCCTCGGGAGGCGGGGTTCCCGCCCTTGCGTTAGGTAGGCTGGGGTGTATCCCGTGGATTCTGACTTACTAGTGTTGATGGCTAACATGATTTCGGGTAACAGGTCGTCCCAGGTGTTATGATGTTGGCCTGAAAACTTCGCGATTATATTCTTGATAGTCCGATTTGCCCTCTCTGTCGGATTTTCTTGTGGCGTGTATGGTGCGGTAAACTGTTGTTTCACTCCTAGATCCCGTAAACACTTCTTTACCACGTTGGACGTAAACTGCGATCCATTATCTGTCAGCAGTACCTTTGGTACCCCATAACGCGACAGAATTCGTTCTCGCAGCGCTCTTACCACCCCTTCCGCAGTTGCTTACCGGAGGGGAACCAGTTCTACCCATTTGGAGAAATTATCAAAAAATACGAGTAGCACCGTGTTGCCATGTTTAGTTCTTGGGAGGGGACCGACAAAATCTGCACAAACTAGGGCCCAAGGTTCCTCTGGCCTGCGTGTCAACATTTCCCCGGCTGGGGCTTGTTGTGAGACATTGTAGCGTTGGCACGTTTGACAGCCACGTACGTATCGTCGGACATCCCGGGACATCCCCGGCCAGTAATACCGATTTGCCAATTTGTCGAGGGTCTTCCTGATGCCTAAGTGCCCTCCTGCGGCCTGATCGTGAGTTTCCCGCATGACCTGTTGTTGCAAGGGTCCGGGGACGCACAGTTTCCATGGGATGTCATCTTTATCATGCTTAGTGGCACTGAAATGTCTGTACAGGTGACCGTTGTTGATGGTGAAGTCTGGGTAGCTCTCCGGGTCTTGACACACCTGTGCCATGCGTTGCTCGAGCCAGTGATTGGGCTTCTTCGGTTCCGTCTGCATCAGATGAATCTCTGTCGCCGGCTGTCGTGAGAGGGCGTCGGCCACTGTATTAAGTTTACCACTTCGGTACTTAATTGTAAATTTATACTGTTGTAATTCTAGGGCCCATCTGGCTAGTCTTCCGGTAGGATTCTCTATGGAGTTCAACCATTTGAGGGCCAAGTGGTCGGTGAGGATGGTGAACTCATACCCCTCTAAATAGGGCCGCATTTTCCGGACACCCCAAATCACGGCCAAACATTCTTTTTCTGTGGCCGAATAATTTTTTTCGGCTTGATTGAGGTGTTTACTCGCGTATGCAATGACGTGTTCGGTACCTTCACATTCTTGCGTTAGTACCGTTCCCAGACCATAATCACTGGCATCCGTTTGAAGGGTAAATGGCATATTAAAATCGGGACAGGCTAGTACTGGTGCCTCGGTCAGCTTACTCTTTAGAGTCGTGAAGGCCCGTTGTTGCTCTTCGCCCCACTTCCAATGTTTTCCCTTTTTTAACAAACTCGTCAGCGGTTGTGAGACTTCGGCGAAATTTGGTATAAACCTGCGGTACCAGGAGGTGATGCCCAGGAAACGACGTATCTCTTTCACATTTTGGGGTAACGGCATGTTAATAATTGCGGCCACTTTATCGGGATCTGTCTTAATACCGTCTTGAGTAACGATGTGGCCCAGGTATTTCGTTTCCTTCTTGAAAAACTCACATTTCTCAAAGTTGATTTTCAGATTTGCGGCCCGTAATCGTTTGAAGACCTGCCGTAGGTTATCCATGTGTTCTTCAAATGTTCTCCCGATGACGATGATATCATCGAGATAGGCAAAAGCATGGGGCTCCATGTCTGGTCCAATAACGCTATCGAGAACACGTTGGAAAGTGGCCGGAGCGGAGTGTAGGCCAAAAGGCATGACCCGCCATTGATACAAACCCCGGCCAGTGACGGCAAAGGCGGTATATTTCTTACTTTGTTCCTCCATCGGTATTTGCCAGTAGCCGTCCTTCAAATCTATACTACTTATGTATTTGGCATGCCGTAAACGATCCAAAATAGTATCAATGCGTGGTAGGGGGTATGCGTCTGGTACTGATCTAGCATTCAGTTGCCGGAAGTCCATGCAGGTACGCCAGGTCCCATTCTTTTTCCTTACCAGGGTTATCGGAAAACTATAGGGGCTAAACGAGGGTTCGATACATCCTTTCTCCAGTAATTTATTCACCTCCTCGTCGATTATCTCCTGCATGGCGGGATTGCGGGATGCATATCGGATTTTTACGGGACGGTCATCCTTCATCACGATTCTATGGGCAGCGATCGTGGATAGCTCTGTTTCGAGAAACTGATCGATTTGTTGCTGCCGATAACTTTCTCCGTCCCCCTGTATGGATATTATACCTATTTTACTGTTACTGGGATTGCTTACCTTTTTACGGGTGTTGATCTTTAATCCCGCACACTGGATGGTTGTGTGGAAAGTGTGTAGAAAATCCGCACCTAGTATGACGTCCTCCGTGGCTTCACTCATTACCAAAAATTCGGCTGGGAGTGTCTTGTTGCCAAACTGGACGTTGTAGGTAACAGCCCGAGTGATATGTTTCCTTGAACCGTCAGCTAGGAACACTTCAATATCGGCGACTTTCTGTTTGGGCTGAATTATCACTCTTTCAAGGATTTCGGGCGTTATAAAGCTCCTGGTTGCCCCTGTGTCAATAATGCCTGAGAAATATTGGCTTTCGATTCCTATGGTCGCCTTTAACTTTTTCCCCTCCCAGTAGAGCCGGGTTGTGGGACATACAGAGGTAGAGGTTATGTGGTGCTGTCGCCTAGCGCCTCGTTTCATTGATTGGTGCGATTTAGTGGTAATGGAGCGGTGATGCTCCCCTCGCGTACTGTGATGGTTGGCGGGAATACATTCGAGGTCGGCGGCCATGCGTATAAGGTCTTCCAGGGTGTTAAAGTCTCTTCTTCGAATATACCATTGGTAATCCGGGTGTGAGTTTCTAAATATTCGTTCCACCTTTTGTTCCTCACTCATATTGGCATGCCGCATTAAATCTTGGAGGGCCAAAACAAAGTCTTTAAAATTTTCGCGCGGACGCTGGACCCTTTTCCGGATTTCATCCTCAAGCTTCTCAAAATATCGAGGGGGCAGAAAGAATTCCAAAAAATCATTTTTGAACATGGCCCATTGGTTCCACCCCTTGTGGTTGTTCCGCCACCATACTAGAGCCTTCTCTTGCAGCAACTCGGACATGACGGGCAAAACATCGCTCACTGAGATGTCATACATGACAACCAATTCCTCAACTCGTTCGATAAACCCCAACGGATTGTTACCACCATTATAGGTTAAACCCCACTTGCGGATCACCTCTACTATTATCACACGACTTTCTCTTTTGCCGATGGGAAAAGCGTTGCATTTCGATGGCTGTAGTGTTTCTTCTGTCGACGTAGAGCTTTCGTGTTGTTCCTTTACCAGGCCAGGTATGCTTAGAGAAATCGCCGGCGACGTTGGCAACGTCAGCCCGTGTTGTGCTTGCAGTCGCAGCAGCTCTGCTAAGGTTTCCTCTGCTTGTTCAGCCGCTACAAATTTTGCCAGCCGCTTGCGCATCTCATCAACGGTGCCGATAGTGCTTTGTTGGAACTGATGAAGGTAGTTAATTAGCTCGTCTCGCTTTAGATAGTAAATCCACGTGGTTTTTATTGTGTTTGCCTGTTTTGTAGGCTTTGGACTACATTGCTGCTGCTGTTGTGGTTGGACCTCATGTCCCTGCTCGGGCGCCATTGTAACGACACGATTTCCGCTGGTTGCTGGGGTAGACTCAGCGGCGTCCATGGTCGCTCAATTCTTCACTCTCAGTCGAAACACTCTTAGCTTAACACGTTATAAAATCCTTTATTTGGGCTTTCTTTATGGTTTGCCGGCGTAGTGGTGATGGTGCTGGCTCCTGGTTCGGCAGCAGAGAAAACAGTCGACACGTTAGCGCAGCGCGCGTGTGTGTGTGCGTGAGAGCGTGTCTTGACGCGCTCTCTCTCGTACTCGCGAGCGTACGCTCTGATGGTAGCCAATACTAATATCGTGAGGTTCACCACTCCCGATAGTACTATACGGACTGCCCTCAGAGGTTAGTGGAAGGTCGTAACTAATATTGACGTGAGGTTCACCGCTCACGACAATATTAACACACCCCTCCCGTATAGCTAACTAATGCAGTCCACAATATTATTGTGAGGTTCACCTCTCACCCTAATATTGTTTAGTGTCAAGACTGAGTTATTTAATCTCTACTATAGACGTGGCACCACTATCGTTAGTAGATCTTAACTCACCCAAGTCTGTCAACTGACTGACCTCTTATCCATCGATGTGCGGGCTTTTATACTCATGGCGTCGTACACACACAAGCAACACACACACACACGCCAGCCGACAGCACAGAACAGCTGTCGCTATTCAGTGTTGTATACCCGTGGTATATACCACCGACTATGACAACCAGGTGGCGCCAGCTCCCTCACCACATATCCGTTAATTTCAAACTGACTTACAAATAATACTTACTACAAAATAATTAACTCAAACAAAAATCCAAATTTAATACAAAACAAAATAACTAAATAAAACTTACTACAAACAAATAAATACATACAATTCAATATTATACTTAAACTAAAAACATTGGTGCGACTAAAACGAACCCTGGTGACTTTGGTCGTCACAAGATTCCCGCAAAATTTCATCAAAATCGGCCCAGCCGTTTAGGAGTCCATACGTTACATACATACATACATACATACATACATACCCAGCGGGAAAACTCAGAAGACCTTCTTACTTCAGGCCTTTTTAAAGGCCTGCTTAAAAATTTCTTTGATTTACTTACTATTCCTACGTACATAACTGCAAAAGAATGCCTCATAGAAGGCCTCCACACTCGCTTCCATGAGAAGCGAGAAAAGAAGGAGTAACACTTTTTGTTTTTTTTTTTGCGCAAGCAAAAGCAAAAGAATTCAGATCCCTTTACAACAACAAAGTAACATATGTGGTAAATCATTTTAGTTGAAGTTGAAAAGAGAAAGAGTAAAATTTTTTATATTGTTTTTTTCGCCAAAGCGAAAGAGTTCAGATCCCGTTATAAAAACAAAGTAACAAAGTAGGTGCATATTAAAATACAAAATAAAAACAGTAAAGGTCCCATTAGCCGACCGTAAAAGTAGAAATGTAAATGTAATGTAAACAGCTGATCGTTTCTGTTATATGGAAAGCAATGCAAATGCTTAACTGACTGTAATGTCACTTAACTGTAACGTGCCAACCTGTAGAAAATAGAATTTCATTACGAGGTTACGTGACAGTTGTAGATAGTGATGGGCTGCTTATATTTTAAATGCAATGCGGGTAAAATCACCCTTTTTATTTGGTACTTTTTCAGTTATAATATCTGTGGACTTTTGACAAAATAAGTTACAATCCATACATATTTTCATTTATACAAATATATGTTTAGATGTATAAAATTAACAAATGTAGACATATCCACAAACAAACAAAGTCTGGTTTTTAATAGTATTAAAACCTTGTTTAGGTGTATGCACATTTTGAAATAGATGTAAGAACATGTGTACGAATATGATATAATAAATATTTGTTTTTTGTAAATCTGTAATATTAATATCAAATATTAAATTATTTATTTATTTATACATGCAAGATATACAGTTTTAATACTATTTAAATCACTTGGTACTTTTTCTGCAAAGCGGTCACCATTCCAACATTTTTAATTCTCATCACTGTGTGTGTTGTTTTATGTATACTAATGCTTTTTTGTTTTTGGTTGTGAAAAACAGCTGACACGTTCTTACATGTTCTATAAGTGCACAAACGAGCTTACAGTGCGTTACGGTACTTTACATTGCATTTAATTACATTTACGGTCGGCTAAAGCGGCCTTAATGTAAATCATCATCATTTTAGTTGAGTTTTGTTCATTAAGAAAGATGGGTACTTGTGCTTAAAAGTTTTATTTTACTATAAACTTTTATTTGCAATCAATTTTACAATATTTAGCAAATTTGATTATTTAAATAAAAAAAATAGGTACCTATCACATGTTTTATTAAACTACAATAAGCTTAATAAAATATATAAACATACGTTTTTAAAATAGGTATACATATATAAAAAGTTAAATAACAAGATAACCTTTTTGCTAAGGCCTTTTGACAGTCATTCTCTGGAAAGCCTTCTAAGAGCCATTTGTTTGAAGGCCCTTAAGAAGCCTCCTGGAAGGCCTCCGTACTCCTTCTTTTTCCCGCTGGGTACATACATACATACATACATACATACATACATACATACATACATACATACATACATACATACATACATACATACATACATACATACATACATACATACATACATACATACATACATACATACATACATACATACATACATACATACATACATACATACATACATACATACATACATACATACATACATACATACATACATACATACATACATACATACATACATACATACATACACACATCCTGTTTTATAAATGAGCCGTTTATTTTGAAAGTGGCATAAGTCACTTTTTCAAAAAAATCAAGTTAATAATAAATAATAATAATAATAAATACTGAGAAAAATATCAGTATCATGATACATCAAATACAAGTGAATCTTCTCGAAAGTTAGCATCCATATTTTTAAACGTGTTAATTCGCAAACCCTTAAATATCTCGACTTAAAATCAAAATGACATGCCACTTTCAAAATAAACGGCTCATATATAGATTTGAATTTCAATCAATATTTCAACAAATATTTTTAATTTATGTTCCTAAAATTTTAATAGAAATATTCTCTATTTCTTAATATATTTTAAAGTAGAATTTAACTTTGCTCAATTTTTAGAATTTAATTGTATATTTTTCTTAAAAAATTGCTAATAAAATTATTCAACAAAAATTTGTTTAGCACAAATTTCTTCTTTTAATGAACAAATCAACTAGAACTTCCAAACAAATAAAACAAGCTACCACAACAGCTGTTTTCACATCTGACGCAAGTAAGAACAATCGTGTGACTGTGGTGCGGCAATAGTTGTACCCATTTCGCTTTGTACCAACTAGCGGCAAAGAAATTTGTATAAAACAGGGCAATCCGTATGATATTACAATATTTGGTTGGGGCAATTTCATTATTGTGCGACAATAAAGCACAATCAAAATTGTGTCATATTGGTGCATTTGCGGCAATCGTGTGATCCTACCTTAAGACTATTGATGTGGTCTACACAGGATTTTTGGGACCGGAAGCCAGCTTGTTCAGGTTTTAGATCCCTTATTACATTGTCGGATATTCTTGGGTTAATGATTTGCGTTATGATCTTTTTACTGCACTAAGGATGGTTATGCCGCGCCACTTCATACAGTTACCACAAAAACCTTCTTTTAAATTAAAATCAAGTTTATGTGTGCACCAGAAGTTTTGGGGAAGCAATATGTTCCCTGTAGTATGGGGGTCGGCTTTAAGCATCTCGGGCGATATGTTGTCGGCTCCCGGGGCCTTATTCGTTTTTAGGTGATTTACAGCATTCATAACTTCTGCGATATCTTGGTATTCAATGGAGATATCTTGCCTTTTCGTGGGATATTGGCATATTGGAATAACGCTGTTTCCACACTTCCAGTTGGTCTTTCACAGATGTTTTGTGAACTACTTCGGCGTTGATCTTTATTATTACTAATGAATAATTCATTTCAGTAGCATAAGCTTTTTTTTAATATTCACTTTATTTTTTAAATGAATAAATAAAATTTTCCGAAAATAGACTTTATTGTTTTTTTTTTTATACGGCACAAATTGGGTTGAATATTATGCCTTGAAAGTCAACATAGTTGTTGATGACTAAAATACCTAAAATTCTGCGGTGGTGCTTGAAGGTTAATTACATTGCTGCTTCAAAAGTAGTATGTGAATGAAGGTGAAAAGGATAAATTTTTTAACATTTTTTCGCTTGTTTTTGAACTTTTCCCTAATTTTCTTGTAAACAAAAAATGCAATCGTCACGCACCACCGCAGACATAATATTCAGACCAATTTGTGCCGCGGTAAATGCTAGCATAAGCATTTTCTTATTTCCAAGTTTTGTTGTTGCCACTTTTTTTTCTCTGTGTATTATAGCAACAATATCCAGAAATGGAAGATGACTTCCCAAACTAACTATCAGACAAATAAAATTATTGATTTTGTAGCTCGTATCATAAATAAAGCGTTAAATTCATCAAAAGTTAAAAAATCCAAGTTTTAAAGGTTACCCTAAATTTCCGTTTTAGGACAAGTGAGGGACTCTCTAATTAGCAATTAAGGTAGCCGACTCTACCCCCGAAGCATTAAAAAACATTCGGTATTCATAGCTTGAAAGTAAAGAGTACATGGTTTGTAAGATACAAAAATCGTATTGTAATACATAATTTAATAGGAGAGATCCATTTTATGGTTCTGGCTCCCTTCGGAGAACTGATTTAGTCATAAAAAGTCATGATCAGCCATGTCACAAGGTACAATTTTTTTTTTAATTTCTTGAGCTAATCCCGCGAAGCTCTTCGCTTGTCGCAGGAAAGAAACCAGAGTCTCTGGCGGGAATCGAACCCGCAACCCCAGCGCTAATAGACTAGCTCACTACCAGCTATCCTGCCGGGGTCCATTCGGAATCGAAGAAAACATATTTCTTTATTGATAGAAAGTGTATTTTGATAGTTTTTTGGCCTTTCAAATACAGAAAACTCCCATTCCGTTTATGAAAACAAAAATGGTTTCTTTCCGAAAAATGTTTTCGTCATTTTCTGAAGCACCAAAATACGGAATGAATTCCGTTTCCGAACGGAACTAAACTCTACGACATGACTGGATATACCTGTAGTTGAAGTAGCTAGAAATAATAATACTCTTTGTATGGAAAAATATGTTTTGTTTCCGTAAGCGGATTTGATGTTAAAATTTCAATTAAAACATATATAAAATTTAGATTCCCCTTAAAAGAGCCAGCAGACCAAACATCCATTGTTGCAAGAAGTTCGAAAAAACCCCTAAAATTGTATCGTAGGGAAAGTGTTAAAACTTTCTTTTAAAAGAACTTTTTTGCTGTAGAGAAAATTATCTGATTTGGAATACAATGGGAAGGCATTTTTAAAAGTTTTTTTTGGAATTTTTCTCAGTGTAAATTAATTATTCAAACTCAAGTTTTCAGTGTAAATTAATTATTCAAACTCAAGTTTTTTTTTTGCCAATTTTTTCCTAAATTGCTAATTTTACTTAGGCTAACTTTTTATTAGAAATAAATTTTAATCTATTTGATTCTAACGGGTTTCTTGTTCAACAAAACTGTTAAATTTTCAGTTATCATTACAATTGCAGCGGTAGCAGTAGAAACTAAATAAATAAATATATTTTAAGCCACAAAATTAAATACAGTTCAAGCCAAAAAAGAAAAAAAAAAAACGTTCTACACTCCTTAAATGGAAAAGGCTTATAACTGAAATATGGTTCCAACTACAATAGATAAACACTTTTAAACTTTCTTAAGCTTCTTTTGCAAGACACAATAATTTAGATTTTTCATTTCATTCGTTTTGTCTTTTAGAATGTATCTTACAGTTAAATTTATATGAATGAAAACCTAACCTTAAAAATTAACTTGAACTCTATTTAAGCTGAAATTCCTTTTACAAAAAAAAAAAAAAATTAAACTGCTGTTGTACTTACAAGCATTAAATTAAATTGTACAATGAACGTTTTTCTAAGCTTTTCCTAACTTTTTGTTTTTCACCTCGATTTGTATTAAGCGTTACAAAATTTATAACTGCTAAATACACCTGTGTGCTTTTGTGCTCTTGTTAATTCTGGGGCTTGAAATTTGTTTAGTCATTCGTTCGTGTACGTTGGATTTTGGTCTAATAAGAGATTTTTTATATCTTTATTTTTGCTTATTCCTATTTTAAGCTTGTTTAGTACGAATGGGAATAACAAAAATAAAGAACATTATTTTAATGTATTGTGGCACGTAAACTTCTAAAGATTTACTGTGGCGTTAGACACACATACTTTTAAAGACAAACACTTTTTTCAAGTCAAGTATCAGATTAGTAAAAGAAATCTTTCATTTTTTGCTATTTATAAAAAATTTGATTATTTATAGCACAATTTTAAATTTTGTTTATTTCAAAACTATTATTTTCTTTAATAGAAAATTAGATACAATTTTTTTATTTAATAGAATATCCTTTAAACCGTTATGAAGCTCTCGTTACTTACAGCATCATATATTTCAACTAGAAATATGGTTACGACAATGGAGGATAATGGTCAATGAGCAAAAATGCGTACATATAACATTCACTTTGCGCCGGGAATCTTGCCCTCCTATTACAATCAATAATCAAATAATTCCTCAACAATCGCATGTTAAATATCTCGGTATACATCTGGATCGGCGATTAACGTGGAAATGCCATAAAGAGGCAAAATTAACTCAAATGAAACTAAAAGCCATTCAAATTCATTGGCTTATTGGAAGAAATTCTGTCTTTAGTCTCGATTGCAAGCTTCTATTTTACAACTCTATCTTAAAGCCTATCTGGTGCTACGGTATTCAACTATGGGGCACTGCCTCGGCCTCTAATATCGACAAAATTCAAAGGCGCCAAAATAATTTTTTAAAAATGTACTATTTATAGGAAAATTTTGTAAAAATTTACTTCTTATAGGAAATTTTGTAAAAATTTAGTTTTTATAGGAAATTTTGCAAAAATTTACTATTTATAGGAAAAATTTACTATTTAAAGGAAATTTTGCATAAATTTACTTTTTATAGGAAATTTTGTATTAATTTAGGATTTTTTTTTTATAAATTTTTTTTTTTACTATTTATAGGAAATTTTGTAAAATTTATAAGATTTTTTTTTCAAATTGCTACTAATTATTTACTAAAATAGTTTTATTTAGTCCATTTAAATTTATGAAATCTTCAATGCACGAAATAATTCTTTCCATACTCTGAAACAAATTTATACATTCTACAAACAAATACTTACACATGAGCATACACTTATGTGTGTATACATATGTGTTCTTTGTATCCTAATACCTTTTAAATGTTATACAAGCAAAAAAAAAAAAACAAAAATGGAAATACTTACATAGATTTCTTCTGATCTAGTTCCATTTAGCATCGAAGTACAAGAAACAATCTGCACATGAAATGCTTTTTTTGTGCCAAGATACAACATACAACATTAAGATATCAAGTGCTGTAGTTGCTGGTTGTTATACCATATTATAATCATCGAATTGCTTAGCTAGCAAGATACTTAAAGTTTAGAATGAGAATGATCGTTGTAGTCGTCATCGATGTTGTTTAGTGTGGCTGATAAGTTTAGTGTCTTTTTTTTTTTTTATTTCACTCTATAGACTTTTTAATTTTTAGAGTGTTTGTTTGGTGTTTGGGTGATTAGAGTATTAGTGGCAACATAATTTATTTTTACTACCATTTCTTAACACTACAGACACTTGTTTGTTTCTAGCCAGCCCTCTGTTATGGCCCGTACCCGTATTATTGAGAGAAGTATAGTGTAAATCTTTTGCATTTATTTTAAGGTTTAAATTGAGAAGAATACACTCGAAAGAGACCTGATGGTAAGCGGGAGAAGGAGAAGCCTAAAATATGAAATTTATACAAAAGGGTGCTGAAGATAGTAAAATTTGTGCTTAAAATAGCTATTAATCATACTTTTGCCAAAATTGCTAATAATTTTTACAGTAACATCACGTGAGCCCTAAAAATAAAATAGGCTACTTATTTTTTCGATAGGGGCAGGGGAATTGGTACTTCGCCAATAGGATGCCAATATAAGATATCGCATACCTTAAGAACCGCGGCACTCATTTTGTTGAACATTTGGTAGTTAGATGTTCTGAGCCCCAAAATTTGAATCAAATAGCAGCGGGGGAAGTGGTACCCCCCATAGGACGCCAATGTTTAATATCGCCTTTCTTAAGAAATGTAATAGTGAGAATGTTCAAACTTTGTAGAAGTCACTCTAATGGTTTTGAAAATAAAAATAAAGCGGGTAGGCGCAGGGGCGGAAATACCTCCTATAGGATGCATATATTAAATATCGCTCAACTGAAGAACTATTAAAGGGAGAGTCTTCAAACGTGTTAAGAGCAGTGTAGCGAAGCGCACCGGGTTACGGTAGTCACATATAAAGCTAAGATCCCACTATCGGCGCAATGTACCAATTTTTGTCTTATTTCATGTGCCGATAGTGTGAACGGTGAATATTTTTTAATGTGCGACAATCTGTGCCGAAATTGTGCTGACTGTGGACAATCAAAATTAACCTTGATGCGCCGATAATGTGAACACTCTTTTGCACAATTTGGAGCAATCAAATTGTTTAATATGTACCGATTTTTATCGGCCACTTGTGTGCCGATCACAGTCGCCAATCAACGCCGATACAAGGGATGGCAAAACGAAATTTTTAAAGTGCACCAACTGGCTATTAAAATTTTACTTTTTTGAGCTTAATTGTACCAAAATTACATTTGTTTTATCTATTATTTATGTATTAAAAAGTTAAATAGTACATTTGTACTGTTTAATGAAAGAAAACAATTTGCTTTAACGCAAACATTGCAGTTGTATCGATGTTGCCATCCCTGCTTTGTAAACATATGTTTACAGAACAACAATTACAAAAACAAAAAAAAAAACAAAACAAGTGCAGTAAGCTTGAATAAAATTGAATACATTTTTAATTTTATATTAATATATTATTTAAAATTGCTAGGAAACTAATAATGGAATATTCAGACGGAGAATTTTGCGAATTTTTAAAGTAAAATTATGTCGCCAACAAACAAATAAACCAAAACATACAAATGATTAAATTGGCCCAAATAACACGATAGTGTGACCGCATTGTACCGATTATTGTTGCAATTGAGTTTTGGCTGATATGAACCGAAAAAAATTCTCACAATATGCGACGATAATGAGACCACCCAAGAATAAACTGTGCAATGTTTTTTAATGTGCGCCGATACAGCACAATAAAAATCGTCACAGATTGTGCTCTTTGAGCCGATAGTGGGATCTTAGCTTAAAAGAAAAAGCAAAATTTTATGAAACTCGTTATACAAACAAATTTTTGTAATTCCATAGAAATGGCAAAATTTGCTATTAAAAGCAAAATTTCATAAAACCCCATTGAAAAAATTAAAAATTTTATATTATTGTTTTGAATTGTAATATCTAACATCATTTGTTATAAATACCAATAATTGCTATTAATATAAAAATAGCAAAATCTTATAAAATTAGCTTTAAGAAGCAGAATTTTACAAGTTCAACTACAAATTGGACAATTTCGTACAAAATTTCGCAAACTATGCTATAAACAGCAAAAAGCTTTATTGAAAGAAGAAAAAATTTGCAAAATCTACTATAAAGAGCAATATTTCATGAATTTGCTACTAATAGCAATGATTTGCTGTAAATAGTAAGTTTTCATAAGATTTGGTATACAAATTCAAATTTTACTATAAATAGCAAGATTTATAAATTAACTATTATAAACAATATCTAAAAAAACTTGATATTAAAAGCCAATATTTATAAAATTTCCTATAAATAGCATTATTTCCTAAAATCCGCAATAATATAAATTTTTAATAAAGTCTGGTAAAAACAAAATAATTTTTTAAGTAGCAATATTAAACCAAATGTTTCTACAACTATTTGAATTTCACATTGCGGGCCATTAGTAACAAAGTGTAAAAAAAAATTATAAATAGCAAAATTTCATAAAACTTGCTATACACATCGAAATATCATAAAATTTTCCAGTAATTGGCAAAAATCTTAAAAAATCTGGTATAAATAACAAAATTTTTAAAAGCTATATATTGCAATATTTTGGAAAATTTGCTATTGAAAGTAAAGTTTTTAAAAAATGCTATTGATAGTAAAACTTTTTTATTAATAGCAACAATTTGAAACATTAATTGCTATTAATCGCAAAATATTGCAAATTTACTATAAATACCAAATTAACCAATAATTTCTTATAAAGAGTAAAATTTTCGCAAAATTTGCTATAAACAATAAAATATCATAAAATTTTCTGCTGATAACAAAAATCTCATAAAATTTATATAAACAACAAAATTTTGAAAAACTTGCTATTTATAGCAAAATTTTGAAAATTTTGAAAATTTTGCTATAAGTGATATAATTTGCTATTAAAACCAACATTTTGAAACATTTGCTATAAAATGTAACATACCGAAAAAATTTTTATACATACCAGAATCTTCACAAAATTTGCTATTAACAACAAAATATCATAAAATTTTCTGTAAAATGTCATTAAATCCGCTATAAACATCAAAATGTTGAATAACTAGCTATTTATAGCAATAATTTAAGAAAATATACTATTTCAAGTAACATTTTAAAAAATTTGCTTTTTATAGCATATTTTTTAAAATTTGTTATTAGAAGCAACATTTTAAAAAACTTGTTATTATTAGCAAAATTTTGAAAAATTTGCTATTAATAGCAACATTTTGAAAAATTTGCTATTAAAACCAAAATTTTGAAAAATTTGCTAATAATACCAACATTTTGAAAAATTTGCTATTAATAACAACATTTTGAAAAATTTGCTATTAAAAGCATAATTTTAAAAAATTTGTTTTAATAGCAACATTTTGACAAATTTGTTTTAATAGCAACATTTTGACAAATTTACTATTAATAGCAATATTTTGAAAAATTTACTATTTAAATTAACATTTTTACAAATTTGGTTTTAATAGCAACATTTTGACAAATTGCTTTTAATAGCAAATTTTTCAAAATATTGCTATTAATAATATTTTGAAAAATTTCCTATTAAAAGCAACATTTTAAAAAATTTGCTATTAATACCAACATTTTGAAAAATTTGCTATTAATAGCAACATTTTGAAAAATTTGCTATTAAAAGCATCATTTTAAAAAATTTGTTTTAATAGCAACATTTTGACAAATTTGCTATTAATAGCAATATTTAAAAAAATTTGCTATTAAAAGCAACATTTGGTTTTAATAGCAACATTTTGAAAAATTTGGTTTTAAGCAACATTTTGACAAATTTGCTATTAATAGCATTATTTTGAAAAATTTCCTATTAAAAGCAAAATTTTGAAACATTTGGTTTAAATAGCAACAATTTTGAAAATTTAAAGTAACATTTTGCAAAATTTGCTATTAATCGCAAAATCTTACATACCATATACATATGTAAGTACCAAAATCTTCCAACCTTTTGTTTTAAAAAGTAAAATGTTCGTATAATTCGCTAGTAAGAGCAACATTTTATAAGAGTTAAAACAATTAAATAATTAGTATTGTTGTTATTTTGTTGAACTATTTATGGTTTTTAAACCAAATTTTTAATATTTTTAATTAGGCTTAAGTTCATGAAATTTAATTTTTCATTAAATTATTTTTATGAAGAAAGGAATTTTACAACATGAAAATTAATTAAAATTGTTATTGATAATCTTTCATTCTTGACGTGGCTGGGGCTCGAACCCCGGCCGGAAGGTTACCATGACATGTTTCGAATGCAACCAGTCAATCTCCTCAGATGGATTTGCCGTCTTACACTCGCAGCCATCGACGACTGCTGACGTCAATAGTCAAACATCAATCCTTAAACCAAATTGTATTCTAACATTTGGTAGATCGAAATTTGCTTTCCTGAATGATTATCCATTTCAATTGATTTTACATGTTTTTTCCTTACTTCTGTTTTTCGTACTTTTGTCAAGAATTTTTCTTGAAGTCCAAGTACATTTTTTGTTTCTTCATTTTGTCTTTTTCTTTTCTGTTGACCTTTTTCAGCACAACTTGAAGGACAAATGTACACATAGAGCTCGTGCCTTAGCTTTAACAATAATTAGTATTGTGGTTATTTTGTTGAACTATTTATGGTTTTTAAACCAAATTTTTAATATTTTTAATTAGGCTTAAGTTCATGAAATTTAATTTTTCATTAAATTATTTTTATGAAGAAAGGAATTTTACAACATGAAAATTAATTAAAATTTATTGATAATTTTTCATTCTTGACTCAATCTGGGCTCGAACCCAGGTGTTTACGGACAGGGTTCGGGCCCAGATTGAGTCAAGAATGAAAAATTATCAATAAATTTTAATGAATTTTCATGTTGTAAAATTCCTTTCTTCATAAAAATAATTTAATGAAAATTAAATTTAATGAACTTAAGCCTAATTAAAAATATTAAAAAAATTTGGATTAAAAACCATAAATAGTTCAATAAAATAACCACAATACTAATAATTGTTAAAGCTAAGGCACGAGCTCTATGTTTGCATTTGTCCTTCAAGTTGTGCTGAAAAGGTCAACAAGAAAAAGAAAGACAAAAAAATGAAAAAACAAAAAAAAAATATGTACTTTGAACTTCAAGAAGAATTCTTGACAAATGTACGAAAAAACAGAAGTAAAGGAATAACATGTTAAAATAAATTAAAATAGATAATCATTTAAAGCAAATTTCGATCTACCAAAGGTTGAATACAATTTGGTTTAAGGATTGATGTTTGACTAATGACGTCAGCAGTCGTCAATGGCTGCGAGTGTTAAACGGCAAGCCCTCTGAGGAGATTGAGTGGTTGCAATCGAAACATGTCAGGGTAACCTGTCCGTAAACACCTGGGTTCGAGCCCAGATTGAGTCAAGAATGAAAAATTATCAATAAATTTTAATGAATTTTCATGTTGTAAAATTCCTTTCTTCATAAAAATAATTTAATGAAAATTAAATTTAATGAACTTAAGCCTAATTAAAAATATTAAAAAAATTTGGATTAAAAACCATAAATAGTTCAATAAAATAACCACAATACTAATAATTGTTAAAGCTAAGGCACGAGCTCTATGTTTGCATTTGTCCTTCAAGTTGTGCTGAAAAGGTCAACAAGAAAAAGAAAGACAAAAAAATGAAAAAACAAAAAAATATGTACTTTGAACTTCAAGAAGAATTCTTGACAAAAGTACGAAAAAACAGAAGTAAAGGAATAACATGTTAAAATAAATTAAAATAGATAATCATTCAAAGCAAATTTCGATCTACCAAAGGTTGAATACAATTTGGTTTAAGGATTGACGTTTGACTAATGACGTCAGCAGTCGTCAATGGCTGCGAGTGTTAAACGGCAAGCCCTCTGAGGAGATTGAGTGGTTGCAATCGAAACATGTCAGGGTAACCTGTCCGTAAACACCTGGGTTCGAGCCCAGATTGAGTCAAGAATGAAAAATTATCAATAAATTTTAATGAATTTTCATGTTGTAAAATTCCTTTCTTCATAAAAATAATTTAATGAAAATTAAATTTAATGAACTTAAGCCTAATTAAAAATATTAAAAAAAATTTGGATTAAAAACCATAAATAGTTCAATAAAATAACCACAATACTAATAGTTATTGATAATCTTTCATTCTTGACGTGGCTGGGGCTCGAACCCCGGCCGGCAGGTTACCATGACATGTTTCGATTGCAACCACTCAATCTCCTTAGATGGATTTGCCGTCTTACACTTATCAATAACAATTTTAATTAATTTTCATGTTGTAAAATTCCTTTCTTCATAAAAATAATTTCATGAAAAATTAAATTTCATGAACTTAAGCCTAATTAAAAATATTAAAAATTTGGTTAAAAAAATTGTTGTATAAATATCAAAATTTTACACATTTTTCGTAAAATCTTTCATAAGAAAAATAAAGATTAAAAATGTTTATAGAGTTTCTTCTAGATAGCAAATTTTTTATCTAGAAGAAAATTTTTTTTTTTTTTTTTTTTTTGGCAAAATCTACTATTTTAAGTAAATTTTGCACACAACTCTAAACCAATTTACTGACTTTATTTTCTTGAGTGTCTTAAGCTAAATACTTTTAATAGGTGCTAAGAGGAAACATTTAGTTTTGTTAAATAGTTTTGGACGAGTTGTGGACTTCCCCTTGTGATGTCAGTGTTTTGTGTTTCTATTTCTAACTATTGCCGAATGGTCAATATAATCAATTGAAAGATTTTTCTTGCAATATGATTTCGTTTGGGAAAGGTGTGGTTTCGTTTTTCAGCTTTTCTCGTAACGTTTTCATTTATAATTGAAAATAAATTTCAAAGTAAATAAGTTAAATGGGATGTTGATTGAAATTGATTTATTGAAAATTGTTTGTTGCTGTTTGTGCTGCTGTAGTTTTAATACGATTTGGTGTTAAGAAAGAAGTCTATTCAGTTTTTCATTAAAAATTAAAAAAAAAAAAAATAATAAACTCGTATCTTTTCTTGAGCAGTAACCATGGAAAAATAGTTGTAAATGGTTTTAATGGGTAACGATTTGGGGTTTGGGATTTTTAACTTCTAAGTTTTCGTTTATAAATTAAAATGTTACATGTGGTGTTTAGTTTGAAGTTTTTGGTTTCTGATTATATTTATGTATTCTAGTTTCTATATAATTTATATGTAATTTACTTTATATTATTTTAAAATTTTTTTTGTAATGTTTTTTACAAAAATTTTTTTTTTTGTTCTTTTTTATACCCTCCACTAGTGGTGAATGATGGGGAGACTTAGTTTGTTATTCCGTGTGACACTTTTTTAGTATTATTCTAAGATCCCATAAGGTATTTTTATTTAGGATCCTTGAGTAATTCCAAGGTGATTTAGTCATATCCATCTGTCTGTCCGTCTGTTAAAATCACGCTAACTTTTGACTCAAGAGCAATGAACAATATAAGCCACTTATTCACACTTACTGGAAGATCGGTCCACAATTTGCCAAAGGTCCTACATAAATCCCATTTGTGTAATCATTTTAATATAGGCATATAGGCATATTATATAGGCCGTAGCAAATAAAGATATTGTGGTAAAATTTTGCACTACCAATTGTATTCCATAAAGAGTCGACTCCTGAAACAGTGTTACTATCGGAAGAGGGTATCAGAGATTCGGCACTGCCGAATAAAGCACTCTTGTTTAATGATAATAATAATTGATTTTTTTTTTCTTTGCAGATTACCAATTAGTTAAGGTAAGTTTTTTTTAATCAATATTATATTTTTTTATTTACGTTAGTTTTTTGTGCCTGTTAACATCGCGTGAGATTTATTGATAAAATTCTAAAACAAATTTGTTTGATAACAATTTTATTTGAAAGTAATTGGTTTTTTATAAATATTTCAATCAAAAAATGTATGTTGTTTTGGCAATAAATTTGTTGCAATTCGGACCGTTCTTTTATATGTTTTATATGTGTATGTATTTTATATGTGTAAATAGTTACTAAGAACTCGCCAATGAATTACTGGGTGTTTTTTTAACCCGATAGAATTTAAATAAGTTAAAAAAATAACACAAAAAATCAAATGTTTATCAAAAACTTTTGTTTTACCATCTATACACAGAAAAAAATAATTTTCATATTTGAATACGAAATTCGCATATTTGAGAAAAAAAAAATTTTTAAATTTTCTGCGATGAAAATTTTTGCGTTATTGATAAAAAAAGTTTGTAGGTATAGTTATTGAATTTTTAGTCAACAACCAAGTTTATTGAGCCAATAAAAAAAGTTGTAGCCCAAATTAATTTTTTTCGACAAAATGTTTACGTGATTTGTTAAAATAAATTGTTGAAAATGTTGAATAAATCAAACAAAATGTTTGTCGAATATATTTATTAATGATGATGTGCCTAATTCTCAATTTTTTTTCTTTTTAAATAAATACACTAAAATTTATTATAGGGGGATAAGCTAGTTCCTATGTACATTTCTCTGGTTGCTAAGGCCAGATCATCAGGAAACCTTTTTCCAAAGACATTGGCAAAACTAAGTATATTATACAACTAAAACTGTAAAGCGAATGAGACTTTACAAATGGAAAAGAGTTGTAAAAAAATACTGTATTTACTTTGATTCAAATTTTTTTTTTATTGAATATTATTAATCCTGCCCTGGATAATACGCTCTGTTGTGCATTTATTTAACACTATTATCATCACTAGTACATTCCCTATGGAATGGAAGTATGCCAAGGTCATTCCTGTCCCAAAGACAGGATGCGAATATCGCCCAATTTCAATTCTACCTTACCTATCCAAAGTTTTTGAACAACTGCTTTAGCTCCAGATATTTAAATATGTTACAGAGGAAAACTTACTAACTGAGCGCCAATCGGGCTTTAGGCCTCAGCATAGCTGTGTGACAGCTCTAACTGATGTTGTTGAAGAGATTAGGGGTAACTTAGATACTGGAAAAATATCGATGTTGGTACTACTTGACCACTCAAAAGCTTTCGACTCGGTTGACCATTCTATACTGTGCTTGAAACTATCGAAAATATTCAATTTTTCTACAACTGCTGTTAAGTTAATCTTATCGTATTTAACGGATAGACTGCAGAGCGTTTCATATGATGGACTTGTTTCATATCCTTTATGTGTTGTAAGAGGTGTTCCACAGGGTTCCATCCTTGGACCATTATTATTCTCATTGTATGCAAATGACATACCGCAGCAACTTAAGTATTCCAGTATACAAATGTATGCTGATGATATTCAAATTTACCTGAGTAGTTCCAAGGCATCTATTACCTCTTGCGTAAATGATCTGAATACTGATCTTAATAGTATTTTTCTCTGGGCGTCAGCAAATGGGTTGCGTCTTAACCCAAATAGGTCTAAACGCCTAATAATTTGTAAAAAATCTGTCAAAATTGAATCTCAAATTGATATCTTCCTTGGAGGTACAAAAATTGATATAGTTAGTTCCGTCATATTAATAGGACATGTGGCAGAGTATATTGTATGCTAAGGAGCTTATGGACTATACAGTATTATACACCTCTAAAAATACGTCTACTTCTTGCGAAAACGTATATAAAGGGTTGATTTTGAATAAAACACAAACTATTTAGGAAATTATTGTAATTTTATTTTATTATGATATATTGGTATTACTCAATTATGTGTGGAACAAAATATCGGCCAAATGGGCGCCGCGACCACGGCGGCACACCTCCATCCGATGGTCCAAATTTTCGATGACCCTGAGGCATAATGGAGGTTCTATGCCGTTAATGTGCCGAATTATCTTATCCTTTAGCTCTTGAATTGTTGCTGGCTTATCGACGTACACCTTTTCTTTCAAATATCCCCAAAGAAAAAAGTCCAACGGTGTCAAATCACATGATCTTGGCGGCCAATTGACATCGCCATTACGTGAGATAACACGGCCATTGAATTTGTTGCGCAAAAGAGCCATTGTTTCGTTAGCTGTGTGGCAAGTGGCACCGTCCTGCTGAAACCACATATCGTCCACATCCATATCTTCCAATTCGGGCCATAAAAAGGTTCTTATCATCTCACGATAGCGAACACCATTCACAGTAACTGCCTGACCGGCCTCATTTTGGAAAAAATACGGCCCGATGATGCCGCCAGCCCATAAACCGCACCAAACAGTCACTCTTTGTGGGTGCATTGGTTTTTCGACAATCACTCTTGGATTCTCATTCGCCCAAATGCGGCAATTCTGTTTATTGACAAATCCACTGAGGTGAAAATGTGCCTCATCACTGAAGATGATTTTCTTCGAAAATTTATCATCCACTGTTGCCATTTCTGCCCATTGCTGGATTGCGTATCTCTCCATGGTTCAAATTGAGTAAGTCTGAAATAGAGAAATGTCAAATAAAATTCGGAAAAAAACTTGGCGTTTAGGTGTGGTTCACATTCAACATCGGCCCTTACAATTTAAGCACCCTTTATTACCCACTCTTTTATATTCATCTGAGGTTTTTTATGGTTGTAATTCAAAGGATACATTGAAACTCAAAACTACTTTTAATAACGTTGTACGCTATATTTACGGCCTTAAAAAATTTGATCACATATCTCAGTATTCTACTCGTATTTTCGGTATGACATTTGATAACTATTTAATGCAAAAAAATCTTGTTCTGCTACACAAAATTGTTATGACAAAAATGCCGAGATACTTTTTTGTCCGCCTACAGTTTAATAGATCATCGAGGGGTAATGGCATCATCCAATTTCGGCATTCTGATACGGCATCTGAAAGGCAGTTTTTTATTTTAACAATTCGTCTCTGGAACCAAATCCCTGCTTATATTCAAAATACTAGCAACGCAATTAAATTTAAAAATTTACTCTCGCAATTGTATGGTAATATACTGTAACTTTTTCAATCTTTTAACTTATATTTTTATTTCTATTTTATTTTTTATTAATATTTTTATTTACTCTTTTATGATTATTTTAATTTTTTTTTATTATTTAAATTTATTTAAATTGTTTAAATTTTTAATAATCATTGTCCAATTTGTAATCACATTATGTAACAAGTCTGATTCTAATACTCTAAATTACAAGATATTATGTCTTGTTGTATGAGAAACCCATATTCGAAATAAATAAAATAAAATAAAATAAAAAAAAAAAAATAAAAAAAAAAATGTAGAAATATTTAATTATTTCATTATTAAGTAAGTTTTATTGAATGCTATTATGCAAAGTGTAAATTTGATAAATTTTTTCATTGAATCAAACAAAAAGTTTATTGACCTAAAATTTTATTTTCAACAAACTGTGTTGTTAAAAATTTTCTTGAGATATTTTTTTCTGTATATATATAAAAAAAAGTTGCATTGTGTTAGTAATTGGTGTTCTATGTAATGCGTGAACCGATTTTGTTTCTGTTCACGTAGAAGGGGACGTCAATACCAATGTTTTTATGTATCAACGGTCTTCAAATGTGTTTTGGCTCATGAGTTATAGCCATTTTACTGAACACTGCATTCATTCCGAAACATGTATATATTTTGCATGAAAATTTTTCGAATTTGACTTAATATTTTGAAAAACTGAAATTCAATTAGTTTTTAAATTCATTACAATTCGATTTTAGTCAAACCATTACTTTAATTTAGCTACTTAGGTATTTCAAATCACATCTTCATAAGTTATAGCCATATAAGTGAACACTGCATTCATTTCGAAACATGTATTTTTTCGTGCATGAAAATATAAGTAATATTTTGAGAAACTGCTAGATGGTGGTCGCACAGCACATTCTGCTTTGAAATTGCCATTGAGTTACCAAGTTAATGAAACTCCCACATGTAACGTTTTAACCTTTGTCCAGCGGAAGAATTTTACAACGTTAAAAGGCGGTATGGGTACAATTGTACCCTTATATACTTAACACGATATGTATGGCTTTTCCTATTAATATAATTAAATTATTCTGTTCTTATTTAATAAACAAATGATAGAACAGGCCCGTGGCTAAAAAAAACTTATTTTACGTACACATGTATACATTTTTTGCAATTCCAATCAGATATGTTTGACGTTTGGTCAGTACATACTATGTAAACAAAACTCTTATTTTGTTTGCATTGTTGTTGTTGCACCAGTGCTGTCACCTTATACATATAAATACACTTGAATAGTACTTTGTTGTGATAACATACAAAGATGGGAATACCCGTTAAGTAAAAACAAGTAGTAGAAAAATTTAATAGCAAAAAATCAAACTCTCACATTAGTATCAGTGTGTCTTATTGACTTGCGTGCGTTGTAAGAAGATATTTCGGTAAATTATTTTGATTTCTTACTATGAGTGGTATTGAAACGGAACAACGCAACCGCGTTTGTAGGTAACCGTGATATCATCAATTACTTTTTTTAGTATATTGTTATATAAAGAAATTTTTACAAAAGATTTACATCCGATTAAACAAGGCAACTAATTGAACATTCTGATGATGAAGAAGATCCCTTTGTTGCATCCGACGACGACTCTTATTTTCCACGTGTAGATAATGACGAAGAGTCAGATGTTGAACCTGAAATTATAATAGAAGCTGGAGAAGAATATGACTCAGATGAAAGTGCTGAATATGAACTGGTAACTCCAAATATAGGCAGTGTTTTGATCGGTAAAGATGGAACAAAGTGGTATAGTGAACCAATGCCTAGCGCACAAACCAAATCGCGTAACGTTTTGCGTCAAAAAGGTGGACCTGCATTTAAAAGTATTCTGTTTACAGAAAGAGATCTTTTCAAGCACATTATAACTCCTGAAATGTGTGACATTATGATTATGAGTTTATGATTCTAATTCTTCTGCGCAGTCATCTCAAAAGGTCTTTCATTTTTGGGTATTCTAATTGCAGCTGGTGTACAAAGAGATAACAGAACCAACCTGGATGATATGTGGAATGCAGATGCTTTACCTCTTGTACATGCAGCAATGTCTCGAGACCGCTTCAAGATGATGCTAAGATTTTTCCGATTCGACAACGAAAATACGCGTGCAACGCGAATACAAGAAGATAAAGCTGCACCAATTCGGGATATCTGGACAATGATGAACAAAAATTTAGAGAATGCGTACAAACCATATGAGTGTATCACAGTAGACGAACAATTATTTCCTTTTAGAGGCCATACCAAATTTACTCAGTATATACCTTCTAAGCCGGCTAAGTATGGCATAAAAATATTCTGGGCTTGTGATTCATCAAATTCCTATCCATTACATGGTCAAATTTATACCGGAAAGCCGAAAGACGGTCCAAGACAAACAAATATTGGTGAACGAACTGTGCTGGACTTAGTTCAACTGTATAAGGGCTCTGGAAGGAATGTTGTTACAGATAATTTTTTCACATCCTTACAATTGGGCAAGGTCTTAAGTTCTTGGAACATGAGTTTAGTTAGTACAGTAAGAAAAAATAAAAAATTTTTACCCAGCAATATGCAGCCAGCAAAGGAAAGGCCTATCAACTCCACCAACTTTGCTTATAACAGTGATGCCACAATCTGTTCATACGTGCCAAAAAAGTAGAAAACACGGATGCTGCTAAGCCAGAAATTATAAAATATTATAATAAAACAAAAGGTGGAGTAGATGTCATGGACAAAATGTTGGGCGAATACACAATAATGCCTCTAGCATTATTTTATAACATGGTTGACGTTGCTGCTTTGGCCTCATATATATTATATAGAAGCCACCACCCAAACAGTTTATCAAAAGATCAACGACGAAAGTTCTTGAAGATCTTTCAAAACACCTATGTATGCAATCAGTCAAAGACCGTAGTGGCAACAAACTTATAACGGGTAAATATTTTATTCGAAGTGCTATAGAAATGGTACTTGGACGACCTATAGTGGCAGCACAAAGTCCAGAAATTGGTTCCAAAGTACCCTTTGGTAGACGGGGAGCATCAACGGTGGTTGGAAGATGTTATGTTTGTCAATGTGAGACACGCAAACAACGTAAAACTAGAAAGGCGTGTGCAATCTGCTTGAAATCGTGTGCGATGAACACTCTATTTAAAGTACCACGTGTTTTTCATGCAAGGAAACACCTTAAAAATTTATTGTTATTTCCTAAATATTTGGTCATATAGTGTGTATTCGTTTGTTCTTTTCAAATAAAACTAATAAAAATAACTCTGCTTGATTTTCTTGTTTTTTTCTTACGACTTATATGAAGGTACAATTGTACCCCTTCAGCCTTTTAGGGATATCAAGTCAAAAAAGACTTATTTCGGTATGATATAATCAAAATCCTTTTTTTTAAACATCAAATATGTTATACGCAATAAAAGTTTAGAGATGTCAGAAAATTTTAGATATCTAGTATTAACAAAAAAAAAGTTATTGCAATTTAAAAACGAAAAAGGTACAATTGTACCTCTTCCACCGGACAAAGGTTAAAAACATCTGGAACGGCAAAATTGGTGAAACGTTGCGGTATCATCATTTGGGATGAATGAATTATTTGGTGCCTTGATTTTATTGTCAGGCGATTTTAGGTAAACGTTGCCGTCATTCCTAGATCGACAGCTGCCGATGAAAGTAACGCTTGCTTAAAGTCTTCATGCTTATGGAGATTTGTAAAAACATTGAATCTCACTACTAACGTTCATGTTCAGTTGCAGAATGATCCATCTGCTAATAAGTTCTCTAAACAATTCCTGAAAATTGGGAATGGTGCAATGCCTGTTAATGACACTGGATTGCTAAAAGATTTCGTACAATCAAAAGAGGAATTGATTGAACGTGTGCCCCTAGCATAGCACAAAAATAGACATGCCGTACATGGTTGAATGACAGAGCAATTTTTAGCGGCAAAGAACAAAGATGTTAGTGAATTAAATATGGCTATACAATCAAAGATTCCTGGCGAATTGTAAAGTGAATTATCCAACAGAATTTTTGAATTCGTGAGGATTGCCTCCGCATAATCTCAAATTTAAAGTTGGAGTCACTATTATTATGCTTCGCAATATCAATCAACCCCGTTTGTGCAATGGCACAAGACTTGCTATTATTATTATGTAATTGAAGCTACTATTTTAACTGGAAAATTCAAAGGCGCAGATGTTTTCATTCCACGCATCCCAATGATTCCGTCTGATATGCCATTTGAATTCAAACAACTTCAGTTTCCTGTTCGGCTTGAGTTTGCGGCTACTATTAATAAGGCGCAAGGCCAATCATTAGGAATTTGTGGAGCGAATTTGGAGGATCCAGTTTTCTCACATGTTGTATGTAGCCTGTTCGCGCGTTGGCAAACCATCGGTTTTGTATATTTTCACCGAAAATGGAAAAACAAGAAATGTTGTTTACCACAGAGCATTACAATCAAAACAATTTATCACTGAATTAAATGAATTCGAATTGATTTCTTTTTTTTTCACTACGATGTGTGCAGGGGTTCGCTAGATTTGATATAATTTCGGGCACATGGGCATCGCTGCTATGCTTGATGAAGTTCATTCTAGACGCCCATTTTTGTGGCACTTTGTTGCGCACTTTTGATCGTAACACGACCAATGTTGGCCTCCAAGGCGCTACTTGTTGCTTGCTTATTAGCACAAGCAAGTCACTTCGGGAGGTATTAAACCGCACGTAGAGGCCAAAACACTGGACCTATCTCAATAAGTCGATGGTTCGGAAACCGTATGGCACGTAGCGCTATCCTGTTGAAATACAATCTCGCCCAGATCAATGTCATCCATATTAAAAAAAAAAACGAGCATTGTGCAAACGATGAATTTTTCTGTTTGCAATAGGGTTATTCGGTTTTTGTACAAACCCGTTTAGATAGACAATTATGAAGGCGATAAAATTCACGAAGTCATCTAGAAGTGAGTCTATGGATGATGATTTGCCAGAGTATACTAATCATAAATTTTAAAAATTGAGCACAGCATGACAGTTTGTACGACACCTAATCAATCCTTTTGTAAGTACTATCCACCTTTAAAAAACACCATAACATAACATGTTCGGAGGCAACAATAACATGGTTGCGGCTTCTTGATAGAGGACTAATTTAACCATAATATGGTTGTCGGTCACAAAAATATTGTAAAGTTAAACATAATCCCCCGTTTTTATAAACGATTATTAAATTGAACAAGCGTTTATTTAGGAGAATTTTCATACAAAGTTTGTTTTGTAACGTTTATTTAATTTAAAAATTTTTTATAAATACAGGCGTAAATGTTTAAAATTTTCTTTAAAAATAGTTTTGTTGGAAGTGACCATATATAAACATGTTTAAAATAATCCGAAAACGAGAACTTATGTAAAAGTGAGATAAAATTTATCTCAAACTGTGCTTAATTCAAGAATTTCTTAGTTGTTTTAATCTCGAATTCGTACTTGAAATAATTCGAAAGCGAGGTTAGATGCACTCTAGCCTAAACACTTACCTTAGAGACTATTATTATTTACTTACCCGTTACACATGTTTGTTTCAGTTTTGTTGTATTCATTTAAAGAAGAACTCTGAATTACAAGACACCCGCAGCGTTCCCGATATGGTTTTCGTAAATATTCTACTTTGAAAATTTGATGTATTAAACCAGATAATTTTAGCAAATAGAATTTGGGAATTTTTAATTTTTATTTAACTTTTTAAAGTAATGAAAATAATGTATGTTGTTCTAGATTTGTATTACAAAATTTTCAATAACGAAGTGGATAATTTGATACCATGCTTGTTTAAATATGTACAGTAATTTGGGCGTTAAGACTAAATCAGCTTTAATGTATTCTAAAAGTCCAAATTTTGAATATTTTTGTAAGCCTTTGAAATCGTATCAGGGCATTCTTTTCGAATTTGTCTAAAATTGTACGTTCTTTGGAACGAAACAATGATTTTTAGAAACCTCAGAGAAAATAATCCAAATGCGTTAAATGGCGCGATCTTAATACCTAAAGGAAGTCAAATGTGCCCAAACGGAACATGCTTTTTAGTTAACTTCTTCAAATAATTTGTAATTTAGGTTCGCATTTCATTGTTCTAGTCAATGTAATTTTTGTAAAAGTAAAAATAATTTTTGGCAAAATATTTTATGGAATTTCACTCTCTAGAAAAGCGAAAATTTTTCATAAAGACATACGTAAGTGTCATCAATAACAAAAATGTTTAGTGAGTCGAACTAAATAAAATTGTCTAAACAAAAGTGAATGCATTAGAAAACAAAATACCTCTTAAAGCACTTAACAGAAAATAAACTCCAAATGTTAAATATTTACATTTGATAAAAAAAAGTCTTTTGCCATCAATTGCATTAAGATAAAATGAAATAAAGAAAAGTTTTTGTTTGACACAGTTCGTTTCTTAAGTCTTTTGTTTTACATTGAACTAAGATGCAATAGACATTTATCCGAGTTGGCTTTTTCTCATTTTATTTTTATAAAATTTCACTTTCCTTTACTGAACGATGTAATTAGTACTCTTTTTTTTGGATTAATGGCCGATAAATTGTTCAATGGAAATAAATTAACATTTTAATGTTAGTTTAAAGAAATTGCAATTAAGTTCATTAACATTTTAAAGAAAAAAAAACCTGGTACAAGCTTAAATCAAAATAATTAGAGAAAGTATTTAATAGAAAGGAGTCTACAATTTACTTTATCAATGTTTTACTGTACATGCTCTGCAGGAAATTGGTGTCAATTGTTCCAATTGGCGGGTCCTGGAATTTGTGAAAATAGAACAACTACAAAAAGATACAACTTATGACCAGTGAAAGAAGAACCGATAATTTTACTGGTATATGAAGGACAAAAAGGTAGAAAAAGTAATGAATTACAGTACAGCCTTCAACGGTGGTGTGACACATTTTTTTGGGACTTTCGAAAATTTGGTTCTTAAATTTAGTTCTTGGACTCGTTTTATTGAAATAATACTACATGGTAGTAACCAGCACTAAACACATTCATTGAGCATATTTGTGTGACTGGTCAAATGGTGTCAATTGACCCTCTCCAATGACAACCCCATGTAAAAGTGGTAGGTCTTAAGGCTCAACCATAATATGCATAGCCTTGCTTAACCTACTGTCAAAAATTAACAAAAAGTCTCTCAAATGTATTTAAGAAAACAAAAACAAAATTAAAAACATTTGATTCCGTACGGAACGTGCGATTAGATTCGCACCGTGCTTAAGCAAATGACAATTTCATTAAACTTAGCAAAAATTGTCCTTAAAATCATTATGGTTTGCCTTATATAACTTACATATATTCGCTCATTCGCTTAAGCCAACTGAAGCACATTATGGTTGGGCCTTTATTCATACAATGTGTTAGAACTAGAACCGGTCTCTTCCACCAAAGACCAATCACGGGACAAGTTTGGTGTCAGTTCGCTTCCCTCTAGGGTGCATATAAAAATCATATAAAATACAATTGCTTTGCTAATGAAGAAATTTCTTAATATTTTTCGGTCGAAATAAATATTTACAAAAAACGGCTTTAATTCAAAATATGGTTTGTGTCTTAAATAGCTTATAAGGAGTTTTGGAAGGTCAAAATTCATCATACATTTTAAGGCTTCTTTTATGCTTTAGGACCAACATAACATCATTAGGGCGAACATTTGCTTTACTTATTTTATTAGCAAATCTACCTGAACATCGATTGCTTACCAAAGCTTTTTCTGAATGTTTCACAAAATTTCAACTTAATAGAGATGGTTTGTGAAATTCAGAAGTGATGATTTGGATATGGAAAAAAGCCTGCCTAGGTTGGCAAACAAAGTTGAAAAATGTTCAATTAAAGGTACTATGCGCGCTCGGAATTCGCGACAAGCCATTATCGCAACGGCCCATCGCATTGTAGTAACATTAAAACAGGCCAATGCAACCAACATTGCTATGGTGCTGAAGGAACTCACTAGAATTGGATACCCTACTACCACTAATGAGAACCTTCGCCCTCTCCTGCACGCGATCGAGAAGCTCCAAAATAGACTCTGAAAATAAATAAAAAAAGCTGCAAAAAAAAAACAATTTATCTAATAAATTGAAAAATAATTTCAACTCATTTAATTCATTTTTTCCCAGCAAAAAATATTGCTTGCTCGGAAGCAGCTTTATAAGGCAGAGTTTGATTGGATAGCGCGTTCGTTTTCTATGGAATATTAAGATTTTTGTAGGAAATTCCTCGCAAAGAAGGTCTGCTCGAAGAATTCAATGCACTTTTTTTCTAACTCATTGTCTTTCGTAATTGATTTTGGTAAGCTATAAATTTATGTAGGCACAATTAGAAGCAACAAGAATGCAATAATTATATATATACTAGCTGACTCGACAGACGTTGTCCTGTCCAAATTAGGAAAAATGTTTGCGTTCGATTTTTTAAATCCGTTAAAAAGATACGAACATTTGAAAGAAAAATTAGTCAAATCGATGGAGCCGTTTTCTAATTTTAGGTAAATCGAAAAAAGTGGACCATGGCGATGGTTTTAAAGAAAAAATCGTCCAAATCGGTCAAGCCGTTCTCAAGTTATGCGCTTAATAGAAAAAGTGGGTGCAAAAGTAGGCGTGGTACATTTTTGTTTCGATGAAAACGTAAAATGGATTGAAACGAAAATTTAAAAGAAAAATTAGTCAAATCGATGGAGCCGTTTTTTGATTTTAGGTAAATCGAAAAAAGTGTGCGGGGCAAAATTTTCATTCCGTAAAAACCTAAGTTCATCAAAATCGGCCCAGCCGTTTTGGAGTCCATATGTTACATACATACATACACACATCCTGTTTAATATATCGTTAGCTAAAATGCAAAAAGACGTAACTAACAAAAAATTCAAAATCGAGTTTTTGATTGATTATTATGAATGCTATAAAACTGCATGTCTTGACAAAATTTTACACTTCTGCGATCAAAAATTGCGCTTTTATTAACAAAAAACAAAGGGACGTAGCTACAAGTTTTTTTGTTTGATGTATGCAAAACGACGTAATTACACATTTTTTTTTCTCTAAGAAAATATAATGAAATGGTTTTCTTTGAAAATTGGTTGAAGAATCCCATGGACGACTTATCAATGCGTTTTTCTGACATGTTTATAGTTTTCACTTTACAAAGTTTTTTGCTTCTCCTTTAAAATTATATTTTTGTTAGTTACGTCTTTTTGCATTTTAGCTAACGATATATAGATTGATTCTAAATCAAGATTATTTTTTGCTGGGTTGCAAACACACATTCGCATAATTTTCTGCGCTCTCTAACATGAATACACTTATGATGCCGTACAGCACAACGCTTGTGTTTTCAAACGCATAACAGCAAAGGAATTAATTTGACTTCTTAGTGATCTGGTTGCAGGCTTCTAGTATGCTTGTATGTGTTCAGCATAATTAACTTTATGTACTTGTCTTAATTTTTCTAAAAGGGAATTTTAATTGCCGACCAGTGTTATTATTAATTATAATAAAGTTGTAGTTTTTTAATTGGTTCAGTTAAGACGAAATCCTGATCCTCTCAGTATCTTTACTAAACTTGTAACAAATTCTTGGTATTTCGCTGGTAGCTTATTGTTTTTGCAAATTTTATTTCAAGTTTTACAAAATATTGCTTTAACCTTTGGCAACCTGCAACGAAGGTTTAAAGCCAGTGCAAAATTTTCTTATTCGTAAAACGTTGCTTGTATCAAGAAAGCGCACTGTTTCCCTTTCTTGTAATTTTAAACCACAAAGTCATCTAGATTCTCATACTTCTGTTGAAATCGTAATAAAGATGAAGAAAGATCTTTGTACGCTTCGTATTTGTTAAGTTTTAGCCTGAATTTTTTATTTTCAGCATAATTTCAATATGTTCTTGTGAAAATTTTATGAATGTTATGTAAATATATTGTATTCCTTAACTTTATTTCTTCTGCTGTAATGTTGTATTCTTTTCTGACTTCTTTTTTGTAATTGGTAGCCTTGACGTGTTGGTATGTAAATTATTTTAAAGTTGATCTCTAAAATCAGGTTTTTTGTCTTGTCTATACAAAGTTTTAATAAATTTTATTCGTTTTTTTTTTTAAGTTGTAAAACTTGGAATATTTTGTTTCATTTTTGGGCAATAATTTGGTAATTATTTTCATTTAATGAATATTTTCGATAGATAAAAGTCTATTCATTTTTGAAATGATTGTAAAGAGTTTTAATGATGTGAAGTCTGTTTTCAGGTGATTGATTGACATCATTAAAATCTGTTGTCTAATGAAGGGCAAACATGAATGGAATTTATGGTAACTGAAGGCCAAAGATATTTGATTTCATGATTAAAGTAAAAACCGCGGTGTGTCCAACACCAAGTAGGCACAATGTCCCTGTTTCAAAAACACACGGGACAATTCTGTTACATAATTATATATGGACTATGATTTGTACCAGTGTGCAGTCTTTCGAAATAACATCGGTATGCTCTTCACCAACACAAGGCCAAAATAAGTTTTCTAGCAGCCGTAATTCGCTAAAGCTGAATCTCCATCGCTAAAAATCTGTTACGTGCATTGCTAAATTTGGCAATGGCATAAAAAGTTAATTCGCCGCAATTTTAGCTTTTAATAATATCGCTAAAATGTTTCCATTTTGTATTCTCCCAATGAAATAACGCCCAGGAAATAACCGCCAATGAAATAAACCCCAAAAATAGGAAATAACACCCAAAAGCAGTGAATGAAATAACATCGAAAAATAAATGAAGTAAACCCCAAAACGAAAACGAAACAACCCCCAATATTTGGAAGTTATTTCATATTATTTCAATGATGAAAATGAAATAACCCCCAATCAAGGACCGGATTTTACGAACGGAAAACACAAAATTAAATTTTATTTTTTAAATAAAAAATTTTTGTGTGTGAAAAAAAGAATATTGTTTTTCTGTGTTTAAAATTTAAACGAAAAAGAAAAAAAACATTTTCTTTGAAAACAAAATTTATAGTTTCAAAAAATAGCAAAAACTTTTTTTGTAAAAAAAAAACAAAAACTTTTTTTTTGTTGAAAAATATTTTTTAAAACGTTTTTTTTTAGAATTTTTTTTTTCTATGTATGTATTTTTCAAAAATGAAATATGTATGTATGTATTCTCAGAAACCTCTTCATAAATTTTATTGAAATTTGTTTTGAAGAATGAAATTTTTATGACAATGCTTAAATATAATTATTTTGTTTTTGTTTTTTTATGTTTTTAAGAAAACGTTTTATTTTAAAAACTTTATTTTATGTTTTTAAGAAAACGTTTTATTTCAAAAACTTTATTTTATTTATTTTTTTCGACAGCTTTTTTTTCAAAACTATTTTAGAAATTTTTTGTTTTCTGTAAAATGTAGAATTTTTTAAACTTGCACAATAAATATTTTTTTAGAAACAAAATAAAAAAACATTTTCCGATCCTTGCCCCCAATGAAATAAACCCCCATCAGCAACAAAAATGAAATTATGCCCAAAATTCATAAGTTCGTTTCACCAAGGATTTCATGAAGTCAATATGGACCAACAGCAAAGTCGCAAAATTATTGAAATGAATCGTGTGGAGGCCCGCAGACGTCTTTATCATAATAAGGATATATTCGGTTCAAAAATATTGCCGTAGTTATTTGACCCGCCCGTAGATCCTTGTAGCCCTGCTCTATTTTTGCAGTTCGGAAGAGAATTTGCCTTTTACGTTTGGCCTTTACAGAACTACCTCGGCTGTAGGAAATATCGCCCAAAGAAAAATGGCCCAAAAAAAAAATTAAAAATCGCCCAAATGAAGAATCGCCCAAAAGAACATGAAAAATGACCCAAAAAGTTATATATGAAATTTTGCCAAACAAAAACGAAAAAGGGCCTAAAAAAATGAAAAATGACCCAAAAAGCAAAAACGAATTTTTCCGAAAAAAAAATTAAAAATTACCCAATTTGCAAAAAAGTGGTTATTATTCATATTATTCATATAAATTTAGTTCCATACAAGTGTAAGTTTTATGTAAAAAATTGCATTCTATCTTCAACAGCTGCTCGGCAGTAAGGACAGTAATACCGGCTGCGCAAACTTCGCTAAGCTTCCCTGCATAGCCGGCCTTCGGCCGGGCGCAAGGATTTTCTCCTCTATGGTATAGCAAACACCGGCTTCGCTAACTAAAGCTTCTCTGTATAGCCGGCCTTCGGCCGGGCGCAAGGATTTTCTCCTCTATGGTAGAACAAGTACCGGTTGCGCTAAGTAAAGCTTCTAAAATCTGCCTTGTTTTCGAACGAAGGCCATATACGCAGAGAAGCTTTAGTTAGCGAAGCCGGTGTTTGTTATACCATAGAGGGGAAATCCTTGCGCCCGGCCGAAGGCCCGAAAAAATGGGCTATTTTTCATATAATATTTAAAAAACGAAAAATCACCCAATAATAACGAAAAAAAGCCCAAAAATTTTGGGTCACTTTTCATATGAATTAAGGCCCAATTTTACATGGAATTTTTTTGGGTGATTTTTCATTTTTTTTTTGGGCCATTTTTCTTTGGGCGATATTTCCTACAGCCAACTACACTGAAAGAAAAATGCTTCATATATTTAATGAATCATTTTCATAAAAAAGTTTTCCTTGGGTAAATGAAAATTTTCATTGTCTAAATGGAATTTCATAGGTTTGATGAAGTATTTTCGTTAAAATCGCTTCATTAGATTTCGTAATTACGTTAAAAATTTTCATTGGATATATGAAAACTTAAGTTTGTCTAAGTAAAACAAAAAATTTTAATTGGGAACACAAAAAATCAATAAACAAACATAACTATATTCATAAATTAATACAAAATTATAGTTTCCTTAAAAAAATGTTTAATTGTTATTTAAAAAATGTAAGATTTAATAATTTCATACATCTAATGTTACATGTATGCCATTAAATTTATGAAATCAAAAATTTTTTTTATAAAAGCAACATATTTCAATAATTTCCTTCATAAATTTAAATTTTCATTATGACAATAAAAATGACATTAAAGTAATGAAACAGATACTTTCAATCCACTTTCAATCAACGTTGTTATTGTTATTATGGACAATTTAATCTCATATTTACGCTCTTAATTGAGAACAAAACATAGTTTTTTCATACAAAAACTACACTGCCCCTGTAGACTAGCTGGTAGTGAGCTAGTCTATCAGCACCGAGGTTGCATGTTCGAATCCCACCAGAGACAGAAAAAAAAATAAAAAATAAAATAAAGTAAAATAAAATAAGAAAAAAGAAAAAAAAGTAATTAAAAAAAATAAAAAAAATTTTACTTTATTGAAAGTATTAATCCAATGAACATTATTCATGGATCTGATGTAATGTTTCATTAAGTCCTTTTAATGAAACAGGTTTCATTGATCCAACGAAGCGCTGCATAGGTTCCTTTATAATGCAATTTTTCATGGGATTAATGTCAAAATTCGTTAGTATTGCGAAGAAAATTCTTTCAGTGTACCTCCACTGTTTAAATATAATTGTTTTTCACTTAAAGAATATAGAAAATTGCTATTTCTTCGTTTTCCGCTAACAATTTCGAATTCCATTTTTTTTAAATATTAACACGAGATGATGTAAAGCGTCTGAACTTCGATACCCAACTGAAAATATTTTATGTTTTACAACAACTCAACTCAACATGCAAGGCAGGTTGTACTCCTATGTTGACACTGTTATTCCAAAAAACAGTAACTTGAATTCTCAAAAAAAAAGGAAAAGATCAAACTAAGCAAATGAAATAAACCCCAAATAAAATGAAATAACCCCCAAAAACAAACTGCTGTAAAAATGAAATAACACCCAAATTAAACACGCGATGAAACAAGCCCCGAATTTTAAAAATCTGTTGGGTGTTATTTTATTGGAGATTATTTCAAAATTTGAAAACCCCAAATGAGGAATGAAATAATTCCCAAAAAAAATTAAAAACGGCCCAACAAAATTGGGAGTTATTTCATATGAAATAACAACCAAAAATTTATGAAAAAAAAATTGCGGAATATTTAATTTCTCGTTTGGGCGTTATTTCATTAGGGGGCTTTTCGTGGAGCCGCATTTTAGCGATCGAGAATACGGCGAATTACAGAATACGGCAGTGGTTCGTATGAAATACTGCCAAAAATCTATCTTAGACCCCATTGGATATTCCGGAAACTGTTTGTAACAAAAAGGTTTAAAATTCTGTGTACCAATTATTCAGGAAACCAAAGACGAAACTTGAAAAGGAGGATAAATCAAGCTTGATTTACAAAATAAGCTGTGAGGGGGACGGGTCCAACATATGCCCAGAAGTATAGGTGGGGACTACAAAATCAACACTCATGACAACATTATCAGGACACAAATCTGATCACAAAGCTGTAACAAAACCAATTGAACACTGCCCTTGCGGCCCAATGTATAATAACAGGACACTAACAAAATTTTGATAATGTGAGCATCTTACAAGAAGAGAGTAACTATGCTAAGAGATACGCACTGGAAATGTTACATCCCACCTGACCTGAGATGCGAAAAAATTGAAAACTCACTAAGGCAAAGAGTTTTCGAAACAAAGATGTTCAATAAATATTTTATATAGCGAATGTTCTTTTATTTGAACAATTCTCGAAATTTTACAGACAGTCAACATTCGAAAATGTGTTATTTTTCATTAACTAAAACATTCGAGTTTTTTTCTTTTTTGATAAAATCTCAAAACAAAAATGAGTGCTTTATTTTTTAATTTTAGACAAATCCTCGAACATTTATTTTGTTTACCGTTAAATTATTTTTTTACTATTTTTTATTTTTCAAATTATCACCAAAGGTTCGATAAAACTACTTTGATCGAATTTGTAGCGAAAAGAAGTAACGAGTTTTTTTTTTATTAAAGTTATTTTCGGGAATACAAAGTTTATTATTAATACGATTTTCGTATGACGTGCTAAATTCCCAATTTTTCATATTTGATAAATACACTGAAATTTATTGTTGAGGGAAAGCTAGCTTCTATGCGCATTTCACTGGTTGCTTAGACCAGCTCATCGGGAAACATTTTCCAAAGATTTTAGAAAAGCCAAAAATATAGTTTGTTTTTTTGTTGAAACATAAAAAAAGAAAAACATTTTATTTGTAACTTATGTGGTGTTTATAGAACACGAGCGCCTTACTCGTCCGTTCAACTTACATTTAAAACAAAAACAAAATTTCGAAATTTGTTTTTGTTTTAAATGTAAGTTGAACGGACGAGTAAGGCGCTCGTGTTCTATAAACACCACATTAGAATTTATAAAGTGAAGTGTGGATAAAGAAAATAAGAATTTTTAAAAAGTGATAAAAAAATAAAGTTTCAACAAAAGATTCGGAACATAATACTTGTTTGTGTTTTAAGCTTTCCGAAGGTCTTTCACATTCAATCAAATATTTTTTTTTTTGTCATTATTTTTTATTGAATCTTCCTTCATATATTAAACATGAACTAACAATAATTAATCAAATCTTAACCTAATACGTTATTTTATGTCCTGCCAGTGCCACACAAAATTTTCTTCATCACGGGTTCTGTTCACTTATATATTTCGCTCATAAATAGACTTATGTTTATCGCTCATCTAATTGGGTAAATGCTGCAGTGTCTCTTCTTCTTAAGCGAGTGTGGCCGCCATGATTTAAAATAATTCGGGCTAGAGGATTTGAGCGCTGTTCAAGTCTTTTTAAATATTTTACTGCATATTTTCTTATCATAGTTTTTATTAATGGCACATTGAGATCCTTATGAATGTTTGAGTTTTTAACATACCAGGGAGCTGCTGTGATTATTCGAAGAAGTTTATTTTGGCGCCTTTGAATTTTGTCGATATTAGAGGCCGAGGCAGTGCCCCATAGTTGAATAGCACCAGATAGGCTTTAAGATAGAGTTGTAAAGTAGAAGCTTGCAATCGAGACTAAGGACAGAATTTCTTCCAATAAGCCAATGAATTTGAATGGCTTTTAGTTTCATTTGAGTTAATTTTGCCTCTATATGGCATTTCCACGTTAATCGCCGATCCAGATGTATACCGAGATATTTTACATGCGAATCTTGAGGAAATATTTGATTATTGATTGTAATAGGGGGGCAAGATTCCCGGCGCAAAGTGAATGTTATATAAACGCATTTTTGCTCATTGACCATTATCCTCCATTGTCTTAACCATATTTCTAGTTGAAATATATGAAGCTGTAAGTAACGCGATGCTTCATAACGATTTTCGTGGACGCTGAGAAAAGCTGTATCGTCTGCAAATGTTGAAGTTTGTGTGTAGTTGCTTGTTGGCATGTCCGAAGTATAATAGGAGGCCCAGGATGCTGCCTTGTGGGACTCCAGCGGCAATGGGCTGAGCTGAACTTAAGAAATTTCCTTCTTTAATAATAAATTGACGACCGACTAAGTAGCTTTCTAGCAGCTTGTGTGTGTTTGCTGGTAAATTTTGCTTCAATTTATGTAATAAGCCTTCATGCCAGACTTTATCAAAAGCTTGAGAAACATCGATGAAGAGAGCGGAACAATATTTTCTTTCTTCAAAGGCTTTTCTTATTGCGTTTACTATACGATGGGTTTGCTCAATTGTGCTGTGTTCTCTTCTAAAGCCGAATTGTTGGTTAGGAATACATCTATTTTCATTTAAAATTGGGGTTAATTTTGACGCTAACAGCTTCTCAAACAGCTTTGATATATTAGAAAGTAAGCTTATAGGCCTATATGACTCAACTTTTGTGTGATCCTTTCCAGGTTTAGGTATAATGGTGACTAAGGAGACCTTCCACTTTTGAGGATAGTATTCAAGGCGTAAAATAGCATTAAAAATTAAAAGAATAATTTTCTTTGCTATGCTGGGTAGCTCCAAAAGCATTTTGTTGCTGATCTTAACAAAACCAGGAGCCTTCTTGGGGTTTAAATCACAAATAGCCTTTTCGATTTCTCTTATCTCAAATCTTAGCGGAACAGCAACAGCAACAGGTGGTAACTCGACCGCAATATCGTGAGATATATTTGGGGTAAATACGTTTTTTAAATGATTGACAAATAGATTTCCTTTTTCAACATCATTTCTTGCCCAACTTCCATTCAAGTTTCTTAATGGTGGTTTAGAGACAACTGGCCTTTTGAGATTTCTAGCTGGACGCCATAATGAGTAGTCTGATTGTGGGGTTGCATCAAGTTCCTTAAGATATTTTTCCAGAGAAGCCGTTTTCTGAGTCTGCAATAACTTTCTTAGTCTTTTTGTACACTCTTTAAGTAAGTTCTTAAGTTGGGGGGGTCTGTGTAATTGCCACTCTCTTCGAGCCCTCCTTTTTTCAGACAAAAGATGCTCGACATCTGTGGAATATATTTTAATAGTTTTTGTTTTTTTTGGGGGCAATATAGGAATGTTGAACAGCTACTTTGAGATAACTGTCAAAATTGTCAATAGAGCGATCTACATAATCCGGTGTACTGAGCGCAATATTTTCTGTGCAATGGGTACTGAGATATTTTTTATATTTTAACCAATTTATTTGCGTAGCTGTCGTCGCTAAGTAACCAGTTGGAGGTACAATTCTATTGGAGTTCATTACAGTAGCATTCAAATATAAAACTATTATAGATATTATAAATCTTTTGCAAAAAATTTATGAAAACCTTTAAATTTTAAACACTAAAACCGATCGGGTTATATCCGAAGTAATTTCTATCCGAACTGAGGTTTCAACAATTAAAAAAAGGTATATGCACAGAAAAAATTATTGCTGAATTATTTTCAAACAAACGCTTGTTTGAAAATTTTTTTAATTTCTACAAATTTTTATACTGATTCAATTAAAATTTTTGTTTAATTTTTATTTAACAAACAAAAATGTTGACAACCATTCAAAAATATAATACACGCGTTATTGGTTTCAAGTTTTCATAATTTTGTATGAAATATTTAACGCTTTTTAATGTTGTCGTCTTTTTGCATTTTTTTATTTGATCGTAAGCAACACTTCTTTATGTGAAATATAAGAACTACAACAAAAAACACATACAGTCGATTATTGGACAATTTAAAAAAGTACAACAGTAAGAAAGATGAAGAGGTTTGAAGTAAAAAAAAATAAACAAAATATCAGGTAAAAAAACGTTTCACTCTTTTTAAACAACAGAAACAACAACAACATTATAAGAAACAAAATAAATTTTTGGTTGGTTTCAAAGTTGGTTAAAAAAGACCCAAAATCCCGTATTCAATTTTTTCAAACTGTTTGCTTAAATACATCAAATACAAAAATTTAATGATGACGAAAAACATATCGAGTCGGTCTGTCGCCGTTTTTGGGTTACATTTCTTCTTCATTAGCAAAGGAAAGGATACAGCAACAGTGAGTGATGACGAAAAACATTGTGTGGATAAAAAAAAACTTCGTTCAAAAATTATTCCAACAAAAAAATGTGTCTCAAAGCCAGCCGGCCGCTCGGCTCTCTCTGCCATCATCTTCTAATACAGTGCCTGCTTGTGTGCGCATCATTGCTTGTGCAAAAACCTTTTTTTTTATTTTGAAATTTAGTATATGAATTTCAGTAAACTTTTTGTTTGATTCAGTTAAATTATTTGTTTGAAAAAATCAGTGTTTTTTTCAATAAACCAAATGCAAATAAATTGTTTGAATATGCGAATTTGTTTATAGGACCGATTTCAGACAAAAAATTGTTTGATTCTACAAATTTTTTGTTTGAATTGGAAAAATAATTTTTTCTGTGTGGAGACGTTTCCTGTACAGAATATATTGTGCCCTACCAACCTTTAACTTCCATGGAGCAATATGATCTTTTTGAATGCAAACTAGAAGATGAAGAGATATTTAAGCAGTTTGTAAGTATAAGACAAATATATAAACATGAATTAAACATAAACTTAAGCTTATTTAATCAAATATCGTCATACTTATGTAGTTAAAAAACAATTAAGTTATATAGATTTATACCTCATATTAAAATTATCTTTTGTAAGACATTGATGCAAATATACATACTCACTTCTTAAGAGAGGAATGATTTAAACTTATTTTTTCGCAATGCTATTTTTTGAGTTATGACGTTGTTACAGTAAATGTGCAATATATATGTATGTAAAATATTTTTACAATTCCCATTCAGATAAAAGAACTGTGCCCGTCCGGTGAAAAAGCTTTCGACATGTTCAAAAAAATATTAGCTGACACTTTAGCAGAACAATTGTCATGGAGGGGAAAAAGTACAAAAAAATGTATAAGGGGATGCAGATTAACACAAGCTATTCGAAGTAAGAAAGTTTTAAAAGAAAATTTTTATGTTTTTGCACCTTTATAATATAACTCTTTCATTCTATTCATGCACCTAGATTCTTTCAAAAACAAATTTTCACATTGTGACGATGACTTCGACAAAATATCGCAGAAGCATTTCCAATATGCTCATGACATGCTGTCGAAAACACCGATATACCATATAAAAAAGCAAAAACTAGGGGGAGAGGTGACGACCTCTTAACCAAAAAAAAAAAATAAAAAAAAAATAAACAACATAATTTCATTTATTTATGCATATATTTTTTAAGAAGTTAGTTGAGTTCAACTTTACTTTATGTATTTTCTTTGGCGATTCAAATTTTTTTATTTTATTTTTTTCATTAAAATAGACATTTATTAGTATGTAGCATTGTACATTTTGATATAATTAATTCGAAAAAATAATATTAATAAAATATTAATTTTAAATAAATTAATTAAATATTAAAACGATAAAAATTGTTTGATTTGGAGCAAAATGAAATTGAAACATAACAATAATCATTCGATATCGAAGTATTAATAACGATAGTAATGACGAATACTTAGCGATATCGAATTTGACTGATAACAATATGTCCAGATAAGGTTACGCGATATCGTCAAAGTTATCTTTTGTAAACATTTCACAATATTGAATAAGATGTTTTGGCAAACATTTTTCGATGCCACTATTGAAATATTAGCAAAGGAATTTTCAAACCGTAATTGATAGTGCTAAATCTTCGTTTCTAATTCTTTATCGGACCTTCGAAATCGATAGCTTTTTTGGATCAAACTGAGCGACATGTAAACAATTTTCAATTCGTTTTTGAGTGTCGATTTCGAAAGATTAACACAGTAAATGTTCGAGATATATTCGATGGCAATATCATTAACGAAAGTCTTGGTCAGGTGGGGAGATTCGAAAAAATTGAAAGCTCACTAAGGCGAAGAGTTTTCGAAACAAAAATGTTCGATAAATAGTCGATGATATTTTATATAGCGAATGCTCCTTTATTTGAACAATTCTCGAAACTTTACCGACAGTCAACATTCGAAAATGTGTTTTTTTTCATTAACTAAAACATTCGAGGTTTTTTCTTTTTTAATAAAATCTCGAAACGAAATAAATAAACTTTGTATTCCCGAAAATAACTTTGATAATATAATTGCATGTGCCCGTGCATAAAACTGAATTGGCAAATTGGTTTAGTTCGTTGTTTTCTTACGAAGACAATAGAATGAAGCGGTTTGTTTTTTAATTTTGTTTTTTCTTTTAAATTAAATACTTTAATAAATTCTTCAAGCTTAAGGTCACTTATTTATAAAATTAATTAAAATATTTTTATTTTCAATATTTCGATTTCCGTTGGAAATCTTCTTCAGGAAATTTTTTTTTTTTTTTTTTTTTTTTTAAATAAAATAAAATTTGACAATAAATGGAAAAATAAATTTTAAAATTTCAAAAAACAAAATTATCATAATAAATTTAAAATTCCATTCTACAAACTTTAAACAAAAAGACAAACAAACAAAAAAGGAAAACAAAATTTTTAAATTTATTCAAAGCCTAAAACCTATTTTAATGTCCCTTTCCGTCAATAATAAGCTATGCCATCTGAAATTTATTTTAAAAATAATCAAGGACAAATACCTATTTTAATTATCCCTTACATCAACCTATTTATTTTTATTCAATAAATGTCTATAAATTTGAGCTAAGCCCTCAGTATCTTTTTTAAAATTAATCCTTTTCTCAAATGGAACATTATTTATCTGCAACATTTCTAACATATATCTACGTTTCTTAAAACTTTCCGTATTCAAAATTGATGTGTTTTCAAAATCAGGATAATGATTAAAATCCCTACAATGAGTTGATAACGCCGTTCCATGGGCTGAATTATAATTCCTATATTTTTTCTTTTAACCCACTTACAACTACAATTCGAGTCGGAAAGAACCCAACCAATTGTAGGGGGATGTAAGAAAAGATAAACTCACTGTTTATTGTTGGTGTTTTGTTTAAGCTTTGATATTGTTACAGGTAAGACTTAGAGTGTTTATAACTCTTATTCGCTTAAGGTTTTATTTGTTTAATATTTTTGGCTTTTCTAAAATCTTTGGAAAAGGTTTCCTGATGAGCTGGTGTAAGCAACCGGCGAAATGCGCATAGAGGCTTGCTTTCCCTCAACAATAAATTTCAGTGTATTTATCAAATATGAAAAACTGGGAATTTAGCACGTCATACGAAGATCGTATTAATAAAAAAAATGAATTCTATATTTTTTTATTTTAGACAAATCCTCGAACATTTATTTTGTTTACCGTTAAATTATTTTTTTACTATTTTTTATTTTTCACATTATCACCAAAGGTTCGATAAAACTACTTTGATCGAATTTTTCGCGAAAAGAAGTTACGAAGTTTTTTTTATGTTCAAACAGAAAAACATTTTATTTGTGATTTAGACTTTATAAAGTGTGGATAAAGAAAACAAAAATTTTTAAAAAGTGATAAAAAAATAAAGTGAAAATTCGTTATTTAATTTAATTAACAAGGTGAGTTAAATGGGGGATATAAAAAAAAATATATATGTGAAAGCAGACATGTTATAACCCAGTGTAACTAACACTTTAAATAGAAACCTCCGTCCAAGAGATACTCCTGATGGCGTTTGGGGTAATGAAAATGTTGAAATTGTTGTTTTAAATAATACTGAGCCAGACCAGTCAGATGTTCAATTGTTAAAAGAAGTGAAAGAAGGTATTATTGATTTTAACACAAGGTTGGCGTTATGACGTTGTTTCAGTAACTGTGCGATATAGTATATGTCTGTAAAATATTTTTTCAATTCCCATTCAGATAAAAGAACTGTGCCAGTCCGGTGAAAAAGCTTTCGACAAGTTTATACGAGCATGCTGGAAAAAAATATTAGCTGACACTTTAGCGGAACAATTTTCATGGAGGGGAACAAGTGCAAAAAAATGTATAAGGGGATTCAGATTGACACAAGCTATTCGAAGTAAGAAAGTTGTAAAAGAAAATTTTTACGTTTTTGCACCTTTATAATTTAACTCTTTCATTCTTTTTATGTACCTAGATTCGTTCAAAAACAAATTTGCGCTTTGTGACGATGACTTCGACAAAATATCGCAGAATCATTTCCAATATGCTCATGACAGGCTGTCGAAAAAATCAGTATACCATATAAAAAAGCAAAAACTTGGGGGAGAGGTGACGACCTCTTAACCAAAAAAAAAAAAAAAAAATAAACAACATAATTTCATTTATTTATACATATATTTTTTAAGAAGTTATTTGAGTTAAAAACTGTATTTATTCATGTTGAACTAATTCTTTTTTTTTTGCATTTATATTTATCTAAGACTGATTAAGTATTTTACATGCATATATATTGTGGTTAAATTTCAAGGGCCGATGTTGATTTTGAATAAAACACAAACTATTTAGGAAATTATTGTAATTTTATTGTATTATGATATATTGGTATTACTCAATTATGTATGGAACAAAATATCGGCCAAATGGCCGCCGCGACCACGGCGGCACACCTTCATCCGATGGTCCAAATTTTCGATGACCCTGAGGCATAATGGAGGCTCTATGCCGTTAATGTGCCGAATTATCTCATCCTTTAGCTCTTGAATTGTTGCTGGCTTATCGACGTACACCTTTTCTTTCAAATAACCCCAAAGAAAAAAGTCCAACGGTGTCAAATCACATGATCTTGGCGGCCAATTGACATCGCCATTACGTGAGATAACACGGCCATTGAATTTGTTGCGCAAAAGAGCCATTGTTTCGTTAGATGTGTGGCAAGTGGCACCGTCCTGCTGAAACCACATATCGTCCACATCCATATCTTCCAATTCGGGCCATAAAAAGTTCGTTATCATCTCACGATAGCGAACACCATTCACAGTAACTGCCTGACCGGCCTCATTTTGGAAAAAACACGGCCCGATGATGCCGCCAGCCCATAAACCGCACCAAACAGTCACTCTTTGTGGGTGCATTGGTTTTTCGACAATCACTCTTGGATTCTCATTCGCCCAAATGCGGCAATTCTGTTTAGTGACGAATCCACTGAGGTGAAAATGTGCCTCATCACTGAATCACGAAGTGCACGATATGCATTTTGATTTGAACGCCCATTTTCATAATAAGTCTGGATAACTTTAACAGGTTGTTGGATTGTGTATCTCTCCACGGTTCAAATTGAGTAAGTCTGAAATAGAGAAATGTCAAATAAAATTCGGAAAAAAAAATTGGCGTTTAGGTGTGGTTCACATTCAACATCGGCCCTTACAATTTAACCACCCTTATATATTAACATACACAATTTAAATATACAGGATTTTTTTTTATGTATTTTCTTTGGCGATTCAAATTTTTCTATTTTATTTTTTTCATTAAAATAAACATTTTTGTATGTAGCATTGTACATGTTAATATAATTAATTTGAAAAAATAATATTAATAAAATATTAATTTAAAAAAAATTAATTAAATATTAAAACGATAAAAATTGTTTGATTTGGACCAAAATGAAATTGAAACATAACAATAATCATTCGATATCGAAGTATTACTAACGATAGTAATGACGAATATTTAGCGATATCGAATTTGACTAATAACAATATCTCCAGATAAGGTTTCTCGATATCGTCAAAGTTATCTTTTGTAAACATTTCACAATATTGAATAAGATGTTTTGGCAAACATTTTTCGATGCCACTATTGAAATATTAGCAAAGGAATTTTCAAACCGTAATTGATAGTGCTAAATCTTCGTTTCTAATTCTTTATCGGACCTTCGAAATCGATAGCTTTTTTGGATCAAACTGAGCGACATGTAAACAATTTTCAATTTGTTTTTGAGTGTCGATTTCGAAAGATTAACACAGTAAATGTTCGAGATATATTCGATGGCAATATCATTAACGAAAGTCTTGGTCAGGTGGGATATAGTAAACACACCAACAAACTTACGTCTCAATTACAATACAGACACCGATAAGATTTCGCATATATACAAATACTTGTATACAATAAACAAACACCGACATAGAAAACTAAAATGAGACAAAGCTAGAACGAAATCAATGATACAATATCAGTTGATGAAAATATGACAAGCAGTGAGGACGTATCAACTTTTTTGTAGTTTTAATTTGACAGTGTTTTAAATGTATGTATTGATAAGTGTTACAATATAAAATTTAAATGTTAAATATATGTGTATTTTGTAGCCCCTGAAGATGAGCATCGATGTATGGTCGAAATATCGGATGGAAAAATAAAAAACAAAATTAAAAATACAAAAATTTGTGGATTTTGTATTTATAATTTTAATATATAACCTTAAGCCAAACAACAACATAGATAATCGACACAGGTCAACAATAAATATTGAACAATTTGTCGAAATTCATTAAAACTTATTGATAACCACAAATCATTTGCCAAATATATTAACAGAAACTTTTTTTGTTATCGTTTTAAAATCTATCATCATATTTCCGTTCCTTAATATTCAATACACCTTTTCCTTGCTCAAATTGTCTCAAATTACTAAAAGATAATTATGAAATTCTTAAAATCTCCTCATTCATCAACTCCAAAAACCCCAAATTATTTTAAAGTAATTTGACTCTAATTGATTATAGACCAAATTTTTAGGCAGTTTTTTTTTTAATTAAAAATCAATTAATTTTGTTTTCAAATCATGTTTTTATTTATTATAATGATACTCAATACTTCTTCTTGTCAAAACGGAAAAAATACTTTTAATTTCATTAAAACTCAACTTGACTACTTTTAACGCTTTGAAAAATGTTTGTGTAATCTCTGTCCACTTCGATCTATTGGGACAGGTTAAAAGTGTTAAAGTATTTAACCACCAGATTGTTGCATCACTTTTTCAGCGGAATTTTATTTTCCATAAATAAATGGCAATTTATTTATTTATTTATGAAATACCAGCAGTACTGACACTTTTGCTTAACTGGTAGTTGGATTTATTTAAAATTACAAATTTTTGTCTATGTCTACCTTTAATTGTGGGGAAAGAAAAAAGTTAAAGGTTAATTTGCCATTTATGACAAGAGATAAAAACTAAACAGGTACGTACGGCAAACGAGTCAATGAAAATAATTTTAATTAATTTAATGGACATGTTTGGGGTTAGGAAACAAGTGTAGGCTGCAAAGTGGGTAAATGGGTGTTGAAATTTATTTATAAAAAGTTTGAAAAATTAATTCAAATAAATAGAATTTAGGAATTTTTTTTATTAAAATTGTTTTATTATTGAAAAACGATCATCAGACCAACGGCAAAGTAGGGATGCGAAACTTGGTTTATGACTCCGAGCAACTAGCAGCATCTTAGAATTTTTGAGAGAAAATTTTTACATAAAATAGTCGGCCCTCAAAGAGGCAACGATGAATTGCTGGAAAAATGTCAAAGTGAAGACATCGTAAAGTACATATAAGCGCGGCGTTTGATCCCTTTAAACGCCGGGGGGATTCATCTAATAAATGGGAAGTTTCTTTTGGCTCTATAGAGCTGTAAAATAATTTGTTACACTGATACAGTGCTCACCGATTGCCTTATGATTTACTAACGTTTAAACCCAACATACGGCAATGGATGGTATCAGAAATTTCTGATAAGATTATCAGCTTTTCAAGTTAAAAATTGAGATATAGCGATTAGTTTGGTACTATGTGACGCAACAATACGACAAAGTTGTAACGTGACGTTACAAACTTACCCTACATTTACATTTAATCCTAACATTTTATTCCTAACATTAAAAAGTATGAGTTACCTGACACCGTGAATACCCTTACTATTTTGCTTACCACTATGAACACCCTTATTTTTTGCTAACATAACTTTTTCACTTCATACTCTCATGTAGTTTATTTTATATTTGAATAAGTAGACAAAAGTTTGCTTGAAACAAACAGAGTAGATATTGCCCTCAACCCGAGTATTTACTCTCGGTAGTTAGTATGTAGACCGTATTTAGTAGTTAGTCGAACATCACGGCTTCTGAATTCTCGTGGTGTCCAAAGTAGTTAGTCGAACGCCAAGGCTTCCGAATTCTCTTGGTGTCCGAAGCAGTGTTAAATGAAATTACACCTGATATAACATTTAAGTTTTATTTAATAAAAAGACATTTACAAAGAAGCAAAAACACAACAAACTCATTAAAACAAGATCGATATTAGTCAACCTGTTAATTTTATTAAAATTAACAAAAATAACATTAAAGACTTAAAAAAACTAATAAAACATTAAATAAAACGGCTAAAATAATGAGTTTAACTTCCATATTTGGTTGATATACGTATCTTGGGAAGGTTTAAAATGTTCCTTGTCATTGCTTTATAAAGGATGCTTTTTAGCCCCATAGAGCTTACGAAAGGTTAGCTGTCAAACGAACTGTCATACCATTTTCACTTTTTGATCAGACACATCATCATGAATAGATTCATGCTTGAACAACGCCACCAAATTATCCAAATATACTTTGAAAATCAGCCATTGATTTTTGCAACTTAAAGGTTACTTCATGATTTAATGACGCAACTTTTTTTCACAAATGAAAGCGATGTGTTGATTAAGAGAAAATAAACTGTCAATAAGACTTCAAGGCCGTGCGATGTGACACTTATTGATTGTTTTCCGTAGGGCTGATAAGTCAGTGGTTAATGTTGATAAACCAGCAACAATCGGTGTCTTGGAGGTCAACATTGTTCATTTTATTCGAAAAAGACAAACAAAATTGGACGTCTGCAATACGTTTCGTCAAGGACAGGCGCGGCATCTATTTGTTTTAAATCAGTTTCAAATCGAAATGCCGTGTATCAATCTGCGATTAAAATTAATTTTTTTTTTGTGTTGTCTACCATTTTAAATTTCATGGTCTTGAAAAATACCCTTTATACCTTATTTAGTAAACAAAATGTCTGCAGAGTTTTATACAACTGTCCCTTTCGTAATTCAGTTTTACAACTGTAAAGGGCGTTAAATATTCTTTAAACTAAAGCATTAAAAAGTAGCAAGATAGAAATAAAATTAATTATGTGTTGCAATATTCGAAACATATCTTCCCCCAGGCAAGTTTTTAGTTTGAATAACTTTTTTCAACAAACTTCAGGTTCTATATCACTATGATACGCATCTTTATCCAAATCTAAGGGTCCATCTTGCAACATTCAATAACAAACGTTTGAAAATATATGTATGTTTAATGATTGAAGTCTTTTCTGGGCTGTGCATTTCCTAGCAACAATATTTAAAAAGAAATAAATGTCATCACTGAAATCGAATCTTGATTTTATTTGGCCATCTGAAGTAAAAATTTCAAATTACACCTAAGAGAAATTACCCACGCCGTTTATTATCTTCTCTGCCAGATCGAATCCTCAGTAACTTAACGTTGCCCCACGGAACGCCACCGTACGTGCCTACTACCTGCAACATCTAGCCGTTTACTAACGTCATCAGCCGTACGTGCACGGAATCACGCTGCCTCAGCACCCATTCCCGTCTACCGCCACGCCGAATCAGCCGAAGGCCGTCGTAGTTCTAAGTATTTAGCGTAGATTAAGATTTCGTTAATAAAGCTTTGTTAAAATTATTGTAAGCGAACATACACGAAAACATCCCGTGTTTCATTTCAAAGGAAGCAGACCTTCGAATTGACCCTGGACAGACTGAGTCATACCTCAGCTGAGAAAGTAAACTGCGTTACAAAGTTGACTATGTTTTTTTTTTTTACTTATCTTCCCACATTTAGGTTCTCGTTCCCTTTATTGAATTGAGATGCACGTTTCTCAGTCTAGTTTGGTCAACACTTTTTGCTTGCTATATGTGAATTTATTTGGTGTCATTTTTCTAAATGTCCTTAACATATTAATTGATTTACTACCTACAGAAAGTGCACTTTCTATAGTATTGCATTCAGGCGCGGATCCAGCTCGAGCTTTACGGGGGGGGGGGGGGGGGGGGAAATTTTGTATGATACAAAAAAGTAAAAAATTTGTTTTTAAAAGTTTATTAAAAACAATATGTGTATATTATATAACAAAAACAAAACAATAGGGTTAAATAAAATATAAGATCCGTTCAATATAAATTAAAATAAATTAATCTTTTTAAATAAGTAAATTGTGATTTCCTTGTGAGGCAAATTGAAATAGTACAGTCTAGCATCTGTCATTGTTAATCTGATCCATGTTTTATTCGACGAAGGGTAGGAAATGACCTCTCGCTCGTAGCATTACTGACGACCATTAACACGAAAAGTTGAAATATTTTTTTTAGATTTGGGTAGATATCTTCATCACAGTTTATTAAAGCATCTACAACGTTATCTGGTAGATTTTCAGATATTTTCCACGTTTGTTGCCAATGCAACAGTTAAGGCTCAAGTTAAAATGTGTTAATCTCGTTTATCAAACATAATCAGTTCATCAGCTAGTTGTGGTTTTAAAATTAATGGTATATGGGCAAATCTCAAAACCAGTCCACAAACCAAAAATTTTTCAAATTAATTTTTTTTAATGGAACATAAGACTAGATGTATAATTTAATTTTTAAATTAAAAAATATGTATTTCGACGATCATTAATACAATAATTTTTACCAAATACTACCCCCCCCCCTGATCTCTTAATATTATACATGAATTAACCATTATTTTAGGTGCTTTTTGAGTTTAAAATAGCACTTACAGCAGACTAATCACAATATAAATTTCGTTAAAAATAAAGATTGATATACATGCGTACATTTATTAATGATCACAAAATTAGTTTATATATAATTTGTTTTGTTAAAATAAATAAAATTGGGTTTATTATATAGTACTGAAAAACTGTAGCATGCGTTGTAGGGTGTGCTTCACAAAGGGTTCACGACTTTTATCAAAAAATTACAAAATTTTTAAGCTGCGAATAAGTGATTTTAGAGTTCTCTTATATTCATCTTTCTTTTAGGAATTAGACTTTTTTAATAACTTCATTGCTGACAGCAGAGGACACCCATTTGTTCCAACTCCTACACAATTTTTTTAGGTTAAGACCGAAATTTGTCAAAGCTTTAAGAACTATTGATGATAGTGCCTTCGCATCACTTGACACATCAACGTCATCCATATCCTTTGAAGCCTCTTCTAATTTTTGTTGTATGTTGAAATATTTTAAAGATAAGGAAATCTGGCTTTTCCCCGACAAATCCGTGCTTTCGTTAAAAATTATCGAATAGAGTTTTGATTCATATAACACATACATACATAAATATTGCATTTACTAATGCTTATTAATAATTCAACCGCACGCATTATCAAGTCAAACGTTTAGTCTTTGGATATAGATGGCACCTGCTGGGATTGAATGCAGAATTATAAGTATTTGAATGCAGTAAACTAGATGTTTCATTGAAAATATCTAATAAATAACTATTAGGATTAAGATTTGGATACTTATTGAAAATTTGGTTAGAGCTTCAATAAAAAAAACCTTTTGTACTTTAAAAAAAAATAATATTATTGGGAATTCTTGTATTATCGAAATAAACAAAACATATTTTTATAATTTACGGGGGGGGGGGGGGGGGGGAATTTCCTTATTCCCCCCCCTGAATCCGCGCCTGATTGCCTTTAATGCTCTATAAAAATCAAATTCGTGTATCTCTTAACTTTAAAAAGATGTTTTATCCATCTGTGAGGTTGGGCTAAATGTGAGCCCAACTTAAATCTATAATTTTTCACCGGGCAGGGTGATGTTCTTTATACACCAACTTAACCTTATATTGAAAGATACAAAGGCTGCACAAAATATCCTCTAGGTCGCGGTGCGTATGACCTTCTACATACATATCTTTCTATCAATCTGAAAACAGCCATCCTAATAAAGTGCCAAACATTAACGGAGGGAGTATTATCAAAAAGTAATTTCAATTTTTGGGAAATGCGCATAGGAATAGCTTATCCCATCAACAATAAATTTCAAGTGTTTTTATCAAAAATAAAAACTTGGAATTAAGCACGAATAACAAAATCTTTTGGAGGCAGTATTATTTACAATTATGTCTTAGAAATCAAAATCGAATAGAATTGAAAATTAAGCAATATATTCAGCTCAATAATTTAAAAGAAAATCGTCGTTTATACTGTTTTTAAGAATAGTTTTGTTGGTAATAGTCTAGTGCTGAAAATTTAAAGTAAAAATCTAACAATTTTTAAAACTTTCAATACAGGATCGTTTTGAACACTTGTATGATAAACGAATTCGAATTCCTGCAAAAAATATCGATTAAAATTTTTTTAGTTTTACGTAGTTCAGTTTATTTTAACTTGAACGCAAATTTTTCTCCCTAAAAAAGCAAAAATAGTTATCTGAAAAAATTCTTTTAATACATAATTTTCATTAAAATGTATTTAAAATAGTAAAAGTAAAAATAGTAATTAATTTTAATATAAAAATATTTTCGTGCTTATCTCGCACATCATAAATTTAATAAAACAAAAGACTTAAGACACAAACTTAAAGCAATCGTTAAACACATCTGTACATTAAATCATGTACGTTGTTAAGTCTTTCGTTTTTCTTTATTTGTTTTTTTTTCCACTTACATGTTTAAATTATCAAAAGAAATCATTTTTGAAATAAAATAAATAAAAAACTACAACTTACAAGCAAACGAGTGTATAAAAATATTTACTTGTTAACACTTCGATTCTTAAAATAACATTTTCGAAAAAAAAATTACAAAAAAAATATTTAAGAAAAATATCTGCACGCAATTAAAACATTGAAAAAAATAAAAATAATAAAATACTCTTGATATATTTATATTCCTTTTTGCTTAAACCCAAACCGGAAAATATTCTCAGTAAATTGTATTCTATCAATGCTCTAAAATCGCATAAGAGAAAAATGAAATAAACAAAAATTTTGCTTAACACAAACCCAATCACATGTTATTTGCAATGTAATGCATTCTTTTTTAACAACAATAAAGTAAAAAAAAAAAAAAATAAAAGTTTTAAACTGCAAAATAAACTCTTGTAAAAAACGCAATATACACGCAAAGGCAATTAAAATTACTTAATCGACATGCGAAAAACTAAGAAAAATCTAAAAGAACCTCCAAATAACAACCCAGGCTGACACCCAACATGTTTTAAACAATGGTTTCGTATTGGAAGCAAGCTTCCAAAAAAAAAAACTTAAAATAGTAACACGGTAGTCTTTTCTTAAAACAAAAATAGAAAAAAAGCAACTCTAAAGACAATAAATGTGATATAAATATTGCGATAGTGGTATTTACCTTTCTTTCTTTTTATTATTCTGCTTCTCCTTCCCTCAATCTGTTTCGTTGAAGTCTTAAGGTGGCTAATGAAAGTAAACTTGACTTTAAATGTTTATTTCAAATCAAATATTGTTTTCTTTTTCTTCTTTTCATAGTTTCAAACAAAACTAGCAACACTATTGCGTGGTAGCAAAACATAACAGATATTTCCTAAGAAGGTGTAAATGTTTTTTTTTTCATTTCGTATCTTAAATTTTTTTCTGTGGCCTTTGTATCGATAGAGTTGAGAGTAAAGGAAAATCTCTTAGCACAAGTCGCGTGTGTGTTTAGGTTTTGTTAATCATTTAAACTGTTATTAGCTTAATTAACACTTGTCATCAAAACAAAGAAAATCCAAGAAGCAAACCACTTGCGTTTATTAGAAAACTAAAGAAAAAAAATGTTAAAAAATGTGCAAAAAAAAACAAAAAACAAAAAACTAAAATTAAAAAACAAAATGAAAATAATTTTAAAAAGACATTTTTCAACATTAGCTGTAAATTTATAACTAAAGATAACAGAAATCTTATAAAGTTTTGCAATAAATGTAATAAATTGCTTGCAACTTCTTAGACTGTTTTAGCAAATGCTTAAACGAATAAATTATAAGGTTTTGGGGTTTTTGAAAATTAAAGTAGATTATAATCATGTACCATACAACACAAGTCAACCATTTCGCATATAACAGAGGCTTGCGAAATTTTGGTTCTTACAAGTTTTTTTTCCTCAAACTATTATTTAATATGATTGTTGTCGTCAAAGCGTCGGGAAACGTTATCGTTATTATTCATAGCATTGCACATTTGCGAAAAAACAGAATATTTGTGTTTTCCGATGTATAATTCTCCTTCAGGTACAACCCAGAGTGATAGAACTAGCATTTTACCCTGGATAGTGCCTGAAAGAGAAATTAACATCGAAGACCGCAAATTAATCATAACCTCGAAATGTGACGTGGTGTATTTAAACTCTCTTACAAAGGGAGGCCCAACCGAAACGCGCGACGTAATTGTAAATAAAACAAAAAGTTTTCAAAGAATAACATTAATACTCTCTGAGTGGGGTCTAGCGAATATTGTCGAATTTAATGCACGCAAGACCTAATGTTGTATGTTAACGCACAGACGGGCCGTGGGACCAACTATGTCATCTGTATTAATGGGTGGCATTGATATTGAGGAATCGGATACTCTTGATGTTCTGGTCATGAGAATACAGTGCGATGTCCGCTGGAATAAACACGGTTTTAAAGTGTCGAAAGAGGCATTCAAGTGTTTAGGTTTTTTAAAACGGTGCAAGACTTACTTCACTTCATCCGATCTCCTTACTATCTATACCACCTATATCCGACCGAAGATGGAATACAACTCCCATATTTGGGCAGGGGCTTCAAAGTCTATTTTGAACCTTCTGGACCGTGTACAAAGGAGGGCGGTGAAGCTCATCAATGACAGTAGGGTATCCAACTCTATTGACTTATTGGAGCATCGTCGGAATGTGGGTTGTGTGGCACTTTTCTATCGATATTACCATGGGAGGTGTTCCACTAAGATAAGTGAACTTATTCCACCCGCCCGAGTATTTCTTCGTAATACTCGCTCATCCAGTGGATCACATCCGTTTGTAGTCGATTGTCCTGTGTTTCGCACAACGCATTATAGAGAAAATTCGTTTTTCAGTCGGACTATCCGTATGTGGAATAAACTTCCCGCAGAGGTCTTCTCCGGTACTTATAATTTATTAAGATTCAAGTCAAATGTCCACAAACACTATTCCCTCTTTCCTCCTTCCCAAACCTTATTTTCCCGATCAACACAATGCACTGCATATATAGGGGGGATCCCCTGAGTGTTGGTTTATCGTTAAAAAAAAAAGAAAAAAAAACTATAATAGAAGGATCTATGACAATTATGCGTGAAACAAAACATCAGCCAAATGCTCGCCATGCCATAATAAAGACATAATTGTACAATTCAAATAATTCAATGTTAATGTGAAGAATTATCTCATCATTTAGCTCCTGAATTGTTCATGACTTATTGACGTTAACTTTTTTTAAATGCCCTCAAAGAAAGAAGTCCACAAAGAAAATAATTACACCTGTAAAAGCATTAATCAAAAATAAAATCAGTTTTAAATAAAATTTAATCAAGTGAATTAAACGTTTAATCAAGTGAATTAAAATTTTAATCAAGTATATTAAATGTTTAATTGACTATATTAATTTGCACCAGTAAACTAATTTATAATATAAAACTGATATTATTTTTGATTTATGCTTTTACTGGTGCAAAATTTTTTTCAGTGCAATGGTGTCAATTCACATGATCGTGGCGGCCAATAACATCGCCACGACGTAAGAAAACACGGCCATTTAATTTCTCTCGCAAAAGAGCCATTGTCTCGATGTCTGTCTGGCAAGTGGCACCAACCTGTTGGAACCACATATCGTCCATATGTGCGATAGCGAACACCATTCACAGTAACTGCTTGGCCGACCTTTTTTCGAAGAAATAAAAGGCCCCGATGACGCCGCCATCCTGTAAAATGCACCAAACACATATTCACATTTCCTACAGACCTGATTTGCTGAAATTCGCACACGATTCTCCCGATTATGGACACACTGGGTCGAAAACGCTGACCAAAAAAATCAGGAAGTGCACGAAGGGCATTTTGATTTGAACGCTCAGTTTCTTAAAATGCTTCAACAATCTTAACGAGCTGCTCAATTGTTTACCTCTCCAAGGTTGAATTTGTCAAACACTGAAACAAAGAAATGTCAACTTAACTTGGGTAAAACACTTGACTTTAAGCTGTGACTCACAATTAAATTTTTGAATAATGGTTAGAGCACCCTTTATCTCTATGATTGATCGACTTTTATGATATCTCTTTAAAAACGGGACATAAATTGTTGGTTGGTTTACATGGCTTGCCGAAAGAGGAACAACCAAGCAATCAAGTAGATTCAAGACTCCATTTAACAGAGAACAGAAAGCTCAAGGGGATAAAGAGTGAGTCAGAAAAAACTTATGCACACTATTCCAACCAAAACTTATACTTGGTCCAACAAATTGTTATTTTGTTTTTCATCACGTTAGTCAGGTATTATCTTTTCTAAATCATTAATTTTCAACTATTATTTCGGTTAAAATGGACAGTGAAAAACAGTTCATGAACAAATAATTAAAAGTTTTCAAAAAAATCCAATATTAACTTTCTTTGTTACAAGATTTCAAAGCGATATAATGCCAATCTGGCGCTGTGGTTAAATTGAATTATTGTTATATTTTATTCGATATGTGTGACTGGAGCTCTCAACGTCTGCAATTTCACATCGGTGCAATATTATGTAGTTCGAGTATAATATTATGATATTTATAACGTAACGACGTAATCTCTTTTGATAGTTTTCAACACGAATTACTGATACACTTTTTCTGACTTTTTCACATCTTTTAGAGGCGAGAAGTTCTCACTTTAGTTACAGAACATGGGCACTGTTCTGGAAATTCTACACGTGCTTAGTCTGCACCATCTCCTTTTAGCACTCTGAATATAATATCTATTGTTGTCTCTTTTGATGATTTGGAAATGTTTTGCAACCGACATCGAACTTTAGAATTCCAAGGAAGATCCCGCTCTACCTAAATTAACCGCCTGTTTATTACCAGCTTAATAGCTGTGTGCGGGAACCCATTTCACAGTAATATCAGGTTGATAGGCAATAATGGATGACGTTTCCTGACATAAACGTTTTGGATAGAGAAGGTAAAATACAATTAAAGTGACATACACGGCAATATACGGCAATCACTAGACAGCAACCCATTTCGGAACCATCTGTATAAACTTTAATGTCAAAACCGAACATTACGTTGCGATTTCGCCATTTCATGGTTGCATTTCTGTATCTTACAACCAGTGTTGCCACTATGTGGGTAATAACCCGAATTTGGTATAATTTTTACTGTCGAGAGCGTGGGTTATTTCTCATAGGTGTAATTCAGGTGTTATTTCAAATTCTTTCTTCAGATACCCAAATAAAATCAATATTCGATTTCAGTGATGACATTAATTTCTTTTTAAATATTGTTGATACACACAGTCTTCTGAGCCAAAGTCTCGGTTTCTTTTAAGGAAACACTTCAATTATTAAATATAAATTTTCAAAAGTTTGGTAATAAATGTCGTAAGATAGTAAGATTGGATAAATATGACTATCAGTGAGATTTAGAACTTGAAGTTTATTGAAAAAAGTTATTCAAACTACAATCTAGCCTGGGGGTAGAAATGTTTCCAATATTCCAATATATAATTAATTTTGTTTGTATCTGGAAACTTTCAAATGCTTTAGTTTGAAGAATATGTAACGCCCTTAACAGTTGTAAAACTGAATTTCGAAAGGGACCGTTGCATAACACCCTGCAGGCATTTTATTTACTTAATAAGGTATAATGGGTGAAATGATAGAGAATACAAAAAAATTATTTTTAATACACGGCATTGCCAATTGAAACTGACTCTTAACAAATAGGCACCGCACCTGTCCTTGACAAAATGCAGTGCAGACGTCCAATTTTGTTCCTCTTTTCCGAGCAATGCTGTTGACCTCCAATACGTCAATTGTTGCTAATTAATCACCACAAACCAGTGACTTCACAGCCCTACGGAAAACAATCAAGAGGTGTCACATCGCACGGCCTTGAAGTCTAATCAGGTTATTTTCTTTCAATCAACACATCGCTTGAAAAAGTGATAGCAGTATGACAGTTCGTTTGACAGCTAACCCTTCGTTAGTTCCTTTGGGCTAAAAAAACACCCATCATAAAGGAATGGCAATGATCATTTTTTCTTTGTAAATGTCTTTTATTAAATAAAACTTCAATTTTTTATCAGGTGTAATTTTATTTAAAGCGGCTAATTTTGCTTCATCTCAAGTGTAATTTTGAATTTTGCTGGTGGTAACACTGCTTACAACACATAAATTATTAAGATTCTGTCCTAGAAGCCATAGCTTTCGAACAGAACTACAAATACAATTCTGCTGATTAGCAACAGCATACAGACAGATCCATTTAAGGGTTAAAACTTCGTAATAGGTCTAGAAAAAAAACCGACCCCTAATTTTGGAGATCTCAATATTTGCGATTTGGATTAAACTACCTTCAAATAAATGATTTTATTTCGCACTGTAAAATTTCGCTATCGTTGGTACTTAAATGTCCTGAATGTTCTTTTACTGGAATAATCTTCAAGAAAACAAAATTGGTATTGTAGAAATAAATCTTAACACATGTTGGTATTGGAAACAAAAGCTCGAGTTCATAGAAGCAGTGATAATCAGGGCTGTGGAGTCGTCAAGAAATAGTTATAACTCCGACTCCTTTTGCTGTAATTTTTTAAGTACGACTCCAACTCCGACTCCTACTCTAACCTATCATTATTTATGAGACTAGTTCTTATTTGACTTTAAACTCTTTTAATTTGTTTTTTAATTCAGTACCTTTTAAATGGTTAAATATAGCAAGAAAATTATTCTGTAAAACTTTCAAATCGATATTTTAATTCTAACGTGCCGCATTGAGCTTTAACATATGAGGAGGAAGCGCCCGATTAAATAGACCAACTGAGCTCTACTTTTTTGATTCTACAGTGTTATGTCATTCTTGACTAATAACTCAACAGTTGAACATTTTAAGCCAACTGTAATATAGAAAAATAATGGATTTAATTTTGGAACCACTGAGTTTTGTTACGAACTTTCGAAAGATATGAGTTTTGATTCAAACCGTATGGGATCATTAAACTTTAGTATATTTTAAAAGTTATATATATTTATTAAATATATGCAAACAGTGCTAAAAAATGTAACAATAGTTGTGTAGGGAAGAGATAAACTACACCAATTCACATCTGTTGGAATTTATAGATGTGTGAATTTCCATAAGTTCTATCTAATGCAGCTTTCGAGATAGAAAAGTTGAAAACAATGCCAAGTCCAATTTGCTAAGACGTTGAGGGCACCAAGTGTACTAAGTATTGTTTATCACAGAATTTGTAGAGACAAAGAACATCATAAGTTCTTTTTTGTAAATTGTGAAGTGAGGTCTTTTGTCTTTAATATACATAAATTCAAACACTGCCGTTTTGGTCTTGTTTTATTTATTAAGTCAAATATTTAGACCAACTTTTTTAATCATTCTCAGGAAAATTAAATATATTTTTATTAAAACATGCAGATGCGCCTTCAGTTGTTACTTCTACAATTTTTATAACACATTTTGAAGAGAAATGTACCGTAAAAAGTTCTATTATTTCTGGGATCATTAAAATATTCGGATCATTAAAATATTCGGACAAAGGCAAATTTTTAATACAGAAATAGCATCATTTGCGATTTTCAACGTGTTTCAAAATGTGGCTTGCAGAATTAAAAAAATATGAATTTTTAAACAACTGAATTGAAATCGTTTTCTTCAGTACACCATTGCTTTTTTCCGTTCCAAGTTCAATATTATTATTGTCGAAGACCGAAATTTAAAAATTGCAAGTGTTTATTATCTCTCCAATTTTTCCTAAATTGAGTAGATAAAAGAATTCTCAAATCATTTTTCGGGTTTACCCCCAGATTGATAGGAATTATATTTAGAACAATGTCATGTATTTTTCCGAGCTCCTTTTCCTTTTTTTCTATTATAATTCACCTTGAAGGTTAGAACTTAAAATTTAGTTTACTTAATGCTTTCACCACAGGAGCTACAGCAGATTTCAAGTCATATATCGGAACATGGCTACAAAAATATTTGTTAATATACGATAAATAAAAAACAACAAATTTTTAACTTCCTTAATTCGGCTCTATTTCATTAGGGATATCTTGGCGAAATTCAAACAGTGAACCAGCGAGTTTTGTTACAGAAATTTTAGGTCACATAAAAACATAGAAAAGGACATGCTTCGATACAATCTATATATTTCTCATAAATTGCTAAAAGAACTGTTAAAATAAGATGTTATCTCAATTTTTCTAACTCCCCTACTCATATGAAAAGTATACTGGTCGTTATCTTCTGACTTCACAAATTCAAAAAGTAGACCCTCTTATTGCCAATTCCACCAATTTATTTAAATATCAATTTATGTTTAAAAATCGTTTTTTTTTTATGTGGAATAAAAATAAAATTATATGAAAAATTATATTTAAATATGAATTGATATTTTAAAAGAATTGCTGAAATTGGTCATTCAAATTTTTTTATTTTGAAAAATATTAGAAAACATTTTAATGCCAAGAAGTCGGAGTCGGAGTCATTAGTGTTTGTGGGTACTTCGACTCCGACTCCGGTACAAAAACCTCAACTCCGACTCCGACTCCACAGCCCTGGTGATAATCCGTTTTAACTGTGGTGGTAAAAGTAAACAACATCAAAATATTTATTACATGTTCTTATATCCCACCTCAATCTGATATAATTACTTATCAACAACACATTTTGGCAATGGAACAAGTGGCTTAAAAAATCAGTTTGGGTGACTTCATGTTAGTCCTTGGCGATTTTGATATATGTACCTCAGATTACCTGGCATTTCTCCACAGAAAGTAAAACTTACATTCCTAATCGTTCTGATAACATTAGTGATGATATATTCGGTAACACTACAAATTTATGTCTACATCAGATAAATGGCGTCTACAATATATATGGTAAATTACTTGACCTGGTATTTGTTAATAAGCCTAAGCAATGTAAAATAAATCGTGTTGATCCTATAACACTCCCAGAAGATCGTTACCACCCTACAATTGAAATTAGCTGCAACATTTTTAGCTGTCATCGTGTTCAAAATTTCCATAAAAAAAAGGTGTTTTGTTTTAAAAGGCCAAATTACAACGACCTACATAACCTTTTAATTAACACAAATTGGATTCAATTGTTATCCATTCGCATTGGCGCACCAGAAACAATTGATAAAATGATTAATAATTTCTACAGTACAACATATGAATGAATGTATACCAAAATTTTCACTGAGCTCAAAATCAGGACCACCATGGGGTAATAAACAACTTTCTTCGTTAAAAAACTTAAAAAAACAAGAATTACAGAAAATATAAGAAACCTGGATCCCACTGCGATTACAGCAAGTATTCCGTCCTTCGTGCAAAATACAATTTGCTAAATGCTAAATTATATAACGATTATTTGATTAAAATAAAAAACAACTTAAAATACGATCCAAGATCATTCTATAAATTTGAAAATTCGAAAAGAAAGATCTCAGGCGCACCGAAGGTCATGAAATATATGGGTACTGAAACACACGATGAAAAGAAAATCAGTGATTTATTCGCCGACTTTTTTCGTCCACATATTCTGATGCACATTGTGCTGAAAATGTCAATTATCCATTTAATATAGTTACTGGTCAAACTATTTCATTTTCACCAATAACCACACTTAATATTATCAATTGCTTAAAATCTTTTAAATATTTAAACTCAATGGGTCCTGATGGTATACCAAGCAGTATTTTAATCAAATGTATGGAAGCTTTAGCAATGCCGTTGTCAATTATTTTTAATATTTCTTTGAAAAATGGCTTTTTTCCAAAAATATGGAAAGAGTCATATTTAATTCCTTTGTTCAAATCTGGAAATAAATCAAATATAATTACCCTGCGGGAAATTTGTGTCAATTGGTCCAACAGACTGGTCCTGGGAGTTGTGAAAATAGAACAGGTACAAAAAGAAAGAACTCATGACCAGTGAAAGGAGAACCAATTATGTAACTGGTTTATGAAGAACAAAGAGGTAGAAAATGTAATGAATTACATTACAGTCTGCACCGGTGGTGTGATACATTTTTTTTGGACTTTCTAAAATTTCGGTCTTGAGTTTAATTCTAGGACTTGTTTTATTGAAATAATACCACATCGTATTGAAATAATACTACGTTTAAGTAACTGTCACTAAACACGTCCATTGAGAATAGATGTGTGACTGGTCAAATGGTGTCAATTGACCCCCTCCAATGACAACCCCATGTCCTGTCTTATTCATAGAAAGTGTTAAAACTGGAACCGGTCTCTATCACCAAAGACTATTCACGGGACTACTTTGGTGTCAGTTCGCTTCCCTCTAGGGTAATTACAGAGGTATAGCCAAACTTAGCGCAACTCCAAAACTTTTTGAAAAATGCATTTTAGATTCACTGGTTCATCAAGTTTCACCGTTATTAACACCTTTTCAACACGGATTTCGTAAAGAATCATTAACTTTGACAAATATTTTAGACCTGACCACTTTGGTAAATGAGGGATTCGTCAACAACCAGCATACCGACGTTATATATACCGACTTCAGTAAGGCATTTGATAAGGTAAATCCTAAATTTATTTTGAGAAAAATTGATATTATGGGTTTCGACAAAACTTATTTAAGCTGGCTAAGGTCATATCTTCTTGGCAGAATACAATGCGTAAAATTTGGGGTTTCAACTTCTAAACCTTTATTTGTAAAATCCGGTGTTCCGCAAGGTAGTCACCTTGGCCCTCTTTTGTTTCTGCTCTTTATCAACGACATGCCTGATATTATTAAACATGCACATATACTAATGTTCGCAGATGATGTAAAAATTTTTTTAAACTTCACGAACTCTTTAGACCATATTTATCTTCAAGACGACTTGGATACCTTTTATAATTGGTGTAAACATAACCTAATGGATTTAGACCTAATGAAATGTAAACATATGCGCTTTTCTAGAAAACGTAGTATTTTAAATAACTATAAACTCGGTGACTATAAAATCGAGATAGTTGACACAATTATGGATCTTGGCATCTTACTGGACGTAAAACTGGATTTTATTCAACACATAACAATGACTGTCAACAGGGCTCGTTGTACTCTGGCTTTTATTAAACGTTGGGCGGAAGAATTCAATGATCCTTTCGTCACAATACGGTTCGATTGTATAGGATCCACATTATATGGTTCATAGTGATCATATTGAATCCATTCAAAAACAATTCTTGCTTTTTTGCCTGAGAGATACATATCGAGGATATGATAATCTCCCCTTATATTCTACAAGATTTTCTTTAATACGTTTGCCAACACTGAAAAGTCGCAGAGTTATGCTAAATGTCTCATTTGTAATTAACTTAATAAATGGAAAAGTATGCTCGAATTTTTTATTAAGTAGTTTATCATTTAACATTCCACGACGTACGGACCGGTACTATAACCCCTTATTTATAAAAACTTTCCGAACTAACTATGCTATGGCAGACCCATTTAGAAAACTGTGTTGTTGCTTCAATGAAATGTTTGAGTCTATTGATTTTTCTCTGGATTTAAATATTGTTAAACGTAATATTATACTTTAGTTAAATACTCATTTGTATTAGGCTGTAAGGATTTATCCATAGACCTAATTATATATCGTCATATTAAATGCAAACGGACGTAACTACACTTTTTATTTTTTTTACAGGAGAAGCAAACAACTTTACAAAATCAATAAAAACAAGGTGTAATTGACGTTTGAATTTCGTTAATAAAATCGCCATTTTTGATCGTAGGAATCTAAAATTTTGCACGAACATGTATTTCGATAAAACGAGCCATAATCGGTTAAAAACTCAATTTGGAAATTTTGTGTAGTTACGTCCGTTTGCATTTAATATGACGATATATTAAATAAATAAATTACCACAATACTACTAGTTCAAATAAAAGAACTTCAAATCAAAGTCTGCTTCTTTTTATAATGATTTACACATGTCTTATTCATTTTTGAATTGTTTATCAATTCTGTGTTTTTTAATGAATCTTAAATCTTATCGACTTAGTTTAAGTTGTTACAACAACTTGATTACTTTATTACCCTGTTTTAATTTATGTTTATTTATCTTTAATTTTTTATTTTAATATAAAATAAACTTATTTTTACAACTGATATTTACAACAAGGTGGTGTTAGCTCGTATGTCTAATATTTCTTTTAGTTTTTGTAGTTATTTACACCCGACGACATTTCATAATTACTGTATTAACAATATTTTTAGAGTCTAATGTATAGAGCGGGTCTTCTTATTTATGTCCGCCCAGTTCTAGACACATTTTATCTTAATTAAATCTTGTTACGCGGCATTAAACATGTAAAACATTTTTTTTATTTTTTTTATTTTTATTTTTCATTTTAATTCTTTCTTTTACGTTTCTCACATAAAAATCATAAGCATTTGTTTGCATGTGATTTTTAAACAAAATGAAATATTTATTTATGCTCTTAATTTATATAATTTTTTTTTCTTTTCTGTGTTAAAAGTAAGTAAATTAATAATTTATTGTATTTTAAAAAGCACGAAGGGGTGTTGTCAAATGCCATTTTAAAAAGCACTAAAAACAAAAGACTTAAGAACCGAACAGGAATTTGTAATTTGCAAAATGCATAACTTTTTAGTTTTTTTTTTTTGTTTTTAACCCTAGAAAACTAAACCTATTTTTTTACACGTTAATACTAAACCTCGCCTTTAAGGCTACTTTTTTAAAAAAACACAAAATTAGCATTTTTGAAAAAGTTTTTTTTTATTAAAAAAAAAGCTCATCGTATAGAATACAATTCATTATTAACAAACCAAAAAGGAATTAATTTATTTTTTGATATATTAAATAAAAAAATTGGCATTAAAAGGAACACATTTTTTTTTTTAAGAGATCATTTTTTAAAATTAATAAAAATAAATTAAATTTTAGTTCAAAAGTTTAGTTCTTATAGCTATTTGTACGTATTTATAGAAAAACAAAAAATTTTTTGTATATCATATATATTTTGCTCCCCACATAAAAATGAAGTCAGACATTTTTTCGGGTATCACATTCGAAGCAGTTTGGTGATCTATGTTCTTGGCAGTATGTTTTGTTGCAATTAGCGCAGTAATAAATACTCATTCGCCTCTTGCTGGGTGGGCACAATTTACAGGTTGCTCTCTTACCTTTTTTTACCTCTGGTTCTGTATCATTCTGCTGATCTTCAGAAGTGGGGAAACAGTTATTTATTGCAAAAAAATTACCTTTAATACTAAACCTCGCCTCACAGGCGACAAGGGTGTGAATATCTCCGAAACCAGAAAACACAGCGCGATGAAAGTCTGCACACAAGCTCATACAGCTGCCGACTGAGTTGGCACGAAACCACGTGTTGATATTTGTAACCGTTCGTAAGAAATCGCAAACAAAAAAAATCGAGTAGCCTCACAGGCCGGGTTTGGTGTTCTAGGGTTAAATTTTTTTTAAAGAAATCAAGAAAATGCTTTAGTTATTTAAAATTATTTGCTATAAATAAAATGAGTGATAAATATTGTATATTTTAGACTTAAATATTTTAAGCAAAGCATTTAGTTTTAACCGTACGATGCATACCCAACTTTTTCTACGAGAACACACACCCGGGATACGTTTGTACCTACTAGCTTATTTTGTGTTTTTCTTATGTTTAAATGGTCCAATTTAATTTTTATTTTTTTTAAAACGTAAATAAATATTTTAAAAATGTTTTAGTTTTGTTTCATGCAAATATTCTACATGGTTCAAAAGATATAAGCAAAAGAGTGCATGCATTCAACTATTATTCAAGTCGTAAACAAGTGTTTGTAGTATTTGGATATTTTAAGGGTTGCTTTTTGATGTTGTTGTGCATTCGCCATTAGTAAGCTGATCACCAATACCGAGTGCACAATATGTAACAATAATTCATAATTTTCATATTTCAAATAAAATAATATAATTTAAACACACTATAAAATGGTTTGTTGCCTTTTATTTTGATATAAAATGGTGTGGCACAAACGTATCCCGGGTGTGTGTTTACGTAGGTGTCGACTTTGGAAGCTCGTAGCTCCTGAATCGCATGAAATAACCTTTAAACAATTAGAAATTACTTATGTTTCCTAGATCCGAAATCTCTAATCCTCAAGTTAAGCCGTTCCTGAGTTACACCACTGCAAAATTGCAAGTGGATACATTTGTGCCCGGGTGTGTGTGCTAGGGTTAAGAAAACTTGCTATAACTTAAGAAATAATCTAAAATTTTGAATGTTGTTTTATTTCAATTGTTTAAAAAGTTATTCAAACTTGTTTAAAATAAATAATTTTACTAAGTTTTGCATACATTTTTGTAATGCCTATATTAAAAGCTTCTTAAGGCTATTTAAATACAGGGTGGTCCAACAATATTGCACAATATTAATTGTGGGTCACCCGTCAATTGTTTTGCCCAACTTAACATTTCTTTGTTTTTAGTGCTTGACAAATTCAACCATGGCGAGCTACACAAATGACCATCGCGTTAAGATTGTTGAAGCCTTTTACGAAAATAGGCGTTCAAATCAGTGGATTCGTTAACAAGCAGAATTGCCGCATTTGGAAAAATGCTTCCACAAAGAGTGACTGTTTGGTGCGGCTTATGAGCTGGCGGCTACATCGAGCCGTACTATATCGAAAATGAGATTGGCCAAGCAGTTACCGTGAATGGTGTTCCCTATTTCGCTTTGCTTGTGTCCAGCAATTAAGGACTTGAACCTGGGCGATATGTGGCTCCAATACAAACATATTAATATACGTGAAAATCACCGGACGGCAGAAAAAGAAACCAAATAGATCACATCTGTTTACGGCTTAAACGGGGAAGATCACTAATGCGTGTTCGTATAAAACGCAGGGCACACATAAATAGTGATCGCGATCTGATGGTAGCGTTCTTACGTATAAAATTGAAGAAACAATATAGTATTTGGAGCTCGCAACGAATAAACGGTTTGATGTGCAGAAATTAAGCGATGAAAATAAGAGAAGCGCGATTAAAGGACCACTTGAGAGAGAAATTGTTGCAAACAAACCATAAGAAATGAATGGAAATATACGTGCCACGAGCTTAGATCCATCATAAAAGAGAATATTGGTTAAATAATAGTAACGAGAGGACATACAATCTTATACAGGAAATAAACAAGCTCACACAACGAACACTTAGCAATCATAGCTTAAAAATAGAGTAAACCAATGAATACAGAAAAGGTATTACGTTTCCTAACCCAGTCTTTAAAATTATGGCGGTTATAATCACCAATAGCCTGCATATCATTTAAAGTTATTTGCGAACCCAACAAGCTGGTTTTTGCCCACATTGTAGTTGCATCGACCAATCAAATACTTTTTGATTCATAGTCGAACAATCAGTTGAATGACTATGAATGACTTCTATACCTAGAGCTTATATAATTTAAAGACCTAGTGACCTAGTGAAACATAGTGCCTTAAGAGTTAAAGGTGTCCCCATGTTTGAAAATGTAGCCTTAAAGGTTCGTCAATTAAGAAAAGTTCGTTGTATGAAAATACAGTCTTAATGATTCATCACATCGGAGAATATAGCGATACTTTTTTACAAACGTCGGTGTGAAACAAGGTTGCCCTTTAAGGAAGTTCTTGACAACGTTATAACCAAAATCTGCAAGAAGAGAATAGGAATATTCTGGGCGTTTCACTGCCATCTGAGAGACCTTGATATTTGCCTCATTTCCCACAAGCACAGTGACATGCAGAACAAGATCGATGATCTGATCACTCGGTGAAAACTTGTTGGCTTGGGAGTCAATTTTTAAAAACAAAGGTCATGCAGAGCAACAGTATTAATAATAACAACTAACTGTATATTGACGACTTTTAGATACGAAATGCTGAAAGCTATTGCTATTTAGGTTCTATCATGGCAGCAAAATGTGGGGCTGGAGAAGATATTAATCTAAAATGGATGAAAGCGAGAGCGGGTTTCGGGAGCTTGAAAAAAGCATAAGGGTCACTGAAACCCCTGTGTACAACAAGCTGCGGATATTAAATGTATGCATAATAGCAATGCTACCATACGTTAGCGAAACCTGGCTTAAATCCAGCTCTAGTTTAGGGAGACTGCGAACAAATTTTAATATTTAAGTATTATATTGCGCATTTTTTACCTAATAGAATAATCAATACCGATCTATGGCGGAGAACGGAAGAATTTCTCCACGGCAAATAAATTATGAGGAGGAAATGGAGGTAGGTGGGTCACACACTCCGCAAGTTATCCGAATGTAGCAAAAGATTTTCACTAGAATGAAGCCCACAGGGTAGACGAAGAAGTGTACGACCGAAGAACACATGGCGCAGAACCTTGACATTAGAAATGGAAAACGATAATGTCACATTTAATGAAATTAAGACAATATGGAAGGAAGCACCTTGTAGATACACTATGTTTCCAAGAGAATGAATAAAGGAAAAATAATGTTCCCAGAACCTTTTTGAAAACAAAAACCATAAAGCGCCCCATAAAGTTTAACACTTAGCCTGCAAAAGATTCTTTTTTTTTTACTTTGAGCCAACACTCAGGGGATGTCCCTGCTTATGCAATGCATAGTGTTGGTATTAGGAAAATAGGTTAGGAGAATGGAGTGTTTGCGGACATTTAGTTTGAATTTTCCAAATTTTAGCTGACTGGGAAGACCTCTGCAGTCTATTTGTACATACATCTGTAATGCGTTGTGCGATACAATGGAAAATCGACAACGAACGAATGTGATCTGATGGAAAGACGAGTAATACGGGCATGCACCCGCGTCTCGCGGATGTGTTCGCCCATTTTAGCTGAACACTTAACTTAATAATATCGACGGAACAATCACGCACTATCCACATCCCGACGATGCTCCAATAAGTCAATAGAGCTGGATACCCTACTGTCATTTGTGAGCTTCAACGCACTCCTTTGCCCCCGATCCAGAAGCTTTAGGATAGACCTTGAAGTACCTGCCCAGATATAAGAGTGGTATTCCATTTTTTGTCGGATAAAAGTAATGAAATCAGACGGAGTGAAGTAGATCTTGCCCCGCTTTAAGCAACCAAGACATTTGAATGCTTCTTTCTACTCTTGAAAAACATGTTGGTTCCAACGAAGATTACATTGGATTTTTATGCTGAGAACATCAAGAGTGTCTGATTTCTAAAAAGCTATACCTCACATGGATACAGGTGACGCTCGTTGATTCAACAATACGTCTGTGGGTCTTTTCGTGAGGTCATGATTGACTGTGTCGTTTATTCTGCTTTATAGCTTTAACCTCTGTAAGGCTTGGTCTATGATTAAAGAAAAATTAATGACAAATGCTGCTGTCATCTACAAAACAATTGATATGATTGGAAGTTAGACCCAGGAGGTCATTAAGAAAAGAAAAAAAAGTGTAGGAGAAAGAACAGAGTCTTGCGGTACCCCTGAATAAAAATCAAACTCCTCCGATGAGAACCCATCTATAACAACACGTTGACGTATTTGGACAAATGAAAAGGAGTTTCGTCTAAAAATATAAGTTTTACTTTTCATTTTTATTTTTTCTATTAAGATATTTGTGTTTAAAAGCAAGCAAACGATCTCATGGTCTTTCTTCGTTGGAGGTAGAAGCTTTAAATTTAAGTTTAAATTAAATTATTTCTTAAGCATTTTTATTTTTTCACTTTTTGTCTGCAGTTATTCCCTTTTCTATATCTGTATCCAATTTTTAGCCAGTTTTTAATACCCGTACACATATCAAAGGGTTATTTTTCTTAATATTCTCTCACAGAAGTCTTCAATTAAGCTTTAGCATTTCTAATTTATTTAAAAATGAAAACTTAAGCTACAACTTCTACATATTTAAATCATGAATATCAACTGGTCAATGACATTGTTATTGACAATGATATTGACTTCTTGTTTTTTCTTCTTCTTAACATCGACAATGTCTTCAATCATGTCTTAAACTTTAATTATATTTGCTTTTAATTTTGTTTTCTCTCTAGACGAAAAAAAAAATCGAATACGGCATTTATAATCTTTAAGATTTCTGGCTGGCTGCCTTAACTTTTTCATTTACATAAAATTTTCTTTAGTTTTATGACTTTTTGGGAAACAAAAAAAAAAATCAGTTAAAAATTAAAAATAATTTTATTTCCTATATGCATGTGTGTGTTTGTGTATATAAACAAATGTCCATGTATGCATTTTACTAAAAATGTAATCCGTAATGTGTATGAAGATTAAATGACTCCAACTTGTTTTCTTCTATTTTCTTTCACTTGAAACCACATGACGCCTAACAAACAACTATTTGTTACATGTCATCTTTAACACATGTAGATAAAAATGCAAAAAAGGCAAACCAAAAGAAAAAAAAAACCAACCAAGGAGAGTGTTCCATCTACACACCGGCCGACCATGGTAGCCAAAGGAATGGGAAAGGTTTTTTTTACGAATTACCAAAGACACTGAGAACTTCTAATATCTAGAATACATGTTCACAGTCGAACCAGCTATAATTTGTGGTCCTAGTAGACCTGTATTGCAAACATTAATATTGATATTTTTCTATCAATTCTTGGCAGCAGCAACAACAAAGTTTTTTTTTTTTTTTTTTTTTTTTTTTTTTTAAGAAAAAAAAGAAGCTTTACAAATTAGACATGATATGGCAGACATAAAAATATGTCATGTCTTTACCTGTGGCAAGTATCTATATGAAAAGTCAGAAACATTTGCTTTTTACCTTAAAGGTAAAATCTGGAAACAACCAACAGAAAATGTAAAGAAATTATGACAAAATATAAAGAAAAATTGAGCCGAACCACTTGCAAGATTTGCTAGAACATTTTTTGAATAGATCTTTTTTGTTTGAAGGCTGACTGACTGTTAGAGTGGATTGAATTTTAACGTACAGCAGAAAATGTACAGTAGTGTAGGATGATGAAAGTGTTGTAATATTTTTTTTTAAATATATAAAATTTATAAACCAAACCGAGCTCCTTATTTCCCCAACAATAAGTTTACTTTACCTCTACAATAGCGTGGCCAAGGCTGCCAGATTTGACGATTTATCGTCATTTTGAAGATTTTTTGTTCCAAAATTAGCAAAGTGCCGATTTGCTGATTTTTTTCTAAAAAGTGACGATTTTTTTCAGTCTCCAAAGGCTGAATAAAACATTACATATCCTGACAATTTCGTTTTTTTATCTTGGAATGTTGGAAGGAGGAATTTTCTTTCGCTTAGCTTTTACGCTGATATACCATACCAAAGCAAGAGCGTCAACGTTGTGTCACGAACAGTAGTGAGTGATAGCTTTCTTGTTTAATAAAACCCACAAATTATAAAATATAGATGAAAACACTAGACTGATAAATAAAATAGCTAAATTGCCATTATTAATTAACAATAGCTTCACTACTAATCGAGCTGTCAAAATCAGTTTTTCCAATAGCAAAGCGCTCAGGCCGCTCTATTCAAAAACTAGAAAACGCTTGCCGCTTTTGGTTAGATATGGCTGTTATATGCAAGTCTTAAGAAAATATTTGATTATTTTCGAATGAACCTTTTACGTCCCTCTGTATAAATCATATTTGCAAGCATTTCACGAGTTGTAAGAGAATATCTTCATCAGTCTCATACGATTCTTGACATGAAAGTCTCGTTAGATTATCTTTGCCCACGTCTTAAACGATTCCCACAACGATTGAAGAAGCGTCTTTCGCTGTGCTATGGAAAAATCTCACTCGTGTTACAGTCTTACTCGTGTGAGGAATCTTCTACGATTAAAAAATGCGATCATCGACGATCAAAGACGCTATTCATGAGACTCCCAGTAGCTCTTACACGATTGAAAATGAAGTTATTATGTTTTTGTTTGAATGTTATTTTTTTTTATAAAAATCGAACAAAAATCGTTAAAAAAAAAACTAAATTTTAAGTTGTCCGATTTTTTTGACGATTTTTCGAAACGATAAAGACAATTTTTTTATTTTTTCTCAGGAAACTGACGATTTTCTCACAAATCTGGCAGCCCTGAGCGTGGCCCATATTAAAGCCTCGAAATTGCACTTGAAAATAATAATCCGATTGGAAGAGAGTGCTCAAATAAATGTAACACTAATAATACATTTAAAAAGTCGTTAGTTTTGGGGGTTGCTTTAAATTATTTGCATCTTGTTAATAAGTGGTTCATTAGCTTATATTATAGTATTAAATTGAAGAATTGATGAGTTGTGTAGGAAATTGGTGAGTGTGGTTAAGTAGCATTCTCTGCAAATTTGCTGAAAATTACAGTTTCAAACTTTAAAAACTGCTTTTTTGTATTTTGGACGCAGACCACTTTCTAACTCTCCTCTTCCTCATTTGTCAGATGCTTATTTAACTCTTTAAAAAGTTTGAAAAAACGCTGTGTAATATAATTAACAACTTTCAAGTTATTTGTGATTTTATTATTGTTTATTTATTTATTTATAATTACTAATGTAATGTTCATTGCAGTCCTATTAATTTGGATATATGGTCAAAAACTGACTTGTCAAACAGCAGTAATGATCGTTCGTTGGAAAAATCCGCCAAAAAGGGCTTGGTCAGTTGCAAGTGACGAATATCCTCTTATCTTTCGGTCAGTAGGCTCACATACCATCTTCTTGCCAACTGTCACCTTTGCCTCATTTGATACATTGATTGAGAATAAACTTAAGCCGAATAACTCTTCCAAGAGGTACCAAAGTTGGATTTTTATGCCATTTTTAACCACTTTACTAACTTGAGGATCAATAATTTCATAGTCGTTCATGTTTTTCCATAGAGAAATTTCTGCCCAAGATGCATTTGTAGCCACAGAGGCTTCAAACCAATAATTTACATATACAAGAAATCCAAAGTTAACAAAGCGTTCTAACTGCGATCGTTCCTTTTGTTTGGTTTTGAAACCGCCTTTCTCACGAAACAAGTGGATTTTGATGTCGTATATCAGTTTTGCCATCCAACGATTATGGTGTACTGCACCTGGAACTCTCCAATGAAATGTAACTTGAGTTTGACCAAGAGCTAGTAGAGACTGCTCTATTTGGCATTTCTTTTACAATGCCATAATTGTTTATAACTTTCATTGTAAATATTAAAAAAAAAACAGTTTTTTGTAAATTTTGAGTTGACTCTCTTTAGAGGTACCAGTGCGATATGATTATCATAACTTTTTTTTATATTAAAAATTTTTCTCGAATATCTGTTTGTAGTTGGGTTATGCTCTTTTGCTTATTCACGTTTCAATGCTTTTTTAAAATAAGTTCGAAGTCGCGAATCCGTTGCGGCTTTCCTTTCAAAAAATACATTTGCCAAAAATGTTTCGTAACAGCTCTGCCTCTTGGCGTTGCTGTAACCACATTTGTCGGTGGTTGTTTACATCTGGCCCCAATAAATTTTCCAATTTATTGCGGTATGGAGCAAGACTGATGACAGCTGCATTACAAACTTTATTCTAAAAATAACACGGACCAACTTACCTAAGACGCTGGTAGGTTACCCCAAATTAATTCTCGCTTTCCCGGGAAGTTAATGCGGATATTTTGGTTCATCTTTAAAGTAAATAAAAACCAGAAAAAAATTTAAGTGACTTTTATGTTAAGACAATCATACACATCTGCACATCTGCTCTGTAACTTTCCCGCAATAGCGACTCTAAGGCAGAAGCTTTGTTAGGAACCCGATATGGATCCAATTGATATAAAACAAGCAAGAAAGTATAGTCGGTCAAGCCCGACCATATGATACCCTACACCACAGTATTAAAAACACATCATGCTTATGTGTACATATAAATATGGATTTATCTATGTTTATAAACTTCATTAACATCGGTTTGAAAGTTTGTAAGAGGCAGAAATTGCCCCCTACCTCCCCTTGTGGTCCTAATTTTGAAAAACTCTATAGCTTATGTGTCCATATAGATATGGATCTATCTATGTTTTAAATTTCATTAATATCGGCTTGAGAGGCAGAAATTGCCCCTATCTCCCCTCGGGGTCCTTTTTTTTAAAAAATGCATCCCTTTTGTGTCCATAAAGATATGGTTCTATCTACGTTTTCAATTTCATTAAAATCCATTTGATAGTTTCTGAGAGGAAGAAATTTCCCCCTATCTTCCCTCGTTGTCCTACGATTTGGCCCATTTTCAATCGACTTGGTCCTTGCGCCAATAAGAACCTATGCCCCAAACTTTATCAAATGATCTCCAAACAGCTAGCCAGCCTGCCAGCCTGCCAGCCAGCCGGACGGACATTATTAGTTCGACTCAGAAAGTGATTCTGAGTCGATCGGTATACTTTAAAGTGGGTCTAGGACCAAAACTTTAAGGCGTTACACATATCAGCACAAATGCATAATACCTCTCCACTATTGTGGTGTGGGTATAGAAATTGAGGTATCATTTTATATTTCAGAGCAAAAAAGTTTTTTTTAAATAAAAAAAATATTTTTATTTCAGTTTATTACAACAGGTTCCAGTTAATAATGAATAATTATGTCGGTCAAGTGGCTCTCCCTACTGGCTCGGCAGGCTCCCAATTTACCAAAATTCTCAATCACATTTTTCAATAAACTGTTGTCCAGGGTTGATATCTGCTCGATAATGTTGATTTTAAGCTCTTGAGCTTCTGTGGGATTTTTGCTGTACACTTTCGATTTCAAAAAACCCCAACAAAACATAGTCTGAAGTCGTCAAATCGCACGATCTTGGTGGTCAATTCACTCCTCCTCTGAGAGAAATAATGCAATTTTCGAACTTTTCTATCAAAACATCTATTGTTTCTCTTGCTGTGTGGCAAGTCACCATCCTGTTGAAAACACACATTCTCTACTTATAAATCATAAATTTTCCGCCACAAAAAGCTTCGGATCATTTCCCTGTAGTGATTTCTATTGACCGATAATAGATTAAATTTGGACACCTGCTCTCTCACCTCGCAGAATAATTGGCTTTTTGCATAGCCTAGATTTGTCCTGGTGAATATCGTGGCTGCACAAAAGATCCAATTCTTCGCGAGGCTATGTAGGAAAACATTCAGTATCTCACCTTTTGGTGTAACATCTTTTAGGGATATCAATTGCTGTCAAAAACTGTAATTTGGCAGAGCTTAAACTTTAAAGATCTCTTGAGATCGCGGCAGAGATCCTATTTGGTTCCATGGGAGTCAGTAGCCCTCAGAGTTGTTTGTGTGGCTTATGCCAAAAGTCGCGGTAAGGTAGACCTTTAAAAGTCGACTTCAAGGGTTGATTTTTCACCACTTTTGAGGAAGGCTGGCATGCTAGCGGATCTGCTATTCAACAGATTCAAACCCGCAGATGAGGTTAGATAAAATCGAATTGCTACCCATGTATTTGGTTTACATATTGCCTGCTACTTATGTCCCGCTAGGCTAGCTGGTAGTGAGCTAGTCTATTAGCGCCGGGGTTGTGGGTTCGATTCCCGCCAGGGACTCTGGTTTCTTTTCTGCAGCCTAGCGATGAGCTTCGCGGGATTAGCGAAGGAAATTTAAAAAACAAACCTTCTTCGTTTATTGCTCTTACGTGGCTCTTAAATTCTTGGGCTAAAAATTAATCAAAATGCTTTAAAATTTAAAAAATTTAAATCTTTACTTTTCTATGAAATGAATTTAAAGGTATTCATGTATTCCAGCGCATCTCTTTGGAGTAATTTCTGCCATTCGGTATTTCAATTTTTATTTAATACAAAGTAAAATTTTATTTAACTGTAACCCAGCTAAAGTTTGTTCTTACCAAATTTCATCTTTTGAACACTATTTTGTGTTTTTAGCAAAAGATCTGTCCAGCAAACAGACAGGTTAAAGAACATCTCCAGGCCGTTATTGATTCGATGATCCAGGATCAATAAATTTCCCATAATTTTGTCGGTGGCTATAAATATTCAATTTTCTTATCCCACTGTAAATTATAAATATATTTAAACAAAACACATTTCTTCACAAACGCAGATGCGCTCAGTGTGAATTTGAAACCGGTTATTGTATCTATTGGTAGCCAGATTAGCCAAACATAAAAATGGCATTTCTAATGAAATTATAAAGTTTTTGCTATAAAATTAATTTTGCTAAACTTTTTTTTTGCCTCATTCCTGATTACTTCTTGCTCTCACTGATGTTCTTAAGATCCCTTTTGCTAGCGTTTAATCAACAGACTTGTAAAAACAAATAATTTTAAATGCTTTTAACAAAACTGAAGCAGCTGCATTAAAGATTTGAAATTATTAAATAATAAACTGGATTAAATAAAAATATTTCATGAAGCTGTCTAGAAAACTGAAGTTAAATTGAAAAGATATTTTAAAATGTCAAAATTAAAAAAAAGATAGGAAATCGGGTTATCGGAAAAGAGTTAATGTAAATTATGCTGTAAGTTAATTTAAAGATAAGCTGAAATTATCTGTTATTAAGAGAGTAAATTATGTGTGTAATAAATATTTAAATTAATAAATAAAATAGAGTGACATGTAAACACGTGTCAGTGTAAAAAACAAAAGACTTAAACAATAAACTTAATATGTTGGAAGCTAATTTTTATGTTATCAGATGTTGTAAATTAAAATTGTTGTAAAAAAAGACTGAATGGGTAGGGAAATAAAATTGATAGTCTAATAAAAATTATTACATTTCAAGTCTTAATTTGTTCTTTACTTTCATTAGTTTTAAACAAATCGTGTTTGTGACTTAAATCTTTTGTTTTTAATTTTAAACATGTGTTTTCAACTTGTCACTCTTATTTGATATTTGTTCTAATTACCTATTAGAAAAACCTTAGAATCAAGGTTATAATCAACAACAAAAATTATTCTTATATAGACTCTTAAGCTTCTTAATGAATTTCAAATAAGAAAAAACTGATTACTCTGAAAAGGTTAAGTATTAAAAAAAAGTCACATAAAAAATTTCATAAAAACACTTTTGCATCATTCACAATTTATTCCACATTAAAAAGAAAAAAAAAACTGAAATCATGAATACAAAACATTTAACAATTCAATAGAATTCTAATGAATATTCTAGTGTCACTCATAAATAAGAACAACATGGTATCATGGTGTTAAATGGCCATGTATCGAATGAATGAATGGCAAACTGGCGAATTGTTGAATATTGTCACTGTAAACTAACGAGAAAATCAAATCTTTTTATGGTCAATTGCACTTAGCAACTTAGATAAACAAAAACAAAAACAAAAAAACGCAAGAGACAAATACAAAAACAAGAAATTAAACAAAAAATGAAATACAATTTCAAGTGAGTAAATAGTTTTTGGCCGTAAAAGGCATTTGGTAAAGCAAAAGTTATGCAGTAATTACTGCAGACATTTTTTCAGTATCTCTTTTTTTTAATTTTTATAGAGATAATGCAAGAATTGCCACGTTAGGCAAATAAAGAATTTTTTTTTTATTTAATTTCTTAAACAAGAATATATTTGTTTACCCTACAGGATGGCATTATTGATTTTTAGAAGAATTTCTTTAAAATAAAAGAAGAATGGTGCTCCGGTAGACTAGTTGGTAGTGAGCTAGTCTATCAGTGCGGGGGTTGCGGGTTCGATTCCTGCCAGAAAATTTGGTCTATTTCACTACAACGCACAGTGGTTCAAGTTTCTAAGGAAGTTTCTTATTAAGAACGTAATTAATTAATTCTTACCACAATAAGATCCGTTTTACTATCGAACGTGAAAAGAACATGACAATACCATATTTGGACATCAACATCATCCGAGAAAAAGGTAGAATAACAACTGATTGGTACACCAAACCAACGTCATCAGGAAGAATGATCAATTTCAATTCCACACAACCATTAAAAATGAAAACGAACACAGCTACAAATCTAATAAAGAAAGTACTGCATATCAGCGATGAAAAATTTAAAAAGAAAAATATAAGCAAAATAAAAAATATCTTGACTATGAACAATTATCCAACACACTTAACAAATTCATTAATAAATAAAATTCTAAAAAGCAAAAAATCTTGAGAAATGGAAAGAATCGGAAACAGAAAAATATTTTTACAGTGTACCATACATCCCAAAATTAACGGAAACAAAAACACTAAAGAACTTGATCACAGAAAAAACAACAACAATTGCACATAAATCCAACCAGACACTAAGGCATTTGTTTACATATAACAAAACCAAACTGGACATATCTAAAATACGGAACGGAAACGAAAGGGAAAGGTGTAATAAGGTTTACATTGGAACAACAAAAAGAAGGTTAGAGAAGACAATTCATGAGCACAAAACAGACGTCAAAAAAGGAAAAATAGCGACGGCACTATCTCTGCATGTAAAAGAGTGCAATCACAACATGAACTTCGACAGTATAAAAATATTAGACAGAGAGCGGAGAGAGAACAAACGTTACACTCTCGAAAGCTTACGAATCCAAAAATACAATGAACACGAAAGAAGACAAGGACAAAACAAAACTGCAATACTCCGCTGCAATAGTTAATGATTATAATTAGTTACAGTTCTGTGATATTTACATTAAGTTTATTCGGTGTTTGTGTTGTATTTTACTTATTAATTATTTATTTATTTCTGTGTCGTGTAGTCCAGTTTTTAATATTTAATAGTTAAAAAGTGCAATACAAATGTAAACCCTAATTTGTAAGTTAAGCTGTGATATTATTAAAGTTCAAAAATTTATTATAATTATTATCTAATTGTCTAGATTTTTATGGAATAAAAATAACCCCTGATGAAGTTCGAAAAAAGCGAACGAAACGTTGGGAATAGAAAATAAATTAACCATAAATGTTTTTTAGTTACATTTGGTAAAAAAAACGATTGATCATATTAGCCCGTGAGTAAAACAAAAAACCTCAATAATAGTAATTAAATTTAGTTTAAAATTCAAAAATCACTATTAATTGAAAAAAAACTGCCAATAATTTTTTCTGTGTACAAGCATCTTAATCATCAAAACACAACATCCGACAAAATGTTGGCGGGATTGGTTATGTGGGCGTGGCACAAATTTGATTTATTTATATGTAGAGAACGGTATTTTTATAACATTCAGTTATTATTGCATCATGGTGAAGGGTTTATAAGATACGGCATAGCCGAATATTACATTCATACTTGTTTTGCTTCAAGTGCGTAAAAACTTTAAAAGTGTAACCAAGAAATGAAGAGAATTTTTATTTATAAAAAATTTACAAATGAAAAACTCTAAACAAAAAACTTAACTTTTTTTTAAAATTATAAAAATAAATGTTAAAAAAAACCACTTGTGTTGTTAAGTATTCTTCAGAAATTTTTTTATCTTCTCTCAGTAATTTGTTCCAATATCACCTTTTGAACAATATAATAACTGAATGATGATTGCAACTGTCATGTAAATGATTTAACAAAAATATAAATTTTTATTAACAAAAAAAAAAAAAATCAATCTTCAACAAAAAATATTGACAGTTATAAGACCATTAAAAAAGGAAGTGTCTACTTAAAAAAAAAAATGTGTTAAGAAAAAAGTTTATGCTTTTAACTCACATGACTTTGGTGTTTTGTTTTTTTTTTTTGTTCTTGAAAAAAAATTAGTTTATTTCTTGTAAAACATTTAAAGTTAACTGAGCATCAATTATTGAAACCCTTGTTGTCTTATTTTCCATTTAGCACCTGGGTATTAAATTTCCCTTCCTCAAATCATTCTTAATAATCTTCAAGTTGGTTGTTGTTGTTGTTGTAAGCAGCAGAGCTTCCGTTTTGTTTTTTAAAAGTTAAATAAATGCTTCCATTTTTATCTTTACATGATGTAACAGCTAATTGTGTTAGAATTTCCTGTTTTTATTCCTCTAAGTCTACCGAACTGATTAACTTGTAGAGTTAAAGTTTCACTTGCTTTCAAATCAATATCCCATCTTAAATTTTTTAATGTGTGTGTGTAGTGGTCGTTTTTAAATTAATGTTTATTTTCATTAGCTGCCTCAAAGTCTAAGAAAGATGCCTTTAGTTGTGACAATTCATGGAAATGTATAAAGAAACATATTTCATAAAATACTTGTAACATTTACATACGCACCTGGTCATTTGTGCCAGCCGAAATCCTGTTGCCCCTCAACCATGACTGCTAGCGAACAACCAGGAGGTAGTTATAGGACCATTTATTTTCTGTTTGGTTACTTTAGCTTTTCAAAAAGATGTCTCAAGCTTTCAAAGTAAATTATTTATTTAGTTGGCTTTTTCCAGGCCACAGTCTTTTCAACTCTTTCATGCTCTTGCTCACACTCTCGGCTCTTATGCAGTTGTTAATGTACCAGTTTGTGGATAGATGCCAAGCAAGCAGGAAATGCCATTTTACTTTGAAAGCTGTTTGGGGAAGCTGTACTGACATTTTCTGTGATATGATACATGAGTGTGTGGTCAAACAATGTTTTTAATTTTTTTTGATTTTCAGCAAAAAAAAACATCTCTTGGAAAATAATTTGCCGGCCTTAGGTGAGAATGCGTTATGTTAAAAATTGTTTGTAGTGGTTGTTTGAAGATTTATGGATGAAAGTGAAAATTGGGTGGTCTCACTAACAATTGGCCATAATGATTGTAATTTATCTTGCAAATATTGAATTTAATATGAAAATATTATTGTTATGTAAAATTTTATTTAATTGTGGTAAAAATGTGTGTATGAGAAACAGAGAAAAGAGAGTAGAGTGAAAGAGTTTAATTAATACTCTTAAAGTTAATGAAGGTTAAACACGAAAGACTTAAGACACAAACATTATTTTACTTAAATATCTTTTATGAAGGTGAATTTACGATGGTTGTTTTTATTTAAATACAGGAAAGATTTGTACATTTTAAGAAGCTACCAGTTATTAAGGATAAGGGAACTTTTTTTTGTTTTTTTTTTCTTAATTTTCATGAGAAAAGAGAATAATCTTAAATGAATATATTTTGTGAATAAATTTTTTAATTAAGTGTTTTTTATGCAACTAGTTGCTAGTTAAAGCGGTGAGAAAAATGTTCAAAGAACAGTATAAATTTAATTTCAGAACCAAAGAAACTTTGCTAAGTAAAGTTAGGTTCGATTCCCGACAGGGACTCTGATCGGGTTGACTACAACAGGCAGCGGTCAATTAAATTAGATTATGATTTGAATATATTTGTATAAAAATAAAAAATTCCCAATAAAAATGTCAAAAAGCAAACTTGATGATTGCTCCAGAATCAATAAGGTACGAAATTTTTGATCGGCGTTCGGTTAAAAATAAACGACAATTAGACTAACCATCGCTGTTAGATGCCGAGACCTCAGACGAAGGATAATTTAGTTTTTTTGAATTTGAAAAATCACAAGGTTTGATACCTTTTGTAGCATTTTCAGCAAATTTCCAGTGATACCAACACATGCTAAAATTTTTCCGACCTCTTGAGTTTGACCTTTCTGAAGAGTTATTCCTACTATGTTGTCTTGGACGCCGCACATTGGTTGAAGAGTGGCCAAAATTCATTTTTTTCACGTTCGCCGATTTGGATAATTTTTTGGTATTTTGTTGGCAGATATCTGAATATTATGATTCCGTAATATTAGGCTGATATATTTATTATTTGTTTGGATAGACACGCTCGAAGTTCATATATATTCGCTTGTTTAACCTTTATGTGCTCGGAAGTCTACATTTGTAGTAATTTTGATTAGATTATCGAATAAAAATTAAAAACGTCAGTTAAACAATTTGAGGTTTTTGGTAGCTTCCTAAAATCTTGTTTTAAGCAGATTTAAACGTTAATGATGTAAAAATAATTATTTCGTAGGTGCTTAAAGGATGTTTTGTAAAATGATCATCTCGTGGCCGGAAGTCTACATTTGTGTAACTATGTGGTTTGTTTGCAAGGAAGCTTTATTTTTTGCTTATTACATTTGCAAACATTGTTTTTCTTTTATTTATGCTAAAAACATGAATACTTTGCTTCACGTGTATGCTGATAGCGCATCAAAGTAATAATATTCATCGAAAACAATAGAGCAAAGACAAAGTGTACGTTACTTTTATGATTTTACATAGTTTTGTTTTCAATGTCAAAACATGTTCAAAAGCTTATGGTGGAGATTGATGAATAGGAAGAAGATGCACGAGATTTTGATGATGACTCAATGAAAATTTGAACTTAAGTACTGATTCGGTTCCTGCTAAAACTATGAAAATATCAGAACATCCAGAAGAATTAGATGCAGAAAAATATATGGTGCTCGAGGAAGATAATATTTAAGACAACGTACAGTAAGAGGGTTTATTATTTGAAGCCGACGATAAGGAGGAACAAAATGTTTTACAGCGTCCTGGTATGTTTATTTCTAAGGACCACACTGAATGGCTCACTCTTTTACCCAATCAAGCAATTCGTACAAATGCTCATAATGTATACCGTGATACCGATGTAGGCCCATCGCGATCAACTAAAGGATTAACTGAGTCCGCCATATTTGATCTTATATTCACTCCATCGATGCTCGAACAAATTTTATTGGATACTAATGGAAAAGCAGACAACATTTCGAAATTTAAATGAAAAAAGCGCAGAAGCAAAAAAAAAAAAAATTGTGGATAAGTGTTGCAGATATTGGAATGAGAGCTTTTATTGGTCTTCTATTATTGGGTGGCGTAAACAAATCAAATGACGAGGATATAGATGTGCTATGGAGTACAGAAGCTTCATGCTGCTACCGCGCACCAATGTCAAAAGCTCGATTCAAACAAATACATCGATTTATTCGTATTGATAGCCAGCGTACTAGAGCTAATCGACTACTGGAAGATAAAGCAACCAATAGCAATATACAGCAAACAGACAAACGCAGAAAGTTCTTGAGAAATTTGGAAAAACAGATGTTTATACCAGCAATTATAGAACGGTCAAAAATTCTAAGGGTAATAGGCTACACCAAATTCAACTTCTTCCGCTTTAGCTACTAATCAATTTCCCGATACATCTGACGCTAAGCTGCCAAAACATCCTGTACGATGTCAGGTATATGAAATGGGAAATCGCAAAAACACACGAAATATATGCAGTTGGTGTAAGAACCCGGTGTGCGATGCACATTCCAAAACTTACGTATTTGGAAAATGCTGCTCTATAAATAAAACTTAAATGTTTAAAATTGTTTTGTACAAGTTTTCCTATACCTACATAAATAAAATAAATATAACCATTTTTCTTGCTTATAAGGATAAAGTAGTGCAAAAATAATTTTACTACAAATGTAGTCTTCCGACCGCCCAATTCAGTTTTCGATCCCGAGCACATAAAGGTTAAAATAGCATGCAAATGTACTGCATATTCAATATTTTGGTACAATCACAGTAAACTTATCATTTGACTTTGTTGTATATTTTCGTAAATGACAATTGTCAAAGATGAGATTTGCATTAAAAAAAGTTGGAAAAAGTGCCATATAAAAAATTTCGTAGAACAAAATATAAACAACATCAAAATTTCAATGTTCATCAACTTCAATAGGCTGTATCTTTTTAGCGCTGTGCAGCGCTGTTTAACGAATGATGTCAAATTACAGCTTGAAGTCTCAGCTAAAAGTTAAAAAAAAAATTCAGCTGCACATATTTGCACTTTTCCAAAAAAAAAAATAGTAAAAACTATAAAGTGATAAAGTAACAAAACATGAATTTTCGTTCATGCTTGTTGTTGTTGCCATAATTCTTAACTGTTTAAAATTATTACAAAATGTAATTTACATACTAGTCAATAGTGTTAATTATATATTTCATTCTTGAAAAAAGTATAAGCTTCAATTGAATTTGAATTGTTGTTTACTAATTTACATTAAATTGGCAAGTGCAGTGATATGTGTTGTATTATTAAGTGATATCACAATTTTATTTTATTAATTATGGAAAATTTAACAAGTTCTTATTTAAATATTTGCGAAATATTGATTGATACCAAAATGGATATTGATATTACTGTCGAAGTCATTGCAAATAACAGTGAAGAAATTACTGCTGAGGATGTTGAAGTCTTTACTAGATTTTTGAAAAAATACGTTTGTACAAAGTTCAAAGATAGATGGCAAAAAGGAGCCCATTATACAATTATAATATTTATTTTTATTGAAAATTGAATTGATACAATCAAAATCAAGGGAGTTATGCCACTTTTTCAATACAAGTTGTATGGGAGGTGGGCGTAAAAGTGGGCGGATCAGATATGTATTTTCAGTAGCTCATTGTACAATTATAGTGTTTATTTTTAGTGTAAATTGAGTTGATTCAATCAAAATCAAGGTAGTTATGCCACTTTTTCAATACAAGTTGTATGGGAGGTGGGCGTAAAAGTGGGCGGATCAGGTATATATTTTCAGGAGCCCATTCTACAATTATATTATTTATTTTTAGTGAAAAATGAGTTGATACAATCAAAATCAAGGGAGTTATGCCACTTTTTCAATACAAGTTGTATGGGAGGTGGGCGTAAAAGTGGGCGGATCAGATATGTATTTTCAGTAGCTCATTGTACAATTATAGTATTTATTTTTAGTGAAAATTGAGTTGATACAATTAAAATCAAGGGAGTTATGCCACTTTTTCAATACAAGTTGTATGGGAGGTGGGCGTAAAAGTGGGCGGATCAGATATGTATTTTCATTCGTTCCATTCATTCATCCATTCATTTATTTATTTCATTGAAAAAATACAAGTTAAGATTGAAATATTACCATACTAAGCCATTGCGGCTTGTCTGTATGTAAATTACCAATAATATACAAGTTTATCTCAAGCAATTTTAATCTATGAAATTTAAGATATAGAAAAAAATATAATAAGTATATAGCATTTTAAAAACTAATTACAGAATTAATTACAATTTTAATAATGATTACAAATATAATAATAAAATTCATTGCTAGTTAAAAATAAAATAATCCTTCAAAACTTTTTTCCTTATATTAATGTTATCTGCTTTCGATATGACATCTATTGGTAGTGTGTTGAAAATAATAGGCAGTGCTGCTGCTAGTGTTCTTCTCCCATATTCGTTATTAAATTTTTTGATTTTATATCTTCCTTCCTTGTTTTTTCTTGTTTGGTGTTTATGGTCAATTTTATGTAGAAATCTCCTGTCTTTATAAAATTCAATCACAAGTGTAGTTTTATATATATTGTTTACATTAAGTACGTGACGATCTTTTGCTATGTTGTTGTTTCCGTCAGATTGATTATAAGGCGCTATTTGAGTAGTTCTGTTATTGTTGTGTGTTTTGAGCATTTTTATAAGTTGGTTTTGGGTTTGCTGCAGTTTGTTGCAGTACACCGAGTTACCCCACGCTGTAATACCGTGTCTAATATGTGACTCTGCCAGTGCAAAGTATGCTTGTCGTAATACCGAATTGTTTGAGCAGTAACTCAAATGGTGAAGCATATAGGAAGCTTTCCTGAGCTTTTTCCTTGTTTCCTCTACATGTTCTTTCCATTTAAAGTTTTGGTCAACATGCACCCCAAGGTACTTGTATGTGTTAACGATTTCGATTATTATGTTACATTGATCATTATCATAAAAACTATTATTCATTTGGTTTTTATGTAGGCAGTCCATAGTATGAAATTTGATCTTAATATCTGTATATCTGTGCTTAGGAGATTTAATATGCATCAATTTAGTTTTTGATGCATTTATAATTAATCCATAATCATGGCACCATCGAATGGCAGTATCCATTTGTTGTTGCATAATTTCTGCTGCATCTTCTACGTTTTTATGAGCCACTACAATCGCTGTATCATCTGCATATGCAAATACCTTACATTTTTCCAATCTATTGATGAGTTCGTTGGTATATAGTAGATATAGCAATGGTCCTAATTTCGATCCCTGTGGTACACCATGATCCATAATTCCTTCCTCGCTAAAATTGTTCTTAATTTTAACACGGAACCTCCTTAATAATAAGTAATTTTTGAAAAGTTCATTACAGTGTCCTCTTACGCCAATTTTATCTAGTACATTAAGTAATTTTTCATGTGATAACGTGTCAAATGCTTTACTGAAGTCTATAAATAGAGTAAGGCAATGATTACTTCTGCTCAGCTGATCATTTATATAGTCTGCAAAGTTGCCCAATAATTTATTAATGTTTTGCCCTTTTTGAAATCCAAATTGGTTTCTGCTAATTATTTTATTTGCACTAGTGTATGCTGTTAATCTCCTGCATAATATCTCTTCCATAACCTTTTCAATAACTGGTAATATCGAAATTGGTCTGTAGTTTTCAAAATTGGTTTTTGAACCGCTTTTGTGTATAGGACGTATATGTGCAATTTTAAGTTTATTTGGTATTCTAGCAGTGTCAATTATTAGATTTATTAGATGCGTTATCACTGGTGTTATTATTTCGACATTTTTTTTAAGATCGATTGGCCTAATTTCATCCACACCTGGACTTTTATTTATGTTGAGAGTTCTTATTATATTATTGATTTCTATGTTGGAAGTATTTCTTAAATGAAATGAGTTTACTTGCGTTGTGTTTATTTCACCAATAGTTTTTATTTGGCAATCATGTACTATATTTTCAATATTTTTTTTAAAATTTAATGCGAAACTATTACATATTTCTGTTAAATTAAGGTCTTTAAAGCTTTTTGTAATTATCTCATCATTATTTAATGCTTTTTTTCCTATTATTTCATTTATTATTTTCCATGTTATTCTCATGTTGTTTTTATTTTCATATAACTTATTTTTATAGTATTGATTTTTGGCATAATTCAATTTTTTATTTAATTTGTTTCGATATTTTTTATATTCATATTCAATATTTTTGTTATCTTTATTTCTTCGCCACTTTTTATAAAGTTTATCCCTAATCTCACAACTTTTTATTAGATTTTGACATATCCATGGACACGGAATTCGCTTTTTTTTATGTTTAATAGTTATAGTTGAATTTTCATATATGTTTTTGAATTTATTTTGAATTTCGTTAAAGACAATTTCAGGATCTGATTGATTTATAATATTTTGCCAATTTGTTGTACGTATCAGTTTGTTTACTTTGTTGTTACACAATTTTGTTTGTTGGGTAGTGTTATTGTTGAATTCATCGATCAGATAGTTATTATCAGAGAGACAACAAAATAGAGTATAATGATCGGATATTGTTGTTTTTACTATTGTTGTGTGTGCATGTACGTTGTTATGTTTGGATCTTATATATACGTGATCAATACAAGTTTGTGTGTTATTCATTAAATCCTCTCTTGTGCAGAGATTATTTAAACATTGCAGACCATTTGCAAGAAACATATCCATAAAACATGTTGTTGTAAAATTTTGTTTTAGTAAATCTACGTTCATATCACCAACTATAATCATGTTTTTTTGCTTCTTATTTATTTTTATTAATTCCTCCAGCTCTCCCATGAATCTTCTAACATTGAGAGACGGTGGCCTGTAAATTGCTAAGAGCGTTGCGTTTTCATTTGTCTCTATATTTATTTGTATTGTCTCCATCATAATTGTGTTTATTGGTATTAGTGTGTACTGTATTGTATCCCTAACAAAAATTGCTAATCCTCCTCCGCTTCGTCCTTCTCTATTTTTAAAGGTTGAATTAAACCCATTGATAGAGTATAGTTGACATTCATCATCTCTAATATTAGTTTCACATAGTACTATGATTTTTATTTTGGTAATAACATTTTGAATTGTAGCAACAAAGGCATTAAAATTTTTGCGCATAGAACGTATATTCAAAAAGATAATTGACAAGGGATAACTTAGTAGTTCAGGTTTAATTTGTTTAAAACTATCAGTAGATTCAATTGTTATGTTGTTCATGTTTTATTATTTTTTTATTTTTTGTTTATTTTTCTGTGTAAATACAATACAAGCAACTATATAATTTTCTTAAATGTTTTAAAATCAAGCCATAAGTTCTATGTCGGATTCATTATTTATTAATATTGGAGACGAGTTTTCATCTTTCTTGGCGAACACACTTCCATCTCGAGTCCACACATATTTCCAACACGATTCCTTTGCTTTAATTTTAGCTTGCCAAAGTAGTCGCCTATTATGTGCTGTAAGTTGGTCATTTACAAATATGGTGTTGTTATTATTGTTTTGATTTTGTGTATTTTCATCATCCTTATTTGTTTGTAGCTCTTCAACTCTATTAAATAAATCCCCTCTGACACGGTGTTTACTTATTTTTCCCATTAACTCTTTTTTTTTATTTAAAGAGCAGAATTCGACAATAATGTTATCATTTTTTTTTAGTTTGTATGCATTGCTTATGTCTGAGTCATGAATGTTTACATTAACAGACTCTGCAATTGTTTTAATTGCTTGTATCGCACCAATGTTATTGTCAATTATGTTTTTAATTTCAACATTTTTAATTAACATTTTTTGTTCCATAGAATTCACTTTATTTTCCAATTGTTTAATGCGATTCTCTTTATTTTCGTTTTCTTGTTTCAGGTCATTGACCTGTGTGGATAAAGTTGACAGTGATTCCGTTAATTTTAAAAAGGCGTTTGCCATCTCTTCTCTTAGTGCTGTGTTAGAGGCTATAATATTATTGTTTAATTGGCTTATGCCGGCATTGATGACACTTAATTCGTTTGATGTTGAGGTTTTAAGTGAAATTAGATCCGACTTTAGTTCAGTTAAATTGGAGTTAACTGTATTTAAATTTATAAATTCTTTAAAGCGTTTATTGTTGTTATTTTCACCTTCAGTATCACCATTAGTTACCTCATCTCTTTGTTGTTTGCTGGCAACTGGTTGTTGTTGCTGTTGGTTTTGTTGTTCTGTATGTATAATCTCCTGGTATAAATTGTTTGGCGATTTACTACGACTTTTTTCGCCTCTGCAGTTGTGACATTTCCATACTGCTTTCTTTTCTGCATTCATAACTGAATATGTTGACTGAGATAGTGTAGCGCACAGGGCATAATGGTATTTACTCTCACAATTATTGCATTTAACATAATCACCTGTTGTAGGCAGAGACTTATTACACGCATTACAAAGAGCATTTTTGGCTGATAGGTACTCTTGATTTTTACTCATATTGTTGTTTTTGTATAAGAAAAAAAAGAACGATGATCTTCAATTTTAAATTGTAAAATGTTTATTTATTTATTGTTTGCTTGTTGTTTTTTTTTTTTTTTTTTTATAAATGTTTTGTGGTTAAATTAAAGATTTGTTTATAACTATTTAATTTTGATTGTTTTTTAAGATATTTGTTGGAATAATTTTTATTTTTTTTTTATTTTTTGGATTTTTTATTATTGTTGGATTCAACACAAAATCACTTTTTTAGTATTTTTATTAAACGTAATTTAGCGAGTTAAGAGAAACACGTCCGATCGCAATGAACTTCTACCTTTTTATTCAGTAGCTCATTGTACAATTATAGTATTTATTTTTAGTGAAAATTGAGTTGATTTAATCAAAATCAAGGGAGTTATGCCACTTTTTCAATACAAGTTGTATGGGAGGTGGGCGTAAAAGTAGGCGGATCAGGTATATATTTTCAGGAGCTCATTCTACAATTATATTATTTATTTTTAGTGAAAATTGAGTTGATACAGTCAAAATCAAGGGAGTTATGCCACTTTTTCAATACAAGTTGTATGGGAGGTGGGCGTAAAAGTGGGCGGATCAGGTATATATTTTCAGGAGCCCATTCTACAATTATATTACTTATTTTTAGTGAAAATTGAGTTGATACAATCAAAATCAAGGGAGTTATGCCACTTTTTCAATACAAGTTGTATGGGAGGTGGGCGTAAAAGTGGGCGGATCAGGTATATATTTTCAGGAGCTCATTCTACAATTATATTATTTATTTTTAGTGAAAATTGAGTTGATACAATCAAAATCAAGGGAGTTATGCCACTTTTTCAATACAAGTTGTATGGGAGGTGGGCGTAAAAGTGGGCGGATTATTTTGATTTATTCATTTTTTTCTTGATTCAAACAAAAAATGCCTATGTGCCAAGTTTCATTGTCCTTCGACAACTTCTTCTATTTTTAGCCGCTCGTTATATGAACTTCAACCAATGTGTGCCGTTCTAACGATTCTATTCGAGCAAAAATGGTCGGTGAATACTGTTCACATATCTAATCAGCTAAACTTGCTTTCTTATCTAAATCAGTAGCTTCTGCAACAGCTAATAAACATTTTGTTTTTTATGGAAGGCGCACCATTAACCATGTTTTTAACATATCATTACTAACTCTAGAACTTGTAAAGGACGACGAGACTGTCTATTGCAGGAAAACCTTTAGCTACCTTTATACCGACTGTGCTCAGGGGGAAAAAAATGGGGTGGTGATCTTGTCTTCATTTGATAGAATTCATGTTACAATAAATTTAAAGTTATGGTAGCTAAAAAAAAACATTAAAAAAAAATCTGATACTATAACCAAAACATAACAAGGGAAACAAAAATAATAAGCCAAAATGAAAATAAAACTCGTGAAGTTAAGATAATGGACTAGATGACATAAGGCTCAACAAAACCCGCCCTACCATTGCTATCTCTGCCTACAAATCTATAAGATAGCCCAACATTGTTGTACTAACTGTTCTTTTAAATCTTTCGTGAAATATGGAAAAATATGTTATTTAGTTATACATTGCAATTAGCATTTTTCTTGTTTTATTCATCGATTACAAATAATAAGTTAAAATTTAACATTGTCTTGTTTTTCTTTCCCTATGATTTTATGATTAAGAATTTAATTTAAAAAAAAATAAAGTAAGAAAGTTAGCATAAATTAATCAATCATGTTATTAAAAGAATTTTAATTTTATGTTAACAACCTCAAAAACTTATTAATTTCAAAAATATATATATTAAACAACAACAAAAAAAATTACTTAAATGTGTTGTGTTTTTTTTTATGTCAATTGAAAAATGAGAATAGATACCATATTATTAAGAAAAGATTTAAAAAGAAAACTCACCAAAGTACAATACGATGAAACAGCAGGTCTGATGTCCATAGATGAGTTGTAAAAAGTAATATTAATGTTCTTTTCTCATTTTATATATTATTTACAATGGGTATGGTGCTAATGTGCTTGGAAATACGACAACAAATTAAATTATGTTTAACTAAATAAGAAATACAAGAAAACTATTACCAACAATATTGAAATTTTAAATTATTTAAGGTCAAAATTAACATGTGTATATTTACAACCATTTATTTTTTCCCTTTTCTGGATTCTATTGTGTCCTAAACTTTGCCAGGATGTTTTATTGCCTTTTCCAAGGACAATAAACGTCTTTCCAGCTTTTTAATATATCCACCAAATATTAGCTTAAGTTTTAGGTGGTTCTTGGGGATGTTAAGTTAAGCGTACGTATGCTCGATAATTACCAGCTTAAGGATGCTCGTATGCCACCTCTTGTACCAAGAAATATTGATATGGGAATGGTAACAAACTAAAAGGAATGCGCACTTGTAATTAAAGCAAAACTATATACATATACCACCTACACAAAGATATAAAACTTACCTATTAAAAAAAACTGTTCACAAATCCACAAATTATATTTATGTTTGTTTATAAACAAAAAAATAAAATTTTTTGTTTTTTTCCCCTTTTTTCCTTTTTTTTTCTTGACTTTAAATTATGAACGTTACTTCAAGGAAAACTTTTTATTAATAAAACATTTTCAATTGATTTTGAAAAATTTTCCTATGCTACATATTTGAAAAAAGAAACTATTTCATTTTACATTTTCAAATTCAAATCACCCAATAAACACTCCCATGAGACCTCACAAACTAGCATTTCATTCGCAAATTGTGGGACATGGTGAATTTACATTTCTAGAAATATTTATTTGTCGAGTTGAAATTTGAGGATTATCGCCTACGGCATGCGAAAAAGTTAAATTTTCTTCACGTGAAGTTAATGACATTGTTGATCACGTCGGGGTCACCAAAATGTAGCGGAATTTATAAATAAAATATTTATTTATTAAAATATTTCAGTAGGAATATGTTTTCTTTTTCTTCAAAAAAGTTTTTCCAAATTTATTTTTTCTTTTAATTATAATTTTTGACAACAATATTAAAAATTCAAAACTTATTCGATCTAATAAATATCATTAACTACAAAATAGTTACACTCAGAGTTGCCAATTTAGCGCCTTTGGCGCTAGATTTAGCACCTTTTAACTGTTGAAAAGGCGCATATTTTTTCCTTAGCGCTTTTTTTAAAAAGAGCGCTAAATAAGCGCTTTTATTGATACCTAAGATTTTTGTACTTTTATTTGCATACATTAAAATCAAGACACTTTAAACCAAAATTTGTTTCCGTTTTGTACATACTTTACATTCCATACAAGGAAAGAAGTTTATTTTCTAAAGAAATCGATTTCGTTTCTTAAAACAAGAAAATCAAAAAATAAATAACTGATTTTAACTTGTTTTGTTCGTATTATGTAAAAGTTTCTTAAATAAAGAAACATTTTCTCATGATTAAAAAATTCACGTTTTTGGTCTATGATCAAAAATTTTAAGAAGCATTTATTTAATATTAGTCTGATTTTAAAATAGAAACAAGAAACAAATGCTAGCGATTTCTTTAAATTTTTCAGAAAATGCTCAAGAAAATTTGGTTTGATTCAATTAGTTTTTATTTGGATCGACATGTTAACAAATCAATCAAAAGGTTCTTATTTTTTTATATAAAGTTTTTTTTTAAACTAACTAGTGCTATATGTTTTTATGGAACAAATTTAGGCAACGAAAACTTGATTTAAGTAACTATAGAATTAAGATAAATTTAGTTCGCTTTGAGTCATAACTATTTGCTTAAACCAGGCAAACACATGTTTATTTTTTTTTAATTTTTGGCTTGGACGAGAATAGTGCAAAATTTTCGTGGTTCAAGACATATTTTCTGGTTATTTAGTAAATAATTCGTTCCGTGTATATTTGAAATTATATTACTTTAATTTTCCTGAAATATCAGAAAAGGCTTTTTAAAAATATGAATGTTTTATTAACACTGCTCGGCAAAAAAAAAAGTCGATCTAGAGAACTTGATTATGTGATTTTAATTCACTTTAGCGTGCTGAATCCAAATAGTTTATTCAATCACGTCTAGTTAACATTTTGTTTACTGATCTCTTGTCTTATTTTATTATAATATACCTGGATTTCTGATAAATGATAAAAATACTAATTTGCATGGAAAAATGGCCGCCACTATTTAAGAAATAATTTTGAAAATAATTATTTGTAAAACGGATTTGAGTTTAGCGCAGTAGTATCTTTGTTTTTCATATATTTTTATTTAAAACGATTTAATAAAACTTGGTTCTTAAACATTTCATTAAGTTTTTTTATTTAGCGCTTTTTAGCGCTTTTTGATTAGGGGTACGGCGCTTTTTGATTAGAAATAGTTCACAACCCTGGTTACACTACAAGCTGTGATCACTTTTGTTTCATATTTTGTTTACATAAAAAATTCATTATTTTATAAAAACATAAAATTGCAAAGAGAAAAAAGTTTAGAAATTTTAAATTTCCTTAATCTTCTGCTTAAAATCAATATTGTCTCCAAAAGCAAACAAAAATCGATTTGTTTCGATAAAAACGTAAAATCGCATCTATTAAGTAGAATTAAGCATATAAAATTTGCGTTCAATTTAATTTTTAACCAAAAATCGATTCGACGATAACCCGTTATTAAGTGTTCTTTCATCTGATTGTCTGTAATTAAGAGTCAAATTTTTTGTTATTGAAAATTGCCAAAAACTCAAAAAAACTTCGACGACACACAGTTGGAGGCTCCTTAAAGCACACAATACACCATTTTTTTACCAAAAATTATGCGGAAAAGGTTGTAATGAATAACGATACAATTTTCTACCATTTTACTGTAGCATTGGATTTTTAATTCATATTTGCAGTATTCTGTACTTTTAACTTTCCATTCTCCCCAAAATATTTTTTTTTTGGCATTCATATTTTAAATTTTGTATTTTTCAAACTATTTTTGATGAAGCACCAGCAACTGGTGCAATCCCACCACAAGCTCATACACGGTCAATCAGCTGGCGCAATCACTTAATTGCACAATCATGACGGGGTTGTGTTTGTGTCCTATTGCCACACAGAAAAAATTATTGCCGAATTATTTTCAAACAAACGCTTGTTTGAAAATTTTTTTAATTTCTACAAATTTTTTTACTGATTCAATTAAAATTTTTGTTTGATTTTTATTTAACCAACAAAAATGTTGACAACCATTCAAAAATATAATACACGCGTTATTGGTTTCAAGTTTTCATAATTTTGTATGAAATATTTAACGCTTTTTAATGTTGTCGTCTTTTTGCATTTTTTTTATTTGATCGTAAGCAACACTTCCTAAAGTGAAATATAAGAACTACAACAAAAAACACATACATTCAATTTTTAGACACTTTAAAAAAGTACAACAGTAAGAAAGATGAAGAGGTTTGAAGTAAAAAAAAAAAAAAAAACAAAAAAATAGCAGGTAAAAAAACGTTTCACTCTTTTTAAACAACAGAAACAACAACAACATTATAAGAAACAAAATAAATTTTTGGTTGGTTTCAAAGTTGGTTAAAAAAAAACCAAAATCCCGTATTCAATTTTTTCAAACTGTTTGCTTAAATACATCAAATACAAAAATATAATGATGTCGAAAAACATATCGAGTCGGTCTGTCGCCGTTTTTGGGTTACATTTATTCTTCATTAGCAAAGGAAAGGATACAGCAACAGTGAGTGATGACGAAAAACATTGTGTGTATAAAAAAAGACTTCGTTCAAAAATTATTCCAACAAAAAAATGTGTCTCAAAGCCAGCCGGCCGCTCTGCTCTCTCTGCCATCATCTTCTAATACAGTGCCTGCTTGTGTGCGCATCATTGCTTGTGCAAAAACCTTTTTTTTTTGATTTTGAAATTTAGTATATGAATTTCAATAAACTTTTTGTTTGATTCAGTTAAATTATTTGTTTGAAAAAATCAGTGTTATTTTCAATAAACAAAATGCAAATAAATTGTTTGAATATGCGAATTTGTTTATAGGACCAATTTCAGACAAAAAATTGTTTGATTCTACAAATTTTTTGTTTGAATTGGAAAAATAATTTTTTCTGTGCACCCAGTAAAAAAATTTGGGTTTTTTGAAGCACTTAAGAGAAAAAGCGCACACTCGAGCTCTTATACAGCAGTAATTGATTAAGAATAAAATATCCAGAAAGCTGCTATTTAAGTGCTGAAAACGAAGAAGGTTTTAAAGCGAAAAAATAAATATATATTATGGTTTACTAAAATGATTGAAAAAATGCGTTTAAACAAGTAAAAGCAAAATATTAATGTATATGTTAATATAGTCAGCCATTAAGAAAGCACTTTTGGAGTATTTTGTTTGCATGTTAAAAGAAGTGCTTATTGTCAGCTGAAAATAGTCCACCAAACCGGGAACACCTCATACAAAAATCAGGCATCCCATCAGTAGGTTTGAAGCGATTTGAGGTATGAGTTCATACATAAAATTTGCTTCTTCTGGAGCACATTTTTTACTGGGCATTTAGTTGGGCACAAAACTTGATAATGAAGTGTGACTCAAATTAATATCGTGCATTATGGTTGGATAAAAACTTTAATAAAAATTTAACCGAAATAACTGCCATGTTCACCTAGTTCTGGGGAACTCAAGGGCCTTCTTGCAGGAGTGAGAATTCAAATGTTTTCCTCTTGCAAATTCCATTTTCAAAAAAAAAAAAAAAAATGGAAAATTTATTAAAAAATTGATACAGTAAAATCCCGATAATTCGTACCCCGATAAATCGTAATTCCCGATTATTCGTAATAAACTGTCAGTCCCTTGAAAAAATCTCGTTAATTCGTAAAATTTCCATACATTTTGGTCCCCTCGCTAATTCTTATTTTTTTTTTTCAAATAAAATCTTCTTTACCTCTTATAAATCGTAATTGTTGGCTTACTACCTCTTATACAGTCAAATCCCGATAATTCGTACCCCGATAAATCGTAATTCCCGATAATTCGTCATAAACTGTCGGCCCATTGAAAAAATCTCCTTAATTCGTAAAATTTCCATACATTTTGGTCCTCTCGCTAATTCGTATTTTTTTTTCAAACAAAATCTTCTTTACCTCTTATAAATCGTAATTGTTCGCTTACTACCACTTATAATTCGTAATAAAAGCAACTGAAACATGGAAAGAATGATTTTTTGTTTACCGCTATTTTTTTTTTGCGTGGGTTTTGGCTTTGGCTTGTGTGTGTGTTTATTTTCTTAAGATCAGTTTGTTACATGAATAATTTTACAGTCAAATCCCGATAATTCATTCCCCGATAAATCGTAATTCCCGATAATTCGTAATAAACTGTCGGTCCCTTGAAAAAATCTCGTTAGTTCGTAAAATTTCCATACATTTTGGTCCCCTCGCTAATTCGTAATTTTTTTTTTCAAATAAAATCTTCTTTACCTCTTATAAATCGTAATTGTTTGCTAACTACCACTTATAGTTCGTAATAAAAACAACAGAAACATGGAAATAAGGATTTTTTTGCGTGGGTTTTTGCTTGTGTGTTTGCTTATTTTCTTAAGATCAGTTTGTTACATGAATTATTTTTATATATTTTATTTTTAACAATTGTTTTTATGTTTTTTTATCGTTTTGGTAAATAAATTGAAACACCCCGGTAATTCGTATTTATTTTATTTTAACCCCGTTAAATCGGAATCCCGCTAAATCGAAAACCCCTATAATTCGTAAGAAATAACCGGTCCCTTGCGATTACGAATTATCGGGATTCTACTGTATTTTATTTTCAACAATTGTTTTTTTATGTTTTTTTTTATCGTTTTGGTAAATAAATTGAAAAACCCCGTTAATTCGTACTTGTATATTTTATTTTAACCCCGTTAAATCGAAACCCCGCTAAATCGTAAACCCCTATAATTCGTAAGAAATGGCCGGTCCCTTGAGATTATGAATTATCGGGATTCTACTGTAGTTATCGCTCAGGGATGCTGTTCACATAAGAGTTAGAGCCCTTCTTATAGGATTAGTCCTGCCGTATCTCTTCTCCACGGGCGGATAGCACACCCATCATTGAGCTTTCAAGCTTTTGTTTATACATTTGCTGAATATTCTGTAATCATGATTGAAAACTAATTCAATTTATATGACATATATAAATGGTTCAGATTTAGCAAACCAAGTCAAAAAAGAATATTCGAGTTTGAGTTCACTTAACTGCTATTAATTTCTGCAGCCATTTTGACTTGGATTTATTACCCCAAGCTTAGAAACCCTTTTTAATTTAGTTCAATACGGAACTGGATAAAGTTAATCTTTGCGGGTAATTTCGCACCAGTTTTAAATATATAAAATATTTTATGACCTGGTTCGATTCAGCTATGAACTCTCAATATGAAGCTCTCTCTCTCTCTCTTTCTCTCATTTCGCTTTATTAAAGATTAACATTGAGTGGTTATTTTTATTTAGTCAAATGCTATGGGCCTAGATGAAATAAGTCCAAGATTTTTAAAAATTGTCGTTCCTTAACTTCTGCCATATTTTACGCATTTGTTTAATACAGTATTAACAAAATCAATTTTTCCTGATATGTGGAAAGAAGCAAAAATCATTCCCATTCCAAAAAACAACGGCGACTACCGACCAAAAGCGATATTACCGTTTTTATCAAAAGTTATAAAAAATCTTATGTATGGGCAAATTAATGAGTATTTAAAGGATCAGTATCTAACGGATAGACAGTCTGGTTTTAGACAGGGCAGAAGCTGCATTACGGTTCCGATCGATGTAGTAGAAGAAATTAGATCTAAACTGGATAAGAATATGGTATCCTTTCTTGTGCTTTTAGATCACAGTAAGGCTTTTGATACCGTTGATCACTCGATTTTACTCACTAAACTAAAAAAAATCTTTAGTTTCTCTAACTCGGCTAACAAACTTATTTCCTCTTACCTTATAAATCGAAAACAAGCGGTTACTTTCAATGGCGTGACTTCTAAACAAGTGGATGTTGAATGTGGAGTGCCACAGGGCTCTATTCTTGGTCCATTGCTTTTCTGTATGTACATTAACGATTTGCCTGAGGCTCTGAATTACTGCAGTGTTCAAATGTATGCTGATGACGTTCAGCTGTACTTAAGCAGCACGATGGAAAATGCCCAAAATTGTATTGACTGTATTAACAGTGATTTGGATAATATACATAAATGGGCATATATTAACGGCTTGTGTATAAACCCTGACAAATCAAAATGCATCTTCATATCAAGAAATAATAAAAAACGACTGAATGATAATTTTGTTCAATCGTCATCGAAGTTGGGAATCACATTTAATGCCAAACTTTCTTGGACTAACCATATTAATATAACAGCTGGTAAAGTTCATGGGATGCTGAGAAATCTGTGGGCTGTGCAATCATCGACTCCGTTTGAAATAAGAATGCTTTTGCCAAGAACTTATTTAATACCAGTTTTACTTCACGGGTGTGAAATATTTGCCAATTGCGATGCTATTGACTTTAATCGCCTCGAGGTCACATATAACAATATAGCCAGATACGTTTTCAACAGAAGTAGACGAGATAGTATATCATCATATTCATACCAGTTACATAATATAAGTTTTAAAAATTTACTAAAATATAAAAGCCTTATAATGATGCATACGATTATTTATCTGAAGAACCCAGAATATCTTTTCAACAAAATTATTTTTGCACAATCACCACGTGGGAAAAACTTGAGATCACAAAAATAAAAATATCTTATGTCTGCAAGACAATTTTTCGATTATACAACGTGTCTTTGGAACGACTTACCATCATATATCCAAGTACAAAGCAACGCATTACTTTTCAAAAAGGAACTTTTAAAATTGTTTTAAAATTATTTTGAATCTAAATATGTATGTCTAATGTTAACTGTGTTATGTTAGTTTATGTTAATTTTTATACCCTCCACCACAATTAGTTGTGAAGAGGGTATATTAAGTTTGTCATTCCGTGTGAAACTTTTTTATTATTCATCTCAGACCCCAAAAAGTATATATATTCTGGGTTCTTGAGTAATTCTAAGTCGATTTAGCTATGTCCGTCTGACTGTCCGTCTGTTGAAAACACGCTCACTTTCGAACAACTCAAAAGAAATGAACAAACTTGGTGCCAAGTTGCTTGTAGCTTGGGAAATCCAGCAAAATCGGTTCAGTCGGACCAGAGCTATGAATCAAAATGTGGAACCACCACCTAAAAAAATTTATAATTTTGTTACAAAAAATAACATAAATGCTGGAACAAGGCACGGAATGAGATAAGATTTTGCAAAAATTTGTTTTATTTGACTGAAAATCACGCTATTTAATTTTGGAAAGATCCGTCCATAATTTACCCTAAGCCCCATATAAACACTACTCCCGGAAAACAGTTTAGTACACCTTAAACCGTAAAAATAACGCTAGCGTAACAAAATTTGGTACGTTACAGTTTTTTAGGACTAGAAATAACACTGTGAAATTTTGTGATGATCGGTCCATAATTTACCTTAGGCCCCATATAAACTCTACTACCGGAAAACATTAAGTACGCCTAAAACCGTAAAAAATAAGCAATCATAACAAATTTTGGCTCGTCGCAGTTTGATAGGACTATAAATAATACTGTGAAATTTCGTGAAGATCGGTACATAATTTACCCTAGGCCCCATAGAAACCCTACTCCCGGAAACCGGCTTAGTACACCTAAGACCATAATTAATAATGCTATCATAACAGAAATTGCTACTTCACTGTTTTATAGGACTAGAAATGACGCTGTGAAATTTCGTGATGGTCGGTCCATAATTTACCCTAGGCCCCATATAAACTCTACTACCGGAAAACAGTTTAGTACTCCTAAAACCGTAAAAAATAATGCAATCATAACAAATTTTGGGTCGTCACAGTTTAATAGGACTATAAATGATACTGTGAAATTTCGTGAAGATCGGTACATAATTTACACTAGGCCCCATAGAAACCCTACTCCCGGAAAACAGTTTAGTACACCTAAAACCATAATTAATAATGCTATTATAACAGAAATTGGTACGTCACAGGACTAGAAATGACGCTGTGAAATTTCGTGATGATCGGTCCATAATTTACCCTAGGCCCCATATAAACCCTACTACCGGAAAACAGTTTAGTCGCCTAAAACCATAATTAATAACAACTCGTCACAGTTTAAGATAATAATGATAAATATACATTATACAGATATTACTCCCTAACATTCGAACTGTCGGTGCAGGGTATCAAAGATTCGGCATAGCCGAATAAAGCACTCTAACTTGTTTTTTTTTTGCCATTTAAGTTTGCTAATTTCTCGGGTCCTAACTATTACTGTTGGATAAACTTTTAGTATAATATGCACTAATGCGTAATGAAAACTCTTTGTTAACACATTTGAAATACCCAGCAAAAACTTTGCTTACAAAAAAGCAGAAAAATAATGAGAATTTTACGAGCCGTCTACTTACTTTTCTACTAGAAAAAGTACTTATTTTTGTTCGAGATGTCCCAAAAGTAATCCTTTATAATTTAGCCTATTATAATCTAAAAAATAATATGTTTTTTTTATACTTAAAATTTTTATAAAAATATATAGTTACACAAAGTCAATAAAGTAAAATTTATTTTTTTCTTTAATTTTTTAAATTTTTTTTTTTTTTTTGTTTTTTTTTAAATTATTTTATTTTTATTTTTTCTTATTCTATTTTACTTTATTTTATTTTTTATTTTTTTTTCTGTCTCTGGCGGGATTTGATCCCGCAACCTCGGTGCTGATAGACTAGCTCTCTACCAGCTAGTCTACCGGGGCAGTGTAGTTTTTGTATTAAAAAACTATGTTTTTTGACTATAATGACTATAATGACATTTTTATTGTTATAATGAAAATTTAAAATTTTCTGTATATTTAAGATATAATAATAAAGTTATTATTTAATATATAACTAATAATCCAAAAAGTGGCGAATAAAGCTACAAAGTAATGAATTCTTGAAGTCATTAAAAGTAGGATTGTAAGTAAAGTTTTTGCTGGGTAGGTTCTATAGTTTTTTCGATGGATCTGAAAGTATGATGGGACATATGAGCCGTTTATTTTGAAAGTGGCATAAGTCATTTCGGTTTTTAAGTCGAGATATTTAAGGGTTTGCGTTTTAACACGTTTAAAAATATGGATGCTAACTTTCGAGAAGATTCACTTGTATTTGATACATCATGATAATGATATTTTTCTCAGTATTATTATTATTATTTATTATTATTATTTATTATTATTTTTTATTATTAACTCGATTTTTTTTGAAAAAGTGACTAATGCCACTTTCAAAATAAACGGCTCATATATGGCCCACTCGTCGTCAAAGGTGAAAATAAAGGCGAATTTTTATTCTTTGTTTTTTGAATTTTATTTAATTTGTTACCATTAAAAAAACAAAGAAATCCTAAACAATTCAGTAAAAACTAAAAATAACGAAAAATGTGTTTTAAATTATATATGTATATATTATCAAAGTAATTTTTGGGAATACATAAATTTTAATTAACAAGATTTTGTTTGTCGTGCTTTATATTTCATATAAACTAAATAAAAATCGAATTTAGCTACTGTAGAGAAATTTTCAAATAATTTTTGTTTCCAGTAAAGAACATTGGTTTTTCGCATGCTTAACAAATTGTGTTTGCTTGACTTTCCATTCCGGTTTTTAAGCAAACAAGACATCGCTAACTGACTCTCCTTTCATTCTTGTTTGGTAATGTCTATTTTAATTTGTTACCGCCCCCAATTTTGACCATTTAACGGATTCTGCTGGATTTTTTTCAAATCGGTCTCGAGTCATAACCTTGGAAATAAACGGTACCGAATATATTTCCATCGTAGACCAGTGTAATCCAATTCCTGGAAATCTGTGGATACTTATTACTATAATAATCCCAAAAAACATTTCAACTCTTCTTGACTTATAGAAAAAATAATACCTTTCTGCTAACAATAAAATTCCGTTTGCGGAATTATGAACTCTTTTAGTGCGACGAACTCACAAACTATATTGAACACTTCTAAAACAGATTGGACCTCCTCACTAGCGCTAACCTTTGGATTTAAAACCTGCTCGTAATTTTTATTGGGTTTTTTTTTTGGCTTTATTAGGTGACGCAATCAACTCATTTAGATAAAAAACCTACATATGTATATAGTTACCAATAATTAAATGATATATTTTCAAAGCGCAACTAAAAACACGAATTTACGCACAAATCGCGGTATGCGAACCGTTATACAGTTGAATCGTTTCTGTGTGTTTCGCAATGTAAATAAAACAATAATCATGGTCATGCAAACTATTGTACAAACGACCAGCAACTGAAACGCATAATGCATTTGTTTTCAAATTTGTATCTTTGACGACGAATGGGACACATATGTCCCATAATTTTTCTCGCAGAAGGAGTAATAATTTTAAAATTTTGACATCACTTTATTCTTGAAATGTTGCCATTCCGAGTAAGAATCCGTAATAAACTTTTAAAAATTGTAAGGGGAAAATTCTTCATCGTCAAAGGGTTAAGCATGAAATGCCACATTCGATAATATTAAATAAATTATTAAAAATAAAAATCATAAAAAGAAAATGCATTTACAACTGTCATGTTTTAACATCATGTAGACAAACACGTTGCAAATATGCATTTCAAATGCTTTTGGTTTCCATATTTTGTTTTTTTGTTTTTTTTTATTAATTTATGACCACTTATGAAAATGGTCAAAAATATTATTGTAAATTCAATCATTATGTGTGTCAATATCTATAAAAAATTGCGTGTCTTTATTACCAAAATAGCAGTCGTTGGCAGGCCATAATTTTTTCCTCTTTTCCATTATTTTTCAAATCATATAAAACTTTATAATTTTCTTTTTTTTTAATATTTTAAAACAACCATTTAAAAAAATAAATATCAATTGTCATCTATATACATAAATGTATAATTGAGGCAGCACGCACGCATCGCATCGCTTGAATGGATAAATGGATGTTTGATTGTTGGATGTTTGCGTCCATAAATGTTGCGTGCACTTATTCATGCACCTTAGAGGTTTAATGCTTCAAAACCTGCGAATGCCCAATAAAAATTATTGATAAACTAAAAACCCCTGATACATACAGTATGACTATTGGAATTGGTCGGGTTTTTTTTTCAATATTTATTAATGCACAATTAAACTTAAACAGAAAGATGACATTGCAAAATTGGTGATCTATCATCGTCGTCGTCGTCATCGTGATCAGAATCAGCTTCGTCATTATCGCTAAAAACGATATTGTTGCTGCTGCTGTTGTCAACAACAGCCACATCGTCATCATCATCAACATCTCCACGATCAGTCAGTAGTAGTTTATATGATGGCAATCATGGTTGCATGTTTGGAACATAATGAGTGGTAGACTCTACCATATTTGAAATATTTTTCAAAATTGCAATTTTATTACTGGAGTCTTTTATACTTATTCTTTTTTTCTTAATATTTTTTTCTTTACTCGCCAAATCTCCTGAATTGGCATGAAAAATATTACAAAATCGATGGCAACTTGTTGTTTTGACTTTATTTTAATGTTGTCTTGGTTGTATTTTGATGGAAATTGATTTTGATTATTCATGACATTTATATGATGATTTTTGAAAGTTTATATTGTGATTTTGGTGGGTTTATGAATTTGAAATGATTTATTGTATTCTCTGCGGTATAAGGGGCATAGATATACACTTTTGTCACTTTTAGGAATTCTAACTCAATTTAGGTTTGTACAGCTTTAATAAAAGAACAAACTTTAACGAAAAACGAATTGAAATGTTTGCTTTATTTAGATGTGATTTCTAGTTTTCTTACAGTTTCTAAAAATTTGTTGCATTTAAGAAACTTTAGGCTGCCAAATGTCTATAAATGTGGTGAGAAATGTTCAATTGAAACTTATACAGGCCTGTCACCGAAATCAATTCCGATCGAAAGTGATTAAGGTTTATGTGAAGTAAGAAACGAAATCACTACCACTTTCAATCGGAATTTATTTCTGTGACAGGCCTGATAATATGCCTACATTCGGTTGTGCCGAATATCTGATAACCTCTGCGGATGATTGAAATTTTCGGGGAGTGGACATTATTTTGTATGAAGCAGTCTTTATTAAATTTTTAATTTCAACATAATTTTATGTTATGGTTTTACTAACCTTCAAATGCGGGATTCACAACTAATGGCGTATCTGCAACACATGGTTTGTGTCTTTAATAACTTACATGGCATATTTAAGGGTTAAGATTTGATATTAGTTAGCACTTATGCTGCACAGAAAAAATACTCCAACATTTTTCACCAACTAATCAATATCAAAATCAATTTTAATAAAAGGTGTAATCAATTGAATTAAAAGTTTAATCAAGTGAATTAAACCTTTGATCAAGCGCATTAAACGTTTAATCAAGTAAACTAAACGTTAAATCAAGTGAATTAAACGTTTAATTCATACTTTTGATTTGTTAACTGGTGCAAATTTAATTAACTTTTTAATCAATAGTACAAATTTTTAAATTGAAATCAATTTTAATTTTTGGCTTACACACGAAAGTAACCCAACGGTAACTAGAATGAGTAAAGAGGCCTCATAGAAGGCCTTATTTAGCAGTCACAAGCAGTCAGAAGCCCTTCTCGCCGCATTCCATACTTATTTATTTTTAACACAGGTTGTCATTGGGCGCAAGGCCTTCCACACTTCCTTTAAAAATAACTTCGATCCCTTCCCAAAGAAGGGAGTAAGGAAGGTCATTAAAAATAAAAAGTAAATAAAATTGAACGCCTTCCTTTCTCCCTTCTCAAAGAAGGGAGTAGCGAATGTGTACTGAATATTTCAGAAGGTCTGTTAAAAAGAAGTTTATACCTTCTAGAAGGCATACTTCTGAAGGCAGGATATCATGCGAAGCGAATCTTTTAGAAAGGAGTATAGAGGCCTTCAAAAATTCAATATTTACCGCCGGGTAATTTCTTGAAAGTTCCCTAGATATACATATGTACATTAAGAGGTGTTCAAAAAATTAAAATGAAATCTTAAGTAAATGAATTTGATTGCATTCTATATAAAGTTTAATCTGATGTTTGGTGCCGATTGGGAAAAATCGATTGAAAATTTGAATGAAAAATACGAGGCGGAAAAGTAATTTTTAAAATTTTTATAAAATTAACAAGATTTTGTTAGTCGTGCTTTATTCCCAATTTTTATGCTTGATAAAAACCCCTGAAATTAATTGTTGATGGGATAAGCTATCCTATGCGCATTTCACTGGTTGCTTAGGCCAGATTGTCAGGAAACTTCATCCAAAGATTTAAAAAAAAACTAAAGATATTATACAAATAAAACTTTTAAACGTATAAGACTTATAAGCAACAGTTTTACTTGTAACAATATCAAAGCTTAAACAAAAACAGCAACAATAAGCAGTGAGCTTATCTTTTCTTACATTCCCCACTACAATTTTTATAATTTGTTTTTAATGTTGTAAAGTATGATTCAAGATGACGTTTTAATCGGAAAAAAGTACAAAAACCCAAAATCGGCTAAGAAATATCCCAGTAATAAGCAATGAGTCAGACCAATAATAAGCCAAGCATATTAAAGCACATTTTTCTGCAATATAATTTTTTTATCCAAAAGGCACAAAATTTTGATATATGGAAATAGTTTTTTTTGTATCGTGTTAACCACGGCTTTGGAGTCGGATCCGTATTCGGACTTGTAGAGTCGGAGTTGAGCTTTTTGTTACGAAGTCGGAGTCGAAGTACCTACAAAAACTCGCGATCCCGACTTTTAAATGATTTAACTAAACGCAGAGAAAAAATATGGTTGGGCATGGTTACGGCAACAACACTATGTTTATTGTAACAGTATATTGTTGTCGTAAATAAATAATTGTTATTTTTATTAAATATCAACAATATTATAGTTACTGTAAACATATCAATGTTTATCGCAATTATAAATTTGAGTATTGTTGACCATCTACCATCATGATATCTAATAGCCATGACATGATAACTTGCTATACATTTATCCTTTTATGTTAAAGATGCAATCAAACTATTTTTACTCTAGTAATATTATGTTAGCGCCATTTGTAAACTTATTTTGAATCAGTTGTGTCGTTTATTTTATATGTGACCGGTTAAACAAGATAAATTTCCATAAAAAATAATAAATTTAAAGAAATTAAAATAATTAATAGTGCAAAATATCGTAGTAAAATCCAACAACAAATATTGAACTCCGCTATTTTACTTACATCAAGAAAAATTGTAAAAAGTCACAAAATAAATAATCGATACATACAAATTTTAATTTATTTTGCATTGTTAGGACAGTTATTACAGGACCTGTATCATAACATGATTGCTTCTAAATTTATTTTGATGAACATGATGATAATATGATTACTTCTTAGCTTATTATGATTAACATGATAATAATATCTGTGGCATTTTGACAAAATATCTTAAGTCGAGATAAGATAGCAAAAAAGTTTAAAAAAAAACTTGGTGAAAAAATCATCTTTATCAAATAATAAAATAAACCAAAATTAAAGAAAAATTTCGTTTATTATACAAAATTTTAAAATTGTAAATCAAAATGGTTTTTGAATGAAAATTCGTATGATTTACAACATTTTTTTCAACTTTTTAAATTTGACTTTAGCTGTTTTGTCAAAATGCCACAGATATGATTGCTTCTTAACTTATTTTTATTTACATGACAATAATATGATTCCTTCTTAACTTATTATGATTAACAGAATAATAATATGATTAACCCATATAGACCTATAATTATTTTTGTTAAAGAAATTATTTTTTTTTTATTTTTTACTAATTATTATTAAGGACAGCCTAAAATACGTTGAAACAATGGTTAAAAAAATATCAAGTGCATAGGGGGCTATATAGGGGCCGTACCATATAGGGTACAGTAGGGCTTAATGCATACAAAAAATACAAATTTTGAATTTGATGTATTAATTTATTTTTAATATGATACATTTTTCGTGGGCAGAAACATTAAACTTAAAATTAAGTTTTTATTTATTTTTTGTATGAAACATTATTCGTGGACATCAACGTCACATTTGATACATCTGGTAGGGCATTGCTTATGGCATTGCCCACACCTGGTTCGCTTTTATGCTTGGAAATATAGTGATTTTTTCCGTCATATCGAGCATCAGATGTTATAGAAGATGAAAGACTAGGACCTGGTTTTTCACTTTGTTTATTACTCCCAATAATTGCATTTGCAATACGACGTCAGAAGTTTAGAAGGTTTATGTTATTACCCCCATTCTGCCTACAAAGCAACCACGCGTTTTGTACTGGCATGTCAATGCAGTGGAGAAGCAAAGGCATGTACAACTTCTATCCTCAAATGCTTGTTCGTACTGAAAATATGTGCTGGTCCGATAAATCTACTCCACCCATGTTATTGTTGTATTGCAGAATAAGATGAGGTTGAGACACTAGTATCTTCTGCGTTTGTTGATGAGAATAGCGTTCAGTTTTGTGGACAGGATTTATACCAACTGCATTGGAACATACTGACACCATACTATTATCACGCCACTTTCAGATAATTACATCGTCAGATAATCGAAGAAACCTCTCTTTTTAGTTTTTAGTTCTTTGTTGCCCAGTAAGGGGCATTTTCCAGTCATATTTTCTCGTATAGTTCCAGTTATACGCAAACCCCTTATCGTGAGTTCTTCGACTAAAGGCAAACCAGTCAAGAAATCATCAATGTATGATTCTCTTTATGAGGACAGTGCATAAAAACGTTCTCAGAAAATAATAATCAACACCATTCTATTGGAGTTCGAACTATAATAGAATGGCTCGAACTCCAATAGAATGGTTTTCATTATTCTTTTCTGAGAACGGCTTAGAGCACTGTCCTCATAAAGAGAATCATAGAAGTGAATCATCTAAAGGAGGTTGCCAAGTAACGGGCATTGATTGCAAATCTTGTTTTTTCAATTATTCTTTCTAGCACGCTTCATTCATCCTGCTAAAACTCTAGTAGTCCGTCTGTATATGTATGCTGACAGAATCTATTTAACCACAGTCAGTCAGTCTGGTCATCATTGGCGGTGTCAAGTGGAAGTACAAAAATATATAAATCTTTACCCTGCTTGGCGTAATTATCGTCTTCTTCTAGAATTGTGGCGACGTCGTGCAGCGTCAATGCTCTGAAACACAAAAACCAATATTATAAGCTATAAAGCAAAAAAAAGAAAACAACATTTGTATATACACCTACTTTAGAGTATAACATTGCTCGTTAAAATACCAAACTCTATATTTTTTTGTGGCACTAAGATAAAACGTAGTCACCTATTCTAAATAATACACGCAAATATTAGAATTCCCGATAAATTCAGATAAAACTTACCTTCAAAGACATTGTATTTTTTTTTTACTTTTCTGCCGGGGTATTTTTCTCAAATTTTTCAAAAATCTGGATAAAATTTAATTTTTTTTTTCACTTATTAAAAACACTTATAAGTAATACCTTCAACTTAAAAAGAAAAAATATTATTAATGGTTATTTCACAATGATTTTTTAAAGTTACTGTACCACATAGGGTACGGCCGGTCTATATTATTATTATGATGTAATATTACGAATATATTTAGCCATTATATGATTCAATAATAATCTTAATATGGTGACTACAATCATGAATCTTATCATAATATGTTGCTCTTAGAATATGTTTACCACAACCATGTTTTTTCTTTGCGTGTATGTAAATAACTATATAAAGCTCAATGTGGCACGTGTTAAAATAAAAATATTAAAGTTGTTGGTACTTGAAATCAAGATTTGTGTGATGTTGCGCCCATATCAAGTTTTTTTAATGGAACTACACTATCTTGATACATTAAAAAATGCACGAGGAATTATTGTTGGTTTTAGATAATAAATACTGTATTAACATAATCGAAACAAATATTTTCACAGGAAGTTTGCCCAAATTTTGGTCCATAACTCTTTCTTTGCAAAACCGATTGTGCCGGATTTTAATTAAGTGAGCGATCGACTTAGAATTACTTAAGAACAAAGACTGTATTTTCTTTCAAGGGCCTTTCTTTGCGTAATACACCAAGGGACAAACATAATATCAGTGTTCGAAAACAAACAATAAACATCGCTCCTTAGTGTTCGGTTCGGTAGAATTGTTGAAAACACAAAGGCTAATAGTGTTTGTGTAGTAAATCATTAAGATCATAACGTTTCTCTGTCTGTCATCTTTCGAACACAAAAATAATAATGTTCTTATCCCACTAAACAAAAAGATGGGAACATTTAATTCCGTTCGGTTTTTTTTTAAAACCACAAACTTCATTGTGTTCGGTTCAGCTCATTATTGTTCGGCCTTTTTGGCTGGTAAAAAACCCAAACATTTTTTACAAAAACATAATACACATACGAAAAAAACCAGCAAAATAATTTTACACAAAAAAAACATATACACAATACACACACAAGCTGTTCGTTCTGCGGTCGTTGCTAAGATTTTTTGTTTGTTCATTTCATGAAAAAAAAAAAGATTATTATAGAAACATTAAAATATAGTGTTTGTCTACAGTATCACTGCAATTGTTCCGTTTTTAACGATGAACAAAACACTATAGAGTATTATTGAAAATACAATTACGAACGATATTAAGGGTTGTGTTCGTTTACACAAACACTAAAAAAATAGATATCGTTCCTAGGTGTGTGAGCCGAACGCTAAATAATGTTCTGTTTATTTTCGAACACTGCATGATGTATCACCATTTAGCACTCGTGGTGGTGGAGGGTATTATTATTGCAACAGCTCATTAACTTACCATTCGACAAGGCTTATAACCAGGGAAACCAAAAATATGAAATTGCATGTTTTACCTTGTGCGACCAATGAAGGCAGAAACAATATATTTATCCGTTTTAGAGCTTTTTATGAATTTTGGCATCGAATTGTTAGTGCATATTTTTGCATATTTTACCGGTTGCAGCATTTTTTTGCATAATTTAGTTAAAAGATCTTTTTGGTAGCATATTTTAAGTTTTAAGCGCATATTTTCATTTTTGAGGCATATTTTGATACATTTTTTAGATGTCTTCAAAAGCTTTGGCAGCAAACAAACAAAAAAACAAACAGAAATGCCGGTCGATGTTAATTTAACAAATTTGGTAAACACATTTTAATTGTACTAAGAACGAAGTCTATGCAAATGGTGAGAGTCGGTCTATAACTTTACATATTCCCCATAAAATCTAGACCCTGTGGCCGTAAACTATCTTTTTATGTTGGTATTAAGATTAAATTCCCACAAATATTTTACTGCAAATTAAATTATTTTCGAATCAGTTCACATTTGCTCAAAACTCCCATCGATAAAAGGCTTTAGCTTCCTTTTAAATGTTAACATTAATAAACAATTTAGCGACCGTCCCTAAAAACCCTTTAAGCCAAAAAATCTCACATGGCACAAACAACTTTTATATGATATTAAACCTCTTTAACATAACTTTGTTTTTGTGAGCCGATGACTGTCCATCGTTTCCAAATAGGGTAACATCTTGAAAATTCGTTTGTAAATACTTTAGTGTTTGGGCTTTACCGGTTATAATTTTATGATTGTTTTTATTAAATGGAGCTGTTAAATAAATAAATTGTTGAATATTTTGTTTTTTACCTAGCAATTTTTGAATTATTTGGGGCATATTTTAAACAATTTTCAGGGCATTTTTCAAGTTTTTACTGCATATTTAATGCGCATAAAACGTGTTTTTTAGAGCATATTTCTGGTTTCCCTGCTTATTACGACAGAAAACCAATATTCTCTACTCCAGTCAATCTCAGTTTAAAAAGCTGGTAGAACTATTTAAATACTTTAAATAAAAATAGAATACAATTTTATTTTTTTCGCATTTATCTTGACCAAAAAAAAAGAATGCTTAAATATTTAAAATAAACATAAAAAATGCTTCCTGTTTGATGTTTTAAGTTGAAAAACAAAGAAAAAATCCTCCAAGTTGCAATTTCTTGCTCTTCGTTAAGCCTTCTTCAAACCACCAACCACACAGGCCCCATACATTATGTATTCTTCCTTGGTATGCGCACTTTACATTTGAAAAGCGGCTTTCATTAAGGCATTTTAGACTTAATTTTTTGTTTTGCTTGCTTTGCTTAAATAAAATCCATGAAACAAAAAAAAAAAAAAAAAAAAATAAATAAAGTTAAGAACTACATTCAAACGTGTATAAAAATGTTTAAGACGCAATACGATAAACAAAGTCAAAGTATTAAATTACCACACACATGTTACTGTTCTAAAACTACGATGAATATAGAAAGACTACGAGTTTGACTACGATTACATTTATTTGCTTAAACTCTAAGAAAAAACAATGTTCATTTTTTTTTTTTTTTTTTTGTATTTTTTTTATCTTTGTGGAGTACCCTATAGTTAGTTACTAGAAAAGTTTCTTATTTAAAGGACCGTATTTACCCATATAGCCGACTTTTTTAATGAGCTCTATTTTAGGTTTAAACAATAACCAAAACGTGATGTTCAAAGAAGCCGTGCCACTAAACAGTGCAGAACCTGAGAAGCAGCGGCTATTGATTTCCGTGCCATCAGAGAATAACACTGGTTAGCCGTAATCTCGAAAGATATCCTCCAGTTTTAGAGTCATGACGCATTCACGTTATTGGTTGTGCCCTAATTCTCACGAGAAAGCCACGCTAAAAAGGTTGGTATTCTCCAATACTCTTAGCATACCCATGGGGGAAGGGGTAATTAGAGTCCAGTACTTCTTAGAATAAAACTTGGATCTCGTGTTAAAATTTTCATTATAATTGTTTTCCTTTTTGCGAAGCTATTGCGAAGCCGATCTACTTGAACTTCCCATAATCATTTTGGATTTGAAGGGAAGCTTTGATTGTCTGAATTTACAAAAAGAAGAATCTGAATTTAAATTCGAATATTACTAGCTCAGACTCACTCCTCATTTTTTATTACTGCACAGTTGATGCGACATTGGAAGTTCATCGGATGTTACCGGTTATATTTTAACGCGATTAACGTAATCGATGGCAAATTTCCTGAGGCAGAACCTAGCTTGCTCGTTTCGAGTATCATGGGACAAAATGTCTAATATTTCCTTGTTTTTTATAAAAGGACTAGCTTAACACGGCGCCCTATGCTCCAGTGGGAGTTAAAGGAACATATATATATATATATATATATATATATATATATATATATATATATATATATATATATATATATATATATATATATATATATATATATAACACGGTGCGCTTCGCAATCCCCCAAAAAAAAAAATAAAAAAACTTTTTTAAAACAAAGTTTGTGTATTGATAATGAATTAATTTAAAGTTTTACTATTATCCTTCTCCAGATATTTAACCTTCATAGCTGCGCTCACATAACTGCGCGCGCTCCCACAGCCCGAAAGTTTGAAGCAATGTTTCATAGTTTTTGAGACAAAACTTTAACAGATACATTTTTTTTTAAACTTGAAGATATAATTAAACAAGTAAACTATGCATTAAATAAATTTTCATTAAGTTTATTAAACGTAGCTATCGAAATCGATGGTTCTTTCTTAGATACTACTTATACAAAAACAAATCAAAACATTTGTTTCCTCAAAAAAGCCAAAGTTAACCTTTGCAATCCTAAAAACACTTCATTATTGACTTAATTGTCTTTAATAAAAATCTGGACCCTCATCGATCTCACAGACCGAATACTACTGAATACCTCAACACGGAAGCCTCGTACAATGCACTTAAATAAAATTTGTAATAAGTGCGGCAGCTGAAAAACAGCAAACTCAACTCTCTAGCGTTTCAGAAAAAATAACTATGCATAGAAAAGTGTTCCGTTAGTCTCTGAGACCAACGCGTAGGCTTAGTAGGCTTAAAAAATTATAATGTTCTTGTTAGGGAGTTTCCACGTCAGTAATATTATACGCAGGGAAAAATCCTAATTCGTAGGGATTTTTTTCTAAAAAAGGGCCGTAGAAAAAAGCACAGCTTTTTGAAATCATTAAAATTTTGGGACTTTTGAGTAACAGACAGTCTAAAACAGACATGAAATGCTTAACATTAACACTTTTATGATGTTAGTGTTAAGTAAAGACTCATCATTTTATAAGTTTTCTCATATTAAAACACGGTTGTTAAGCATATGTTTCAATAATGTTTTTATAAAAGCAAATTATGTCTGTTGTACAAGAATGGATATATTTTGAAGTTAATTTTATAGAGCAAGAACTAGATAGAATTTGCAAAAGATGGGCATCAAAAGGTTTTAGAGTAAAAAGTCACCAAAATAAAAAATTTTTGGTGAAAATTTCATTTTCCGCTTTAGTCGAAATTAGCTATCTTTGATCGATCACTGATACATGACAATACAGCGAGAAGATTTTTTTTAACATCACTGTTGTTCGCCTTAAGGAAGGATAGAGCTAAGTCTTAAGTTTTTATCTCTCATTTGCATTGTGCGCTCTTTTTTACAAGACGAATGTAAAACAAATTATTTTTCTAGTGTCCAAACAAAATCCAAAACTACATAAATTTGATTTTAATTTATTTATTTGAATTTATATCACTTCTTTTTTATTTTTTGTTTATTTGGTTTTCAGTTTATAAAAAGGATGGATTTAACCCAGCGGTAAATATTGAAAGGACAGCTAGTGGCAGGCCTTTTTGAAGGCCTCTATACTCTTTTCTAAAAGAATCGCTTTTTGAAAGACCTTCCAAAATATTCAGCACAGATTCGCTACTCCCTTCTTTAAGAAGGAAGAAAGGAAATTGCTCATTTTTATTTATTTTTTTTATTTTTAGTGACCTTCCATACGAAGTTTTTATTAAAGAGAGTGTGGAAGGGATTGATCCCAATGACAACCTGTGTTAAAAATAAATAAAAAGGCAGGCGCGGATTCGGGGGGAAATAAGGAAATCCCCCTCCCCCCCTAAATTATAAAAATATGCTTTGCTTATTTCGATAATACAAGAATTATAGTTTTTTTAAATGCACAAAATTTTTGGAAACCCCAGCAAGGTTTTTTTTGTTTATTGAATCTCTAACGAAATTTTCAATAAGTATCCAAATCTTAATCCTAATAGTTATTTATTAGATATTTTCAATGAAACATCTAGTTTACTGCATTTAAATACTTATAATTCTACATTCAATCCCAGCAGGTGCCATCTATATCCAAAGACTAAACGTTTGACTTGATAATGCGTGCGGTTGAATTATTAATAAGCATTAGTAAATGCAATATTTATGTATGTAAGTGTTATATGAATCAAAATTCTATTCGATCATTTTTGACGAAAGTACGGGTTTGTCGGGGAAAAGCCAGATTTCCTTAACTTTAAGATATTTCAACATGCAACAAAAAGCTGTTAGGGATGAATTTATAGGTTTGATTGTAAACGCATTTGAAGAGGCTTCAAATGATATTGATGATGTTGATTTGGCAATTGACGCGAAGGCACTATCATCAATAGGTGGCATGTCATAACGTCCAGTGTCATAGTGTCCATGAACAAGTACCATAAAGGATTTTCTCCTCCATGGTATAACAAACACCGGCTTCGCTAACTAAAGCTTCTCTGTATAGCCGGCTTTTGGCCGGGAGCATGGATTTTCTCCCCGGCTTCGCTAATTAAAGCTTCACTGCATAGCCAGCCCTCGGCCGGGCGCAAGGATTTTCTCCTCTATGGTATAACAAAAATCGGCTTCGCTAACTAAAGCTTCTCTGCGTTTTAAAAGCTTTACTTAGCGAATCCGGTACTTGTTATACCATAAAGGAGAAAATCCTTTATGGTACTTGTCCATGGACACTATGACACTGGACGTTATGACATGCCACATATCAATAGTTCTTAAAGCTTTGACAAATTTTGGTCTTGACATAAAAAATTATGTAGGAGATGGAACAGATGGGTATCCTCTGATGTCAGCAGAAAATAGAGCTGTTAAAAAACGCTGGAAACCGCGACAAATGCGAAACAAACGCCTTGCTATTCCCATAAATCAAGCCACTCAATTTCTAAAAGCAATAAAGTGCCATTAATACAAAAAGTTGTATTATTTGTTAAAGAAACGACAAAATTTTTTAAATATAATCATCCCAAGCGAACACACAGTTTTAGCAAAGTATTTGGGAGCCAAACTCTCTACATTATGCGAGACAAGATGGGTGGACCGTCACGACTCAATTTTACACTTTGCAACAAGTGTACATCATATAGTAGAAGCTTTGGAAAAAATATCTGAGTAAAAAGGTAGTATCTCTACTTTTATATTAAGGAACTCAGTCAGTACTTTTAAATTTATTTGCGGAATATACATATAAAGTGTGATACCTATTGTTGCACAGCCACTTAGTATCATTTTACAAAAGTAAGATATATTTCTTTAAAAAGGATCAAGCCTTATCAGAAGGAAAAAGAAATAAAGCCAAAAAACAATTTAAAACCATAATGGAAAAAGTTAAAGTTATTTGCGTTCAAATCGAGGTTCTTATCGAAAATATAAGATTTGAACGAAATGAGCACATCCAAAATGTTGAAGATTACTACCGAGTTGTAGGTTACATTCCTCTTATTGAATTTATTTCAGAAGATCTCATAACAACTTTCCCAATAGATATCCCAAATGTATTGAACGTACTTAAACTTCTACCTCAAAGTGTAATCAAGCCATATACAGATACAAAACTTTTAAAACCACAACTAGCTGATGAGCTGATTATATTTGATGAAAGAGACAAACACCTACTAACATCTAAACTTGAGCCTGATCTATCAGATAACGTTGTAGATGCTTTATAAACTGTGATGAAGATATCTACCCAAATCTAAGAAAAATATTTAAAATTTTCGTTTCAATGCTCGTCAGTAATGCTACGAGCGGGAGGTCATTTCCTACCCTTCGGCGAATAAAAACATGGCTCGGATCAACAATGACAGAAGATAGACTGTACTGTCTAAATTTGCCTCACAAGGAAATCATAAATTGCTTATAAAAATGCATATTAAACTGATCTTATATTTTATTTAACCTTTTTGTTGAGTTTTTTTTTTTATATAATAAACGCAAATTGTTTTTAATAAACTTTTAAAAACAACTTTTTTACTTTTTTGTACCATACAAAATTTCCCCACCCCTCCCCCCCCCACCCCCCGTAAGGCTCAAGCAGGATCCGCGCCTGTAAGTAGGCAATGCGGCTAGGAGGGCTTGTGTCTGCTAAATAAGGCATTATTTTAGGCATCTTTACTCATTCCAGTTACCGCTGGGAATAATGGAAGGGAAAGGGAATTGACAATAATTTTTGGACTTCTATTTGGGCTGTAGGAAATATCGCCCAAAGAAAAATGGCCCAAAAAAAAAAATGAAAAATCGCCCAAATGAAGAATCGCCCAAGCGAACATGAAAAATTACCCAAAAAGGTAAATATGAAATTTTGCCCAAAAAAAACGAATAAGGGCCCAAAAAGAAAATGAAAAATGACCCAAAAAGCATAAACGAATTTTTTCCCAAAAAATAAAAAAAAAAATTACTAAATTTGCAAAAAGTGTTTATTATTCATATAAATTTAGGTGACATGTCATAACGTCCAGTGTCGTAGTGTCCTTGGACACTTTTAAAGTGTCATAATGTCCATCGAAGACGAGGGCGAGGACGTTATGACACTTTGCAACGTCCGCAACTTAACTTATGATCAAAAATGTGTAAATTTTTTTTAAAATACCGCTAAAATTTCAAGTTATTTTTTTAAAGATACTAATTTAACCATAATATGGTTGTCGGTGACAATGATTTGGTTAAATTAAACATAATATGGATAAAATATTTTTATAGCTTTTACTCCGGGTGTATATATTAAATATATATATCCAAAATAAGGATTTCATCTTCTATGGTATAACAAATACTGGCTTCGCTAACTAAAGCTTCTCTGTATAGCCGGCCTTCGGCCGGGCGCAAGGATTTTCTCCTTTATGGTCTAACAAAAACCGGTTTCGCTAAGTAAAGCTTCGAAAAACTGCCTTGTTTCCGAATAAGGCCGACTACGCAGAGAAGCTTTAGTTAGCGAAGCCGGTGTTTGTTATACCATAGAGGAGAAAATCCTTGCGCCCGGCCGAAGGCCGTCTATGCAGAGAAGCTTTAGTTAGCGAAGCCGGTCTTTGTTATACCATTGAGGAGAAAATCCTTGCGCCCGGCCGAAGGCCTGCTATACAGAGAAGCTTTAGTTAGCGAAGCCAGTATTTGTTATACCATAGAAGAGAAAATCTTTATTTTATAAATATATATATATATATTTAATATATACACCCAGAGAAAAAGCTACAAAACCATTTTTAAAAAAATGCTACCCATATTATGTTTAATTTAACCAAATCATTGTCGCCGACAACCATATTATGGTTAAATTAGTTTCTTGAAAAATAGTTTTGTTGTTTGCAACCATAATAAAACATGGTTTTCTCTGCTATGTAAGATTATGGTAGAATTTTAAAAATGAAAAATGGCCCAAAAAAATGGGCTATTTTTCATACAACATTTTTGGGTGATTTTTCATTATGAATTTAAAAAACGAAAAATCACCCAACAATAACGAAAAATAGACCCAAAATTTTGGGCCATTTTTCATATGAAATCAGGCCCAATTTTACATGCAATTTTTTTGGGCGATTTTTCATTTTTTTTTTTTTTGGCGATTTTTCTTTGGGCGATATTTCCTACAGCCCTTTATATTACTGACTTTGTATAAAAAGAGCCTGGTCTACTTGAAAATTTACAAATTTACAAAAGCGCCTGGTACTTTTAGAAAAATTGATTCAGTAGTTAAGGAGTCTATTGGGAACAAACAAACAAGCAAATAAATACACACACGCAATCAAAGCAACTCTCTATTATTTTTATAGAACAGCTTTTGCTTTCTGTAAGATCTCCTTTTATGGGATTTTTGTTTATCATGCCCTCTTTTAAATCACTACTTGGTTGATTCGTTTACCAGATCTTGCATTTAATGGGGTATAAAATTCAGGCGCTTGTAGCTATATCTTCCTGTAGTAGCTCAGGGAATATTTTGTAGATCCCGGGTGCTTTTTACCCCTCGAGTGTCGTGATTGCATGCCTAATTTCAAATTATTTGGGCTTATTGGTCAGTATGTCATGTCAGAGACATGAGACAAAAGAATTCTATAGGTGCCATAATAGTAGCATTTTCGAATAGCATTTTATCTATATGTCAATTTCTCTTGTGTTGGATGTAATAATCTCACCATGACTGTTTTGGAAAAGTATGCTGGTTTTGTTATTGTGTGAAAACCTCGACACTTGTGGGTTCCTGAAATTATTTCTGCTTTTTTGGCGAGATCATCAATGTAGCGGCATTCTTAATATAAAGTAAAGCATCTGTTAATCGACTTATACCTTCACAACTAAATTACTTTTAATTCCTTTTCTTTTAATCTAAAACAAACTCGTATGTTCCTCTCAAGCTAATGATGCTCGGAGCAGAAGCGTTTGCTTTTCCGCATCTAAATAAAATAGAAAAAATTAAAAAAAAAATACCTTAACCACAAAAAATGCACGTGCGCAATTCACTGATAATAATAGAACTAGAAGTTGCATAAAAATATAAAAAAAAAAATTCAAATTAAACAGATTATAAAAAAACATCTAAGAACACACGGTCAACTTCTATTAGAATCTATAAGAAAAGTATAAACAATTTAAAAAAAAATTACAGAGAAGAAACACAACCCATAGTAAATTTCCCTAACAAAGAACAAAATACTAGAAGATTAAAATAAATAAAAGATTACACATAAGTCGCACTAAAAAAAACCCCTTTAATTTCTCCGCTGAAGCCATTTATTAGACATGACTAGAAACTTAAATATAAACAAAAATGTAGAGATTTCCTTGACGAGTCGATCTAATTTATTTTCAAGACTTGAATTCAATTGAGAAGTTAATACTTTTCAAACAATAGAATTATGACTTTAAGCCAAGTTTTTCCAATGAATTCAAATGAGTGACTTTAAAGCTGCCCCTGGGAGATCTTTAAATTAAAATTCCCATTTCATTAGGAATAGCCAAACTAACGTTATAACAAAACTTACGAGTTGTGCAAAATTTGTCATTGAAAATATTGTGAAAGTTAACTATCCGTTTCATGGTATTGGTGCGAGTTGATTGAGTCTTTATTGAGTAGAGGCTGGAATTATATGCAAATGCATGTTTTCTCTGGAAGGCTTTAATTAGATGCATGCACGTAACGTTACTTTTTTGTAGCACACTTAAATCACTCGTGTTTGTTATTACTTTAAATATTAAGACCACATGAGAAAGTAGGCGTCATTGCAATATAAAATTTGCGATTGTGCTCGTGAGTAGTACAAACAGTTTTAAACCACGCACGATTTTCCTAAGAACCTAATGAATTTTTAAAATTAGTGTTTGCCTAGTGGTTGAAATTCGAACAAAATTGTGTATGTTAATATGAAGAAATCGTACATGTAAGTACAAATGAATTCACTTTGTTGACCATCTGTTTCTTTCGCCTTAGTGTATCGATATGGTGAGCGAGCAACCTCCGGTCCATATGTTATCTTTCACTCAAGTCCGTGACTATTTAAATTTTTATGTATGTAAGTTCAGTAATACAAAAATAATCAAAAAGTACCTATTGAAAAAAAGTACTTAAAAGTTTTCATTAATAGTTCCTCAATCACATTTAATTTTATGTTTCTTGTATTAATAAAAATTCAAAAAGTACCAGCTAAAGAAGGAAAAAGTACCAAAAAGATCACACTCGTACACTCAGTACTTTTTTATATTGATTTTCGAGCTCCAATACCTACGAAAATTCAAAAAGTACCCTTCAATTGGTAACAAAATGTTCATCTAAAAAGTTCATATTCACACAGGACCCTGCGCTTATAATTTTATGTTTCTAAGTTCAATATAATAGAAAATTCAAAAATTACCACATGCAAGTCAAAGAAAGAAATTTAAATTCCCGTATTTCCCCATTTTGATACTTTTTTGCTTCATTGAAGTACCAAAAATTTCAATATTGTAGTAGGAGCCCAAAATTAAATAACAAATGTAATAATTTTTAGAATCCGTTTGCAGGACACCTTACAAAATGCGAAACGCGAACAAGGCTTCGAAGATCCGATTTTCCACACCGCTATGTCAAGGATCTCCTAGAGTGGGACGAATTTTAAGTTTTAACTGGTTAGTGTTAGGCCTACATAAGACCAACTTAGTAACTAAGTATTGAAGTATACAACAAATTAATAGTAATTGCATTATTGAAAAAGTTATAGGCATTTGAAACCATTAAGCTCATGGACAGACAACTAGCCAACCGGAACAACTGGGTATACTAAAAGTTGGGTATAGGACCAATATGGAGGGCTCAGAGCTGAAGCGAACCAAGTCAAAAAGGAAAATTCGAAAATATATTGAGTAAGTAAATTGCCATTAATTACTGGAGCCACTGACTTGGGTTTATTACCGTTACCTTAGGAACGAAACTGTTTTACCGCATTACAGAACTGGATTGAGTTAAATTTTGCGGAGATTTTCGCACCAGATTTGAAATACATATACGTGATATATTTTATGACTTGGTTCAGCTGTGAGCCCTCCATATATCAGTCAGAGTCAAACCATCTACTTAGCGACCGCCAGTATGGCTTTTGTAAAGGTCGCCCTACTGGAGACTTACTGGCCCTGTTATCGGAAAAATGTTGCCTTTCTATTCACTATTTTGGCAAATGTAAGGTAATTACTTTAGACATGCGCTTGACAGAGTCTGGCATGGAGCACTCTTGTCAAAACTTGTTGCATTTGGTGTCGGTCATAATTCCTCTTGATTTCTTTCGCGCTTTCTCAGAGATCGCACTATACGAGTTGTTATAGATGGGGGTTTTCAAACGAGTTCAAGATTCATTTTGGAGTGCAACAGGGCTCCGGTCGTTTTCCTACTCTATTTCCTATTTTCTAAATGACCTTAGATGCCAAACCTTCAACTAAATATATTCTTTTTCAAGTGATAGCAACCTTTGCCAATCGTATTCATTTGATTATAGACCAAGCGTATCTGATGTTGGTGCTATGAGGCCGAGACCATGACATAATCTCGGAATGGGGTCGTGCGAAATGGGTCGATATTAATGCCCGGTGCTTCATCTGTATATTCGGGTGGTTTAATTATTGCAGAATCATAATCTCTTGATGTTTTAGTCATGAAGTTACACTGTGAAGTCCGATGGACAAAACATTTATTCAAGGTGTCGAAAGAAGTATTCAAGTGCGTTGGTTTTTAATACCGCGTGTGCAGGAGAGGGCGAAGTTTCTCATTGGTGACAGAAGGGTATCCAATTTTATTGACTGTTTTATCGTTTCTACAATTGGATGTGTTCTGATGAAATTATCGACTGAACGGTGCATCGTAAAATGCATTACAGGGAAAATTCGTTTTTTTGCCAGACAGTTTGTACGTGAAATAACCTTGCTTCGGATGTCTTCGCTCTCACTTTCAACATGCATAAGTTCAAGTCGAATGTTCACAGGCATTGTGCCCTCTATCCTCCTTCCCATATTCTATTTTCCTATTTCCAACACAATCCAATGCATTAGTGGCGGTCATCCTATAAAAAAAAAATTAGGGATGAAAATATTGATTCCTATGGTTCCAGGTTGGAACAAAGGGCCGTAACGAAATCCTTCCATCCGGATCTATCCTGTGCCATAAGTCTGATTTCAGACCAGGTTTTTCCTGTTTTGCTTATATCGGATTCTAGTAGCCTTCTCCAGGTGTTAGCGGGTCTTACTCTTCTCCTGCTGCCTTGGGGGTTCCAGTCAATTGCCATCTTCGATATATCATCATGAGGTCTTCTTAGGATATGGCCAATCCAGCTCCATCTCCTTTTTGCAATTTCTATACGGATTGGTGTTTCGCCTATTGGAAACTACGTTCGGCCAAAAAATTCTCAATATTTTCCGCAAGCAACGGTTAATGAATACCTGTAGTTGATGTATGTCGTTTGCCGTATAGTTCCAGGATTCACATCCATATTAGGGTGTCCCATTAAAAAAAAAATTTGGGGATCATTCTTAACTTGAATACTCATGAGGCTAAGAGTTTTTGAGATTTTTTTCCGATTTTTCGGAGGAGGTTTAGAGGTCGCGCAAATTGATTTTGTACCAAAAATCGACCTTTTTGGCCTTTTTTGATTTTTGGTTGAAAATTGGTAAAAAATAGATATTTTTTCAGCTTCTGAGTCAATATTCTTAAAGAAAATTTTCCGATCTTTAATTTTATGTGCATAAATAATAAGTTTCGTCAGGGATTTGCCACATTTTGATACATTATAAAACAGTTTTTCGTAAATTTTCAGCAAATATGAAAAAAATGCTTTATAACTTTTGAAATTTGTATGAAGACTAAAAAATCTAATGATGCAGTTTAAAAGATTATGAAGTTTTAAATAAATTAGCAAAAATTTACGAAAAACTGTTATATAATGTATCAAAATGTGGAAAATCCCTGAAGAAACTTATTATTTATGCACATAAAATTAAAGATCGGAAAATTTTCTTTAAGAATATTTACTCAGAAGCCGAAAAATACCGATTTTTTTTTAGCAAATTTCAATAATAATTCAATAAAAGTCAAAAACGCTAGATTTTTGGTACAAAATCAGTTTGCGCGACCTCCAAAGCACTTCCGAAAAATCTGATAAAATTCTCAAAAATACTTTACCTTATGAGTATCCAAATTAGGAAAGATCTTCCGAGAAAATCCAAATTTTTATATTTTTTGGGACAACCTAATCCATATAGCAGGGTAGAGCGAACATTTGAGGAGAAAGGACGCAGCTTAGTACCTGTATGCATTTGTGGTGATTTCCATTTCCTTTTTTATGCGATATGCAATATCGATAAGGATGAATATTTAAAATTTATATTTGGATTGGCTATTAAATACGTTTCTCATTTAAGATTTTTCTAATCTAAAACTTTTTATAAACATATTTCGAAAAAATAAATTGAAAATTGACAAATACAGACATAAAGAAATAAACAGGCCTGTAGCAGAAATCAATACCGATCGAAAGTGATTTCGTATCACTTCCACTTTCGATCGGAATTGATGTATGTGACAGGCCTGATATTCTGTAATTCACTGATAGTTTGAAAATTGTTGGGAAAATTGTCTCGACTTATAATATTCCATACTGGGTATTGACTTGAAAATTTTAGCATTAAATTTATTTTAACATGAACTTAGTTCCATTATTAGATTCCAGAAAATTTAATATCTTTATTTAACCATTACAATTCAAGCGAAGGCTACTAAATACTGGCAACTTGCAACCAATAATTATAAAATATTCCTTGCAGCACAACACGCTTATTGCCAATATGGCAGCAAACACACACAAACAAATTCAACAATAGAAAAAACTAGCAAACACCAGTCAAACTATCAAAAACACAGAATATTTTTGTTTTATAATGTTTATAAATTTAAAAAAAATAGAAAAAACGCCTTTAAATCTAAAAATGCATAAAAAACATTATAAATATTTTTTGTATTTTAAGCGGATTTAACAAAAAAAAAAATAATAATAAAACCGTCCGATTTACTATTGTAATGCTAAGACTACAGAGCTGCCATTAAAAGTGAAATATGTATGTCAACCTTGGCATTTTGGCATAAAAATAAAAATGTATAAAGAAAAGCTAAAAAAATCAAAAATCTATGCAACTCTATGCCACAACAAACTGTGGCAACGCACTGTAATTTAGATGTTTTTGCCGCTTTTGTAAGAAAATCAAAAATTAAAGCACGGGAAAAATCATAAAAAATGCTTTGAGGGAGTTTTTATTTTTCTAAGCTTTTGTTTTATATTTTTTTATATATTAAATATTTCTGTTTAGGCCCCCTTTCGCACATTTTGTTGAAAAGAATAATAATTTTTCGTTGTGCTTTTCTATAACACTAGACACAATGATATTCATCTTTTTTTTTGCTAGATTTTGCTGTAGTTTTAAGTTGTTGCCAAGTCTTTTAAACATAAATTTTATTTTATTTTTTAAATATATACTAGAAGAACAAGTAATATTTAATGCAGGGGGGGGGGGGGGAAGGGTTAACTATCCTTAGGATTAAGTTAAACGGCTGCTTGTATTCGTATTGAAGCTTGTTTCTGTTTGTTTTTATTAGTTTGTGCACAATGGGCAATTTTATATAGTTGAAGAGTTGACAACGAGATAATCAGAATAACAAGACAGAGATTTTCTAAAAAAAAAATATTAAAGAAAGATGTAGTGTCGTTAAAAAATTATAAAAAAAGTTTAAATTGCCATTTCATTATCATTAGTCTAAAGCCAAACCAAAGGTGGCAAATTCATTTTGAAAATCGTAATTTAAGGTAAAATGTTAACCCACTGTAATATTTCAATAATCGATTTAGCGTTTAAACTCTTCTCTTAACGAATATGCAATTCGCAAACTGGCCGCATATGAAATGAAAAAATCTACAGTATTCTCCAGATCAGGCCCGAAAAACATATACATTAAAATATTTTAGTAGTTAAATAGAATAGAATAGAATAGAATAGAATAGAATAGAATAGAATAGAATAGAATAGAATAGAATAGAATAGAATAGAATAGAATAGAATAGAATAGAATAGAATAGAATAGAATAGAATAGAATAGAATAGAATAGAATAGAATATAATAGAATAGAATAGAATAGAATAGAATAGAATAGAATAGAATAGAATAGAATAGAATAGAATAGAATAGAATAGAATAGAATAGAATAGAATAGAATAGAATAGAATAGAATAGAATAGAATAGAATAGAATAGAATAGAATAGAATAGAATAGAATAGAATAGAATAGAATAGAATAGAATAGAATAGAATAGAATAGAATAGAATAGAATAGGCTTGACAGCTGAGAATGTTAAAATGTGGTTACGTTTTGTTTCTGTTCAGTATGCGCATTTCACTGATTTTAAAAAACTAAAGATATTATACAAATAAAACTGTTAAGCGAATAAGAATTATAAGCAAGAGTTTTACTTGTAACAATATCAAAGTTTAAACAAAAACAACAACAATAAACAGTGAGTTTATCTCTTCTTACAGGTCCGACCACAATTGGTTGATTTTTTGTCAACTCTAAATGTAGTTGCAAGTGGGTAAAGGAAAAACAAAAATAAAAGAAATTTCTTTATTTAATTTTGCCAGCTCAGTTTTATTTACACTGCGATTCAAAAATTAAAGTATTTTGTCAGTTTACAGTTTAGCGTTTTACTGTTTTTGATAACCTTTTGATCTCAGAAAATACTTTTAAAAATACGTTTTTTTTCTGGTTGTAGCGATTTTTTAATTATTTTGCCGACCCAATAAAAACTTTTAACATTTTTATAAGCAAAATTATGCGGTACGCAATAAGACATACAGAGATGCAGCTAAGTAAGTGAATGGACTTTAAAAAAGAATAAATAGCATTTCAAGTGCCACGGCGTTCCCTTACTACGAAGCAGGTTTGTAAGGGAGAGTACTAAAGAATAATTGTGAAAAACATTCAGTATGTAAATCTGAACGCTACGTTCACCAGTTTTTATATGCGTTAAAAAAGCTCTTTTTGTGTCAAAATTGTATTGCTTCAAAGTGGGAACTCGCCATATAAAATTCAAGTCTTCCGCAAGCGTTATGGTAAGCAAAACTTTTATGTTTCTCCCTTACAAACCTGCTTCGTTGGAAGCTCCATTTTTTATTGGGTATTTTCTTTTTTTGCTATAAAAAGTTTGTTTTTATATTTTCATCCCACAGTGCCTGCTTAAATCAAAAAAAATATATATTTGTTGCCAGTTGTTAGTTTTTTCTCCTCATTTTTTTTTTTTTTTTTTTTGGCAGAAGTGCCTGTTTAGGGTGTGAATTATGTTTCATACTAAGAATTTCTGATGTTTAGGTTTTTTTCGACTAGAATTCCTTTCACAAAAGAAGATGAAGTCTTAAATATATTTGCCAAAGCAGTAGAGAAAAAGGCAGCATTTTGAAAACTTTAAAGTTGTTTTATGCGTTCGCTGATAGCTTGATGGCATAATTTATAGTTGTTAATAGGAATTGACGTCTTAACTGGCAGGTATATAACTTTATATTGTGGACGTGCATAACTTAACAATAAATAGAGGCAGCGAGAGAAAAACAAAACCTAGCAAACAAAAATTAAATTAAAGTCCATTGATATATGACTCCAAGGATTGAATAAAGAGGCGAGGATTTATTTGGATTTTAAGGAGGTATTTTAGTTTTTAAAATCAATGAAAATAGTGTGGCGGTAAATCGGAAAAATTTGTTTGATTTAAGAAAAAGGAATTTGGTTCAGTAGTTATAGAAATATAAAAATAAAAATATTTCCTCTGAAAATGCTGCAAATTATTTAAATTTTTGTTTTATTTTTATTATTATTCTTTGTTTGCTTCAAATAAAATTTTGCATAAAAACCACTTTTGCTTTTTTAACCACCTGTGTGCCATTTTATTTTCATTAAAAATCATTGATGCATTTGCTTTATTGCAAAAAAAAATAACTTTTGTATTCACGAAATATGAACTTGACATTTTTATGCGCCAACAAATTTTAGTTTTCAACTTATTTGTTGTTTTTGTTATTCAAACTATTAATTTCCGTTTTAATATTAAAACTTTTACACTTGAAGAAAAAAGTTTTGAAAAATTATTACCTGTAAAGCGCCCTTAATTTCGTACCAAAGTACAATAAAACGATATTTTTAAACTTTTTGGATCACTTTGAATCAATTCAACCAATTTGAATCAATCCAACTCTCTTAAATACAACGTTTTCGTTATTTGTTTACAATTTTTTTTTTTTAATGTTATTCTTGACTCTACAAGCCCACTGTATTAATCGCAAATTGTAACAATCTGGGCAACCGACTGATAAAGCAAATTGCTCGCGGTTAATTTACTAAGGGTCATTCATTATTACAACTTGCCGTTAGCTAATGGTAGGATTTTGTCTGGCGTATAATAAGTGATTTATTATTTCAACTTAACTTTAATCTACCCGGTAGGATGAACTTGCCTTTAACATAATGCTCACTTTAGTTTGAAGAAAAGATGTAATGATAAAAAGGTTTTTATACGTGGGACAAAATGCTACCTTTAACTATCAGCAAGTTGTAATAATGGCGCTAAGAGATTGCCATTGTAGGTTAGCTGATAGTGAGCTAGTCCATTGGTGCGAGGGTAACGGGTTCGATTCCCACCGGATACTCATGTCAGTTTCCCAACAACGGGCTGAAAGTTGCTAACGTAACGCCAATTCCTGAAAAAGGAATGGCTAATAACCCTGAAAATTACCGCCCAATTGCAATTTGTTCGACACTTTCCAAAGTTATGGAGAGTATGGTAAATTACCATCTTGTCAAATATTTTGAGTCAAACTACCTACTTTCGTAGAGGTCGCTCTACTGGAGACTTACTAGCTTCTGTTATCGGAAAAATGGTGCCGTTCCATTCACCATTTTGGCGAAAGTAAGGTAATTGCTTTGGACATTTCCAAGGCGTTTGACAGAGTCTGGCATGGTGCACTCTTGTTGCATTTGGTGTCGGTCATAATTCCTTATTTCTTATTTATTTCTTTCGCGCTTTCTCAGAGATCGCACTATACCAGTTGTTATAGATGGGGTTGCGTCAAACGAGTTCAAGATTTATTCAGGGGTGCCGCAAGGCTCCGTTCTTTCTCCTACTATATTTCTTGTCTTTCTATATGACCTCCTTTGTCAAACTTCCAACCCTATCTACTATTTTGCAGATGACAGCAACCTTTGCCGCTCGTACTCATTCGAATGCAGACCAAGCGTATCCGATGTCGGTGCTATGAGGCAGAATATGAATGATACGCTTGGCCGAGACCTTGACATAATCTCGGAATAGGGTCGTGCGAAAAGGGTCGATTTTAATGCCCGAAAACCCCAATGTTGCGTGCTGACGCATAAACGCGCGACAAATCAAGGTGCCTCATCTCAGAATCTCTTGATGTTCTAGGCATGAGGATACATTGGAAGTCCGATGGACAGAACATATATTCAAGGTGTCGAAAGAAGCATACAAGTCCCTCGGTTTTCTTAGACGGTGTAAGATATACTTCACTCCATCTGATCTCCTTACTATTTATACCACGTATATCCGACCGCGTATGGAATACAACTCTCATGTGTGGGCCGGTGCTTCAAAGTCTATTTTGGAGCTTCTCGACCGAGTGCAGGAGAGGGCGAAGGCTCTCATTCGTGACAGTAGGGTATCCAATTCTATTGACTCCCTTGAGTAACGTCGCAATGTGGGTTGTATTTGCCTGTTTTATCGTTACTACAATGGGATGTGTTCTGACGAAAGGGATCTGGATCCCGAAACCCGTACGTTTGTTCGTAATACACGTTTTTCCTCAAGAGCCCATCCTTATGTGCTCGATTGGCAGGTGAATCGTACAACGCATTACAGAGATAATTCGTTTTTTTCCCGGACAGTTCGTATGTGGAATAACCTTCCTGCAGAAGTCTTCCCTCTCACTTACAACATGATTAAGTTCAAATCGAATGTTCACAAACACTACTCCCTCTATCCTCCTTCCCACAACCTATATTCCTAGTTACAACACAATGCAATGCATAAGTAGGGATCATCCCCTGAGTGCTGGTCCTAACAGAAAAAAAGACGGGGTTCTATTGCTCGGTTTATTTAGTAACCCCCGTATTCGTAAACGATTATTTAATTTAATAAACGTATATTAAGCGAAATTTTCATAGAAAATTTGCTTTGTAAATTTTTATAAAATTTAAAATAAGAATATAATTGCAAGAATAAAAATTGCATTTGTAACTCTAGATAAATATGTAAATAAATTCGTATTTTTTTCTAAGTGTAAACCTGATCTGCTCAATTAATACGCCCAATATTTATTATAGGACAACATAATGCCACTGATTTTATTTCATTTATTGTTATTTGTTACCCACTAGACCATGAGTAATTTTTTCTTTGTTGTTGACTTGTTGTCTTTCCATCCACTTGCTTCAATTCAATACCAAGTCCAACTCCCTCTAGCTGCTGTTGCTACTGCTGCTGCTGAATGAAACAAGCAATAAAAATGTAATTAAAAATTGTTGCTAACGAAAAAAAAATAAATATTATTATTATTTTTGGAAAAAAACAACATCCAAACATTATGTGTAACGAAAATTAGTATTAACTAAATGTAAACATTAGTAGCAACAGAAATAGCATCGACTAAATAAACTGTTATATGGAATATGCTGCTGTACTAAAACGGATAACTGCTGACCAAAGCCTTAACTAAAACAAAAATACTTGTAATCACTTGAAATCTCAACTAATTAATATTGATGAATTTCATACCAAATAATAACTAAAGTGTGGGAATGAACAAAAATTTGTTATTAATTTGGTGGATTTTGTGTTCGTTTCTATAAAATTAATTTCTAATTTGGTTAAAAATTTATGTTTTAGCCATAAATCGTTGAGAGCAAAACAACATTAATATTGTATTGGTTGTATTGTGGGTAAGTAAAATGAATTTCCAATAATTAAATTCCCTAAAGACCAATATACAGAAATATAATTTTGGTAGTGAAATATTGATTTGAGTTTTTTTTTTTTAAATGTAAAATTTCAATAAAAAGTGTTAACTTGTTGTATGTGGCAACTAATTAGTTTGGAAATTTTTTTAAAGCAAACTTTTTTGTGTATTTACTTTAGGTGGCTTCGGTATTACAACTTAAACGTGACATATGCTCAGACATGTCATAAGCAGTTTATGTAACTTTCTAAGCCCGATAGAACTTGACATTGTAAAGAATAACACAAACAATTAAACTTTTTTTAAAAACAAAGTAAACATTTAAAAATGTTTTGTCCACTTTTTCGACTATTGCTTGCCGTATGCTCCGAATAACGCGAACAAGGCTTTAATTGTTGCTGTTTTATCAGCATAAGCAAGTGACTTCAAGTAGCCACACAGGAAATAATCGACAGGTAGCAAATCGCACGAACCTAGAGACTATTATACAGTCCCATTACTCGAAATGAACTTATCGTCAAATTTTTATTTTAGTAAATCGATGGTTTGGTTGTTGTTTGGCACACAGCGCCATCCTGTTGATACCACATCTCGCCCGCCTCAATTTCATCTATACTTTAAAATAAAAGAATCATTAAGTACACTGCGACAACGATCTCCATTGACAGTAGCTTGAGCTTTCGGCTTTATTTTTAAGAATTTGGAATTAAGCACGAATAAAAAAATCTTTTAAATTAAAATTTTGTATTCCCAAAAAATTACTTTGATAATAAACAGGCAAGTGCACGGCTTAAAAAAACTAAATCTGGCAACATATTTTATTATTTAAAGCAGGTTGTTTTTGTTTTTATTTTGTTTTTTCTTAACCTACTTGCAACTACAATTAATGTTGGAAGAATTCCAAACAATTGTAGTGGGGAATGTAAGAAAAGATAAACTCACTGTTTATTGTTGATGTTTTTGTTTAAACTTTGATATTGTTAAAAGTGGAACTATTGCACATAATTCTTAAATGCCTAACAGTTTTATTTGATTTAATATCTTTAGTTTTTCTAAAATCTTTTAATGAAGTTTCCTGACGATCTGGCCTAAGCAACCAGTGAAATACGCATAGGAATATCTTATCACATCAGCAATAAATTTCAGTGTTTTTATCAAGAATAAAAATTGGGAATCAAGCACGAATAAAAAAATATTTTTAATTAAATTTATAATTATTAAATAAAAGTAAAACAAACGAAAAACAAAAAGTTTTTATATCCATCACAATATAACTAAAAATCACAATATAACGCAAATTGTACGCAAACACAAGAAAAAACTTAATAAAAAAAATACTTGCTTGCATAAAAAATTACTTTACGCAGATGCAAAAAAGGGTATTATCTCACACTCAGTTATAACTGCGAGTAAGAAATGGAACAAATTTGCCATTTATTGTTGCAACATATTTAGAAAGGATAACGCCAACTTTTCACATGTTTGCATATATTTTTAGAACAGAACAAAAACCAGCGCGAATGGTAGTATACATGGAACATTTTTGTCAGAAAAGAAAACACCATAAGTCGTCTGTAAGTTGCACAAATCGGTGATTGATTTTAAAGTAAATTTAGATGATTTGGTAGCGTTGTTTTAGCGTAAATCTGTTCATGATGATTGGCTAGAGCATAGTGAAATGTTAAAAAGTGAGCGCAGTTTGACAGCTCGTTTAACAGATAAAGATCGGGCTTAAAAAACAACATCTATTTGAATAATTTTTTTTTAACATTTGTCCGATTCAAAAAGCTCTGTCGTAGAGCTTATCATTCAATAAAAATACGATTTTTAATAAAAGTTGACATTCACATTGTTCGATACTAAAAATTAAGCCAGGTGTGCGAGTTTTTTATTTGATTTGAAATGATAATAAAAGTAAACGGATAAGCAATTTTAATTAAATTCGTTTAAAAATAATTTCAATTTAATTAAACATATATAAATCATTAAGAAGAATTAATATTGTGGTGTTTTTATCACATTTTTAAAAGAATGTTACAGATTCATCAAACAAATCGAACATTTCCAGGCCTGGTTTCAATACAATATATATCAAAACACATAAAAATCAAAACTTTTGTATAAAGCTTACCAACGATAAATATACAGTATTGTTTAATAAGACAACTATACGATACTACTAGCTTGTGAAGTGGAAAATTATATTTTTAATTTTCCTGATAAACCTTCATCTCAATAATTTACTAAAATAAATGATTAACAGGTTAATGCATTTAGATCCCAAATAAGAAGCATCCATAACATTTTAAGTATTTACATATAAAAGAGCAGGGTACCGCAAAATTATATTTTAATTGTTTATAATTTTTTACACCCACACCAAAATAGTGCAGAGCGTATTTTGCGTTTTGATGATGTATGTTCAAAGATCTAAATCCATCTTGTACTATATTAACGGACACATAATCACTTGTTATATTCCTAAAAATTTAAGGAATAGTACTTTTACAAAAAAAAAAAAAAAAAGCTTTATAAAATACTTAACTGAAATTTAGCTCATAGAATAAATTCGAAACATACAAAATAAAAAATATCAAATATTAATTTAAAATTTTTTTTTAATTTCTGAGTTGCTCAACATTTTTGCATGCAATCTGTTAAAAGGCACGAAATGGCAGCTACCCAGCAAAAACTTGGTAATGACTTGCCATTACTGAACAACTTACTTTTTGATGACTACTTCATACCATCTGCATTACATAGAAGTAGTTTGGTAATGGCTGACATATAATCTGATACCTAAGTACTTGTGTATGAGTTGATTAACGAAATTTATAATTCATTCGTAATAAAATGCATCTACGGTTGAAGTTTTTTCAAATCTAATACAAATTGATTTAAAATATTTGTTCTTACAATTTGTTTTTTTTTTTTATTATAAATAAAAAACAATTTGTAATAAATTTGAATATGAAAAATTATGCTGTACTGAAATTTTATAGTCATGACATGTTAGTTGTAATTTTGGTGACATCGGAGTAGTAAGTAATTTAAGTCCCTATTTGTAAGCGAATGTGGTAATGACTTATTTAACTCCCTATTTGTGAGCGAATGTGGTACTGACTTATTTAACTCCCTATTTGTAAGCGAGGGTGGTAAGTAGTTGCCTCCAATAATTTAATCTCATATTTACGCTCTTAATTGAGTAAAAACATCGTTTTTTTATACAAAAACTACACTGCCCCGGTAGACTAGCTGGTAGTGAGCTAGTCTATCAGCACCGAGGTTGCGCGATCGAATCCCGCCAGAGACAGAAAAAAAAAATAAAACAAAATAAAATAAAATAAGAACAAGTTAGACAGCTATATTCGGCTGTGCCGAATCTTTGATACCAACCACCGACACTTCGAATGTTTTAGGACTAATATCTGTATGATGTCTATTTATTATTATAATCTTTGTAAAAACAGACATCTGCATTAAAATTTGTTGCGGTTTAGACCTATATAAAATTATTGATCGACAATCAGAATCAATTTTAAAAAGTTTGAGTAGAATATCAGTTTAAGATGAACTTAAATGATTTTCAAGAGAACAAATTATATAAGAGCCATGGTAAGCTATGAACCAATCATCCCAAATTCTGCAGAACGATTTCTGTTATTAAAAAACATAAATTTCAATACAGCGGTGCGATTAGTTTAAGCGTTTGCAGTAAATTTCAAAAGGCTGCTAAAATGGAATATAAGGAAAATTATGGACCGTATATCACAAAATTGCATAACATTTTTTTTGGCCATATGAAGCTAAACTGGAAGAAAGTTTACCGCGTATTTAATTATTTTACCAGAGTGGCCTTTATATGAGGCCTATGGTAAGCTATGCACCGATCTTCACCAAATTTCACAGTGTCATTTCTAGTTCTATAAAACTGTGATGTATCAAATTTTGTTATGATAGCGTTATTTTTTACGTTTTTAGGCGTACTAAGTTATTTTCCGGGAGTAAGGTTTATATGGGGCCTAGGGTAAATTATGAACTGATCTTCACGAAATTTCACAGTCTTATTTCTAGTCCTGTAAAACTTATATGTTCCAAATTTTGTTTTGATAGCATTATTTTTTACGCATTTAGGTTTACTAAGCTGTTTTCCGGGAGTAAGGTTTATATGGGGCCTATGGGAAATGATGGACCGTTCTTCACAAAATTTTAAAGTCTTATTTCTCGTTCAATAAAACTGTGATGTACCAAATTTTGTTATGATAGCATTCTTTTTTACGTTTTCCGGGAGTAAGGTTTATATGGGGCCTATGGTAAATTACGGACCGATCTTCACGAAATTTCACAGTCTAATTTTTAGTTTCCAAAAATTTTGATGTACCAAATTTTGTTATGATAGCATTATTTTTTACGGATTTATGCGTACTAATATGTTTTCTGGAAGTAGGTTTTATATGAGGCCTATGGTAAATTATGGACCGATCTTCACGAAACTTAACAGTTTCATTTCTAGTCCTATTTAACTGTGACGTGCAAAAATTTGTTATGATAGCATTGATAGTTAGGGTTTTAGGCTTACTATACTGTTTTCCGGGAGTAGGGCTTATATGGGGCCTAGGGTAAATCATGGACGGATCTTCAAGATATTTTACAGCGTGATTTCCAGTTAAATAAAACGAACTGTTGCGAAATCTTATATCATTCTGTGCATTTTTCCACCATTTATGTTAGTTTTTGTAACAAAATTATCAATTTTTTTTATGTGGTGGTTCCACATTTTGATTCATAGCTCAGATCCTATTGAACCGATTTTGCTGGATTTCAATCCCAAACTGCTTAGGATAACTACAAGCAATTTGACACCAAGTTTGTTTATTTCTTTTGAGTTTTTCGAAAGTGAGCGTGTTTTCAACAGACGGACAGACGGACAGACAGACGGACATAGCTAAATCGACTTAAAATTACTCAAGGACCCAGAATATATATACTTTATAGGGTCTGAGATGAATCATAAAAAAGTTTCACACGGAATGACAAACTTAATATACCCTCTTCACAACTAATTGTGGTGGAGGGTATAAAAAATAGAAAAAAAAATAATTTAAAAAAATAATAAAAAAAATTTTTTTTTAAAGTCATGACATGTTAGTTGTAATTTTGGTGACATCGGAGTAATAAGTTATTTAAGTCCCTATTTGTAAGCGAATGTGGTAATGACTTATGTAAGTCCCTATTTGTAAGCGAGGGTGGTAAGTACTTGCCTCCAATGACATCACCGTGTTAAAATAATGAGTTAAAATGCCAATGTATAAGTAGTGAAGAGTCGTTATATTAGCTTTTTAACTCATTACTTTGCAATGTAAGTTTTTGCTGGGTAGTTTTAAAAATATATTTGCGATAATGAGTTAAACTGTTGTTTTACAACAGTTAAAATGCTAGCCAAAGTTGCGTAGGTAAGCCAAAAAACATTATATAATTCAAATGAATAAATTTAAAATCTGCTTACAACATAAACAAAACTCATGGCAAAAATAGAATCTGGAAAAGAAAGCTTTTCCAAGAAGGTGTAACAATCCTAAAAAATACGCCCTTGAATATGGTATAATCTTATCTCCCCAAATCTATAAAGTCGAAAGTAGTGTGTTTTGTTGCCACTTTCCGATAAGCCAGTTGACATAATGACTATAACTTTTGCAAATAAATATTGCTTGACATCTAAGCTTTACGATAGAATTTGTTTTATGGTTAAAGGCTCAGTTAGCAGGGAGTAATAGTAACAGTAACCTTACCGTAAAAAAGTAAGACCAATCTCTTTCATACAGATTGAGACGCAACATCTTACTGCTAACTGTAATCGTTCTAATTGCTTTACATGCAACAAAATGAATCAGCTGATTTTCAACGTTACTGTTACCCCGGCTAACTGAGCCTTAATTTCAAACATTTGCAAAAACCAATTATGAGATGCATATAACTTATATTATCCACTGTGCGCTGATGTGTTTTGACATTATGACTAGTTTCTTCGTTTTTGACCCCATGACACGTCATACAGAAATCTTATTAATAATAAATTTTGTATTCCCAAAAATAACTTTGTCAAAAATTGAAATTATGGTGTCAATGGGAGGATACATCGTCATCACAGAAATCACGAATCGGAGTGAGTTTAGTAAAAATGTCATCCGTACGATTACTCTGTAACATCGGAGAAATGACTAATAAGGCTCAATTTAATGACAAGCTGTCATTGAATTGAGTCATTGCGATTATGTATTATCTTTGACTTACCCGTTACACAAGTTTGTTTCACTTTTGTTGTATTCCGCCCTTTGTTTACAGAAAAACTTTCAATTATAAAGCAGCATGCCCGATATGGTTTTCGCAATCATTCTGCTTTGGATATTTAATGTATTTAACTAAATAATTTAAGCAAATAGAATATGGGAATTTTTACTTGTTATTTTAATTTTTAAGTATGAAAATAATGTTAATAATACTCAAAATTTGCCATCGAATAGATGTCAATGTAGTCATAGTATAAATGACGCATAAAAAAATGACAAAATTGTATGATGACGTCCATCATTGGAGTGCTTTTTGCCTCAGTAATGCCATTTGTAATAACATAAGTGTCACAGTTCTGATGCTAGGGCATCATCAATATGAAGATGAATTTCTCTATTAGTGTATAGTTAAAAATTTCTAACTAATATTCGGCACAAAGAAATTTTAAATGAACCTTAAGCTCATAACATGATATTGTTCTGGCGTGGCAATGATTGGTAATGGGTCCCAAGTTGGATACACTGTGGAAAATGTGTCTCTAAGTTCTGTGGCTTGGGGTTTCATATGGTCGGGCATGATCTTCTATACTTTCTTATTTGTTTTATTTGTAAGATTCATTTCAGACCAACAGGTTAGTGGAATTTTATCTCTGCTAAGTTATTTGTACAAGGGGTAGCCTATTTACAATTTGCATATTTATTAACACATCCACGTCAAAATGCAGTCTCTAACTTATGAGTGCTAACTAAATACTCAAGGGTCGTGTAATATAAAAGCAAAAATAGCCCAAGCGGGGATCCAAGGAGGCTAGCCGAGCACGGGTATTCTAAAACAGTATTCGAAAATAAACACAAAATATTGCTCCTTAGTGTTCGGTTCGGTAGATTTGTGGAAAACACAAACGCTAATAGTGGTTGTGTAGAAAATCTAAAAAATATTGTTTCCCTGTTTGTCATCTTTCGAACACAAAAATAATACTGTTCTTAGCCAACTCAACAAAAAATATGAGAACATATAATTCCGTTCTGTTTTTTTTAAACCACAAACTTCAAGATCATTAATGTTCGTTCGTTTCTGTTGTGCTTAGCGCTCTTTTGGCTGGTTAAATACCAAACATTTTTTACAAAAACAAAAAACTCAAACGAAAAAAAGCCAGCAAAATAATTTCATACGAACAAAACGTAAACACAATTCTCACACAAGCTGATGGTGCTGTGGTCGTTGCGTTAATTGTTTTGCTTGTTCATTTCTTTATAAATGAAAAAAAGAAACATTATAGAACATTAAAATTATTGTTTGTCTACAGTATAACTACAATTGTTCTGCTATTTAACAAGAACAGAACACTATATAATGTTCGGCTCTTTCTTGAAAATGGTTAATTAGGGGTTGTGTTCGTCTACACAATCACTAATTGAAGTCGTACCTGCGTGTGAAAGCTAAATAATGGTCTGTTTATTATTGAACACTTTTCTTAAATAATAAATTGGGTTCATAGGCTGTCCCAATTGTATTCCACTATGTGTTCCCCGTCCCCGTCCCCCTTCAACTGAAGCCATTAACAATGATATACGATACGATTAAATTAGACTTCAAATGGCGATGATATATGTATATGTAAAACAAAAAGCACTGTAATTTGGGGCTTAATAAATATACCACTTCTATATGACTGATGACAATTTTTTTGGTTTGTATTGGCTTCTTCTTGGTTTAATGTAGAATGTATGTAAAAAATAAAAAAGGGGCTTAATTTGGAGGCGTGTCTTAAAAGTAAGCACATTAAAATCTATACATGCGTTGTTTTAGAAGGACTTCTTGGCACGTAAAAAATTGGACATTTGGGGGAAGGATCCGAGATGGCATAAGTGGCGCCCAGAATTGCAGGTCGGATTGAAAAGTCAACAAAGACAAAAATTAAGCCACTATCATGTCATGAACAACGATATGTGGTATGATGAGATCGGACTTTAAATGGCAGCGCTACAAATAAAAAACCAAAAGGGCAAAAAAAACGTTACCTGTTTTAGAAACTTCATTGACATATTTTTCATTCTAGGGGGTGACTGGCAAAATTTTTTTTTTTTTTGTATGGAGGTCGACCCGGTCTAATATCGGGTGATTTTTTTATTAGAAATCTCGTAAATTTACATTAATTTACATTATTACAAAAAATCAGTGTCAAATTCTGAATATAAACTAATGGGTGATTTTTTAAGAGCTATAGGAAAGTTTAAAAAAAAAACACATAAAATTCAGAAAAATGCATGAAATCTTTATTTGAATCGATAGTACGGTCCATATTATTTAATGTTTGAAGATTACTTCATGCAAATGTTGCTTCAATGTTGTCTTCCAATGCGTCAATTGAAGCGGGCATGTGTGTATAGACATAAGCTTTAACATAGCCCCACAAAAAATAGTCTAAAGGCGTTAAATCGCACGATCTAGGCGGCCAATCGACCGGTTCCGAATGTGAAACTAAATGTTCACCGAACTCGCCTCTCAATAAGTCCATTGTTAAGCGTGCTGTGTGGCTTGTGGCACCGTCTTTTTGAAACCACATGGCATGCAAGTCAAGCTCTTGCATTTTGGGCAAACAAAAGTTCGATATCATCTCACGATAGCGCTCACCATTCACGATTCACAACATCTTTGGAGAAGTACGGTCCAATGATGCCACCAGCCCATAAATTGCACCAAACTGTGATTTTTTCTGGATGCATTGGTAGCTCTTGCAATGCTTCTGGCTGATCTTCACTCCAAAATCGACAATTCTGCTTATTAACGTACCCATTGAGCCAAAAATTAGCTTCGTCGCTGAACTCAAGAAGCGCGCGATGAACTTTCTTAACAGAGCACGCATTTTGATAAAAAAATTCAATAATTTGCAAGCGTTGTTTGTTTGTAAGACGATTCATAGTTAAATTATAGACCAATCGGAAGATGTTCGACAGTGAAACAAAACACGAAATGGGCGTCAGCTGTTTAAACCAGTGTTGCCAAAAAGATAATAGCTAAAAAATCACCCGATATATAACCATCACTTCTGCTGCAAAATCAGTTTCTAAGGAGGCGATCAATGTAAAAGATATTGAAAGATCGCCTGCTAAGATCTTTTGTTTTCTCTGACAGAACTTTTTTATAGTTCTTTAACTAATAGCCTTTTTACACTGATCAACATCTAACATCTACCATCAATTTGCCACAATTTGCGAAGATGTTAACATCTTTCCATAAGAAATATATAGGGCTGAAAACCAACATATTTCAACATCTTTAAAAGATGTTCCTATCTCATTTTATTCCATTCTACATCTTTCGATTATTTTAGTGTCATCACTAGAAAAGTGGCAATAAGTTATATTATTATTGTGGCATCACTGACAAAAATAAGTTGGTTTTGAAAGCAGCGTTACCATTTGTCAAGTTTTATTTTTTATTGCTATGTTTTATTGTTAAGTATTTTTTATATTTTGAAACAAATTTAACTTCAAATAAATTTTTTTGTTTTCTTTTTAAATTTTGCAACTTTTGTGAGAAAAAAACATTTTTTATTTAAAAAAATTCTTTTTTTCAAAAATGGTAACATTTTTGTTTGATGGTTGATGTTAGATGTGAGCAATGTAAACGAGTGTTTCAGATTTTCTACATCTTGGTTGGTAGATGTTAAATGTTGATCAGTGTAAAAAGGCTATAAGAATGATTCAGCTGCTGACATTACTTTTCCTTCAACTCAAAAAACATTTTTGCAATGGATCTTAGCATATACATATGTATTTATAATTTCCTTTAACACTTGATTTATTTGTTTTTAAATAACCTTTGAAATATGTGTCCCCTTTAGCATGCGTCATTCTTGGCGTTTTACAATGTTGCAAAACTTTCTTTGCAACATCTTAATTTTTATGACTTTTTGATCTCGAACATGACATCCTGCTGTTTGTGTCTTGAAAACACGAACAAATCTAACGTTTTTGTGTTTCTTTTTATCTATTTTTTTCTCCTAACCACAAATGAATCAATTTACGCAGACATGTTCCAAATATGTTGTTCGTATTTGCTGCTGCTGCTGTTGCTGTTGTTATGGCAATTTTTTAAACATATTTTGTGTTTAATGTTTTTTTTTTTTTTTTAATTTATTTATCTTTTTTTTAACGTTTGAGGGGAATTGAAAAATAAAAAATATATTGAGTTGAGCAAGCAGCCGAAACACGCTGGCAACACATAACTACAACATGCTTTCACTTCATGACTAGACTTAAGGATCTCCAGTAATTTTTATTAAATGCGTAAGAGGAATGACAAGACTAAATTACGGTTTTGTTTGTTGGCTTTTAGTTTTTTATATATTTTGTCTTTTTCTTTTGCTGGTGATGTATTGTCTATGACGAGTATAATGATTCCTGCATTTGACTTTATTGGTAATACATTAGGGGCATGCACTTAAGGTTAAACATAATTTGATAAATTAAAAAAAGGAGTAATTTTTTTTAAGAAAATAGCACGTCATACGGAAATCGTATTAATAATAAATTTTGTATTCCCCAAAATAACTTTGATAATATAATTGCATGTGCCCGTGCATAAAACTGAATTGGCAAATTGGTTTTTTTGCTGTTTTCTTACGAAGACAATAGAATGAAGCGGTTTGTTTTTTAATTTTGTTTTTTCTTTTAACCCACTACAACTACAATTCGATTCGGAAAGAACCAAACCAATTGTAGTGGGATGTAAGAAAAGATTTTGTTGGTGTTTTGTTTAAGCTTTGATATTGTAACAAGTAAGACTTAGAGTGTTTATAATTCTTATTCGCTTTAGGGTTTTATTTGTTTTATATTTTTTGCTTTTCTAAAATCTTTTCAAAAGGTTTCCTGATGAGCTGGTCTAAGCAACCAGTGAAATGCGCATAGAAGCTAGCTTTCCCTCAACAATAAATTTCAGTGTATTTATCAAATATGAAAAATTGGGAATTTAGCACGTCATACGGAAATCGTATTAATAATAAACTTTGTATTCCCGAAAATAAAATAATAAAAGTAGATTAGTTCGTTAACACAATTTCCAAAAAATGGTGAAAAAAATGTTAAACTAACTGAAATTTTTAAGGTTTTTTTTTTTTTTTTTTTGGGGAATGCACTCGAGTGTAGAAAACCTAGAAAAATATTTCTGCTTTCCTTACACATTTGGTCTACACAACAGTGGCGAGACCAATCTTACTCTACGGGATACTTTAATGGTGGATGGCATTGGATAAAATATCGTACCGGAATATGCTAACACGCGTACAGAGACTCGCCGAACTAAGTATCACCGGTGCCTTGCGTAGTACACCGACTGCGGAACTGGATGTGACTCTGGACTTGCAACCGATTCATCTAGTGTCAGAAGGAACGGCCAGGAAGTCTGCGATCCGCTTAAAGGCGACGGGACAGTTTGCATACGGACCTTATGGTCATGACAGTATTATAAGGGGAATAGATTGTAGTAGTGAGTTCACTATTCCGAGACTGACATTTGGAAGGAAACCACGAGTTACCTTGGAGCAGGACGGCTGGTTGGCAGGACTTCGATCTGACCATAGGACCTTCAGTTTCTACAAAATGGAGAACGGAGTTGGGGCTGCAGTCTACTGCCGGGAACTGGGTATTCGGGAATCTTATAAGCTTCCCGATTACTGCAGCATATTCCAGGCGGTGATATTTGCGGCCAAAATGGCTGCTGATTTGGCAGGTAATTCCAGTACTGGGAACTCGAAAGTGAATTTTTTGATCGATAGTCAGGCGGCCGCGGCGATCACGGCGATAACCGCTGATTATTCATACTCTTCGATCGTCCAGGAGTGTAGGGACTCGATAGATAGACTCTGTGAGAATAGGAAAATTCACATTTATTGGGTTCACGGCCAGCAGGGCATAGAAGGCAACGAGGGGGCGGACGAATTGGCGAAACGGGGGGTCCATTTACCATACGATAGGGTGATGGCCATTCCGGCTCCAATTCAGAATATAAGGAGAGATACGGACTCTGCTATACGGAGGAGATCAGAGGCGGTTTTGGGAAAACACCAGTACTTGCAGGGTTTCCAAGGTAATGTGGGGATCCTATGATCCAGAGTCGACAAAAATTCTTCTGTTGCTATCGAGAAGGGACTGTAGACTATGCGGGGTCTTTGTGACTGGCTACTCTAACCTAAACCTAAATCTAACCTAAACCTGTGAATGCAAATAAACTTCAAAAATATTTAAAAAAATATTTATTTATTTATGCTTTTTTAAATCAATTTTCTCCTTTTTTTTGCTTTTAAAGTAAACACCCCTAATATTGGTTTTAAATTAAATTTTTCCTATACAAAGCATTATAGAAAAAAAAATCACAAACATTTACTTGATATAAATGATTTTGAATTTTATGCAATAATTTGATCAAATTGTCATAATTTTTTTTCTCTATTCATGATTTATTTCAGCCAGAGATTAGAAAGACATGGCAACAAGATTCATATACAATTTTTTGTTGTTGTCTGAATTGGCTCTCTGTGTGTCGCTTGAAAAAAAAAATGAAACCAAAAAGCGCAAAAAATATTAAATAATATTTTATAAAATATAAAGCTTTAGATGAAAAAAAAAAATTTATTATACTCGTAAAAAAATCAAATTGCACTATTTCCACTAAATATGATTTAATGCCTTTAAATTGCCTAAAAAGGAAATATGTATCAGTTTTTTTTGTTAACATTATTTCAATTTTAAAGTTTTTGATACAATTTTTTTTTTGAACGGGCAAATTCAATTGAAGGGAGGGAGACTTATAACAAAAACTTAAGAATGCAGTATTTTGGCCAATTTTTATTCAACCATAAGCTATATTTAAGCCCATGCTAATCCAATTTCGGATAACCTGTATTAAAGCGAAACTTATTCAAGCGAGAGTATTCTGGATCGATCAAAACAAATAGCAGTTCTGTAGGGCAAGATCTGGACTATAACAAGTATGAGGCTTAACATCCCAACTACTTTTTTCTTAACAGTTTTATTCGGTCTTGCAAAATGTGACTGAGCCGTGTCATGTTGAAGTATTGCGGCATCATGTCTGTGCCCATGTTCTGTAACTCTCGCGTCGAGAAACTTTTTGATTGAAATGTGTGAAATGAAACAAAAATGCCATACATTGAAACACACAGCTGTTTTTCTCACTGAACTGTGTCTGTAACTTTTTTTGGCGAGTATTAGCTGTCACGTAAGGAAATTACTCGCCAATTTACAGAAAAAGTGTGTCTGTAACATTTTGGTTAGAAAAGTTCCCGCTTTGAACTGTCAAATAAAAATGGGACGATAAAAAATTATAACACTAAAAAACAATTAAAAATGCAAAGAATAATAATAATAATATTTTGTTCTTGGCAATTTTTTTCATTGTTTGATTATTTTGCTTTTAAAATTTTAACCAAATATACGAATGTTTTCAAAGCTCGTTTGCAAACAACAAACATAGTAGTCGCACTTTACGTTATTTAGTATAGCCGACGGTTGTATTTTTGCCGCCGTCGTTGAACATTTTTTAATTTTGGTAAATTTTGGTCGCCGTTAATGATATGTGTTACTGGCGTACTCAACGTCTGCAATGTCACATCGGCTTCGAGTGCAATGTTTTGACATTTATCGGGTGATTTTTTAGCTATTATCTTTTTGGCAACACTGGTTTAAACAGCTGACGCACGTTTCGTGTTTTGTTTTACTGTCAAACATCTTCAGTTTGGTCTATAATTTAACCATGAATCATCGCGCGCTTCTTGTGTTCAGCGACGAAGCTCATTTTTGGCTCAATGGGTACGTTAATAAGCAGAATTGTCGATTTTGGAGTGAAGATCAGCCAGAAGCATTGCAAGAGCTACCAATGCATCCAGAAAAAGTCACAGTTTGGTGCGGTTTATGGGCTGGTGGCATCATTGGACCGTACTTCTTTAAAGATGATGCGAATCGTAACGTAACTGTGAATGGTGAGCGCTACCGTGAGATGATATCCAACTTTTTTTTTGCCCAAAATGCAAGAGCTTGACTTGCATGACATGTGGTTTTAACAAGACGGTGCCACATGCCACACAGCACGCTTAACAATGGACTTATTGAGAGGCGAGTTCGGTGAACATTTTATTTCACGTTCGGGACCGGTCAATTAGCCGCCTAGATCGTGTGATTTAACGCCTTTAGACTATTTTTTGTGGGGATATGTTAAAGCTCATGTCTATACACACATGCCCGCTTCAATTGACGCATTGGAAGACAACATTGAAGCATTAATTCATGCGATACCGGCCGAAATGTTGGAAAGAGTATGCCAAAATTGGACTAAGTGGATGGACCATTTGAGGCGTAGTCACGGTCAACATTTGCATGAAGTAATCTTTAAACATTAAATTATATGGACCGTACTATCGATTCAAATAAAGATTTCATGCATTTTTCTGAATTTTATGTGTTTTTTTTTTTTACTTTCCTATAGCTCTTAAAAAATCACCCATTATAACGTTACGACGTAAACTCTTTTGATAATTTTCGACATGAGTTACGGACACAGTCTTTTCTCACTTTTCGAGAAACGATAGAATATTTTGTTTCACATATTTTCGATGCGAGAAGTTCTGACTAAAGTTACAAAACATGGGTACTGGTCGAGAATGACAGTTGTTTTTAATGCAGAAAAATCCATAGTATTTGGAAAAATTCCTTTGAAATAGTCCGACTAATTTTAAGCTGCTCATAACAGATGCAACTTGGCAAGCAAGAATCTCTGCGCACAAAAATTTCAATATGCAATGCGAATATAAATAACTCCCCTTTGTTCGGAAGAAGGAAGTGTTCGTAGACCGTTGCTTGCTCAAGGCTCAGTTATCCAAGAGTAACAGTAACGTTGCAAATCAGCTGCTTAATTTTTTTTGTAAGTAAAGCAATTAGAACGATTGAGCAGTAAGATGTAACGTCTTAATCTGTAAGAAAAAGATTGGTCTTAATTTTTTACGGTGAGGTAAAGTTAAAGTTACTATCAGCTAACTGAGCCTTTATGATCCTTCACATTTTCTGCTAGAGAACTGTGTCTAATCCCACGCTCTGGCCAAGCACAGGTCAAAAGCCTTTATCGATTGAAATAAGGAGGAGCAAGTGGCATTAGATACCAGTTTCGCCATCTGTTCCGGAAGATGAACAGAAAAAATTAACCCCTAGCCCATATATGGCGAAGACAGATTGAGGTTAATGTAGCTAGCACCAGCAGTGAACTTCTACCCAACTCATACTGGAGATACATTTAAAAAAATTATTGGGACACTCTGCTCCCTAGAGATCGGGGGGAACTGGTATATAACTATATAATATGTGGAACCCTTTGGGTCCCATTAAATGCAAAGCTTTTCTTTAGCGGCATATATACTCGAATTAAACATTGATTCAGTTGACTCTAAACTTATGGCTTCACTTATGATTTATTCCACTTTGAGTTATCGTAATACAAAAAATTTTTATATCCATTGGTAAAGTGTGCAAAAATATATATTAAAAATGTTAAAGCAGCATTTCGGACATACATACAAGATGGTTTTTCAAGGTCTCTCGACTTTAATTCGTCTTTGACCAAATTCTCCTGCTTTTAAGTGAATCCTTGTAAACTTGTAAGTCTTGCGAAATTGTGCTTGAGTGCTGTCAAAGATTTTCCAAGTACTTCTAGCACTTCAAATAAAAAAAAACAGTAGATCAACCTAATCAAAGCGCTGAACATTGCGTTTTTTTGCCTCCAGAGCGGCAATATCGTGGAATGAGTAGTAGTATTCCTAGGGGAAAAGTCACTAACACCCAAGTTCTCACATGACAGTTCTAAAGTGGTAGGGACTGGTTCTAGGTCTAACACTTTATATGAAGGGGACTTGTCACTTTAACATAGGGATGTCCTAGAAGGGGGTTAATTGGCAGCATTTTTAAACTCAATAACAAGTCACTCAAATAACCTTAATGGTCACATTCAATTTTGGTTAAAAATAAGCCTGTCACAGATATTGTCCCGAGTGAACTATGTTTACAGGTAGCATCGGCCTGCACAAAATTCAGTCAAATGACTAGTTTTCTTTCAATTACCTTTCCTCTGGAGTAACTACAATTTATAGCCAATTAAGTGACATGTCTTGTTTTCACCACACAATTCGTTTCTTTTTATTACAATTTTATGTTCACTGGTCACGGGATAAGTGCTTTAAGAACAATTGACACAAATTTCTCACAGGGAGTTATTTTTGAAAAGCTAAATTTATTTTTAATAAAGTAGTGTAGGGTATTAAAACATTTTTTAAATTGAAATGGGTTTCGTTTTTTCGTAAAACATTTATCATGTTTTAGTTTAATTTAAAATATTTGCACAGTTTTTGTTCATTTCAGATCAAAATCATTCACTCAATTCGTTAATAGTTAATTTAATAATAATGACGAAAATTGCTTTTGAAATAAAACTGAAGAAAAAATTACAAATAACAAAAGGAATATTAAAAAGACTTAAAAATACGCTATTAAAACAAATAAAAAATAAATATTTTAACTATGAAAACATTTATAAAATCTCATTTTTGTTTTTGTTTATTGAAAGCAAAAATATAAGTTATAACTACAATAAGCAATAGTGAATAATGTAATGTTTAGAATATACAGAGGCTCGTATTAGGGCTCTGTAGTATTGTAACAATAATAATAATTGTTTTTTTTTCAAAGAATTATTTTATTTAATAAAACTACAAATTAAATGTATTTATTTTACTTATTGCAATGAAAATGGTTAAATGGTCATTGCTTATTTAATTATGAGTATGTGGTGTCATGGGTTAAAAAAGGAAGATTATATTAATCATTTGCTACCCACCAAATTTTTTTGTTTTTTGATACTTTTTCTATAAAACCATAAATCTTTAGAAGATATGGTTGTATCAAGTTTTCATTATTGAAATTGCCGTCGATTGCCTTTGCAGTCGCTCTTCTTTATTTATAATAAAAAATTGGTAAACTGTTTTAATTTTGTATATTTCTATTTCTATCTAAATAAAGAAATGCTTCAGGTGATATAATAAAACCTTTTGGTAGACTTTCAACTATATACATACGTTTAATTTGTAAAATATGGAGCCATTATCAAATCATTTTCTAAGCATTGTGTGCATCTTAAATATATACAGAACACCGGCTTCGAAAAATAAAGCTGACCAGCCTAAACGGCCGGGCGCAATGGTTTTCTTCTATATGGTATACCAAACACCGGCTTCGCTAACTAAAGCTTCTCTGCATAGCCAGGTCGCGTCGGTATTGTTATACAATAGAGGAGAATATCCTCGCGCTATGCAGAGAAGCTTTAGTTAGCGAAGCCGGTGTTTTTTATACCATAGAGGAAAAAGCCATTGCGTCCTGCCGAAGGCCGGCTATGCAGAAAAGACTTAGTTGGCGAAGCTAAATATATATAAACCATGATATCTATCGCGTGATTCTATAAAGCAAACTGTATAATTAATTGTATTACATATATTGGGCTCTTATTTCATTTCAGAAATTGGGGTTTTACTTGAAATGTAATAAGCCCCCAAAAATGACGGAATTATTTGATTTATGTTTCGGGCGTTATTTCAATTCTTTGGGGGCTTATTTCATTTTCAAAATTGGGGCTTTATTGCATATGAAATAAGGCCCCACCCTTGGGGTTTTATTTCGTTATTTTTTTGGGGAGTTATATTTTTGGGGGTTATTTCATGCCGCCGAGAACTTTCTATTTTTTCATTTGGAAAGCCATTAAGGAATAATTTCGCACAAAATTTCATACAAAAACTCGATTATCGATTTTTCCAATTTTCCGACTTTTCCGAATAACTGACAAAAAATTTTACAGCATCCGGCCCAGTCGTTCTCATTTTATGAAGTACTATAAATTTTTTACACCATTTTTGTATATATAAATAAAGATTTACCTACCCGTTTTACACCTTAAAGAATTTCAATTATAAAACACCAGCATTACTTCTGATGTGGTTTTTAATTTAAAAACTTAATGTACATATAAAACTGAAAATATAAACTAAATGGGAAGCCAAAGTTCTCAATTGTCCTTTTTAAACATGAAAATAATGTGTTTTCGTCATGTTCTGTTGTTTTTGTTGTTTCTACTTGTGCTCAAATAAACAGTACATTATTTTGCGTTTGGCTCACACAGCCAGGAACGATTTCTATTTTTTTAGTGTTTGTGTATACGAACATAACCCTTAATAACTATTTTCAAGATAGAGCCGAACATTATATAGCGTTCTGTTCTGCGTTAAATAACAGAACAATTGAAGTGATACTATAGACAAACATTTTATTTTAATGATCTATAAAGTTTTTTTTTTACATCTTTCTTGAAAATAGTTACGAACGGTATTTAGGGTTGTGTTCGTCTACACAAACACATTTAAAAATAAATATCGTTCCTGGATGTGTGAGCCGAACGCTAAATAATGTTCTGTTTATTTTCGAACACTGCACTGAAAGAAAAATGCTTCATATATTTAATAAATCACTTTCATAAAAAAATATTCATTGGTTAAATGAAAATTTTCATTGTCTGAATGGAATTTCATAGTTATAATGAAGTATTTTTGTTAAAATTGCTTCATTGGATTTCGTAATTACGTTAAAAATTTTCATTGGATATATGAAAACTTAAGTTTGTCCAAGTTAAACAAAAAATTGTAATTGGGAACAAAAAAAAAAAAAACAATATACAAACCATAGCTGGGGAACTTGGATTAGAATGAGAAATCATTACGATTAAAGAAATTAAATAATCTAATCATTAGAATTGAATTTTGATAAAAATTTCAGATTACTAATTGAAATCTAATCGAAACTAATCCAAAAAATAGTTAATTAGATTTTTTGATTATTTTTGATTAGATTTGATTAGAAATGCTAATCGTCAATAATTGTGATTAGATAAATAAAAGAAAAAAATCCGTGCATTTTTACTTACCAGTAATTTTGAACACTTTCATTTGAATAAAACAAAAATTACAATCTTCCAAAACAAAGATTTTACTTTCAATATTAAGTAAACAAAAAAATTATACTTGTACTTCCACAAAACACGTTGAAAATTAACATTAATAATAACACAGCAATAAAGTGAACCAGCTGTGTCAAGTGTTTAGTTTAAGAACAGGGTGCAATTTTATGCAATATTCAAAAACTGTTACATTATGTAAATATAGCAACAAATGTGATAAATAAATATTTTCACAAAAATAGTTAAAAATAGTTGATCTAATCAAATCTAATCAAAAATAATCAAGAAATCTAATGAATTATTTTTTGGATTAATTTTGATTGGATTTGATTAGAAATGCTAATCGTCACTAATTGTGATTCGATTTTTGATTATTTCTATTCTAATCAATTAGTAATCGTCTAAAATGGCTGACTAATCATAATTAATAAATTTTTCAACACAATTAAAATTTCTAATCCAATTACTAATCATTAGGATTTCTAATCATTATTCCCAAGATATGATACAAACATAACTATATATATAAGTTAATACACAATTATATCCAGTAAAAACTTCGCATACTTTTTCAAAATGAATAGCTTCTTTAACTCATTATTAAGTAGCTTTCTTCGATAACTACATATATAACAACTTCTATAACTACTTAGTAAAAAAATAATGACTTACATTAAAATGCGTTCATTTTGGGACAGCCCTTGTAAAATTCATTGGTTCTTTCAGTAGAATTGTAAGTAGTGCCTTCGTGTTTTTCTGATTACTCATCGCATTATTTTGTAGGCGAAGTTTTTACTGGGTAGTTTCCTTAAAAAAGTTTAATTGTTAGTTAAAAATGTAATATTTAATTATTTCATACGTCTAATGTAATATGCCATTAAATTTATGAAACCAAAGATTTTTTTATAAAAGCAACATATTTCAATAATTGCGTTCATAAATTTAAATTTTCATTATGACAATGAAAAGTGTCATTATAGAAATGAAACAAAAACTTTCAATCCACTTTCAATCAACGTTGTTATTGTTGTTATGGACAATTTAATCTCATATTTACGCTCTTAATTGAGTAAAAAACATATTTTTTTATATAAAAACTACACTGCCCCGGTATACTAGCTGGTAGTGACCTAGTCTATCAGCACCGAGGTTGCGGGATCGATTCCCTCTGGAGACAGAACAAAAATAATATAAAATAAAATATAAAAAAAATAAGAATAAAATTAAAAAAAATTTAATAAAAAAAAAAAAAAAATTTACTTTATTGAAAGTATTCATCCAATGAATAATTTTCATAGATCTAATGTAATGTTTCATTAAATACATTGTAATGAAACAGGTTTCATTGATCTAACGAAGCGCTGCATAGGTTCCTTTTTAATGCAATTTTTCATGTGATTAATGTCAAAATTCATTGGTATTGCGAAAAAAATTCTTTCAGTGTGATCATAATATGTTAAAAAATACGTTCAAAATAGTTTTGCTGCAGATGGACATATTAAAAAACGTTTTTTCTCTGCGTGTAGGTGCTCCGATGATGTCACTCTGGAATGGCTTTAACACTGGAACGTCCACCGCCTTTGCACAGAGGCAATTGACTATCCTTTACAAAGGTAGGGTGTCGCTTACAATTTAAATTTTTTTTTTTTTTTTATAAAACAATATTCAATCAAAATCATATTTATCTTTTTAGACACGTACTCTCTTATAAATGCCTCTGTCAGTAACGAAATAGCTTTATGCTTTTTTCAAATATTTTTAATAACGAATAAAAAAGAAAACATAAAAAACGCTAAATATCTTAAATAAATAATTGCAACTTTGTTATTATTTTGCGGTTAAATGTTTCGTTTTCCTCTTTGCGGTTTATTAGTAAATACTCATTGAGTTGGCTGGTTAATTTGGTTGGTCATTTCACGCGTAGACATTTGGACGCCAATTGCCGATTACAAAAAAAAACAGAAAAAACAAAAATAATTTACACAAACGAAAACGAAATTTAAACACATTTTCCTATTGAACGTTATTAATTAAACATAAAATAAGCTAAAAGTCTGACAGTAATTTAATGCAGGTGTTTTAAAACCAATTATTACGATATTTTGTTTGTGTTTTTTTTTTTTTCGTATCTAAAAAGTGTTGGCAAAGATTTTTTTTGGTCTTTTTGTTGCGTTGAAAAATCTCCGGCTCTAAATCAAATTTGTAATTTAAGCGTTTTTCATTAGGAAAACCCAAAAAACCAAAAACTGAGAAATCTTTATGAAGTGCATATGATTTGCGGTTACTAGGAAATACAGTGAGAGAAAAAGATTTACAAAATTTTTAATATTGCTAATAAACAAATAAGCAAAAAATTTAAAAAAATTTACCGCTCCGTAAAGGATTTTATATCTTCAAAAAGATTTTGCTCTATTAAAGAAAAAATCGTGCAAGGCTGAGTGACTTTTAACGACTGTATGGTTATGTTGAGCCTCATTTTCTAGAAATCCTTCTGAAAGTTCCTCTCAAAATTCACAAGATATATTTTAGACTTGCAAAAATCTACGAAGTTTTTAGAGGATTTTAGCGGAGGTTCTGTCAAAACTTTATTAATAATAAAATAATAATAATTTTTTTTTTTTTTATATACTTCCCAGTAAAACTTCGCTTACTTTTTCAAAATGAAAAGCTTCATTCACTCATTATTTATAAGCTTTCTTCTATAGTTACTTCTATTACAACTTCTATAACTACTTTTTTCTAGATGTATGTGGGTTAAAAATAATGACTTACCTTTGAATGCTCTCGTTTTGGGCCATCACTTGTCCATTTGTTCTTTCAGTGGAATTGTAAGTAGTGCTTTTATCTTTTTCTGACTACTCAACACATTATTTTGTAGGCGAAGTTTTTACTGGGCGTATTTAAAAAAAAAAAAATAACATCAGGGGATTTTAGGAAAAAAAATAGAGACAATGGTTGTTTCTATGGACCCATCTGTCTTTTTTTCAATAGCATAATTTAACGAAGCATATTTGACATAAATATATAGCAACCAAATCCCCAACATTCCTGGGGTCTTCTGAAATACCATTTCAAAAGACAGACGGCTAGAAGGACATCGCTAAATTAAATGCGCTTCTCTTAGGGACCTTGAATATGTCGGCTGATTCATTGTGAGGTTTGATTTATAAAATAAAACACATAAATTTGAAAGTGAACTTATTATTTTTATTATAGGTTAAAACAATTATATCGTGTAAATGTTGGCCATGACTACGTCTGAGGTGGTCCATTTGGAAGGTACCATTTTGGGCGACTCGTTTGAACATAGCGACTACTATCTCGCAATTAACGCGAGTAATATTGGCCTCTAAAGCGTCAATAGTAGCTGGCTTATTCCTGACTATAGACTTTACATATTCCCAGAGAAAATAGGTGTGATATCGCACGATCTAGGTGGCCAATTTACCGACGCAGAAAGTGAAATTAAGTGCTCACCAAAACGGTTTTACAACAAGTTCATGTGTTTCCTGCGCTGTATGGCTCGTAGCACCGTCTTGTTCAAACCAGAGCTCACCGAGACAGTTCGTTTGAATTACAGGAAGCACATAGTCCATTAACATGGTGCGACAACGGTCATCAATGATGGTAACATTCTGATATTCCTCATTTTTTAAGAAATATGGACCAATGATTCTTCCAGCACATAATCCACACCATACCGGTGTTTTAAATGGGTGTAGTAGTAGCCCTTGGTACTCTTTGGGTTGCTCATCAGCCCAAATTCGACCATTTGTTTCTATTAACCTATCCATTGAGCCAGAAATGTGATTCATCACTGAACAAAAGTTTAAGATAAAAAACCATTTTCCCCTAAGCTAATCCTGCGAAGCTCTACGCTTGTCTGTAGGTGGGCAAAGTCTCAGGCGGGAATTGAACCCGCAACCCCCCCACTGATAGACTAGCTCACCAGCAGCTAGCCCACAGGGGCACCTGATGGCTGTCTTCCATGCTTGCACAAGTTTAATTTTGCACGCATTAAAACTGAGATCCTTACGTAAAATAGCTGCTGCCAAGCTGCTGAGAACGACGACAAATCGATTCGTCAAGGTCTTAGCGTATACTCTCAGCTATAGCTGCTATATTTATTTCACTACGTGCTGCATGTGGTCTAACCGGTCGAGTATCATCCACTAATGTAAACTGGGACTCAAATTTGCGAATGGTGTTTGCCGTAGAGGTTTCAGTAGGCCGATTATGCGCAACGTAAGTTCCTCGAATTACACGAAAAACATTTCTCACAGTTCGCAGATTTTCGTAATACAGCTGAACAATTTGGAGACGCTGCTGTGGTGTAAGTCTTTTCACGATCACTTGCCAAACGATACTGAAGAAAAATGGCAAAGCAGTTTGATATGAGTCACGCGCAGTGTTCGGAAATAAGCAGAACATTATTTAGTGTCGGGCTCACACACCCAGGTACGATACTTATTTTTTTAGTGTTTGTGTAGACAAACGCAACCCCCAATACCGTTCTAAACTTTTTTCAAGAAAGAGCCGAACATTATATAGTGTTCTGTTCTTCGTTAAAAACCTGAACAATTGCAGTGATAATGTAGACAAACATTATATTTTAATGTTCTTTAATATTTTTTTTTTTTATATTTAATAAGAAATGAAAAAGCAAGAAATTTTATGTACCCACCGCAACACGAACAGCTTGTGTGTGTACTGTGTTTATGTTTTGTTTGTGTAAAATTATATTGCTGACTTTTTGTTTTGTTTTCATATGTGTATTTTGTTTTTGTAAACAATGTTTGGTGATTTTACCAGCCAAAAAGAGCACTAAGCACAACAGAAATGAATGGACATTAATGAGCTGAACCGAACACAATGAAGTTTGTGGTGTTTAAAAAAAAAACCGAACGGAATTAAATGTTCTCATCTTTTGTTGAGTTGGATAACAAACAGTTTTATTTTTGTGTTCGAGAGATGACAAACGCTAAAAGCGTTTGTGTTTTCCACAAATCTACCGAACCTAACATTATGGAGCAAAATCCAAAAATATATATTAAAAATCAAAGCTCACGAATCTTCCGTTATATACTTTGAGGGTCTTATATATATACACTTTCCAACTGCGGTGAAGAGCATACAAATTATTTAAGGGAAATGTTAAAATATATAAAAATGGACAACATCTTAATTTTAATTTTCATTGCAAGAAAAATTAAAAAGGGCTAAATATGACCACCCAACGGCTAAATTATCCACGATAGTCCTAAATCCCTAAAATCTTCTGTTTCCTCTTATTTCTCTAAGTGTTATTAATATTTTATTTTCAATTTCAAATGAAATTTAATGATCGAAAATTTCTACTGCCTCCAGAAAAGTCTCATGTTACAAACAAAAAACATATTTAAAAATTACGATTTATTTAAATAAATTTATAACTAAAAGGTGAGTTTGATATTTCAACTCTTTAACACACACACGTTCCAGCTTTAAGGCTCTTTGGGTAAATTTTAGCTTAAAGCTTTATTTTTTTCAGCCACAAAACTGAAAACTAACTGTATTTTATTTTAAACTTGGTTGCTTCAAAGCAGACCATGTCTGGCATTGAGCTGCTGCTTGCTGTAGCCTTATTGAATATGGCTTAGAGTAAAATACACTAAAAGTTTCCAGCCCAGGTAGCGGCTGGCAAAGACACTAATAATGTTTTAGTTGCTGGCTGTCGGTTGTTGGTTTTTCATTCATTCATGTATTTGTTTTCATTTTCAGCATTTTGGTGTGTTGTGCACCTGCATCTTAAATTGTTTTATGGATTTTTGTTTTTGTTTCTTGATCTTTTTTCTGTATTTTTTTTATATGTAACGTGTCGTTTAGTGCTGTTGCTGTTCATATGAAACCGAACACGCGCACAAAGAGGCGTTTTTTTTTTTTGTTGAAACTTCTAGCGTTATACAAACTCTAGATGCTTTAATACCTGGCAACAATGGCAGTAGCAATTTTATTTTTTTTTTCTTTACTCTTTTTCGTAGTCTTGAAAAAGGAAGTAAGCTTGAAATATGTTTCGGTTTATTAGTTTTCAACTGCCAGAGTATTTTTTCTCGGGATTCATTTCTTTTTGTTTTCTTTGCGTTATTAACAGTTAAAACATTAACACGAGATTACGGGGCCGTAGGCTAAAAATCAAAGGAAAGGAAGTTCATGAGTTGAAATAAATATTTTGTGAAAATTTATTGTTATGATTGTTATGTTTCCTTTTTTTAATATTTAATTATGTTGATTTGGGGTTTTGTGTAGAAATTACAATATATAAAACGGCATTTAACAGAAGATATTAAAAAAAATCAAATTAAAATGAGTTCTTGCAAAAGCAGTGGAACTTACTTACTTAGGCTGAGTTCCAAAACATTATAATACTTTGCAGCACAAGTCAAAAATGTATTATTAAGTTTAATGATGCACAGCTGTTTTATTATGTATGCATCTAATACTTTTTTGTGTCAAAAAACATTTGTATAATAAACACGGTTGCATTGTAGCATGTACATAAAAAGATAGTGGCTTTGCAACCGACGTTTTGAAACTCAGCCATACTTTGGGTACACACAATCGAACTTTATTGACAGTCAAAAATTCCATCAGTCAACAGTTATCGACAAAACAATTTGAGGCCGCTCATTTGAGCGACGAAATTTTAGTTATCTGTACCCATGTTCTGTAACTTTTGTGAGAACTTCTTGCATCGAAAAGATGTGAAACAAAATATATGGAATATTTTGTTTCTCGAAAAGTGAGAAAAATGTGTGTCTGTAACTCATGTCGAAAACTATCAAAAGAGATTACGTCGTTACGTTATAAATGTCATAATATTGCAGTCGAAGCCGAAGTGACATTGCAGACGTTCAGAACGCCAGTAACACATATCATTGACGGCGACCAAAATTTACCAAAATTTAAAAATTTTTCAACGACGGCGGCGAAAATACAACCGTCGGCTATACCAAATTGTGTAAAGATCGACTTTAGTGTTTGTTGTTTGCAAACGAGCTTTGAAGACATTCGTATATTTTATTAAAATGTTAAAAGCAAAATAATAAAACAATGAAAAATGTGCCAAGAACATAATATTATTATTACTATTCTTTGCATTTTGCATTTTTAATTGTTTTTTAGTGTTAAAATTTTTTCTCGCCCCATTTTTATTCGTGAGTTTATTTGACAGTTCAAAGCGGGAACTTTTCTCACCAAAATGTTACAGACACACTTTTTCTGTTAATTGGCGAGTAATTTCCTTACGTGACAGCTTGTACTCGCCAAAAAAGTTACAGACACAGTTAAGTGAGAAGAACAGCTGTTTGTTTCAATGTATGGCATTTTTGTTTCATTTCACACATTTCAATCGAAAACTTTCTCGACGCGAGAGTTACAGAACATGGGCACTGGTCACTTAAGTTCGTTGGGACCACATTTCGGAGCCACGCTATATAGCACCAGGAAAAAAATTGACCCCAAATTTGGGGATATTTTCCATTATGCAAAGTGAACTATGACCCTAAATTTGGAGTAATTCTATAAAAAATCACCTCAAAATTTTAAATATATTTTTACCCCAAAAAAGTTGAAATTAAGAAAAAAGACACAAAGAAAGTTATATTTAAAATTTGGCTATAGGGTTCATGTGCCCGAAACTTAAAATCCCGAATTTCAAAATCCCAAGTTTAAAAATCCAGAATTTCAAAACCCTGAATTTTAATGTCCTGAATAATTATCCATTTTTAATTTTAAAAATCACGCGATAGAAAGCATGGTTGGGCCTTCGTCCACGCACAACGAATTTTTCCACTATGGTATAGCGAACACTGGCTTTGCTAACTCAAGCTTCTCTACATAGTTGGCTTTCGGGCGGGCGCAAGGACTCTTTCATCTAAGGTATAACGAGCTCTGGCTTCACTTTTTTTTTTTTTTTTTTTTTTTTTTAATAATTTATTTTTATTATTGAATCTTTCTTATCGAAATTTACAATATGTATTCAAATCTTAATTCTACTTGTTGTTTATTAGTTGTTACCTGTGTAACCACTAACTGCTGTATTCAAATTTTTAAGACTGTCTTCTAGTAAGGCTCAAAGTATCGGTTCTTTTTAGCCTCTGGTGACCTTCAAACTGAAGCAAACCCCGAGCGAGGTAGTTAGGGTGAACCATTAGTTTATCGATGTAGCTTATTGAATATTTTTTAATTTCCTCCTGGATAGTGGGGACGTTGAGATCTCTGTGGATAATATCATTACGTATATACCATGGGGCGCAGACAATTTGTCGTAATATTCTAGACTGTCTTCTTTGAAGCTTTTGGATGTTAGATGCGCATGCAGTACCCCATAATTGGATGCCATATGTCCATATTGGTTTTATGACGGACTTGTATAGAAGAACTTTGTTGTCTAAAGACAAGTTTGAGTTTCTACCGAGAAGCCAATGTAGTTGAGCTGCTTTAAGTTTCATAGCCGTTATTTTCGCTTCGATATGACGAGACCAGGTCAAACGTCTATCTATATGAACTCCCAAGTACTTTACATGGTTTTCTACCGGAACAGTGATGTTATTTATTTTTACTGCTGGGCACGTTTGTCTTCTGAGCGTGAAAGTTAAGTGAGCACATTTAGCCGGGTTAACCTTTATTCTCCATTTTTCTAGCCATGCCTCTAGTTCATTGATGTGGGACTGCAGATTTTGCGATGCGACTTTTGGGTCATGGTTAACGCTAATAAATGCTGTGTCGTCTGCAAATGTAGAGGTATGCGTGCTCAGGTTTGTTGGCATATCCGCTGTGTATATTATATATAGAAGCGGTCCTAATATGCTGCCTTGGGGAACACCAGCAGTAATTTTCTTGAGGGGGGAGTATTTATCTTGCGACCTTACTATGAATGTTCTGCCTGTTAGATAGCTCTCCAGAAGCTTGTGAGTGTTTTGAGGAAGCATTCGTGTTATTTTGATGAGTAGCCCATCATGCCAAACTTTGTCAAATGCTTGGGAAATGTCTATAAACAGGGCTGAGCAGTATTGCTTTTTCTCAAACGCCGATCTAATAAGGGTGACAATTCTATGCACTTGCTCTATTGTACCATGTTTCGCTCTGAATCCGAACTGGTGATGCGGGATGATGTCGTGTTCATTTAGATGAGGAGTTATACTTAAAATGAATATTTTTTCGAAAAGTTTTGATAGGATTGATAATAAGCTTATCGGTCTGTACGACGCAACCTGGCTAGCATCTTTTCCTGGCTTGGGAATCATAACAATTATAGACTTCTTCCATGAGGATGGGAAGTATCCGACTCTTAATATAGCGTTAAAAATGAACAGCAAGATTCTGGAAGCAGACGAAGGTAAGTTTCTTATCATTGACCCTGTGATACGGTCAAGTCCGGGAGATTTTCTAATATTCACTTTTTCTATTGCAGATTTTACTTGAGTAATGTTAAATTTTAATGGATGGTTTACCTTATCAGGAATGGTTGGACGACAGGAACAAGTATGTGTATCATGTGGCGTGAAAACTTTCTCAAGATGGCCCGCGAAAGCGTTTAATTTTTCATCTGTGTTTTTCGCCCAAGTGCGGTTTTCCAGTCTTAATGGAGATTCTTGGGTTATAGGGCATTTCATATGCCGTACTGCCTTCCATAAGCTATAATTGGAGTTTTTTGTGGCATCTAGGCTGTTTAGATAGCCTTCTATTGCAGACTCGTGGTTCTGTCTCAATTTGTTGCGAAGAGTTGTCAGGCATAATTGTAGTTGGGCCTTAGTGGTTGGGGAACGACTGTTTTGCCATTGTCTTCTTAACTTCCTTTTTTCTCTGATAAGGGTCTCTATATCCGTCGATGTATTGTAAGGAGCACGTTTAATTGTCCGCTTGATTGGGGTTGCATTTCTTGCTGCAGCATCCAAGACTTCTGTAAATCGGTCGACAGCTATTTGGATGTCAGATGAATTTTTTAGGGGAATGCACTGTGATAGGTGAGAGCTCACATACATTTTATACTTTAACCAATTTGTGTTTCTGTTAGGATAGGAAAACCAGTTTGCAGCTGCGGCGTCAGAGTTACATTTTAAAATGAGGATTGAAGGTGAATGATCAGACGAAAGATCATAGGAGGAACTAACTAGTACCTGATCGCGCTTGATGTTTTTGATTACAGCAAAGTCAATAAGGTCTGGTAGCTTGTTGAAGTCGGTTGGCCAATAGGTAGGCTCACCACTCGATACCACATCAAAGTTATTTGCAGTTACGGTATTATATAGCTGATTACCTCTAGGACTAATAAGTCTGGAGCCCCAATATGTATGTTTAGCGTTGTAGTCGCCAGCAGCAATGAATTTCTGGCCCAATGTGGAGAAGAAGTTGAGAAATTTATCGTGTAGAATTTTGTGCCTCGGGGGACAATAAACGGATGTTAACGTTAGTTTGAAATCAGTCAGATTTAAAGATGTGGCCTGGATACAATCTTCTTCGAACTCTGGCAATGGTAAGTGTCTGATGTGTTTGTGCACAATTATGGCTGTGCCACCACAAGCTCGTCCGCTGGGATGTTTTGTGTCATACGTAAGGTAACCATTTACCCTAAAGCAGTTTTTATGAGTAAAGTGTGTTTCAGAGACAAGAAGTACGTCGATTTCATGCCTATGAAGAAAGTTTGCAACTTCGTGTTTATGTTGGGATAACCCGTTTGCATTCCAGAAACATATTTTTAACTGGTTCATTTTTTGTTGAGTAGAACTTGCAGGGTTTCGCATCATTTCCTGAAACATGCTCTGCATAGTGGCCATGAAGTTATTCATAGTTTGAATTAAATTTTCAATTGAGGTAGGCATTTGTAGACCTTCCCTAGGAACATTAGCGTATGGAGGTTGCTTTGCGTTGGAAGTACTCGGGGGATTTTTCGCATTAGGGTTTCCTTTTAGGACTTGGGCATATGATTGGTTTTGTTTGTTTGTTTGTGTAGTACTAGCAATAGAGCCAGCGGCTTGGCTGGGCGCATGTGATGGACCATATTGGGAGTGAGTATATTTTTGAACTAAAGCTGGTTTTTTTAAATGCAAGAAGACTTTACAACCCCTATAGTTTGCCGTGTGATTTTCGCCACAGTTGCTGCATTTCTTGACATTTGGGTCAACTTTAGAACGATTACATTCGGCGGTTTTATGAGCGTCGCCACAAACCACACATACGTGAGGCAATTTACAATATGATTTTGTATGCCCATATTCCTGACAGTTTGTGCATTGGGAGGGACCCTTTCGTTTTATTGGCTCCTCAACAGTTATTCTTCTGTTGAGTAGGTAGCGCAAGTTGTATATGGGATGAACTGAATTTTTGGTTTTGAGAACCGAGGAATCAAACGATATCTCAATGCGGTGCAGTGGTTGGGGAACTTTGTTCCTGTTCAAAATGTTATGAACCGATTTTACCTCGTACCCCTCTTGCTCTACGGCAGATTTTATTTCATCTGTAGGAACGGAACTATCTATGCCTTTTATGACAATAATCAATCCCTTAGCACTTTTTAATTGGTATGTATAGTAGCTTTTATTTTCTGCGTCCAGGTGTCTTGATATAATACGAAAGTTCGTTTCTGTACTGGCTTGAATTTTGGTCTCTTGAATTTGTCCGCGTCGTATAGAAACGACGTAGAAATTGTTCTTACCTACAAGTTGAGTCAACATGTTGACTATGCTATTTGATGTTTGCTCCCGCAGATAGATAGGTGGCGGTTTAACTTCTTTAGTGGCTGTCCCATTAGCTAATTCTGCTTCTTCATCGTCAGGTATGGATAGTACAGAGAATCTGTTACCATTTGTTGGCAAAGAGACTACGTTAGAGCCTTTGTATTGTTTGGCCACGCGTTCCTGTTGGGTGGACCTAGGGCTAGCCTTTCTCTTAGTTATTGTTATATATCTGTCCATGCCTGTTTGCACTTTAGTACTTTTTGGTACAGCTCCTGTATTTGTTAATGCAAATCGTGATGTTCCAGGTTTTTCGTTATTATTCCTCTGGTCAGACGGCTTCACACTTTGAACCACATTTACGGTCGGATCAACACACTTGCTCAGGTTGGGCACACTTGAACTTAAATTTCTGTATGGAAAACCAGTTGCGCTGGCAATTTTTGCACTTAAAAGATGTTTGTTTAATTCAGGGTATCGAATGTTTTCATTGCTCACGCTCGGGGAGCTTACCACAATATACGCATTTCTGCTATTTGTGCTGGGCCTACTCTCCTTATTGGGAGTATTTGTGAGGCTCATTCACAAATCTCTTCGGGCACACTAGTTATTGTTCTTTTTTTTTCACCTATTACAAATATTTTTTTTTTTCACCTACGGTAAATATTTTTTCACTTTTTTTTTTTTTTTATTATTTTTTTTTTTTTGTTACTCACTGATACACGTCCGTACTCGTCAAGAGCTAGTTCGCAACTCTGGCTTCACTGACTAAAAATAATCTGACTAGCGGACCTTCGGACGGGCGCAATGATTTTATCCTCTATGGTATAACAATTTGGTATTCCGATACTATGTATTCACAGAAATTTGTATATAATTGATTTAAATTGAATTAAATTGTTTTCTAAGATGACGTAAATTCTTTTACAAAATAAAAAAGGCCTGGGGTTTAAGACACTGACGTATCAAATGAAAACTCGATAAATATAATGTCGAGTTACTTGATATCGAATGCTATTATTTCAAATTCAACACATTTCATTCGATGTCGAGTTTCATGATACCACAATAAATAATTTCGCTCAATTTTGCTCGATATCGTATGCGGTGATTAGACCCCAGTATTCCTAAAAAAAAATTCTTAAAGAAAATTTTCTTTAATAAGCTTTTGTTTAATCCATTATGAATATCAAAAAGAAGAAAACATTTTGAATGGAAAATAAAAATATTTTTACTTCAGGAATATTATTTTATATTTTAATTGGGCTTACTACTTCTTCAAAAGTAATCTAAAATTTACTTCTAATTAGATCGTGAATTTTGATAAAATATTAAATTTTTGTTCAAATTAAACCCAAATTGTTCCTTCAAATTTTTGGGTTAGTTATTAATTTCTTTGAAACATGCATTCGACTGTTTTGTTCAACAAATGGAATTAATTTCACTTGCTGTTGACGGAGTAATTTGTGTTCAGTCGTCTTTATAGTTCCTTTCACATAAGTCACAGCATCTTTTAGAAGACGAAAATATATCCTTAAGCAAAAAAAAAAAAAAAAAAAATTGCTTATACAAAGTACAGACGATTATTGTAGCTGACTACACAGAAAAAAATTGTGCACCAGTAAAAGCATTATTCAAAAACAAAATCAGTTTTAATTAAAAATTTAATGAAGTGAATTAAACGTTTAATCAAGTGAATTAAACGTGTAATCAAGTGAATTAAACGTTTAAGCAAATGTATTAAATGTTTTATTGACAATATTAATTTGCACCAGTAAACAAATTAATAATGTCAATTAAACGTTAAATTCACTTGATTAAATGTTTAATCAAAACTGATTTTATTTTTGATTAATGATTTTTACTGGTGCAAAATTTTTTTCTGTGTAGAATTAGCTTTCAAGTGTACACAACCAATGCCACGTTCACTCCTTCTTCTTGATCATCGAAAAAAATGCACGTAAACAATTATAATGTGACATTTAATGATATAATTGAAGTATATCCTTTTATTTTTTAAAAATATACTTATTACCAGGCCCGGAGTTTTATGCAAATGCATATTGTCTCGTCAGACGGAGATTACCATATACAAAATATCTTTGCGAATCAAGAAATTTGCGGTAAAATGGCATCGATTTGTTAGTGCATATTTTTGCATATTTTGCTTTGAATGCAGATTTTTGCATATATTGCTGATATTACATATTTTTGTTGCATATATTTAACTTGTTTTATTTGCTTTATTTGCCACGCACTCTTCCGCAGAAGAGATAAAAGACAACTTCGATGATATTTATTTATTGATTTCTAATGGGGTAAAATATTTTGTAAAGCACCTTCGCGTGTTGCCTCATATAAAAAGAAATCCGGATTATTGACTTCCAGATGAGGGACGTGGCTGATAGCAATTATGTATTATGCTGAAAACTTTTGCCAATTCAAAGATGTGGTAAAAGAATTCAACAATGGTGAATTTAAGTTAATTGATATTGCCATAAATAAAATTTATTTTGTGGACGGATACAAATTGTTGCTGAAGTTTAGTTGACTCAACTTTTAAAAAAAAACTTTAGTTATTTTTTTGTTTATAAAATAAAAGGAAAATATATGAAATATTTTGGGAAGAAATAAGATAGAAGAAAAACGAAATTGTTGCTCTGATTGTGAACCAAGCTTAAACAAAAAATTTGGATTTAAATTTATTGTTTTAAGTCCTTAGCTGCTTGCATATTTAATTTAAATTGTTGTCGAAAACAGCGTAGTAAAAATGAATATACCACAGCGGAACTATCAACATTTAATCACTTTCGTTTAATATGCTTTTTTTTTAACAGGCAGTAAACTTTTATTTTGGAAAAATGTAGGGGCAAATATCTCTAAAGGCATTTTAAAAAACAAAATCAATAAACATTTGATTCATATGTAATTGCGATCAGTTTTGCACTTTGCTTAAGCAAATGACAGTTTCAAAAAATTTAACAAAAAGTTTTCTTAAGTTCAATATGGTTTTACACTTATGATTAACACAGTTGCTCAAGCCAGCTTATGCATATTATAGTTGGGCCTTTACAAGTGACTTAATTTACATGATTATCTTACTGTTTCTTTATACTTTATTTTAACTTCTACTTTAGTGGTTATTGTGCCTAACTTACGTTTATGAGACTGAATTTTAACGTTCTTCAGGCTATTTTTCTTGTAATTTTTATGTTGAAATTTAGGATAATTTTAACTGCATATTTTTTAAATTCTTAGCGCATATATTTCTGTTTTAAACGCGATTTAAACTGTATAAAAGTCCGGGCCCTACTTATTACCATTTGCCGGCGGTAATTGTTAACATTTTTTCGGTTGGCGAACTGTCTAAATGGCAACTGAGAAAGGTGGCCTTATCTACTATTAATTTTTATTATCAAATGGCAACGTTACTAAAGATGGTTGCCATACATAATGGACAAATTAGTTTGTTTCACTATTATCCTCCTCATATGTTTTAGGCATTTTGTTGCCCGTTAAGTATATCCATAGTATTACGTATATCGTAGATCTTATTTAACGCAGTACTTCTATCCCTTTCACGTCCATCCACTTTGTCAAGAGCATCTGATATCGCGGCTTATAATCGCTTTCTACGGTCTGCTTTTATCCATGCACAAAACATGTGCAGCCCAACTTAACCGTTGAGTCTGTAGGCATTAGACCAAGTCCTCTCCTTCACAGAGGTCAATAAGTTCGCGGTTGCATTTTTGGACAAAGTAACTACTTTAGTCTCGTACTAGTCTTAACATTTTGCAAACCCTTAGATGGTATAGGTCATCTGTTTTCATGGACCACGTCTCGAATGCATATGTGGAATTTGGTCTGATGATAGTTTTGCATATATTTAGTTTTCATGATTTGAAGACTAGGGTGTATGCAAAGATCTTTTTCTACCCAAAGTATGCTCTATTTTCTTCGGGTAACCGGTTGCTTATACCACCTTTCAAACTGTTGTCAATTTTTAGAAAATCACCCCAGTAGATGAAGCTTGGTACACCTTCGAACTTATAATCTCCGATTTTATTATACTGTAAGTAACGTTTACTTGCATGCGCTAACATTTTCACGCACTTCGTCTTTTGTTGATTTATTGTAAGACTTAGGCCCGTTTCACAATTTACCGATATCTAAAGGAAGGATTCTATCGGCCGTATAAAAAGTGTGCTATTATTACAACTTTAATTTAGCCGACTAGGTTGGATGAACCTTAATCTACCTTATCGCTCACTTTAGGTTAAAGTAAAGTTTTAATAACGGAACTCTTTTTATAAGGCCGGTTAAAGCCTACTTTAAGCTATCGGTAAGTTGTGAAAACGGGCCTTATTACATTTTTTGCTGGCCCTTCAATGTTTGTAAATAACATCTCCTTGTAGAGCGTCTTAACACAATTTCAATGTCATCCGCAAGGGTATATTAAGACCTTATCTGCTAAGTTAGCTACCCAGTCTTAAATGGTCTTAAACTGCGTGGTGTAACACGAGATTGAAAACTAATCCCTGTTTAACTGCACCCCTTATATAAAAGTTATCTCTTTTATTTTGATGAATAATAATCTTAGCAGAAGCATTCATTAATGAAGAGCAGGTAAATCTGGTGAGCATTGGGGATATGCCCAAGTTGGGGAAAGCTTGGGGAATACATTATTGTCGATGCTGTCAAGGGCCTGATTAAAGCCTTTACCAAGTATTTTTCACAGTTTTTTCTAAACAGAAACAGTTGATCGTTTTTTACCTTTGGAAATCCTTGAAAGCTCCTTGATATGCTCCTAGAACCCTTGGTGCAGCTTTTGATAGTTTTTCAGAGAGAATATTTTTTTCCCTGAAGTTACCGCAAGCGGGTTTGTTATCTTTCTTATGTACTGGCACAATAAGGCCCATACTCAAGGATGACAGTATCCGTTCTTTGTGTCCATATGTTTGCAGATTAGTCCATAAAGTGCAAACCGTGCTAAAGTTTGCAGTTTGCTATTTTTTCCTTCTTTTTTATTAACATAAGAAAATTATATTTTAGTACACACAGAAAAAAATACCAATGTTAAAATAACATGGCGAAATGTTGATTGAGAATCATGGTAAATTTCTGCAAAAGTATGCCCTTTATTTAAATTTATCATTATTTCATATTAATTTTAAATGAAAAATATTAAAATAACCTTTAATCACGTTTATTTAATATTATTCACAGTTAAAATAACATTGTTCAATATTGAATCCATAAAAACCTGTTTTATATTAAAATCAAAAGTTTATCTTGTTAAATTAACATGCATACACACTTAAGTATGTACATTTTTTTATTTTCATGTTTAAAATATGTTATTAAAAGAAGACAATTCCCGTATTCTTTTAATTAAAATTATTTAGTTAAATAGTACATCAAGTGTTCAAAGTAGAATGATGACGAAAGCCATATCGGGCCATTCTGCTGATGTTTCTGTTAACAAAGGAGATACAAAATAAGTGAATCATGTGTTACAGGGGAAAGTGTTTTGAATTATTCTTAAATAAATGCATATGTTGTCTTCACACTGTTATATCATACTCCAACCAATTTGATTCTACATCAAATTCATGTTGTTTCAACTTGAAATAACATTCATTCAACGTGATTCGGATTGTTATTTCAATATAAATGACATTTTGCTTTAACTTTACTGCAATGTTAAATTTACATGAATTAAAGTTATTTTAAAAGAAAAAAATGTTGTTCGAAAGTTACTATAAAATCATGTTCAATTAACATGAAACAACAATGAAGCAAAAACACTACTGAAAAATGTAAAATCTACCTTGTTTTGAACGAATTTACATTGATTTTTCTCTGTGTGTATGTCTCCTTTTTTTCTCTCTTCTTTATTAGACTGGCATAAAAATGTTAGGCAATTATATTTTTAATAATTCCTTAAAAAGGAAGCAATGTCTCTTCAAATAACTCTGCACTCTTAAACGTCTTTCTCTGTCATGCTCACTTCTACTTGCTGCCACTGTTGCCAAATTGGATAATACTGTTCTAATTTTTAGATTTCAAAATTATCTGTTAACGATACCCAGGAAAAACTTCGCTTACAAAATAATGTGCTAAGTAATCTGAAAAAAGTAAAAATACTTCTTACAATTCTACTCAAAGAACCAATGAGTTTGACAACGGATGACCCGAAATGAAGGCTTTTAAATGTAAATCATTATTGTTTACCTACATACATCTTAAAAATAAGTAGTTATAGAAGAAAGTAACTTAATAATGAGTGAAAGAAACTATTCTTTTTGAAGAAATGAGCAAAGTTTTTATTGGGTATTAAGCCAATTTAATTTTAATAGAATGCCTATAAAAACTCTGACAGTCTGTTTAAAGTCAAAACATTATTAGTGTCTTATAATTCTTTTCATTGACATCATTTTACCTTTTATTTCAAATCTTCTATCAGCATGTTTCAAAACCCACTCTAATAGTTCTTATTTCTAATTAATTTTTATCATTACTAAAAACTATGGCGCCTTCCAGGTGTCACCTTCATTTCTGAAAAAGCATAACAATTTATTCTAAACTAAATACAAGTGTTTAAAATAAATAACATTAAAAATCAATTAAAAGTCTCCGGCTTATAAATCATTTTACTAACTACACATTTTTTATTATGAAAATTACCTCGAAATACAAAACGAAAACAAAACTTTAATAATATATTTTTTAGTTTTATTTGAAATTAATTTAATATAAAGTTTCTATAGCGCCGTGGGTGGTAGGTACATGTAATGTAAATAAAACAAAAATTTATTTATATGTTAGAAATAAATTAGAAACATGATTCTAAGCACTAGAGACAGATTAAGAAAACATGAGGGGGAAACTGTTTAGAACCTTGATTGTACAAATACCCTCCTTTAAGCAGCCAAGAAGTAGATTCTGTATCACAAAGCATACAGAGATGAAAAGGTGACGTATGAAAAATGCCAAAATCATTTGCGAGGGCAGCTTTCGAAGAAAGAGAAAGAAAACGATTTTTGTTAGTGAAGTGGCAATGTGTAAAAACAGGCCGCTACTATCAACACAAATTGCATAAACAAAACAAAAAACGCAAAAAAGGCAGCTTTCGAAGAAAAAGACAGAAAAAACAATATATATTTTCTGTCCCGTGACGCCTCTGTGTGCTCTGTGTTCTGTATAAACAAAAATTAGCAAAGTAGGTCTGGCAAATAAAAGTAACATTTATTGATAAACATACTACTTAATTTCATCTAAAACAATAAGAATATTGTTTTAAGGGAGTATAATAAAGCATAATAAAAATATAGATTACAGGCATTATTTAAATGGAAATTTTAGAGAAAACAAAAAAAAAAAAAAAAAATAATCGGTCCATCTCGACCATTCGATACCTTACACCACAGAATTGACACAAACATTCTCGAGTGTACCCAAACATGTCACAATCATGAAACACATAATTAAGGCGCGGAGTGCATTTGCCCAGTTCAACCCGGTTTGGAAATCTTCTAATATTTCAAAACAAAACAAAATCAAATTTTTAAGCTTTAACATACAAACCACTCTGTTTTATGGATGCTAGACGTAGAACATGGCACCACGTGACATACAATGCCTTCAGGTATTTCTCAACAAATCGTTGGCTCATTATTGGTTTGGCGCATATGCCAAAAAGTCGTAGTGGAGAAAAACAACAATGAAGGTTTACATGAAGTTTTCTGAAAATATACCCGATAGAATTTTATTTGTATTTTCACTACTGCTTCTGGTACATATTTTAAAGAAAAATTAAAATTTTTTAGAACGTTCATAAATGAACATAGAAGTTAATAGAATTTTATTGAAATTTAAAATTATTGTTTTGTGCCGCATACGCCACTTTCGTTTTGCATACGGATACCTACTGCTGTGTATTGATTTGATGACATTTTATTTCACTTTTGCGGTACCTACTTGTTTTCTTACGGCAATGAAACGAAGCAAAAGTGCAATTTGTTCTTGTTGTCATATTGTTTTGATTTTAATCAAACATCAAGCGCAATCAATTACTAATTAGTTCCTCAAATGATTTATCGTCTGATCATTCACCTTCAATCCTTATTCTAAAAGGCAACATTGATAACGCAGCTCCACAATTTTTCTTTCATATCCAAACAAAAACACAAATTGGTTGAAGTATAAAATGTATGTGAGCTCTCATCTATTGCAGGGCTTTGCCCTTAAATATTCATCTGACATCCAAACAGCTGTCGACCGACTTACGGATGTCTTGGATTCTACTGCGAGAAATGCAACCCCAATCAAGCGTACAATAACGCGTGGTCCGCAATTCACATCTGTGGATATAGAGACCCTTGTCAGGGAAAAAAGGAAGTTGGGAAGACAATGGCAAACCATCAAGGCCCAACTGCGGTTATGGCAGGCAACTCTACGCAACAAACTGAGACAGAAACACGACTCTGCAATAGAAGGCCATTAATACAACTAAGATGCCACAAAAAACTGGAAAACCGTAAAATGAAAACACAAATGAAAAAATAAACGCCTTTGCAAGCCTTTGCTAGTTCCTGTCGTTCAATTATTCCCGATACAATTGAAGCACAGCCGCGAAAAACGTTGTAAACGCCACATTTTGCAAAAACTGTTTTTTTGCAGATAAACGTTGACTTTACTCTCTTACACAGTTTAAACATCAAATCAACCAAAACTATGCACCTTAACGCCTTCAAAATGGCGTACAAAGTGTCAGCCAGTGGAAGAACATTGCAAGTTACTAACATAATGATGAAACCGAAATGGTTTTCCAGTGCGGAATAATGTTTTAAAAGCCTTTTGCATTAAAGTTTTTATTATCACTATTTTAAATAATAGAAAAAAAAATTTTTTAAAACAAATAATGCTGCTTGTCAAAAAACGTTTTTTTGCTCTCCTGAAAAATTATTATTTTGTAACTTAAAACGTTATTCGCGGCTGTGCTTCAATTAACGATCCAATAAAATTTAAATTAACTCAAGTAAAATCAGCGATAGAAAAAGGTCAACATTACAAAATGTTCCGGACCTGACCGCATCACAGGCTCAATGATAAGAAACTTACCTACGTCTGCTTCAAGAATCTTGCTGCTCATCTTTAATGCGATATTACGAGTTGGTTACTTCCCATCCTCTTGGAAGACCTCAACAATTGTTATGATTCCTAAGCCAGGAAAAAACGCTAGTCAAATTACGTCGTACAGAGACATTCAGCCTACTATCAATATTATCAAAGCTATTCGAAAAAATATTCCTTTTAAGTATAACTCCCTATCTTAATGAACACGCAATCATACCGGACCATCAGTTCGGATTCCGAGCAAGGCATGTTACAATCGAACAAGTGTATAGAATTGTTACCCAAATTAGATCAGCGTTTGAGAGAAAGGAATATTGCTCAGCTCTGTTTATAGACATTTCCCAAGCATTCGACAAAGTTTGGCATGATGGGCTGATCATTAAAATAACACGAATGCTTCCACAAAACACTCCCAAACTCCTTGAGACCTATTTAACTGGCAGAACATTCATGGTTAGATCAAAAAACTAATGCTCCCCCACCAAGAAAATATCTGCTGTTGTCCCTCAAGGCAGCAGATTAGGGCCGTTACTGTATAAATTAGTTTTGTTGTAATTACTTGCTATGCAAGTCTTGAGTGTCACTTAGTTTTGTTGTCAATATAATTAAAACACAAATTAATCTCTGTTCATTTTCCGTTTATTTAAACAAATCAAAAATAATTAAAGAACTTTATTTAAACAAATCCAAATATAACTATAATTACAATTACTTGCTATGCAAGTCTTGAGTGTCAGTGCTGAACTAACTTTTAATCTGAAACTATAAACTAAAGAACTCTACAACTTCTAGAGGAAGAAGAAGAAGCCACGGCAAAAATGCTTATCAGCATAAACGGACTCACATTTCATGTGAACGGAATTTGCAGGTAAGAAATGCAACGTAGCGTCTGCTATGAAAAAAAGGTATTTTATTCAGTTATTTTGGGACGCGCGTGCAGCGCTAATTTTGAAGAAGTGTTTATTGTTGCAATTTTTTTATTTTGCACAATAGCTTTTGTTGCTGTACTTTCGTACCTTAACTGTTCCCCCCTTTAAGCATCGGACGTCCTCGTCTGATCATATCTGCTAAGAATATTGTTGATTTCAACCTTACGTTGCCTTTTGGCGAGAACGTATGCAACGCATATTATTACAATAAGAACAAAAAGAGAGGCTGAGGTGTAAAAAGTGCCTCTTACTTTCAAATGAAGGTGTGATATATGGTCTAGGTTTTCAATATTTAAATCATGAAGGTATTGAAGTGATAAGATAGCGGTATGATCAGTTAAGTTAACAGTGTGAGCTATAGGAATTTCGGGGCTTTTAAAAGCAATTTTTCGGCAATTTTTGAATTCCGTTGAATTAACTTTTAAGGTATTGTCAAAAGTTATGAGGTATGTACCCGTTTGTAGGGTTTTTGTTACATTCTCGTAAATCACTTTGGAGGGTTGATTATTTATAATAACAATGCCATCGTCAATCTCTTTCAGAGGTGGCATATTATGCGCGGAATTTGTGTTACAAGTTGCCGTGTTATTATTTAATAAAGTGTCTAGGCATGAAGTATTTTCAAGGTTAAATGTTTTACAAAATGAAGTTGTAGATTTCTTTTTACAATCTTTTAACATGATATATTTGTAGCCACATTTTGCTACATCACTTACTTTAAATGACAAAATTTTATTATTATGAACGACTGGAAAAATTAATTTTTTATTACAAAATTTTATAATTTTTGGAAATTTTATCAAAAACGTAATAACATTTTCGGTCTGCAAAATCTTTAGTTTTGAATTTACAATTATCTCAGTAATGCTTACATTTAAATCTATTTCGGATTTTAAAACAAAACTTACTTCCGAGCTATCTAACAGAATGGGATTGATCATTTGGAGTTTCCCCAAGGTTATGGACAAAGCTAGGTTATCTAGTTCCCTAAGTACTGCTCTATTTCTTTCGCCTAACAAACTATAAAGGTATCCTGAATCGATTTCAGTAGCCTTAGTTTTACTTACAAGTGTGTTCACAGTCGTAGTTAATTTGTTTATTTGCGATTGCATATCGGTGTTTATGATTATCTGGGCATTACTTGCAGTAACTAATTCATCTTGTTTGCTACGCACTTCGGTAAAGTCATCGTAATCTGGCGTACCAGCTATGTATTTCAGCGCGGTTCCAAGAACGTTAATGCTACGTGCGTGCCTGTGGTGTATGCGCAGGGATTCTATTGTCTTCTCTATTTGGTCCACATCTGATTCTAGCAGTTTTCTCATGTGTGATTTTGGTAGTAGGTCCGTTAGATTTCTGGTTTCTTCTGCTATGGTAGTAAAGTTTGTCAAGTCCGTTACATGGGCCAACATTCCATAATTTTCATAGATTGCAACATTTCCGTCCGCTACAGGAATATAGTGTGAAGAAGTATAGTCCAGGATGGTGGCATAGCTAGCGAGTACAAAGACTGCAAATATTAGGATGCTGTAATGAGGAAACGAATGTTATCTTTATGCACTATTTTGTCATCAATTTTAAGAGTTGTGCCTAGATCTTGTTGGACAGTCTTTTCGACAAAAAGTTTGCTAATTTTATTCCCCAATCTCTTATTAACTTTCACAAAAACTTTATCTCCAGGATTATATGTTTTAGTTACTGTCTTTTTGTTATGATAATCAAGGTCTGATTTTTGTTTGGCAAGAATTTTCGCACGAATATTTTCTTTCAAGTTTTCTGGAATTGATTGAATTATATCTATGGGCTTATGGTTAGTAGTAGAATGGATTGTTCTATTGTATTTTGCAGTTGCCATTAAGACAAGCTCTGTAGAGTCATCTATTGCGTACTCTAGTTTTAGGCATCTTGCAATTTCCGCAAGTGTTCCGTGGAAACGCTCGACTTGGCCATTAGAGGTACTATGCATGGGTGGAGTTGCGTAAATGTTTGCTCCGAAGTTATTCTTTATTAACGATCTTATGGTTTGTGAAGTTAGTGACTTTTCGTTGTCGCAAACTATTGTTTCCGTGCCTTTGTAAAAGTTAAGTATCTCCAGAAGGGCTGGTTTAACGTCTACTATCGCTCGAGAGGGTATAGGTTTTACAATAGCGAACTTAGAAAATTTATCGAGACATGTTAAATAGAATTTCTTATCAGTATTGTAAATATCGACATGGAGGATCTCGCCTGGGAAGGAGGGTATGGGGGTCTCAGCGATCTCATGTTTTTTTGGATGTCTTTGATATTTCGCTAGCCGACAGATTTTGCAGTTTGCTGTAATTTCTTTTAACTTTTTAGCTATATCTGGGAAAAAATAATCCTGAAGAACTTGTTTCGTATTTTCTGAAACAGAACGGTGTGCCCTATTGTGTTCATTTGTTAAAATTTCAATTTGATCACTTGCATTAAAGATATCTGTAACAAATTTATTAGCGTACCTGAATTTTACAGAAGGGAAATTCGATATAAGAAGGTGTTGGATTTGAGCAAGGGTATGTAAATCACAATTAATCGCGTTCACTACTTCTGGGTTTATGCAGTCCTTAATAGTATTTAAAAGATCGTCAATTTCTTGATATGAAATGCGATGTCGAATGCGATTTTTAAAAAGAATTTTTGTTTCTTTATTTTGTTCTGAACCATGATTGATTAAAATCTGGTTTTTGAAACAGTTAATTGGGTTTTCGACCGCGGGAATAATTTCGGTGAGTGACATCTCACTTCCACAAGCTTGTAGTGAGCATGTAGATGTGGTATCCATTGTAATGTTAACAAATTGTCTGGAAAGGGCGTCTGCAACAATATTGTCTTTGCCGGGCTTGTAGAAAAATGTTGGCGAGTACTCTTCAATGAAAGCTCTCCAGCGCTTTAATTTAGAGTTTGGGTTTTTATCAGATATCGAAAAGGTTAGGGGTTGGTGGTCGGTGAAGATGTTTAAATTATTTACCCCGTAAAGATAGTGTCTAAGATTTTTTAAGGCCCATACGATAGCTAAAAGTTCGCGTTCGTTGGTTGCGTAGGTTTCTTCGGCGGGTGACAAGGTCCTTGAAATCATGGTAATTGGACGACCATTTTGAGAAAGAACGGCGCCAATAGCATGGGATGACGCATCAGTCGTAAGGTCAAAAGGTCTATCGAAATTTGGATAAAGGAGAAGTACATCTTCGGAAGAAAGGATATTCTTAATTTTTTTGAATGAGTGAATAGCATCAGCATCAAGGTCAATTTTAACTTGCTTCGAATGTTTTGTCCCCACATGACCATTTTCTCCACGTAAATATTTAGTCAGAGGTTTCGCTATAGCCGCATAGTCTTTAACGAATTTTCTATAATAACCGGCCAACCCTAGAAATGACCTTAAGCTCCTTAAGGTTGTTGGCGTTTCGTAGTTGACTATGGTTTCAATTTTCTTTGGACACGTTCTGATACCGTCGGTTGAAACGACAAAGCCCAAATACTCGACAGAGGTTTTAAAGAATTTGGACTTTTCTAAAGAAACTCTCATGTTAGCATGGTAAAGTTTTAGTAAGATGTTTTGGATGTCATCTATATGCTTCTGCTCAGAGTCAGAAAATATGATGATATCATCGATATAGACGTGACATGACTTTCCGATTTCATCACGTAAAACATCATCGATGGCACGCTGAAAAATGCTCGGGGCGTTTTTTAATCCAAATGGTAAACGACAGAACTCGTATTTACCATTATTCACGCTGAAAGCAGTTTTTTTCCGGTCGTGTTCGGCCAAGTTAATCTGGTGGAAGCCACTTTTTAAGTCCAAGGTTGTAAAGAACTTAGATTTGCCAAGATTTGAAAGTATAACAGACGGATCAGGTATAGGATATTTATCAGGGATAGTTTTTGAATTAAGTTTAGTGTAGTCGAACACGAGGCGTTTATTGGGCTTGCCCAATTCGTCTGTGCCTTTCTTGTCGACAACCCAAACAGGGCTGTTATAGGGAGATCGGGATGGCTTTATAATGCCATTTTTTAAAAGTTCCTTAACCTCTTTATTGACAAATTCTATCATCGAAATGGGGTAGGATTGGTATTTAGAATATATGGGCTCCTGATCTTTTGTTTTAATTGTTGCGGAAATTTTCGTGTTAAAGGGTAAGGCTTCATTCGGGTTAGCGAAAACACCAGCATTTTCGTTTATTATTTGAAAAAATTTCTTTTCTACATTTTTTGGGATAGAGACATTTTCTATTAAAGAATTCACTGCATCTAGCTTAAGATATTTCAATTTTTCTTCGCCGCCGTTATAATAAATCATGTCTTTTTCTGTGTTAATCACGCCCTTTATGCTTTTTATGAAGCTAAAACCTATGATACCGTCAAATAGAGACAGGTTCGGTAAAATAAAAAATGTTTCAGTATGATTTAGGACATTTACTAGTGTTTTGTTGTTGATTGTATCAGCACCATGAATGGATTTGACTAAAAATGGTTTTTCGACTTCTTTAATGTTTTTTAATCCGTTAATATTGGTGATATAACTTTTAGAGGCACCAGTGTCGATTAAAAGTTTAATGTTTTTGCCACCTATCATTCGCTCAATGTAGGGGAGAACTGACCCTCCCTTAAAAAATTAATCTCATCTTCGAAAGGTGGATCAGAAAAAGTAGGGTTTTCATACGGCTCTTGGTTACCAGAGAAGTTTGGCTCATCGCCGTAGTCATGTGTTTCCAAGGTTTCGAGACCTTCGTTTTGCAACATCTCTTGGCCAAGGTGGTTAATCCTTTGGACCTTCTGAGGGACCTGTCTTTCGGATGTTAAACCTCGCTTTTGTGTTTGAAAACCCTGAAAGTTGTTTGTTCGCACCGTACGCATGCTTACATCAGTGTCCAGGGATTGGGATACTGGTTGAGAGTCACTAGCTTGTTGGCCTACAGGCTGAAAAGGATTTTGGGCGAAATTTCGGAAATTCGAATTTGCAACATTATGGCGTTGTGATTGGTTAGATGCCTGTTGAGGGCGATTTTGATAAAATGGAGTAGTTTGTTGACCGACAAAGTTTTGCGGAGGCTGAGAATAGTTATTTTGCTGACCGAAGGAGTTCTGTTTAACACGCTGTATGTTTTGTCCTAAGGCTGTGTGTGTTGAGGGACTCATTAAAGCCTTGTTTAAACCATTACTGTAAATGGCAGCAAAATGATAGCGGTTTTGATTTGCTTCTAGCTCTTGTGCTAGTGCCAGAGCTGATGGCAAGTCTGCAGGCTTGCACGAAAACAAGGTGTCACATAAGGGCTTCCTAACTCCCGAAACAAAGACACGCAAAGCCTGTTCACGGTATTTTTGGTTCAGTGACTGAATCAAATTGGCATCTCCTTCATTCGACATTATAATTTTGTTCACAATCGCGGTTAACTTACGCTCTACTTCGTCGTAAAATTGGATAATAGTTTTCTGTCCCTGCCTTAAAGTGGAGAGCTCTTGCTCTAACGTAAAGATGGATTTTTTATCCATGTAAGTAAAATCAAGCCGTGCTATAATAGCTTAAAGTTAAGGACTGTGTTATAAGTGCTTAACGCAGCGTCTGCGTTACCCACGACTTTGTTTCTCAGAATAGCTACCGCCTGGTAGTACTTTGAGCTTCCTACATAAGGTTCAAATAATTTATGGGCTGTTGTGGCGGCCTGACGCCAAGAGACATATCTGGTGGGGTCGCCTTTAAATTCTGGGACAGATTTAATTATATCTAGAGTTTCCTCACATGTCCTATTGGGTACTATTTCTATTTCCTTATATGCTTCTACGGCAGAAGGTGGCTCTAAGGATTGGAGTCGCCTAGTAAGGTCGGCAATAGTTGCTTCAAAGCTTTCTTTTGTTCTTTGGACTGCTTGTTGGATAGCAGTGTCCAAGAGAACTTGCAAATTTTCAGAATTCATTTCCTCTTTGTTCTCAATTCTTTTTTCAGAAATTAATAGTGATTGTAGCCTAGCTAAAATAACGTCAAACTCTTCAGGATCTTCCTGTGGTCTTGACATGAACTCTAGGGAAAAACCAAAGATCAACTCAGAATTCTTTTCACGTAAATTTCACTTTAAATTGCAAAGGTAATAACTGTTACAATAATAAAAATAAAAAATTTTACGAAATTTCAAAAATTTAGATCCGATTTGTTTTTTTTTAAAAAAAAAAATTTTATAAAAAATAATAGATAGCAATCAATAGTAATAATAAAAAATAGAATTCTTACAAATAAATCATCACGGCTTTGGCTCCTTCTGGTTCTAAATGCAACTTTTCTGGCTGGAATGTAACTGCTCAAGACTCGGCTTCACTAAGGGTCCTTTGCAACTGCTCACGGCTTGGCTTTTCTAAGTTGTTGATTGATGGATTAGTTTTTGTTATATTTTTTGCTTTTTGGTGATGAATGCTTTTTATATTTTTAAGAATTGTATTAGGTTTTTAGCACCAGTATGGTAGTAATTTTTTAAATTTTCAATAAGCAATGTAATTTTTATTCACAAGTATGGTGAATGTCTTTGTTGTTTAAATTTTAATTTTTTCTTAAACACTGTTTTTTATTATAAAAAAGTTATTTTTCTTTTCACTTCAATGATGACTTAGTTTTTATCTGCTCACTGTATGGTGATTGTCTTTGTTGTTTAAATTTTAATTTTTTTTAAACACTGTTTTTTATTATAAAAGGTTATTTTTCTTTTCACTTCAATGGTGACTTAGTTTTTATCTGCTCACTGTATGGTGATTGTCTTTGTTGTTTAAATTTTAATTTTTTTAAACACTGTTTTTTTTTATTATAAAAGGTTATTTTTCTTTTCACTTCAATGGTGACTGTTTTTTTCCGTTGGGCGCCAATTAGTTTTGTTGTAATTACTTGCTATGCAAGTCTTGAGTGTCACTTAGTTTTGTTGTCAATATAATTAAAACACAAATTAATCTCTGTTCATTTTCCGTTTATTTAAACAAATCAAAAATAATTAAAGAACTTTATTTAAACAAATCCAAATATAACTATAATTACAATTACTTGCTATGCAAGTCTTGAGTGTCAGTGCTGAACTAACTTTTAATCTGAAACTATAAACTAAAGAACTCTACAACTTCTAGAGGAAGAAGAAGAAGCCACGGCAAAAATGCTTATCAGCATAAACGGACTCACATTTCATGTGAACGGAATTTGCAGGTAAGAAATGCAACGTAGCGTCTGCTATGAAAAAAAGGTATTTTATTCAGTTATTTTGGGACGCGCGTGCAGCGCTAATTTTGAAGAAGTGTTTATTGTTGCAATTTTTTTATTTTGCACAATAGCTTTTGTTGCTGTACTTTCGTACCTTAACTTATATAATATATACAGCTGATATGCCAACAAGCCCGAGCACACATACTTCTACGTTTGCAGACGACACAGCATTTATTTGTGTTAATCAGGACCCAAAAGTTGCATCGCAGCATCTAGAGACTAACATCAATGAACTAGGGGACTGGCTAGAAAATTGGAAAATAAAGGTTATCCCGGCTAAATGTGTTCACTTAACTTTCGCGCTCAGAAGACAAACGTGCCCTCCTGTTAAAATAAATAACATCACTGTTCCGGTAGAAAGCCATGTTAAATACTTGGGAATTCAAATAGATAGACGATTGATCTGATCTCGTTATATTGAAGCGCAAATAACGACTATGAAACTTAAAGCAGCTCAACTAGATTGGCTCCTCGGTCGAAACTCAAATTTGTCCTTACACAACAAAGTTCTCTTATACAAGTCTATCATAAAACCGATATGGACAAATGGCATCCAATTATGGGGACAGTCTAGGATATTACCCCAAGTAATATCGCGAAGATCTTAACATTCCTACCATCTAGGAAAAAATTAAAAAGTATTCAGTCAAATACATAGATAAACTAATGGTGTATCCCAACTACTAAAAAAAAAATATTGTTTTGATTTCGCTTTAACTACTTTTTATTCTAACGGCAATAAAGCAAAGCAAGACATAAATTTATTTTGTACGATTTTGTATAGGAAATTTTCTGCATTCGCCAAAATTTGGCGTGTAAAGGAAAACAATACTTAAGCCTATAGCACACGGAATGTAAAAAGCCACATGCGCATGTGCTTCTGACGTAATTTTGTCGTCTTCACACAACACGAACTGGCTATTGTGGCTTTGTAGTGACGTCGAAATTACGTCAGAGCCTTGTTTTTCGAGAATTTTCGAGAAAAAAATGGTCCAATTATCTCTTGCGGGGATAATGCATACCAAACAGTTACCCTGGGGCAATGCAATGGTTTTTGATGTTTCAATCGAGTGCTGCGGGTTCTTTGAGATCAGTACCGGCAATTTTGCTTGCTGACGTGGCCGTTAAGGTGAAAATGATTTTTGAACAAAATTTTCAACGAGCAATTACGTAAGAATCATTACTCTTAAAAATGTAGCTACAGCGAGCGTGCGATGCTTACTCGACCACTGCGACATCGCGACTGACAAATCCGCACAATCGACAATTCCAACGGCGCCGCATCGTTTATTAATTTTTGAAATAATCGTATTAAAAAATATAAATATGCCACAAGACACCCAGTATATATGACTATCTACTTAATTATTTTATCGCCATTCGATCTCCGGGATCAACGCACTTCGTGCCAAAGTCGGTACTAAAAGTGAACTCAATTTGTATATTGTAATGTTACAAATATTAGCTTAAACTTAAAATAAGTTTCTAATTTATAAAAATGCTGAGATAAAAAGAAAACCTATTTACTGCTTCGAATAATAACATGCATTAAATGTCCAATAAACGAAAATCAAACAGATAAGTTCAACATCTGTAATGAGCTGTTAGAACGAACATTATGGAAAAATGTTGCCTTTAGCATCAGTTTGCTTAGAAAAAGGGTTGGTCTTAATAATATTGGTACTTATGTGGCAAAATAACTTTTAAAAATCAATAAAACAGAATCATATTCAAATAATAGCTTTTAAAGATTTTTTTTTTTTTTCTTCAAAAACAGCCAATAAAACTTTGCCAAATCATTGATAAAATTATATGCTATTTAACTTAAAAAAATTATTTTGTTTATCTGTGGAAATCGGAATAATGGTAATTCTATACTTTTATGTGATCCTTCTTTTTTCTGCTTGTACATTTCTTATGTATGTTTTCTAAGTCCTTTGTTTACATAAATTTGTCTGATGCTGTTGTTGTTAATGTCGCAGATTCTAAAGAACCTCTAGCTTTTGCAACATTGTTGCCAAAAAAAAAAAAAAAAAATAATATTTTAACAGGCATCTTTGCATAAAAGTGGTTCTTTTAATTTAGACAAAATTTATTTTTTTCCAACATAAATAATGCATTAGTGAAAGGTTCATTACAACATGAGTGAAAAACAAGAACGAACAACTAAAAATCTGATTTCAACATTCATTAACCAGAGTTGTAATTACAAACTATGCAGGGAGTTCTTTACATTTCATTTGTATGAGTACATCAAAAAACGTAGGAATTTTATTGTATGGAGCAGGTATTGGAGGCAGAAATAAGTATTCGCCGTTTGGCAATAGATTTAAGAGGAAGACTGTTAGTTTTTGATATGTATTATTTGTATGAGTCCATCATAAGCGAAAGAATATTATGGCATAACTTATACATACATATATTAGGGGTATAAATAAGTGCCCGGCTTTTTAGATTTTAGAAAAATACTAGGAGTTCTGTACGTATTTCCTTTGTATTAGTCTTTTTTATAAGCAAATGAATTTTATGAAATACATTATATAAAGGGTGGTTAAATTCTAAGGGCCGATCTTGAATGTGAACCACACCTTAACGCCAAGTTTTTTGTGCATTTCATTTAACATTTCTCAATTTCAGACTAACTCAATTTGAACCGTGGAAAGATACACAATCGAGCAACGCGTTAAAGTTATTCAGGCTTATGATGAAAATGGGTGTTCAAATCAAAATGCATATCGTGCACTTCGTGATTCAGTGATGATGCACATTTTCACCTCAGTGGATTCGTCAATAAGCAGAATTGCCGCATTTGGGCGAATAATAACCCGAGAGTGATTGTCGAAAAACCAATGCACCTACAAAGAGTGACTGTTTGGTGCGGTTAATGGGCTGGTGGCATCATCGGGCCGTATTTTTTCTAGTTACTGTGAATAGTTTCCGCTATCGTGAGATAATAAAGAACTTTTTATGGCCCGAGTCGGAAGATATGGATGTGGACGATATGTGGTTTCAACAGGACGCACAGAGGGGTGAAATCGCAAAAAATGGAGATTAATTAAACTACTTATCCAATTTTAAAAATTCTTTCACTATTTGAATGCTACGTTACCACTGAGTGACATATGCTACACATCTTTTGGAAAAGTGGGCGGTGCCACTCCCCCTATTAAAAATCGCTCTAGCTGCCATAGCAATAGACCGATTGCCATGAAACTTTGACCTGCTAATAGTTCTTGGATATACTTGGTTATGATTGGATAAAGGGGCGTGGCACCGCCCATATAACCTGAAACTTAGAACGGATATATCTCATGAACCATCAAAGGTATGAAGATAAGATTTGGTTTATATGTTGATCTAACAGTATGAATTATATCCAAGGTGGAATAGGGTGGTGCCACGCCCCCTTTTAAAAATAGCTCTGGCTCAGTCGGATTTTTTTTTGTTTTTTGAAAAAAAAAGAAATAAAATTTTTCCATAGTAATCAATTTATTTTTAATATAATTACGTAAACGAATTGGGAATTATTCTATCATATTTGTAACTAAATTCGGGACTCAAAGCAGATATTTAAATTGTTCGATTGTGTACGGATGTGTCTGGTGATAGCTTGTATACATTTATTATAAGGCATGTGTTTTTGACCTGCTATTTTAAAAAATATGCCCGTCGTCATCTGTATCATAATTTGTGCCTTCTGGTGCCACGTTCGTCAAAACTGAAGGCGAAACTAGTAGATCTACTACAGATTTTGGAAGTTGGTGGAATTTTTTTTTGGGCAATTGTGTTTTACCAGATAGGATTGGATCTGAACTTAGTAGGAACCTATTTAATATGTCTTGATTGCAATCCTACCGACTTCATTTGCGAGAAAAATGTTCTCTGAAGTTTTTAAAATCTTTGTTTCGGGCTTCATGGGCTTCCTCAGACAGTTCACCGATCGATAATAGCGCGTGCGAAATGATACTGGGCCATGTATTAAAAACTTATGCAAGGTTGGAGGCATGTTTAACCACTGATACTTCTGAATACCGCTCGATATTGTGAACAAAAACTCTATATTTTTCTAACAAAATTTTTGTAACATACAGTTGCCAATTGTATACAAAAACAACAATTATAACAACGAAAACGAAGACAAAGCAAACAAAAGATAGAACTGGTGTTCTTTGCTTGAGTGACTATTTTCACAATTAATTAATTTAAAAAATTTCGCGCAAAAACGCGCAACATGTTATTACTGAATATAAAAGCCTAGGAACTGTAGTTTCTTAACAAATTAATATTATAACGCCAACTTACACCATTCATATTTAAATATCCACGAATATTTTGAAAATAGCCAAAATGGAGACATATTTTAAAAAAAATTTTAAAAATACTTCTACACAACTTTTGTTAAAACAATTATTTTTAGAACAACGCTAAAATACCTGAGGTTGAAGATTCCATAGTAAAAGTATTACTTTTGACTTGCAAAAACTATATATTAATCGTCGAAATATACCGAATTTCAATTAACACTATTGTGCGCGAATAACTCAAAAATTACTTAACTTTAATACAATGCAGCTTGACAAGTAAACATCATATGACATTGAAATTTTCAGCAGTGATGTAGAATTTTATATACTGTAATCGGTTACTAAATATTTTTCAAAAAAACAAACTTTAATTTTTCAATTAATATCCATTTTTTACGATTTCACCCCTCTGTGGGACGGTGTGACTTGCCACACAGCTAACGAACAATGGCTCTTTTGCGCGAAAAGTTCAATGGCCGTGTTATCTCACGTGGTGGCGATCTCAATTGGCCGCCAAGATCATGTGATTTGACACCGATGGACTTCTTTCTTTAGGGTTATTTGAAATAAAAGGTGTATGTCGATAAGCCAGCAACAATTCAAGAGCTAAAGGATGAGATAATTCGGCACAATAACGGCATAGAACCTCAATTATTCCTCAGCGTCATCGAAAATTTGGACCATCGGACGGAGGTGTGCCGCCGAGGTCGCTATTTTGTTCCATACATAATTGAACCATACCGATATTATCAAAATAAAAAGAAATGACAATAATTTCCTAAATAATTTATGTTTTATTTAAAATGAATTAAAATTTAACCACCCAGTATTAGTGGTACAAAAAACACCCACCGTTTGGTAAAAGATTCCAGAGAAATATAGAAAACTTCGGATGTTATTATTAAACTATTTATGTTTCAAATTTCTATTTTCTTCCAGCTTAAACATATTTGTACACCCAATAACTACATACTTTAGCTGCTTGACATACAAACTAAAGCAAAAATAGCAACGAACTAAAAGCAACACGTCTTTGGGCAGATAATAAAGAAACATAAAAAGAGAAGAAGAATAGGAAACTCCCTATGAAATTGAAAACATTTTAGAGGAATATTGCAATATTGCGTTACATAGTTTGATGTTCGTGCAACAATTTATATGCAATTGTTACCATTGCAACATGCTGCTTTATGTTTGCAAGCAAGAGTTTCTAACTTGTTGCTGGTTGTTTTTACTTTATTACAATTTCAAACTCAAACGCAAACTCCACCTCCTCCACCTTAAAATTGGCATTAACTATTTTGCGTTTATCATCATCGTCATCATCATCTGGTTTAGGCCATGCCACCACCTCCTGCTCTTAATCATAATAAACCTCTTGTTAGTTCTGTTAAGTTTCGGTACTCGCATTCCCGTACTCATTCCAGAGCTCATCTGTTTACATGTTTTATGTTTAATCACTTACAAGATCAGCACACATGTAAGCACTTTTCGTGTAGATTGCTCATGTTACCAAAGTACTCTTTGGAATTATTTTTTTCCTTGATATTTTTACTATTCTACTATTTTTTTATGTTTTTTTTTGCTATAGTTTTTGTTTCTAGTTGCGTTTTTATAGTGTGGATTATTTTAATGCTTGTAAAACGTCAACTGCATGTTTTAGATGGGGTGTAACATGTATGCGGATATTCAGCTGAAATTTCTTAAAGCAAAACTTAAACATTTGCTTAATGTTTTTACTTAGCAATATTGGAAAGTGAATTACTTTTTTCCTGCAGCACTTTGATTTTTGCATGTGAAAAGAGATTTAGACTTTCTAAAATCTATAAAGAATTTTCACGGAGTTAAGTAGTTTTTTAGTTAGAAGATGACCACTGAACATGAAGGTTATTGTAAAGACTTTAAGTTTATTTGAAGAAAAAATATAAATACAGCTTATTCTAATTTAATTGCAACTTTTGGATATAGTTTTACTTTTATCTGGATGTTAAGACATCGTTAGTACACCCCTTTTGCAACAGGGGGAAAGGGTATAATTTCGTTTTAAGTTGGTTGAAGTTTCGTTTGTAATTTCTACAATATTATTATAGATAAAAGGTTTATATTGTAATAGGTCTCCAAATTTGATTGGGATAAAGCCTTTATACATTTACTAGCTGTTTGGACCCGGCGCTGCACGGGATCTACCGCTACCTACCAGGTAAACATTTTATCACTTATAGTTCGGAATACTTTGCTATTTAAATTAAACTATATCCCCTATCACGGTTTACAACTCAACTCAGTTGAGTTGTTATATCTTAATTTTTGTATTATGGTTTACAACTTTGCTATATTGCGGTGAACGGAAACATAACAAAAATTACAACTGATCACAACGAGTTATCTTAATTACAGCTCAACTGAGTTGAGTTGTAAAAAGATTGGCTTGTTTTGTTAAAAACAACAGCGATAATTCAAAGAGAAAAACATAGTTAAAATAAATGTTTCGAATTGTATTTCCTAAGATTATTTCGTTAAGTACTTCAAATTTTCAAAGTAGAATGATTACGAAAACCATATCAGGCATGCTGCTGTTCTGAAAATCTGAAAATTTTAAACAATCAAAATTTTTCGTTAGGTATTCAAAATTCGTTAATTAACGATAATTGAAGCACAGCCGCGAAGAACGTTGTACAAGCCACTCTTTCATTGTTTATCATATCACCCACATTTATGCACCTTAACCTCTTCAAAATACAACACAAAGAGTCAGCCAGTGAAAGAACATTTTAAGTTACTAAACAAATGATACAAACTAATGATTTTGCAACTTTGAATAACGTTTTAAAAGCCGCTTGCGCAGTGTAAAACGTTTTAAATGACATCGCAATTGTGGATATGAAACATTTTTTCACTAAAAAAAAGTTATACAGCCATGTCACAGAGCACAATTCCGTTCGGAAACGAAATACATTCTGTATTTTGGTGCTTCAGAAAATGACGAAAAAATTTTTCGGAATGAAACCATTTTTGTTTTCATTAACACATTAAGGCCCTGCGTTGCGTTTTCGCAACGTTCACTTAAACCTACCCTCAGGCATTTTGTTGTTACGTGATATTGTTATAAAGCACAGTGAAATAAAATTTAACGTAATATCTAATCGACCTGTTTTTGGATTTGTATCATACATAAGTTTTTTTTATAAAAATTTTTAATATTTTTATTTAGGCTAAAGTTCATCAAATTTAATTTTCATTCAATTATTTTTATGAAGAAAGGAATTTTACAACATGAAATTAATTAAAATTTACTGAAAATTTTTCATTCTTGACTGAAGCTGGGCTCGAACCCAGGCTGTCGATGGCTGCGAGTGTTAAACGGCAAGCCCTCGGAAGAGATTGAGTGGTTGCAATCGAAACATGTAAGGGTAACCTGTCCGTAAAAAACGCCTGGGTTCGAGCCCAGCTTCAGTCAAGAATGAAAAATTATCAGTAAATTTTAATTAATTTCATGTTGTAAAATTCCTTTCTTCATAAAAATAATTTATTGAAAATTAAATTTGATGAACTTAAGCCTAAATAAAAATATTAAAAATTTGGATTAAAAACCATAAATAGTTCAACAAAATAACCTAGTATTGTGGTTATTTTATAAAAAATTTTAATTTAAATTTTTAATTTTTCCTGATTTTTGGGTACTTTTGGAAAAAGTTATAAAAAATAAAGTAATATATAATATACCTATCTGATACTTCTGAAGGAGATAGCTAACATACGAACATTATTATTTCTACTCAAAAATCCAATCATCGCACAGAGGGGTGAAATCGTAAAAAATGGATATTAATTGAAAAATGAAAGTTTGTTTTTTTGAAAAATATTTAGTAACCGATTACAGTATATAAAATTCTACATCACTGCTGAAAATTTCAATGTCATATGATGTTTACTTGTCAAGCTGCATTGTATTAAAGTTAAGTAATTTTTGAGTTATTCGCGCACAATAGTGTTAATTGAAATTCGGTATATTTCGACGATTAATATATAGTTTTTGCAAGTCAAAAGTAATACTTTTACTATGGAATCTTCAACCTCAGGTATTTTAGCGTTGTTCTAAAAATAATTGTTTTAACAAAAGTTGTGTAGAAGTATTTTTAAAATTTTTTTTAAAATATGTCTCCATTTTGGCCATTTTCAAAATATTCGTGGATATTTAAATATGAATGGTGTAAGTTGGCGTTATAATATTAATTTGTTAAGAAACTACAGTTCCTAGGCTTTTATATTCAGTAATAACATGTTGCGCGTTTTTGCGCGAAATTTTTTAAATTAATTAATTGTGAAAATAGTCACTCAAGCAAAGAACACCAGTTCTATCTTTTGTTTGCTTTGTCTTCGTTTTCGTTGTTATAATTGTTGTTTTTGTATACAATTGGCAACTGTGTGTTACAAAAATTTTGTTAGAAAAATATAGAGTTTTTATTCACAATATCGAGCGGTATTCAGAAGTATCAGTGGTTAAACATGCCTCCAACCTTGCATAAGTTTTTAATACATGGCCCAGTATCATTTCGCACGCGCTATTATCGATCGGTGAACTGTCTGAGGAAGCCCATGAAGCCCGAAACAAAGATTTTAAAAACTTCAGAAAACATTTTTCTCGCAAATGAAGTCGGTAGGATTGCAATCAAGACATATTAAATAGGTTCCTACTAAGTTCAGATCCAATCCTATCTGGTAAAACACAATTGCCCAAAAAAAAATTCCACCAACTTCCAAAATCTGTAGTAGATCTACTAGTTTCGCCTTCAGTTTTGACGAACGTGGCACCAGAAAGCACAAATTATGATACAGATGACGACGGGCATATTTTTTAAAATAGCAGGTCAAAAACACATGCCTTATAATAAATGTATACAAGCTATCACCAGACACATCCGTACACAATCGAACAATTTAAATATCTGCTTTGAGTCCCGAATTAAGTTACAAATATGATAGAATAATTCCCAATTCGTTTACGTAATTATATTAAAAATAAATTGATTACTATGGAAAAATTTTATTTCTTTTTTTTTCAAAAAACAAAAAAAAAATCCGACTGAGCCAGAGCTATTTTTAAAAGGGGGCGTGGCACCACCCTATTCCACCTTGGATATAATTCATACTGTTAGATCAACATATAAACCAAATCTTATCTTCATACCTTTGATGGTTCATGAGATATATCCGTTCTAAGTTTCAGGTTATATGGGCGGTGCCACGCCCCTTTATCCAATCATAACCAAGTATATCCAAGAACTATTAGCAGGTCAAAGTTTCATGGTAATCGGTCTATTGCTATGGCAGCTAGAGCGATTTTTAATAGGGGGAGTGGCACCGCCCACTTTTCCAAAAGATGTGTAGCATATGTCACTCAGTGGTAACGTAGCATTCAAATAGTGAAAGAATTTTTAAAATTGGATAAGTAGTTTAATTAATCTCCATTTTTTGCGATTTCACCCCTCTGTGCATCGTAGACATTTGAGACTTTTTTTTTTGATTGGATACATCCGTGATGCGAAAACGCAACACTGGGCCTAAGCCATATACAAATTACATAAAATTATCAAATAAAATATATTTATACGATTACTTGCTATTTAAAACAACATAATAAAACATGTATACATGTAAATTATAAGTTGTTGTTATTACGCAGTAGGTAAATTCTCTATGTCAAGTGTGTTATTTTCCTAAAGGGAAGCGAACTTCCACCAAAGTAGTCCCGTGATAGGTCTTTGGGGGTAGAGACCGGTTCTAGTTCTAGCATTTTATATGAATAAGACCTATCACTTTTACATGGGTTGTCATTGGTTAATTTACACCATTTGACCAGTCACACATCTATTCTCAACGAACGTGTTTAGTGTTAGTTATAACAATGTAAGATTATTCGATACAATGTAGTATGTACCGTAATTCATTACTTTTTTTACCTTCTTGTTCTTTATATAGCAGTTAGATGATTAGTTCTCCTTTCGCTGGTCATGACTTCTATCTTTTTGAACTTGTTCTATTTTCACAAATCCAGGAACAATTGACACAAATTTCCAGCAGGGTTACTTCAGTAGCTACAGTAATAGAAAACTGAACAAGTTATGTGAAATTATCCTCTCCCAGGATATTAAAGAAAAACCAGTTAGAGTGCTATATTCGGCTATGACAAATATTTGAAATCACTGTGGTAAATTATGAACCGATTTATTACGAGTGTTGACAGTGTGGTTTCTAGTCATATAAAACTGTGATAGAACAAAATTTATAACAATAGAATTATTTGTTATGGTTTTAGGCGTACTGAAGTATTTTTCGAGAGTGGGATAGACCGCTCAATTTACAAATGAGAAAAAAGTGACGTAGCAGTGCACCCAAAGTGCCTTGGAGCATATCATCATTGAATTAAAAATAAAATGTACATGAATATCTTTTTTAATTTTTTTTTCCTAAAGACGTGATTAAAGTATTTTAATATAAAATTTTTACAAATGCGCTTAATTTGTATATCGTTAAGGCCCAACGTTGCGTTTTTGCAACGGGGGTTATCTGGGTTCCCACGTATCCGATTTGCCCAAAATTAGTTTTCTTTCATATTTAGGTATAAACAATCAAATGTTCATCATTATAGCTCAATGGGATCATGGCTCGGGCCTTAATGGGTTAACGGAATTGGTGTTTTCTGTATCTGAAAAGCCAAAAAAATAACAACATACACTTTATATCAACAAAAAAAAATATGTTTTCCTCGATACCGAGCAGATTCTAAAAATTTGTACCGGCAAACAATGTCGGTAGCTAACGACACAAAAAAAATTCTTGTTAAGTAATAACGATAATAAATATACTGTTAACATCTTCCAAATATGCAGTAAAGTAAATTTTTAATACAAAAAAAATTAGAAAGTATGGTTTATCAAGCCCAACCCTTCACCACAGTATTTGGAAGGGCTGCGAAGTCGTCAAAAAATAGTTCTAACTCCAACCGCTAAAATTTTTTAGTCCGACTTCGACTCCAACTCCGACCCCTACTCTTACATTAATGTTGAATATATATGAGACTGTTTCTTATTTTGATTTAAAATTTTTTTTTTTAATGCACTACCTTTTAATTGGTTAGGGGCTATTATTATTACTTGACGTAAGCTGTTATCCGGCAGATAACGGACGCTTTTCGACAGATAACAAATTACTATCTGTCAGGCTTATCTTAAATTAAGCTAATATCAATAATGCAAATTGCAATAATAGCCCTAAATATAGCAAGAAAAAGATTCTTTAAAAAATTCAAACCAATATTTTAAATATTGCATCGCCAATTTCGAAGAAATTTTGGAGTCGGAGCCGCGAGTTTTGTTGGGTATTTTGACTTCGGTACAAAAACCTTAACTCCGACTCCACAGCCCTGGTATTTGGGACCCATGGGCGATCATGTTTTTACAAAAAGATTATGACGTGAGGTTTAGATTCACTGAGTCAACCGGTATGCTAAAATGTGAGTCTAGAACCTATTTGGAAATGTGTTAGACAAATTTCCACAGACACTTCTTAATATCCTTTCCACATACAGTAGTGTGCACCCAGAGAAAAAACATGTTTAAATATGGTCACCTCCAACAAAACTATTTTTAAAGAAAATTTTAAACATATTATGGTTAATATAACCATATTATTGTCACCGATTATATTATGGCTGAATTAGTCCTCCATTAAGAAGCCACAACCATATTATGGTTGCCTCCGAACATAATATGAATAATAATAAATAAAACATGTTTAACACTTCTAATAGCATGGTTGGTTTTTAACCATAGCATGTTGCTCTTGGAAAAGAGGAAAATACTATTGTTAATTTTAAAACAAATTATTGTCATTTTTAACCATAAAATGTTTAGAGGCAACCATAATATGGTTGTGGCTTCTTGATGGAGGACTAATTTAACCATAATATGGTTGTAGGTGTTAATAATATGGTTATGTTAAACATGATATGTTTAAAATTTTCTTTAATATTAGTTTTGTTGGAGGTGACCATATTTAAACAAGATTTTTCTCTGCGTGTGGGTATAAAAAATAAGAGTAGAATGTTATGCTAGAGTGGCTAGGGCATCTCGAACTTTTTCCATGTGTATAAAAAGATTTGAAACTTACATATTTGTTTAGAAATTTAATCAATATTTACTCGATTTCACTCATGTTTTGTTAAAAAAAAAAATTGTACATGAATATTTTTTTGAATTTTTTTTTTTTACTAATTTTAAACAATTTCAACTTTGACGTTCTTATATTTTTACCGATATATGTCGCTAATATTTCTCAACAAAATTATTTGTTACCTAGCGATATCGGTAGTTAAATTCAAAAAGTTACAGCATTGCGGTACGGTTGTCTTATAATTGTGAGTTCTTATGTTAACAAAGGGGGTGAATACAACTAATGTGAAACAAACATACGTGTATTAGAGTTTGCTAAAAACCGTAAAAATGTGAAACCGCGGTTTCGGTTTTAAAATGATTAAAACCGGCCGGTTTCGGTTCGGTTTTCGGTTTTGAAAATATCAAAGGAAAATTCATACATAAACATATATATTTTTTTTGCAAGTTTTTTATTTGTTTCAATACAGGTACTTCTATTCGCTCTTAAGTGTTTTTGACTTTTTCTAGTGTTTTTTCATATAATTATTAAGTATATTAGAACGAAACTTTATGTATTCCTTAATTCCGCAATTGGCCAAATGAAAATTTTGTGCATATTGTATCCACCTGGGCCTGGTCAGGCCCTTCCCTATAATATATGTACTGCAGTTAATAAAATCAAAATGAAACTTTTTAAAAAAGCATACACAGCACATAAGAATTCTTCCTTTTCTGTTTTTTCGAAAAATTATTTTATTTCCAAACAAAATGTTCCTGATATAGCCATAAAACTCCATACATATAAAAGTAGTCCCAGCCTTGCCATATAAAATTCAAGTGGCCTAGGTGGCAGTTTATACCTCACAAATAAGGTGTGTACTTAAGAGTTATAAAGATAACATTTGTTCTTCTTAGTACTTATTTTGAATTTAAAGAATTTTAAATACCTTGTCATTGTTGAAGGCTGTTATGTATAAAGTTTATGTATATTAAATACGAGTATGATGTTTAATTAGCAATTTCTTCAAGCATAAATACATTGTTAAAGTTAAAGCTAAAACGGAGGTTTTTTTTGTCGGTTTTCGGTTTCGGTTTTTATGCATTTAAAACCGCGGTTTCGGTTTCAGTTGAAACCGAACAGCAATCCCTAACGTGTATACAGGTATTTTACAAATAGTATTCTCTCTCTCTCCCTCTGTGGTTCTCTGAGGTAAGTCCCAGGGGCAATTTTTCCGATTACAGAAGCGATGATGTGTTAGACACGAGTAAGATAGTAATGCACACCATCTCAATTACAACCTAGTACACTTTTTCGAATGTATTGCCGCATTTGTGGAGTGAACGCTTACTATTTCCGAACAAAGAAGGCGTTATTGTGTTTTATTAAAAAAAAAACACTAAGTACTGCTGAGCAGGCAGCAGACAGTCTATACACAATCTCGCTTACTTCGTGGCAAGTGGAAGACGTCTTGCATACTACTTCGCACCAGAGCTGTAAATGAATCATTCATTTTTGAATTTATTCGTGAATCATTCATGCAATGAATTAGCAAATTTTGAATTAATTCTTTTCACACAATTAAATGAATTGAATGAATTTTGAGTCAATTCAAATGAATTAGACAGAAATGAATTACAATTCGTTTTCCAATTCAAATGAATTTGTAAAATGAATTGCAATTCGATTCCAATGCAAACGAATTTCTTAAAGTGAATTGCAATTCAGTTTACAGATTCATTTGAATTGAATTGATTTTGAAAAAAGAATTAGCAATTAATTTCCAACTCATTTGAACTGAATTGATTGAATTTTGAATTTATTTTGCATTGGAATGGAATTGTCAGGTAGCGGCAAAATAGGAATTTAATTATTAGGTATAGGCGAAAATCCTATCAAAATGGAAAAATTTTGTTGATTTGCTAAAAGAAACTTAAATTTTTATTTTTATTAAATAGTGTAAAATATTATTAAAAGTGTGTTTAACAATAATTTTTTGTTTAAATAATCTCATATTTGTGTATTGTGGAAAATTAATTTTTTTTAAATTCAATCGAATTTTACAGATTTTAGCAATTTTGAATCTCAACAACATTTTTTTGCTGTCAAAGCTATGTTCGTTTACTCGAAATTCTTACTACTTTTCCTAGAATTGGAAAATTTTTAAAAACTTCAAACTGCAATTAAAAATAGTTCATTTTAGTAATTCACCCTAGATCTGCTCTTGAATTTGATTGATTGCAACTCATTTTTGATTTCATTCATTTGAATTGCAATTAATTTTTCTAATTCATTTAATTAAATTCAAAATCAATTCAATTCAAATGAATCTGTAAAATGAATTGCAATTCACTTTAAGAAATTCGTTTGAATTAGAAACGAATTGCAATTCATGTTACAAATTCATTTGAATTGGAAAACGAATTGAAATTCATTTCTGTCTAATTCATTTGAATTGACTCAATTTTCATTCAATTCATTAATTTGTGTAAAAAGAATTAATTCAAAATTTTCTAATTCATTAATGAATTAAAATCAAAAATTAATGATTCATTAACAGCTCTGCTTCGCACACATTGAACATTAACCTTCCCATGATTTCTACACCAAAACAATTTTTGTTTTTAAGACCAAGGATGAATCAAAACAATTTCTCATAACATGTACTTAAAAGGAGTCTATCCGACTGATAGCATTCTGCATCGGTCGAGTCAAATGGCAGTCAAACAGTCCAAGGTCTGGACTATAAAGTAGATATAGCAAAACTTCTCAGCCACTTTTTTTCTGAACAGCGTTGTCATGATGGTATTTTACGGCTTCAAGTCTGATCGCATATTTCGAGGGTTTTCCCTGTTATTCTTTGGGTTGATTTTAGCAGTTTATAATGACTTATAACAAAATCTAGTTTTGGCGTTGATTCGGGTTGTTAATCGGACTTTACGGTGTCGCAATGAATTTTCTTTGCACCACCTTTAGTGACGTTTAAACAGCATTTCGTAGATGACAAATTGTCTTTTAACCTCGCGCTTTCTTTCAATTCGTTTTGCATCCAATTTTCTTACTTTTGGGCGAAACCTGCTGTTGCAATTTTAAAAATTCTTTTGATTGTTTCAAATTCTATTGGTATTTTCTACATGCTCTGTTCTGTTTTTTTTTAATTTAAAATATTGAAATATAGTAAAACTTTGAAATATATTTAAACTTAAAGATTACGTGTCGTTTATAATGCCTTTTAAAAATCGGATAATCAATCAAAAGCAATTCACTTAAAGCCACTTGTGCCACGGGTGGTGGCAATGATGGTGCAAAAAAAACAACCAATTTTTAATAACAATTATTCATTTATTGATTTTTAATGTTCTTAAATTATTCGCGTACATTGTTTTATATCAATTATTTTTTCAATTCCTTTTTCGTATTAACTATTATTAATTTAATTTTTTGCTTTAAATTCGAAAAGCTTTTAAAATTCTGTGTGCATAACTTACAATTTAAAATTTTCGTAGAAATAAACAATAGTTACGCTTTTGTTTTCTTTTTTTTTATTAATCTAGCAAATAAGTTTATTTAAATTTTTTTTATCCACCATAAAAAAAAAATATTAAACAATAAAACTGGTTTGGATAGATTTTGTACCGACATCAAAAAACGATATCGGGTGTAGGAAGGTGGTCTGGTTTTTTTTTTTTTTGTTCATTTTTGGTTGGATTTTAATGAGAACGCACAATTTTGTTTTATAGTTAAAATTAAAACAAAAAAATATATATATTTTTTAAATTAATTTAAATGCATTTAATGATTTTGTGATTATTTTTTTATTGCAATTTTAGCAGTAAAATCATTAATCAATTCTTTTGTTAAAAATTTGTTTTAAATATTTGTGTTGGTTTATTCATTATGCTAAAAGTCTTATTGATTTTATACTTTATATTAATTTTATTGTTTTAATTAATTTCTGTTTAAATTGGAAATGAAAAGAATATATAAAACAAAAAATATAAAAGTCATGCAGTAGCGGAACTTATTAAGAAAACAAAAATTGTTAAAAACAAGTAAGAGTGCTATATTCGGCTATGCCGAATCTTATATACCCTTCACCATGATGAGATAAGAACAACAAGTTATTTACATAAATAACGTTCTTTAGATAGGTATAAACAAATATTAATCGAACCACGCCAACTTTTCATTTCGTCATGCCGAAAAATATAAAAAAACAAAAAATGTATATATGGGCAAATCCCAGAAACAGTCCACCAACCAAAAATTTTTCAAATGAATTTTTTTTTTAACGGAATATAAGACTAGATGTTTAATTTCATTTTTATATTAAAAAATATGTATTTCAATGATCATCAATGCAATAATTTTTACCAAATCCTACCCCACTGCTGATTTTTTAATAAAATACGTGAATTTAGCATTATTTTAGGTGATTTTTGTGCTTCAAATAGCACTTAGAGCAAACTTATCAAATTATAAATTTCGTTAAAATAAAAGTTGATATTCATTAGTTAACAAATTAGTTTAAGAAATGCAATTCATAAAAATATAATTTGTTTTGTTAAAATATAATAATAAAATACTACTGGAAAAACTGTAGCGTGCGTTACGTAGCGTGCGTCACAAAGGGTTCACGGCTCTTGTCAAAAAATCCCAACATTTTTTGGCTGCAAATAAGTGCGTTTAGAATTCTCTTATACTCATCTTTCATTTAGGAATCAGATTTTGTATACCTTATCAGGCAAAATTCGCTAAAAATTAGGAAAACGCACTTCAACCTTTGAAGTTACTTCCACTTTTTGTAGCGTGCGTCACAAAACTTTGTGATCAATTATTTCGCAACAAATACTTGCTAAGAAATTTTAATATATGCCATTCGTAAGTACATATATTAATGTCAGTAAATACTATATATAAGTTGAAGCTATCTTTTTGGAAAGACCAAAAAATGTGTATATTTCAATCAGAAAACGCGTGCGAATGTAGCGTTCGTCACGCAGGATTTGCCCATATGTACCTAAGCCCGTTTCCTCTTTTGCCAGAGTTGATGTTTGAAATTCGTTTTATAATCTTAAATTCGTTTTTTAGAACATAAAAAAATTAAATAAAAAAAAAATGAAAAAAAAATTCTTTTTGGGATTCGAACTGGCAACATCATCAGTCTCAGGAGAGAACTTAACAACTCGGCTACGAATGATTTTACTGAAGAAGCGTTAAATAAAAATATATTGAGTCTATGAGTTTGTTTCTTTATTTGAGCGGCATATCATATACATGCATTAATGTGTATGTGTAAAATTAAACACATTAAAAATAAAATAAACCACTTTTAGTGAAGGGTATAAAAAAACAACAACAAAAAACCACATTACCAACACTGTATTACCATAGCCACTGTATGACCGTATAAACCAAAATTGAATTGGTTTGTATGGTATTTTTTTTTTCGTTTTGGTAAAACAGTGTTGGTATGGTAATGTCACGTCTAAAATTTGAGACAGTCGTGGTTTTTTACTCATATCTCAGCCATTTGTGGACCGATCTTGCTGAATTTCAATAGCAGACAATTTCTGACCATATGTGACATAAATATATAATAACCTGGCCCACATCATCAACTTCGCTCTTCATAAGGACCCAGAATATATGTATGTATATACTTTATAGGGTCTAACGTCAATATAATAGAAATTACAATGACAAATTACGGGAATGACAAACTTATATATACCCTTTTCACCACCTGTGGTGAAGGGTATAAAAAAGTACAAATAAGGGTGCTATAATTGGCTATGCTGAATCTTTAATAACCTTCAACATAGTGAATACATATATTTACTTGTTTAACCCGGTGCGCTTTGCTATCCCGCGACTAATCTCCAGATATACGAAAACAAATTTCTTGAGCTGCTTCCATTTCTCCAAGCCCACCCACCTTTTTTTGGATGTCTTGTAGTGGAAATGCAGCTACTTGTATTGACCTAATTTTTGTTTGTATTGTAGGTGCCATTAGAGGAAAAATTTCTTTATTCCCTCTTTCCAGATATAATGAAATGTATTCTGTACCATGCTTAGTTCTCCATTCCCGCCCAACATGGCATGACATGAAAGCTTTTGTGTACTACTACGATTCACCAGATATACAGAAATCAATTTTTTATTTGTATGGGAGGAGCCACTCCCATTTCTCCAAGCCGGCACATTTTCTTTAGAGAGGTTATGTATTGAAAACCTTTCTATGTTTAAAAAACTGGAAAAGTTTTTTCTAACCGTTTTTTAGATATAAATAAATCTATTTTATGTCCCGCCCACTTTTCCAATTCTGCCCACATTTTGTCGGATGCTGTCTATTTATTACCATTGAAATTAATTTTTTATTTGTATTGGAGGAGCCACTCCCATTTCTCCAATTCCGCTCACTTGCTATACACCCAGAGAAAAAAACATCTTTAAATATGGTCACCTCCAACAAAACTGTTTTTAAGAAAATTTTCAACATATTTTGTTTAATTTAACCAAATTATTGCCACCGACAACCATATTACGGTTAAATTATTCCTCCATCAAGAAGCCACAACCATATTATGGTTGCCTCTGAACATGTTATATTTAATAATAACTAAAATATGTTTAACACTAATAATAGAATGGTTGTTTTTCAACCCTAGCATGTTGCTCTTATCAAAGAGGAAAATACTATCGTTAATTTAAAAACATTGTTTGAGGAGTTTAATTTGGTCACAGCGGTGCATCGTACCGTCACACAGTGGCTGAAAATTTTATTTCATTGGCCAAAAGTCCAATTTTTGTTTGTCACCGATTTAAAAAAATTTAATTTTATTTAATAGTAAACATATTAAAACTAAGGTAGCCAAAAAAATTAGGTCAAAATATTGGTAATTGTGGTTGTGCCATGTTGTTAAACACAACTTTTTTTTAATTCAGAAAAAGTGTTTTTCTTTAAAATTTAATCCGAAAGAAATTATCCTTGCACAAAAACTATCAGCGATAATGACTTGCTAGCTTTTTTGCTAGGTTGGTAGTCTTATTATCTTATCTTGTTATGTTAAAGGTAATATTTGCGACTATTGTATTATTTATATTTGAGATGTTAGGACATATTTTCTAAACTACTATATTTTTGTCAAATTTCAAATTTAGTAGAATAGAACTTTTGCGGATCAAAAGGGATTAAGGGTGTGTGTGAAACGGTAGCAAAGTTCTATGGTGAAATGAAATTTGTTTGTGGTAGAAAATTTTCATATTTGTACTGTGTGAAATTGTAACATTTTTGAAAACGTAAAATTTTGACATAAAGAAAAAAACAATTACTAATAGTTTTGTAAAAATCAATAAATTAAACAAACGTTTACCAATAATCATTTCAATTATGTTGGAATTGAGATCGTCACAACTATTTGATGAATTCGTTCTGAGATATTAACAAATTTTACAAAAGGTGTGGGCAAAAAAGCTTATACATATTAAATATTTACATCTTGTATACATAATTCTTTTTAATTATTTTTTTGCCACTGGTCCTGCTTCCATATTATTTTTTATTTTATTTAAACAAATTTGATGAAAAAAAATAATTTTGTGGTTGTCAAAATTTTCTACACTAATGTCAAAATTTATACTAGCCCCTAGGGCTAGTGAAATTTTATTCACCTCAATAGTGTCAAAATTTTACTTCCATGAGTACTTTGCTACCGTTTCACACACACCCTAAGAAGGTAAAACCACTGATAGAAAGGTGAAAGGGTTTTCTTTACCCCTGTATATACTCTTGTACCCGTTTGGACCCGTCTGTTTAACACTTTTTTAATTTTAATGAAATTACTTTAAAAGTATTTCTAAACTACTATATTTTTGTCAAATTTCAACTTTAGTAGAATAGAACTTTTGCGGATCAAAAGGGATTAAGAAGGTTAAACCACTAATAGAAAGGTAATTTTAATGAAATTACTCAAAAAATTTTTAATATTTTTAATTAGGCTTAAGTTCATGAAATTTAATTTTTATGAAATTATTTTTGTGAAGAAAGGAATTTTACAACATGAAAATTAATTAAAATTGTTATTGATAATCTTTCATTCTTGACGTGGCTCGGGCTCGAACCCTGGCCGGCAGGTTACCATGACATGTTTCGATCGCAACCACTCGATCTCCTCAGATGGATTTGCCGTCTTACACTCGCAGCCATCGACGACTACTGACGTCACTAGTCAAACATCAATCCTTAAACCAAATTGTATTTTAACATTTGGTAGATCGAAATTTGCTTTCCTGAATGATTATCCATTTTAATTGATTTTACATGTTTTTTTCCTTTACTTCTGTTTTTTCGTACTTTCGTCAAGAATTTTTCTTGAAGTCCAAGTACATTTTTTGTTTTTTTTTTCACTTTGTCTTTCTCTTTTCTGTTGACCTTTTTCAGCACAACTTGAAGGACAAATGTACACATAGAGCTCGTGCCTTAGCTTTAACAATAATTAGTATTGTGGTTATTTTGTTGAACTATTTATGGTTTTTAATCCAAATTTTTAATATTTTTAATTAGGCTTAAGTTCATGAAATTTAATTTTTATGAAATTATTTTTGTGAAGAAAGGAATTTTACAACATGAAAATTAATTAAAATTGTTATTGATAATCTTTCATTCTTGACGTGGCTCGGGCTCGAACCCTGGCCGGCAGGTTACCATGACATGTTTCGATCGCAACCACTCGCGGATGTGCTATTGTCTTCAAAAACATTTTATGATAAAGGGAAAATTGATCGTGATCGAACATAATACAGGTAGTACATATAAAATTTTTTATTAATGTTACACAATCAGAAAAACGTATAGCTACCCTGATTCATCCTTATCCGTTACACTACATTCACACTAGCGTATTTTATAGTAGAATAAAGACCTTTGACAAGCGTTTACGCTAAACAGGTATATGGTGAATCCCACCTTAGAAGGGATTTTTAAATTTTCATGGTATCATTTGTGCAATTGCGATTAAAAAAGATTTTGGAAGATTCAGAGCCTTCGACTTGTACAACGCAAACAAATGATATTTGGAAAAATGAGACACTATCTTCTACGAAATATTGCAGATCAAAAAAGAAACTCATGATGCCATTAACAAAGAAGTTAGTGATATTAAGGCGCAAATTGCAATACTACAGCCATTACAGTTGGATTTAGATGGGCAGCAAATTTAAGTAAGCTACCAATTAGTGCTAACAATGATAGATGGAAAAGTGGGCCAGGCTTTGACTAACACGAAGGCTGCATCCAGCTGCATCATATACCAAAACATCAAGCCAATTAAACCAAGACCCGACAAAATCATTAGATAATACTAATGCATATGAATTTGGATTATCTCCACTACATGTAAGAATACGACTTATGGAACACATACTTAAAATCAGTTATGATTTGGATTTCGGATCTTCAGGATCAATAAGAAACAACGAAACCAACAAGGAGTTAAGAAGTTCAAAAAGGAAACATGTTCAAGATGAATATCGCAAATTTGGGTTGATTATAGATCAGCCGAAACAAGGGTCAGGCAATACAAATGATGACAATACCGCAAGAATATTTTTTCAGATCCAGAAACAGCATCTAAAATAACAGGTGTTGATTTTAACCTTATTTTTAGATTTAAAATAATCCTAGAAGTACTTGCGTGCAATGAAGAAATTGACTCTAGCAAATTTGGAGATCTTGCTAAGGAAACTGCAAAAATATATCTACATTCGACAATTAAATAATCAACCGACGATATGTCTGCTACAGTTCACAAAATCCGTTATCATGGAGAAGATGTCATTAAATATCAGTTGGTGCCACTTGGAGATTTATCAGAGGAAGCTCAGGAAAAAAGTAATAAGGATTACAGATTGTATGGAGAGCACAATCTCCAGTATTCGAAATCAATGGAAAGTGGAACATCGGGATTTAGATGAAGAAGTCAAAAAACTACTAAAGAACGGAAATAATACAGAACAGAATATGGAATATTTGCAATCAATCTTTCAATTAAATGAACAATAACAATAATTCATTACATCTAAGAAAGACATTGTATTAGTAAAAAATAATAATCAACAGAAACTCACATTGTTACAAAAGCTATTAAAATCTATTGCTGCTATTATTTTTAAAATTATTTTTATTATTTTTAAATAAATAAATAAGAATAATACTTTAAATTAATTACTAACAACCCATTTAAAATATTTGCATGAAATTATTTTAAATTTAAACCATAAAACTCTCTATGTTACACACGTGGCCAAATTGCAGCTTGAAGGCATCTTGCGGCTTATTGAAATAATGAATGTGGCATTTGAAATGATATGGAAATATTAAATAATATTTAAGAGTTCATTGAAATCGGACTAAATAGTCTGTTAACTATAGATAAGATAACCCAAGTGCTTCAAACTGCATGGAGTGCTATCAGCGGGACCAGTAGTACGAGTTACAATAATACAAAAACCAAGTCCTGTAGAGCGCACAAAATAAAAAACAAAGCACAAGTAACTCCTCAAAACGGGTACTCAATTCCTTCATGTTAAATTTTAAGTGTGTCACAAACTTTCTGGTGACTTGACATCATGTTTCAAATCACAATTATTCGTTAAACAAAATTGTTTTTCCCCCAAAATTGCCAACCTGTGCAACAACAGATGAAAGATTATCACTTGTACATTTTGCTTTGTTATGTTTGTGATTGATCTACTTTCATTTTGTTTTATTAATTTATATAATTATCATTATTATTATTAAACACAAATATAGTTATCGCTATGAAAAATTATAAACTTATACTACTCGTAATGTAATTAATTAAAACAAAATTGTGATTTATTAAATAGGCAGGCTTTCTGCTTGATTAAATCAGCACACAATTTTGCTACAAAAACTTTAGTTTTCAGCACTTTATTTTCAGTTGCCGCTGTTACATTTAATATAGATTTCTATTTATTATTGATTATTCAATTTAATCAGCAAATGTTTGTAAATACTTAAACCAAACTTGTTTTTCATAGTTTTCCTCTTATTTTTTTCTTTCTTCTCTTTAACCGATTTATAAGATTTTTCCTATTTTTTTCTAAGCAAGCGAAATATAATTATGTCAACATAGATTGAATAGTTGAACAAATGCTTTAATGGCTTTTTTAAAGTGGTAACTAAATGGATAAATATCTATTAAATAGTATTTATTTGAGGTGTTAAATTACAATAGAAGCGACAGGCGATAAAACTTCAAAGTCTAATAGGAACTTTGTAGGCACAACATAATTTTTAATTTAACTAGTTCAATACCTACAAAAGCGGTTTAAGAATAGAAACTCACATCAATTTTTATCACTTTTGTCTCACAATAAAAATATTTTCTTCGCTTAAATTTCAGAATATTTCGATGTAGTAAAAAAAGTCTATTCTTTGATGAGTTTTTATTTCTGCAGTGGAAAGGCACTTCAATTAAACTAAGACCCGCACAGAGAAGAGACAGATAGATAACATTGCAGTCTAGAAGAAAACTTGTTACATTTTACAACTAAAAATCGCATGAACATTTGTCATGCTGACACACTTGTTGATTGTAAAATAGTAAAAAAATCATTGATAGCTAATCAATTTAGTTTTTTTTATGTTTATTAATCTAAAGTTTAATTATGTAATTAAGTTTAAGCGTAATAATGAAGACTTTCAAATGACAAATTGAAATAAACTTTATGTTAAATAACAAAATTTATTGATTGGTATTTCACACAAACATGCGAATCGTTACGGCCATAAACCTTTTGACACTTATTTTAACTGTAAAGAAATCGCAATAAAAAAAATAAAGTAGCTTAAAAACTATGTAATTGATTGTTAATTAATTGTGTGTACAAAATTTAAATGTGTTTAAAATTTATTACACAAATTTAAAGTTGAGTTAAACAAAATTTGTTATCATACGAAAGACTTAGGACGCAAGCACACAAAGATGAGTTTTCAAAAAATTTGTTATAAAATTCAGACTTTTGGCTTAGAAATATAAAAAAGCCAAGAATTAATGGTAATTAAGGACTGGGGGTACCTTTGAAAAGGATTTTTATGGACTTCGAAGAAGTGTTTCCCACCCTAAAGCTCATGGCGATATGGACTGCTCTAACTTGCAAAGACGTTTCCTCAAAACTTATACCGCTAACAAAATTATTGTACAGATATGTTAAAAGCCGAGACCTTCATGACAACGCTCTATACATATTTGTGGTTAAATTAAATTAAATTAAGGGCCGATGTTAAATGTGAACCACCCCTAAAAGTCAAGTTTTTTTCTGCATTTCATTTGACATTTCTCAATTTCAGACTAACTTAATTTGAACCATGAACCACGAGCAGCGCGTTAAAATTATACAGGCATATATGAAAATTGGCGTTCTAATCAAAATGCATAATGTGCACTTCCCGATTTTTTAATTTAATCATCCAAATGTGCGTACAATCGGAAAAATCGTGCAAAAATTTGAGCAAACCGAGTCTGTAGGAGATGTGAAAACACCAGTGCATGCTCGTACAGCTCGTAATGCAGACAATATTGCTGCTGTTCACGACAGTGTGGCTGAAGAGCCGTCCACCTCAACTCGTCGTCGTGCCCAACAATAGCACCACTCACGCTCGTAGTTGATGAACATTATGCACAAAGAATTGCATTTACGTCAATGGTCAGAATGGTGGCAAGAAATGGCAACAGTGGATGATAAATTTTCGAAGAAAAACATCTTCAGTGATGAGGCACATTTTCACCTCAGTGGATTCGTCAAAAAGCAGAATTGCCGCATTTGGGCGAATGATAATCCAAGAGTGATTTCGAAAATCCAATGCACCCACAAAGAGTGACTGCTTGGTGCGGTTTATGGGCTCGCGGCCGGTCAGGCAGTTACTGTGAATGGTGTTCGATATCGTAAGATGAAAACGAATTTTTTATGGCCCGAATTGGAAGATATGTGGACGATATGTGGTTTCAACGGAACGTGCCACTTGCAACAGAGCTAACGAAACAATGGCTCTTTTGCGCGACAAATTCAATGGCCATGTTATCTGACGTGGTGGCGTTGTCAATTGGCCGCCAAGATCATGTGATTTGACACCGTTGGACTTCTTTCCTTAGGGTTATTTGAAAAGTTATCGAAAATTTGGACCTTTGGATATAGGAGTTCCGCCGAGGTCGCGGCGGAAATTTGGCTGATATTTTGTTCCATACATAACTGAACCATATCAATATTAGCATAGTAAAAAGAAATGACAGTAATTTCCTAAATAACTTGTGCTTTATTCAAGATCAACATCGGTTACCTTTACTTATAAGTAACAGCTTTGAGGTGCTAACTGGCATCAGGTAATGGTTGTACTATCACCCTTGCTGTTCAACCTCGTATTCTACTTGATAGTGCGAAATGCAACTGCAGCTATGCGAGGTATTACATGTGGCCTCAGAAAACTTCTTCAACTCCTTACACGCAGAGAAAAAACATGGTTGAAGTATGGTTAAAAATATTATATTATGTTCTCCGCAACAGCCTCAAACAAACTTTTATTGTTTTTAACATTAATTTTATCACGATTAATAAAATTTTGTTTAAATTTAACAATAAAATGTATACCTCCCTTGAAACTTCAATATGGTTGGTTTCAACAATATAATGTTTAAATAAATTTAAACTACAATCATAGGTATTGTAATCTATAACAATAAAATTTTTGTTTTTAACACTAATATAATAAAAATAACCATTTAATGTTTAAATTGTTTTCATATAAAATGTTATGATTAAAAAGCAACAAAAGAACTTGTTCAACGATTTCGATTTTTTCCAATCATTGTGCGTACAATAAAAAAGTGTTTTGAAAAATAAATAACAATTTATTATTATAAACTTCATATCTCAACAAAAAGGTGACTTTTAATTTTGGTACGGATGTACAGAATGATATATATGAAAAATCAAATTAATTACATATTATAAATGTGGAAAATTAAATCCAAAGACATTTTTTCATTTGTGTCACAAATTTTCCATAAAAATTATTAAGTATACATATTTACATAAAAAATTTTTCATTTGTGTTAAAAATTTTCAATATAAATTATTATGTGTATGTATTGATAAAAACAAATATTCATTTTCATTTGGACAAAACGAACTTCAAAATGAGCAATTTAAAACAATTGACTACATTGAAAAATATCAAGTTTTTCAAAACGTAAGGATCTATGAATTGGTAAGCAAAATTTAAAATCGAATTGGAAATATATTTATTAATCAGTTATTTTTTTTTGTTTGATGTAGATTTTCAAATTTTATATCCCAATTTAAGAAACATTTGTGAACTTAAGAATTATTAAAACAAATTACTGAAAAGGCCAAAAGAATAAAGGACAATCCCGCTAAAAAAATATTTGTGTACATTGAAAAAGGAGAGGATAAAGGTATCCAATTAAAATAATGATTTTCCTTTATACAGATATACTGAAAAAAGCTTTGAATATTTAGATTCAAAATTGCCATTGTCGCTTATGTTGGTCCCGTATTTAATACAAACTTCAAGAAAGAAAAGTAAACTTGAAGTCCAACTTCATTCAGTTGTTATTGTAATGTAAGTGATTATAAATAGAATGATAATAACGAGTTAATTTTTTTTAATATCTTAAAATAAAACATTTTAAATATGCTATTTTGCAGAATATTTTAAATGCAGATGATGAAACTAGAAATTCTATAAAACGTATAAAACTTGAAACCCAGCCAAAAATTATTATTGGGGATCATACCAGAAATATAAGCCTTGCCTATGTAGATGTATGTATGTATGTGGAAAAAGGTTCAAATTTAAACACCCATTGGAAGCCATCAAAGTCTGCTTCTATTGCTTCATGAGTATGAATCTCAGGTACCCAAAATCTTGTGAACACGTTTGGATGGTTATTCAAAAATTATTATTTAAAATAGAAACTAAGTGGGATGCGAATATACCAGCAGTTGACACGTTAATTAATGATCTCCACAAATAATTTCAAAAATATTTCCCTTAATTTGCTAGATCTAAAAGTTTTCATACTATTATTATTTAAATTTCATTGCTTTTTTTACTAGTTTTAGTAAGCAATACATTTTACAGCCATATCCATAATGAAAATTTGGCATGAAGTAAGCAAAAAGTTTATTCATAATACATTAACCATTAACTCTGGATTTGCTAAACAAATATTATAAACTTTATTTATAACAAGATATATATATCGTTAGCTAAAATGCAAAAAGACGTAAATAACAAAAAATTCAAAATCGAGTTTTTTATTGATTATTATGAATGCTATAAAACTACATGTCTTGACAAAATTTCACACTTCTGCGATCAAAAATTGCGCTTTTATTAACAAAAAACAAAGGGACGCAACTACAAGTTTTTTTTGTTTGATGTATGCAAAACGACGTAATTACACATTTTTTTTTCTAAGAAAATATAATGAAATTGTTTTCTTTGAAAATTGGTTGAAGAATTCCATGGATGACTTATCAATGCATGTTTTTCTGACATGTTTATAGTTTTCCCTTTACAAAGTTTTTTGCTTCTCCTGTAAAATTATATTTTTGTTAGTTACGTCTTTTTGCATTTTAGCTAACGATATGTTTATGCAAAAGACTGCGAAAAAATATATATCCATAAAATATTAACTTTATAATTATTATTAACTTATATTATTGTAGTAAATATAGACAATATTATGGTAAGTAATGAATAAAATTACTAATAATATAGTTAATTTTAACCATATTATAATTACTTTTGACCAAACTATGGTTAATTTTAGCCATATCATAATTAAATTCGACCAAATTATATTTACTTTTGACAAAATTATGATTAGTTTTAACCATATTAAAATTCAATTTGACCAAAATATGCGCAATTTTAAGCAATTTATGTTCATATTAAACAAAAAAAAAATGGTTAATTTTAACAAAGTTATGTCCATATTTAAACATAATATGGTTAATTTAAAACAAATGGGTAACTTTAACCAAATTATGATTACTTTTAACCAAATTATGGTTAATTTCAACCAAGTTATTTTCACATTTAATCATAAAATAGTTAATTTGGACCGAATCATAGGTAATGTTGACAAAATTATGATTACTTTTAACCAAATTATGGCTAGTTTTAACCAAGTTATATTTAACCATAACATGGTTAATTGTTACCAAATTATGTTCATATTTAACCATAATATGATCAGTTTATACCAAATTTTAAGCGATTTTGACAAAATAATGATTACTTTTGACCACATTATGGTTTATTTCGACCAAACTATGTTCACATATAACCATAATATGGTTAATTAAGACAAAACCATAGGTAACTTTAACCAAACTTTGGTTGGTTTTTGCCAAATTATGTTCAAATTTAACCAAAATATGGTTAATATAGACGAAATAATGGCATATTTTAAACATATTATGGTTAAACTTAACTATAATATGGTTACTTATAAACATTAGCATTGTTAATATTCAAGCATAGTATGTTGCTCTTAGAATATGGTTGCCTCCAACCATATTTTTTTTCTACGTGTAAGGGCGCAGACGATTAACGCTTGCTATTGCATGGCTATAGAGACATGGCATCAAAACTCGAAATACTAGAAATTGTAGCGGCTTCCCTGAAAGTCAACGCTGCTTAGATTTAAATTAAGTGCCGCAGCATTGCTTATGGCAGCAGGTTCAAATCTAATATTGCACTCAGCTATAATTTTCAATAACACCAAGTAATTTTTTTTTTTATTTCTATGTCAAATCAGTTCTTGTATGGTTGCAAGACATGAAACGCTTCTTCGCGAGATACTCTTGCTGTGCAGGTGTTATATGATCGCTGTTTACGAGGAATTCCAGGGATATCCAACTGGACGACAACCTATCCACGACGGCTAACCGCTCTGAAGGAATTGTGTGGTTACAATTAAAATATTTAAGGGCAACCTGCCATCGGAAGCCGGGGTTCGATTCCCAGCTCGGCCAAGAGTGAAAAATTATAAATTTTACTTTATTTCATGTTCTTAATAGTAACAAGCGTAGTCATTGTTTAAGCCCATGAAAAGACCCTTAGTTGTAGTGGATTTCAAATTCTACGATTTAAGCTTTTCTGCTCGCTTTAGTATTTTTTTTTTTTTATTATTTTCGGTGAAAAATCCTAGATACTGTTACGAACATAAAAGTTATTTTCGATTTATAAGTCGGCGGAATCATTGGTCTCTACTTCTTTAAAAATTAGACTAGCAAATACGTTACTGTCAACAGCAAGCAGTACGTTGCCATGATTGGCAGTTATCTTAAATCGGAATTTTATCAAATATTTACTACATTTAACCATATTACTTTAACACATCTTCGCTACATGTCATATAGAGTGTTAAGCTTATGATTTAATTAGAAAAACATTAGTTTTCGATAATAAAAACTGATTTTTTTGAGCTATTCGGAATCAGTTGCAGAGATAAGAGACTTAGGCCCGTTTTCACAACATACCAATAGCTAAAGGTAGGATTTAATCGGCCGTATACAAAGTGTTTTATTATTAAAACTTTACTTTAACCTGCCAGGTAGGATGGCCCTTAATTTACTTTATCGCTCACTTTTGGTTAAAGTAAAGTTTTAATAATGGAACGCTTTTGATAGGGCCGCTTAAAGGCTACTTTTAGCTATCGGTAATTTGTGAAAACGGGCCTTAAACAGAATTTGTTTGCAAATGTTTGGTCTAATCGTCAAATCTCCTTAGCGCGTCACCCATAATTTATATAAAAAAAAAGAATTTATTAAAAAAATTGCGATCTTTTGGAATTCACATGACATCAGGGGTCCTGACACTTCTGCTTCACTACAATGTACATTAGCGTGGTTCGGTCCCCATACAAAAAAAAAGTTGAGCCAGTCACCCCTTAGGATTAAAGAATAGTTGAAAAGAATTCCAGAAAATTTTTATTAATATTTTACAACGCCTCTGGATACCGCCCTTTTAGTTTTTTGTATACTGCGTCGCCATTTAAAGTCCGATCATAACATAGGGCATATTGTTATTCATGGCTTGTATATGGCTTCATTTGTGCCTGTGGTAATGTTTTAATCCGATATCAAATTCTGGAAGATGCTTATGCCATCTCGGAACGTACCCCCCTAATTTCCAATTTTTGCACGTGGCAAGAAAGCGCTTCTAAAACTTTGTACTTCAAGAGCCACTTTTCTTTACTCGAATTCTGGGCCCAACTTATAACTTCTCGGATCCCTCCCTCCTAATGTCCAATTTTTGTACGTGACAGGAAAGCCCTTCTAATACTTTGTACGTCTAGGTTATAATTTGCTCAGTTTTATTCCACGCCCCAAAAATACGCCCCTTTTTTTGCACATAATTTTTATATTAACCATCTAACTGGTAAGCATCCCTGTAGGGAAGCATCACAAAATTCACTATAATACGACAGGTGGCAATCAATGAAAGTTCACCCAAACAAAAAGATGATGACAATACTATACGGAGGCTTTTAGTTCAACAACCAAGCCGATCTGACCTTTGGTTTGATATTTATAAGCATTTTTATGTAGAATTTCAATTTGATAGCACGTGAAACTATTTTTTGTGAACCGAGTTTTTAATTCGATATAATTTATATATCTAATATACCAAAGTGATTGTGAATTTTTTTTCATAGTGTTGGAATCATTTTGAGTTTATATAAATCATAGTTCAGTGATTTTCTTTATATTTACAACGTACAGGTAAGTAAAAGTAATGCATCCCTATAGGAGCGCTTACCAGTTTACGTGTACTTTTTTCCTTTCATATTATTTTGCTATTGATTCCCTTTTTTATAGCAATGGAGCGTAAAAAATTATACAAATTAAATTTATTGATTAATGAAGAAAGCAACCGACATGCATAGAGAGGAAATATAAATGCTACCTTCCAAATTGATAACGTAGAGGTGTATAAATATATAGGCATTATGCTATTTTATCATATATGAAAGTTATTGGTCTGAAAATGCTTTCGCCCCATTGGAAATACAATGCCGGTTAAGCGTTTCATGACCATAAAAAAGCACTTGTCATTTGAAGATGAGACCAATCGAAAAAGGAAGGGTGAGCTGGGCTATGATCCACTATTTCGAATCCGCAAGCTAGCCTCTGCACTAAAACGGCACGGCTCTGTGTAGACCAGCAAATGTGCCCTATGAAAATGCCGCAACATTTGCGATTCCACCGGTATCGCATATCGTTTCTAAATTTATAACCGGATTTTAGAAGCACTTCAAATGTTGTAGTTCGATTATCTCAAACGATCCCAAATTTCAAACATCATATATTACACTCAAAATATTATGTAGTTAAATTCAAACGAAAATTCATTTGAAACAAATTAAAATTCATTTAAAAAACGGATCATTTACATTTCATTTAAAACAAATGATTTTTTCAGTAATTTCTAAGTTTTTTATTTATTGAACATCATATTCGTTAAAATTGAATAGTTTTTACTTTTAAAAAATATATTTTAACCGATAAAAATCAAACAAATTAACAAAAAAAAATACGGAAAACATTATTTTTTGGTAGTTTGTTTTTTTAATAACAAACATAAATGTTGAAAAATAAATTTATTCGTAAAATAACTATATTTTTATTCAATTTTAACAGTACCGAAAACGAATTTAATAACCTACAATCAGTTACTGTAATAATTTTATGAGTGTATATTTCGACAACTTTAAAACTTCATTGCCTTTATTGGTATATTTACGTGCCAGAGGAATTTACAGTTTAGGAAGGTTAGGTTAGGTTAAATGGGTAGCCGTCACGACGACGACTCACTTGGGTCCTTATAGCGGTCCCTTTGTGATACTCCTAGCCAGTGACAAGAGTCAGCCAGTATCCACCAGACTATTCCCCAGAGGTCACTGCAGTCTCGAACCACCCCGATTCCCTGCAGAACAAGGAGATCGATTTCAGTCCCGCATTGGGCAAATCGTCCAGACATGGCAATTGCGGTCTCCCAAAATGCCTAAACCTAAGGCCCCCAGACCGGGGCATTGGCAAAGAAAGTGAAACACCGTCTCCTCCTCCTCATCATGACAACTCCTACAGTAGTCATTATACGCAAGACCCATCCTCCTAGCATGAGTCCCTATCACCCAGTGACCCGTGATGACCGATATCACTGTCCTTATTCGGTCCATGCCGAGACCGAGTAGTACGCGCGTTCTCGCCGCGTCATAGAGTCCTGGCTATCAAGCAGGTATGCTCCTCCTGCCATCTCCCCTGAGCCCTTCTGTACGACTCCCGTCTGATTAGAGTCTTGCAACGGGCCATTAAAGAGCCAATCAGGCCGTCGACGAACATGTCGTCCATGAGACAGCCCCGTTTGGCCAAACTGTCCGCAGTATGGTTACCCAGGCACCCACTGTGCCCTGGTACCCATGTCATATATACCAATTGCGGTCTTGTCAAGTTTGTAGATAATCGATTTGTTGGCCAACCAACATCGCGACCACCTACTCCCACAACACCACCAGCATCAACACCACCATGTAATTTGATGATTGGTCAGAAAGCCAAAGAGCCCATTGATGATATTCGTTATGACGGATTCAACCATTACCCAACAATGCTGGGAAACAGTGAAAAAAGACTTTGTAAGTTATGCAAAACGTTCAGAACACAAGTTTTTTGTGAAAAGTGTCACTTGCATCTCTGCATAACTACTGCAAAATTGTTTCGGCGCCTATCACCGTCGTGTTTAATCTTTTCATTACTTATTAAGCCTTGTTATTGTTTATTTTACACTTTTTTCTTCTTATTTTCCAATAAAAAACACTCTTGAATATATAGTTACATAGCTCTTACCTATCTATATTTTTTACGCTCAAACTGGTAAGCGACCCTATAGGAGCGCAAAATAAAAATCTATCTGGCGGCTAAACGGTTGATTTGTTTTACTTGAAACTTTGAAAATCGTAATTTTTGACCATTGTTTTTACCCTTAGTAAAATTCCCGATAAACAAAATTTGCGGTTTCTGTTTTGCCAGTTAGAGGGTTAAAACAGTTAAATCAACATACAAAATCAATAAAAATGCAATTTTGCTTAAAAATTCTGTATCCCTGCTGTTACCTCTGTCTCTGTAATATTGAATCCACCTGTTTGTTTATTTCTCTGTGGATGTATTTAGCATGTCATTTGGATCATGTAATGTTTGGCTGAAATTTGCTTTCTTATTTATGAGCCGATTGCTTATCTGGTATAATTTCTTTGCGTTATTTGATCGTGTAGACTTTTAAAAAACATTCTTCACCATTTGAATTGTTCTCTATTATTTGCAAATAATAAACTAAATAAAAAAGTTTGGCAAGTTTAGGAAGGTAAATTGGATAAAATTCATTTGTAGTAATAAATTTCCAAAAATTGCGAGGAAAAATATTTTTTAAAATTTCCGAAAGATTCAATGGAGACATACCACTTTAATTGTTATTAATTATTAAAATTATTTAATTTTATTTTAATTGATTATATCTTTGTATACTTCTTATGCTAAACTTTAGAAAAATATTCCGGAGAATTTCCGTGAATTCCCGAAGTAAAAGGATACTTTATGCACTTTTGAGAGAAAAAATTGTTAAACATAAGACACCTTAATTGATAGTCTTAAGTTGAGATCACACGATTGCCGCAATGCACCAATTTTCACACTTTTTAATGCCCTAATCGTGTGACTGCACAACCAGATGGCTCATATACCAATCGAGGACAATATTGTGCTTACTTTTAACAATCAAATGCAACCCTGGTGCGGCAACCGCGCGTCAATAAAAATAACAAAAATTCACAAATATTTATTGTGTTCTTGTGCGGCAATCCAACAATACAATTCAAGCCAATGTTTGACATTTTTTTATTAAATTTACTTTTTAGTGTTTCTTTCAGTAATTAATAAAGATATATATGAATTTATTTATGATGCGTTATATATATTTTTTTTTACATTATTGCTATTAACAAGCATAGCTATTCAGTGTGAATATTTTTATTCAAGATGTTTTAAAAAAATAAGTATTTTTTCTTTTATAGATATTTGTCTTTATTATGCCATATATTTTTCTAAGATTATTTCAAATGGAAGTATTCAACAAAAATTTGTTTAAATATATGTACATACTAATGATAAAATTTTCTTATTGATTTGTTTAGAAAATTCTAAATCGGGCTTATTAACCCTTATGTGTGTGGAAAAAAACACCTTCTATAATGTGGATAGGTACCTGGGTACCTTCATGCAAATTGTATGAGAAATCTAATTTTTTGTCTTGTATTGTACAAAAAATCGATGATTAATGATATAATCATAGAATTTTACTCTGGTTTTCCCCTTTTCATATATTTTTTAAAATCCTACACCCAAAAAAAAAATTTGTAATATAAAACGTATACAGGTACCCAGGTATCTATTCACCCTATTAAGGGTGCAAAAAGCAAATTGATAGGGTCATGTACCCTATGCAAATAAAAGATTATTTCATAATATATTTTTCCGACGTTTCGTTGGAGATTCCCAACATCATCAGGGATATTTTATTAGATCTGGCAACATCAAAATAAATATACAATTGAAAAATAATAGTTTAATAACAACAACGATAACTTAGTTCTACAGGAGTAATATTACTCACATATAATCTTTCGTCAATAGTTCTGCATTTTGAATATTTAGCACACATTCTATTTTACATAAACACAACATAAAACATAAATTTAATTAAACTAAACAAATGCAAAAATATAAATAAAAGTAAAAATATCACAGTATAATTAAATTGTATTACACTAATGGCCGTTTTCTCATTAGGCGATCTAATAAATTTATGTTGACATTAAGTAACAGACAGTTTGTCGATACATTGAGAAAATGGCCATAAGTATCACAGAAGCAGAACTAAACTAAAATATTGCGATTGCATTCGTGTTGTTTTTGTCGTCTTTTGTATTTAAAGCTGAAGGTCCACACCATGCGTTTATGCGTCTGTCCTTTTTATGCATTTGATAAAAATGTTGAATCTGTGAAATTGTATATGATAAGTTACGCATCAAAATGCAGAGAATGCATACACGCATCAACGCATGAAAGTACCCTGTCGGAAACTGAGTTAACTTAAAATTAACTTTAAGCTAACTATTTCGCAACTAGGGCTAACTGACACTTGGATTACTTTTCAATGTAAACAACTAACTATTTTAACATTGCGATGTCCTAGGAAGTAGTCAATTGTCCGACTCTGCACTACTTTCAACTTAAAAGTTAACTTTTTGTAGCTACCCAGCAAGTCAATAAAGTAAAATTTTTTTTATTTTTTTTAAATTATTTTTTTTTTAGTTTTTCTTATTTTATTTTACTTTATTTTATTTTTTATTTTTTTTTTCTGTCTCTGGTGGGATTCGATCCGCGCAACCTCGGTGCTGATAGACTAGCTCGCTACCAGCTAGTCTACCGGGGCATTGTAGTTTTTGTATTAAAAAACTATGTTTTTTGTTTGTTTGTTAATCGACTTGGCTCTCTCTACTTAAAATATACAGTGTTTGTATACACTTTGGTTAATGTAAATTTTCCATTGCTTAGTTGTTGGCTTTAAGTTAGTCTATACAAGCTAACTTAAAGTTGGCTTTTTTGTAGTTAGCTACTCATTTGACGGCAGGGTAGCTACTCATTTGACGGCAGGGTAGGTTTACTTCAGTGGTGTCAATTATGATTGTGTTGGTGAGATTACTTTTATCTCTTACATTCCCAGCGGGTGAAATGTGCGGTTGCGAGGCCTATTGTGAGGCCTAATTACTGATCTTTTGTAAAGAAAACAGAAATAAAACAAAACAGAAACAAGATAATAAACAAAATTTTGACATCCAACAATGATAAAGCTAACAAAAAAAGTTATCAGCAGGGCTTTTAGGACCACCTGTAATAAATTCGCCTTGCACAACTATTAATATATTATTTATGTTTAGAGGCCTCAAAACAGGCCTTGCGATATTTGCGATATTTCCCGCTGAATGAGAGTGTTTCTCAGTAAACAATTATATTTTACGCTCGCAAAATAAAAGAGCGTAAGCGTACATGTGAAATTATTTCCACAATTGTGTATGGCGCTGACATCCCTGGTTTACTTTCAACTTTTGTATCCGTCGCATGTGTGGTGAAAGAAGTCAGCTGTTATTGATGGCCATGGATGACAAATCATCTTTTAATTTCAATGTTATCGATTAATATGTTTGTATGGTGGATTACTTTTTACTTTTTTTTTGCATTAAAAAAGGTTTTTAATAAGAGAAAAAGCTTTCGTAATAAAGATTGTATAAACTTTAAAGAATAAAATACATTAAAATTTATTTTTAGCACAATTTTAGCACGAACAAAATTGCCATTCTAGTTATCGATTACTTTTATCTTCTGAGTGTCATCTTTGTTGTGTTTATTATTTTTTTTAAACAAATGCCATGAATTGAAACTTTTTGATACCATGAAAACTCACGAATATATTTGTTATAAAAGCGTACTCCTCTATGAACTCTATTAAATAAGTTCTATTAAAATATCAATTACACTCTCCATTTTTTGCAAAATTGTTTTTAATTGTTAAACATATTAGCACAACAGCTGATAAAAAAAAACAAATTTGGCGCATAAAACGCATTGCATATAACTTGAATTTAGAAATGCATAAAATGCACAAAAAGTATCATATGCATCTATGCATGAACGCATGGTGTGGACCTTCAGCTTAAGGCATTCGTAGCTTTTTCCTGAATTCTCAAACTTTCCAGTGTATATCGTTTATTTGTTCTCTTTTCCTTGTCCAATATTTTAACGTTTGTGAGATAGGGTATAAATATTTTTCTTCAAGTTGAAGACTTCAACACAGTGTATAGCCAGAGCTGTAGTTATTTTATTTTTCCTTACACTCAAAAAAGTTTTACATTAACTGTTTGTAGTTTGTTTTAACATTTTTCCGTTTAGTTAAATTAAACCAAAATAAAGTTATTTTAGTACGAAAATTGCTTTTTAACTTTTTAGGCACGTTGTTTAGAAAACAAATTACAAAAGACGAATGAAATTTCCGTTCATTTAAAATATTCAGTTGTTTTTTTTTTTTTTTTTTTTTTTTTTTTTTTTGTTATTTAAAAAAACATAGTTTGTTTGATTTATTTTTCATAAGAAAAAAAATCGACCTTTCAAAGGAAAAAAAATTTCCGGGAAAATAGAATTGGTAAGTATAAATTGTTTTTTTAAAAATCTCGTTTTTAAATCATATCAGATTACATTTTTTCAGGAGTGGTATTATACATTCCATTTTTCTGGAGATAAGAATTATTTAATTTAAACAAGGTATGTACATACATATGTGTATATGTTTTTTTTTAATATATGTACTTATCGTTACCTTAATATTGAAAGCACTAACTCATGTTTTTTTTTTGCTAAGCCGAGATTTTTGTTTATTTTGATAAAACGGTGGTTAAAAATACTGATCTTAAAAAAGCATGAGTTATGGCCTTTCTATATATAGGTAACTATATACATATATATGGTCGCATGTCACAACGTCCAAGTTTGTTATACAATAAAATATAAAACCTGTTTATGAACTTAGTTGTTGGTTGAAAAAACCGACGTTTAATGTACAAAGTATTCTATGTGACTCGGCTTTAGTTAGCGAAGTTGGTGTTTGTTTCTCCTCTATGGTAAAACAAACACCGGCTGCACAAAAAGCCGAGTCACGTGGAATAAAGTTTCTAAATTCGAGAGTTTTAAACTTAGGATTTCAAAATTTGGCTTTATAAAGTTCGAAATTTGGAGATTAAATATTTTGAAATTCGAGATTAAACAAAATTCGCGAGTGTGTTAAATCTTTCGTCCCAGAGCTTGACAATAATTGAACCAACTACAAATTGATTATAAGTCATTAAATGTGTCATAATCTCCAGGGACATTGTGAAACTTTTAAAAGTGTCTTAGGTTCGGTGGATATTATGACACTTTTTGATGAGTGATAACGTCCGTTGACGTTATGAAACTGAACGTTATGACATGCCACTATTTATATAAATATATATTCATAGGTAATAATCGTTTAAACTGTACAGGTAATCCTTCTATAAAGTCGTAAATACGTTCCAAACGAAAATATATAAATCTATTTGTTCTTAACGAGGGCCATTGTTGAATTCTACGTTTTCAAAAATATGAGGTTGGATTCAGCCTACTTGCGAAATCTGGCATTGCAAATTGTCACATTTTTCCCCGCTTATATAAGTAATTTATAATGTATGTATTTATTTACTTAAATTATATTAACATTACATATGTATATAAGAACAAGACTTATATGTATTCATAAGTACACATATAGCACTAGCTACTTAGGATATAAGTTAATAATAATAATAATACGTTAATTTTAGGTAAACTTTCTTTTTTTAAAACTTAAATCCTATATAATAAATAACTATTATGAATTCCGTATTTTTTTCGATTTCAGGCTTGTTTCACGCTCCAGCTAAGAATTTTTTTCTTTTTACTTATTTTTAAGCGTATAAGTTCCTTTTGTTAATATACTTTTTGCTATAAAAATAAAAAATTATTTTCTTAAATAAACTTGTTTTCTTTATAGGTAAAAATGAGAAACAAAAGTTAAAATTCGTAATTTTTATGGAAATTGTAGTTTGTTTTTTTGATAGTTAAATTTTTGAAACGAAAGTTAAAATCTGTAATTTTTACGGAAATTGTAGTTTGTTTTTTGATAGTTAAATTTTTGAAACAAAAGTTAAACTCAGTCATTTCTACTGTAATTAGTAAGTCATTTTTTAACATTTAAAAATAAAAGTGGTTTTAGTCTGATTTAAATGAAAAATGAGTTGACCGGGTTTTAAATGGATTTTCATTTGTTTTATATTTCATTTTACGTTGATTTTACCTACATAATATTTTGAGTGTATGTCTGTTTCGTGTTCTGATATTCTTGTACCAAGGATTCTTTTTGTAGTACCCACGTAAACTTTCCACACTCCTCATCTGTTTTTCCTAAACATGTGATTTCATACACAAGATTACTTTGCTCACTTTTTTCTATTTTTGTTTTTGTTTGTGTAAATAGAGTATTGATTGTTTTGCTCGCTCTGTGTGCCAATTTTACTTCGTTGTCATTTATTATCTCTTGAATTTGTTTGTTTTCTGTGAGCTTTGGTATGTATGGGAGGCTGTAATACTTAGTGTTGCCAGACGTGTTGTTTATGTTTTCCCCCAATTCCTTTTCTGTTTGTGCCTTTTTTATTAGATAATTTATTAAATATGTCGGATAGCTTTTTTCTTTTTTTTTATGAACAAACCAATAAGAATAAAAAAGCTACCACAACAGCTATTTTCGCAGTCGACACAAGTTGAAACAATCGTGTGACTGCGCTGCGGCAACTTTTGTACTTTTGTGATTTCAGAATATTTAATTGGCGCAATTTCTTTATTGTACGTCAATAAAGCACAATCAAAATTGTGTCATATTGGTGCATTTGCGGCAATCGTGTGATCCCAGCTTAAGATTGATGTAGACCAATTATCTTTCCGAATCATTAAATTTGCGTTAAAATGGCATCGATTTGTGTTTGCGTATTGTTCCATATTTTGGTGAAAATGCATATTTTTGCATATTTGAGTGACATATTTTTTAAATTTCCATATTATAAAAAAAAGTTCTTCAAAAAATTTCAAAATTGTATAAAAAAAATTTTTACACAATAAAAATTTTTTAAAACAATAAATACATTTATTTGGATCTCTGTTCAACTACAAGATTTGGACAAAAGTTTTTAAGTTTTTAACCGATGCAACACCTTGCATGGTCAATGCTGTCATGTGGCCTAAAACAATTTATCCAAAACTGTTACATGTTACTTGCTAGGCAAATGGGTTACATCGAGTTACAGAGGAAATTAGAAGCCATTGCCATAATATTATGTAATTTTTTGATTTCATACGTGAAACAATGTGGAAGGAAAAAATTTAATGGATTTTAAACATTAAAACAAATTTCAACTGAAAATTAATATTCTCTAAAGTAATTGGCATCCTTCAAGTATGCTTCAACTTCGGTTGACGTTGAGAGATCATTTTCCATGTACAAAAGCTTTTTAACAGACAAAGGTTTACTTTTGATGATATAAAAAAGTATTTATTTGATTATGCAAACAAAAATTAAAATTATGAAGTTATTTAAATAAGTCTTATAAAACCATTAACAAATTTTTTTTTTGTTTTAAATAAAATTAAAAAAACAAACGCTTTTTTATTGAAAGTACTCAAGTTTTTAGTGCATATTCATTATTTTCTTAGTGCATACTTTGGAGTTTTTAGTGCATATTTTCGATTTTTTAGTGCATGAAAATCTCATCCCTAATAATTACTAAGTATTTATATCTAACAACTGAACATGGGCTATTTAAAAACTTTGTCAAGATGCAAAAGTAGTTTTAAAGTATTTCACAATTTAGCAATTTTTTCTACAATGCAAAATACTGACCTCATTACTTTCGCTTTATTTAAACTACACCTTCACCTTTTGGATTTCAATAAACAGATTTAAAACTAAGCTAGATAACCAAAATAACTTGCATTATATTCACTTCCATTTAGGGTTAAGACCTTGTTAAGAATTCTAAAAATATCAAATAATCACTGTTTAAAAATCAAGACTAACAAAAAAAAAGCACAGCCAAAAGAACAATAGACCTCCCTCCTTAAATTTGCAAAACTGCGAATAATATATGACAATTGTTATAGATCTGGGAAAGAGATTTTTACGAATTGATAATGGCAGACTACAAAACAAATTTTCTTTCTGTCATCTGACAAAATGACTGACAATGCAGAGCGCGGCTGGGAACACATGTAACGATATTTAAATAGCTGCAGTTCTACTTGAGTCTTGTAAAAGTGCTTAAAAGTAACTTTTGCTTTTACTCAAACATGCAATAAAATGTTACAAAACCTTCATAATCATCATCTTTGGATAATGATGATGATTATCGCCGTCATATGTAAAGAAACATTGATGATTGATGTACAAAAATTATACCCTAAAGCTGTAAAATCGTCACTTATAATAATACCAAACTTCTTCCCTTCTTCTCTTTTTTTTTAGGCTTAACCACAAAAATAACAACATGCTGACTTCATGGGTAAGTTGTAATAATGATCATTGTTTTATCCCATCATCATCATTATGAGGACAAAGTCATGATTTTTAAACAATTATTATTCTTTTCTTCACATTGTTTTTCTTATAAAAGTGTTTATATATTTTCGTCCCAAAAAATTCGCATCATGATGATGATTTGTTTTGTGTTGTTTATTTTGTAAAACGAAAAAATAACAAACAAATAAAAATTGCATATAGTTGGTTGTGTTGGCTGTATTTTTTGGTGTCGCCATCACCTTAATGTCTGGTTGCCTGTTTTTGGCTTGGTTTGGTCATATCTTACGTCCATCTAGGTTTTCATTCACTCATTCATTCATCTTTCGTCCACAGCAAACAACCACAATACAAATGTAAACAGCAACTCCAACCAACAGCAATGACTAGTTGTTGGTGCTGCTACAGCAGCAACAGCTTCTACCAAAATACAAAAATAAAAAAAAAATTGCATTGAGCCTATATAACACATAATAAATTTTCCTTATGTACCATTATGTCCGTCTGTCTGGCTGTCTATCTTTCTATCTGTATGACTGGTTAGTTGGTTAGCATGGTTTTGTGGTGTTTTTAGAATGCCGCCTTTTTTAACGTTTATTGTTTAGTTTCCAAAAATGCACAGTGGGAAGAGAATTATTAAAAAATTAATCTTAGTGCCAATTCAAACGTTGCAAGTCTTATTGATAAGCTTGCTACCTTATAGGCGAGAGAGAGTGAGAGAGAAACGTTTATTTTCCTCTCTTCACTCTCGTTATAAAGTAGCAAGCTGATCAATAAGACTTGCAACGTGTGAATTGGGACTTATCTTTAGATTTTAGATTATACTAACCAAAAGTACAAATTGCTGTGGTGGTTATAGCTAAAACTTAGCAGTTTTGTTTTCGCTGCACTCTTTTCCACTCTTGCGCATAGCACTGACTGCTTAGGCCAGATCATTAGGAAAATTTTTCCCAAAGACTTAAGAAAAGTGAATTACAAAGAGTTTCATATCTATATTATCCATTTCCTCAAGGAGCTGGGAAAATAGGAAAATAACAATTCCATTTCAAAATATACGGCCATTTTCTGGAATTTTAAATCGATGATAATTTTAAAAGTAGTTCTGGTTAGTGCTGGGATACTATTGATATTTTCTACTATCGATATTTATCGATAGTTCAGATTTCACTGTCGCTATGTCGATATTACTATCAACTGAATGTTTGTACTTGTGCAGGAAAACTTTAACTAGTTTTTATCAAGCTACAGTTCGTTGTTTTTATCACTTTATTGAACGTATGAGACGTTATGTATGTATATACGCACGTTATTTTAGATGACAGTTTTTTTGATTGATAAGTACCTTTCTAAAGGAATCGAAGTAGCAGGGACTATAAGATATTCTATTGCAACTTTATATAATTTTCTAAATTGGTTTTGATTCTCAACCCAAAAGGTAATCAATCTAGAGGACTTATCCTCTAATGGTCTTTCATTGCTTTATTCTATGCTCGCAATTGCATTTTTATTTGATTTTTTTTAATAACATCATAAAACTATCCGACATTTAAGTCACTATGTAAAAATATAATAATTTCGGCATGAAGTCCGTAAGTTAGTAGTAAAAAGTCACAGCTAAACAATCCATACCACTAGCCATTCTTGTTGTTTGTATTCATTGCTGTTATTCAGCGCGAATTAATTATAGCAAGTAAAAATTTTCGGCAAAAAACTGTGTGTGTATAGCTGCTGTTAGACGTGTTCATGGCTGTATTTTAAATAATAAAAATATCGATATTTATATTTTTCCTATCGATATTTTCGATATTTTAAGACCATCGATAATATCGTTAGAACTATCGATAGTTTCCCAGCACTACTTCTGGTAGATATAGTAAGTGATCCTCGAAGTATGAGGTATAAAAAAGGAAATATTTTTTTGATCTTCCAATACAGAAAAGTTTTTAAAATTTCTTCGATTTTACTACATTCGAATGCGAACAAAACATGCCTGATAATTTTTGGCTATTTTTACATTAAAAATATCTATTCAAATTTTACTACTCAGGCTGAGAAAGGACTAATCACATCTTTGTTATTTTAAACAACAAATTAAAAGTTAATTGCTTGACACGTTATTAAATTTATTAACAAGAGATCGTATATTGCAACTATTAAAAATATTTATACATATGTAAGTACACATAGATATTATTTTGTGTAAATAAAATTCCTACTAACAAATCTATTTTCACACGGTTCTACCATCAATGGTTGATATAATTCGTTTATTAATGCAAGAATTGAAAATAATACAAAATTAAGTGACAATGTAAAGATTTTTAGTCCTGCCATTTTAAACCAAAAATTTGCATTTTGGCAATTTTGGGGTACAAAATCTGCAAAATGCAGAAATAGCTGCACTCAAACTGGGTGGAGGGTATAAATAGAAGAGTGCAGAAAAAGAGTCCAATAATTAAGTGTGCAGTGCACAATGGCAACAAAGTAACAGCAACAAAACCAGTCAGAATTTGTGTGAAAAACTAACGTTGTGCGTGCGTTAAATGTAATATTTTTATTTTTAACTTTAGCTAATAAAATTATAATACAGTGGGGTCCTAATAATTTGCACCCCGTTAAATTCAAAATCTCAATATTTCGTAACAAGCTGTTGGTTGGTCTCGTGAAAAAACAGCGTTAAATCTCAATAATTCAAGACATTTCGGTCTTCTCGTTAATGCGCATGTTTTGATACAAAATCTGTTAAACTTTTTATAACCATACCCAATAAAAAATGTTATCATTTTGAGAAGCACTAATGGTACATTTAAAAAAATAAGCGCACAATTATGCGCTACGCAACAGAGAACGGCTTTGTGCGATTGCAAAAAATTCGCATTAAATCAACAACATCAAATACACTCATTTGTGGTCATGCAATCAAACTTTCTCAGCCACACACATCGGTGTTGTTTTAAAATTCATTCAAGTCATGCACAGCGTTTTGGCTTTGCCATTCATACCATGTTTAGCTTCGTTCGCCAATATTTGGTAAAAAACATAAACAAAGAAAAATACCCAAAAATCATTGCTCTGATGACTATTCAGCAGCTAAGACAATTTCCATAGAAACCGGAGACGTTTTTATTTTTATCATTTCTTAACAATTAGAAACTGGGAATTATTTCCTTGTGAAGGTTACTTTATATTATATTAAACATTTTTTCATTTTTCGAATTTATTCTATGAGTTAAATTTCAGGTCTGTATTTTATAAAGCTTTTTTGTAATAGTTCTATTCCTTTAATTTTTCAGAAATGACTTTATACACTATCAGACTATTATATTGTATTTTCTTTTTACATTTTACCTTAGCCTTCCTTTGGAAAGCAATGAAGTATATTGAATGTACAGAAAAATTTACAATTATTAGACACCAGCAGAATGTAATGCATTTTCTGGCCCGCTACGGCCTTCGTCAGCATTCTTTGTGTCTCACTGGATAGTTTTACTTTATAAATTGAATGTATTTAACTCAACTATTTTAACAATTAGAAACTGGGAATTATTTCCTTGTGAAGGTTACTTTATATTATATTAAACATTTTTTCATTTTTCGAATTTATTCTATGAGTTAAATTTCAGGTCTGTATTTTATAAAGCTTTTTTGTAATAGTTCTATTCCTTTAATTTCTATTCTATTCTATTCTATTCTATTCTATTCTATTCTATTCTATTCTATTCTATTCTATTCTATTTCTATTCTATTCTATTCCTTTAATTTCTTAAAAAGTACAGTAGTTCTGTATGTACAATGTATTGTTGTTATTGTTGTTAATGTAGCCTGCAAATGATAGGACTAGTCCAAACAGGCGTGTAAAATTTAGCCCACAAGGGACCAGAACTAGTCCAAAAGTAACCCAAACGTATTGAAAAAACATGGCCTATTTAACATTACGATGTCTTAGGGCAGGAAAATATAACCCAGCTTTGGATTACAAAGGAGTAGTATGAAAACTACTCCATGGTATACTCAAGAGTATTAGTTTTGAAGTCGTTTAAAAACGAACACATTTCGTTAAAAAACGAAGACATGTCGTCTCACTACAAACACTTTTGAACAATGACATGGTCCATGCTTGCATTACATCGGACTAGTCCAATGAGTAGTCCATTTGATCAAAATCATGTGTTCCAATATTATTTGCAGGGTAAACAAAAACAAATTGGACAATACAACTAGTTTATTCGAACTTATAAAGGGTGGTTAAATTTTAAGGGCCGATGTTGATTTTGAATAAAACACAAACTATTTAGGAAATTATTGTAATTTTATTTTATTATGATATATTGGTATTACTCAATTATGTACGGAAGAAAATATCGGCCAAATGGGCGCCGCGACCACGGCGGCACACCTCCATCCGATGGTCCAAATTTTCGATGACCCTGAGGCATAATAGAGGTTCTATGCCGTTAATGTGCCCAATTATCTCATCCTTTAACTCTTGAATTGTTGCTGGCTTATCGACGTACACCTTTTCTTTCAAATAACCCCAAAGAAAAAAGTCCAACGGTGTCAAATCACATGATCTTGGCGGCCAATTGACACGGCCATTGAATTTGTTGCGCAAAAGAGCCATTGTTAGCTATGTGGCAAGTGGCACCGTCCTGCTGAAACCACATATCGTCCACATCCATATCTTCCAATTCGGGCCATAAAAAGTTCGTTATCATCTCACGATCGCTCTTGGAATCTAATTCGCCCAAATGCGGCCAATTCTGTTTATTGACGAATCCACTGAGGTGAAAATGTGCCTCATCACTGCACGATATGCATTTTGATTTGAACGCCCATTTTCATAATAAGTCTGGATAACTTTAACACGTTGTTGGATTGTGTGTCTCTCCATGGTTCAAATTGAGTAAGTCTGAAATAGAGAAATGTCAAATAAAATTCGGAAAAAAACTTGGCGTTTAGGTGTGGTTCACATTCAACATCGGCCCTTACAATTTAACCACCCTTTACCTACAACAATCATACCAACAAAGCGACTCGTACTCATACCAATTTACATTCGTCGTTGTGTCATCGAGTGGACAGTGACTACTTAAATGCAAAAGCAGAATAAATGCCGTTTGACTTTAAGAAATTGTGTTATTGCGTGCGCAACAGTAAATGCCAACAAAACACTTTCAATAAAAATCCAACGTTAAACTTTGTTTTGCAGGCATTGACTTAATGGTAATTATAGCTTAAAGTAAATCAACAAAAATAGTGGATTTTTCAGATCTCTGCTACGCAATAAGACATACAGAAGTGCAGTAAAGTAAGTGAAAGAACTCTCAACAACTTAAAAAAAAAAAAAAATTCAAATGCTACGGCATTCCCTTACGACGAAGTTGGTTTGCAAGGGAGAATACTTCAAACTCACGGTATCAAAACGTTCAGTGTGGAAAGCTGATCGTTACATCCAACAATTTTTATATGCGGTGAATATTGCTTCAAATTGGGAACTCGCCATATAAAATTCATGCCTTCCGTAAGCGCAATAGCAAGCGAAACGTTTATGTTTCTCCCTTACAAGTCTGCCTCGTTGGAAGATCCATTTTTTATTGGGATAGGGTTATTAGTGTCAATATTAACACCGATTTTAAATGAAAATAGTTGTAATCCAAACAATCAGTTCGGTTTTAAAAGAAAGCACAGCACAATTGAACAAACTCATCAAATAGTAAATGTCATAAGAAAAGTCTTTGAAGAAAAAAATATTGCTCAGCATCGAACGTTTCGTTTATTTGATAAATTGATGAAAGATACTTAGTCGGTCGTCAATTTATTATTAAAGCCAATTGACGCTGGAGTCCAAAAAGGCAGCATCCTTTGCCCACTATTACACTTTATTTATACTTGGGACATGCCAAGAAACAACTACACCCCAACTTCAACATTTGCAGACGATACAGCTTTTCTAAGCGTCCACGAAAAACGTTATGAAGCATCTCGTTACTTACAGCACCATATATTTCAACTGGAAATATGGTTAAGACAATGGAGGATAAAGGTCAATCAGCCAAAATTCGCACATATTACATCCACCTTGCGCAGGGGATCATGCCCGCCTATACAAATTAATAATCAAATAATTCCTCAACATAAAATATCTCGGTATACATCTGGATAGGCGATCAGCGTAGAAATGCCATATAGAGCCAAAATTAACTTAAATAAAACTCAAAGCCATAAAAATTCATTGGCTTATTAGAAAAAATTCTGTCCTAAGTCTCGATTGCAAGGTTCTTATTTACAACTTAGCCTTAAACCTTACTGGTGCTACGGTATTTAAGTATGGGGCACTGCCTCGACCTCTAATATCGAAAAAATTCAAAGGCGCCAAAATACACTTCTTTGAATAATCACAGCTGCTGCCTGGTATATTAAAAACTCAAATATTCATAAGGAGCTCAATGTTCTGTTAGTAAAAACTATCAGACATGTTCTAGAAATAGAAATGAAGTGGATTTAAAATCGAGCAAATTTTAAAAAGGACCCTGTAATGAAAATTCATAAAAATATTTCTTTTTATCTACGTCTTTCTTTAAGTACCAGTTATTTTTATAATAACAACTCCTTAACCAAGAAGAATCTAGAGTCATTTTGTCAATAATTGAACTTACTTATTCGATTTCAATTTCACTTCACTTCGATTTCTAGAACATGATTACGAAATATGCAGTAAAATATTTAGAAAAAGCTTAAATTGAATTCGAATCCATTAGCTCGAAATGTTTAAAATGACTCGCTTAAGGCGAAGAGATACTGCAGGGCTTATCCGGTTAGGAGAGCGCCAAATACCTACAAATGTGAACAGCAGCCGTGAAGGGAACCATTTTCTTCCGGCACTGGCAGGACATAAAATAGCGGATTGGAATAAGATTTGATTAATTATTGTTAGTGCATATAAATTTTATAAATATTAAATCAGTAAAGATTGTAAAAACAATATTATTGTTAAATTAAGTTCAAACATGACTGTGGACCGAGAAGTATGCTAAAAGATGAATCAAGGGCTTTTTTGGGGATTGCATATCATACTCACAATTGCCGCAATAACGTAGCGCATATCGCCTAATCGAACTAATGGAGTGAAACGCTTTTGAGACAGGTGGCTTGGTATCAAACGAAACAAATGGAGTGAGAAAAGTTTGGGATACCATAGCTGCCCTTTCTTCACAACATAAAGAGAGAAAGTCGAACTTTCTGTACACTGTTCCAAATAGTTTTGCATTGACTTGAGTGAAAGCACCCTCATTGTGGCAACAATTTTTGGGCATCTTTCGCGTATGTCTGTCTTTAAACGGTTCTAACTAAAAAAGATATTTAGCGCTCTTCAGATCAAATGAGTCCAGTTGTATCGCTTTTCCTTAAACAAATGTGGACGCCATTTGGGTTTCCGAGGTTTTTTTACATATCTAGGAGGAGATATACTGTTTTTTAATTCCTTTATTTAAGAAAATGTTCATTACAGTTTTAAAAAAGGGGATTTGATGACTTGAAGAATTTTATTTTGTCGTCTTTTGGTTTTCTCTATATTGGAGGCCGAGGAAGTGTAGTTGTTGGAAGTAGAGTTGTAAAGTAACAGTTTATAATCCCGACTAGGGAAAGAATTTCTTCCAAACGCAAAGTTAATTTTATATGTATGCATCAATGTTTCTCGGCTTATGTGACACCCAATTTACTTGATTTTTTATATATTGTAATACATAATTTCAAATTTCAAATCAAAATGCATATCGTGGACTTCGTGATTTTTTCGATCAATTTAATCTTCCAAATGTGCGTACAATCGGAAAAATCGTCTGTAGGAGATGTGAAAATACCAGAACATGCTCGTACAGCTTGGACTGCAGAAAATATTGCTGCTGTTCGCGATAGTGTGGCTGAAGAGCCGTCCACCTTAACTCGTCGTCTTGCCCAACAATTGCACCGCTCACGCTCGTCGTTGATGAATATTATGCACAAAGACTTGCATTTAAACGCTTACAAGGTGCAATTGACTGAAGAACTAAAGCCTCTTGACCATTCCAAATGTCGTCAGTGGTCAGAATGGTGGCAAGAAATGGCAGCAGTGGAGGATAAATTTTCGAAGAAAATCATCTTCAGTGATGATTCACAATTGCCGCATTTGGGCGAATGATAACCCAAGAGTGTTTGTCGAAAACCAATGTACCCACAAAGAGTGACTATTTGGTGCGGTTTATGGGCTGGCGTCATCATCGGGCCGTATTTTTTCCAAAATTAGGCCGGTCGGGCAGTTATTGTGAATGGTGTTCGCAATCGTGAGATGATGATGAACCTTTTATGGCCCGAATTGGAAGATATGGATGTGGACGATATGTGGTTTCAGCAGGACGGTGCCACTTGCCACACAGCTAACGAAACAATGGCTCTTTTGCGCAACAAATTCAATGGCCGTGTTATCTCACGTGGTGGCGATGTCAATTGGCCGCCAAGATCATGTGATTTGACACCGTTGGACTTCTTTTTTTCAGGTTATTTGAAAGAAAAGGTGTACGTCGATAAGCCAGCAACAATTCAAGAGTTAAAGGATGAGATAATTCGGCACATTAACGGCATAGAACCTCAATTATGCCTCAGAGTCCTCGAAATTTTGGACCATTGGATGGAGGTATGCCGCCGATATTTTGTTCCATACATAATTGAACCATACCAATATTTTCATAATAAAAAGAAATGACATTAACTTCCTAAATAATTTGTGTTCGGTTGTATATTCCCAAACACCTGTATATAGAATATATACTAGGAACACCTTTAATTCGTCGCTTTTAAACATTGCTGGCCTTACCGAAAGTACTTCGTCTTTAAATAAAATTGCCATTTATAATATGCAAGAACTAACTCTACGCGATGTTTAGAGATGACATGATTGCCATAATACTCCACAAATAGTTGAATTGAACCTTTTTCCTCCCATAGTGCTTTTGAAGATCTTTTGTAACTTTACAATATTTAGTTTTTATTTTCATACATAATTGGCAAGAAACAGTACGTGTTGTTGCAACATAATTTTATATGTTATTGTTGGTGCTGGATTTTATTTTTTTTTTGGCAATATTATTATTGCCATAATGGTGGCAAGTTTTATCTGTAATTTTTTTTCTTCTTCTTTAAATTTATTTTTTGAGTGTCTCCCTCTTCTTTGTGGCCACATTGAATTTTCATACAGATTTTTGCATAAATTACAATTTACCAGTCATCTGCCTGTCAACACTGACATAAACAAAACTGGTTTTTCACTGCCACACACATACACAGGGTAAAACTAACAACATGAAAGTGAAAATACTAAATATTGTTTAAATAAAAAAAAAAAAAAAAATTAAAATTAAAAACAAAAAAAAAACCCCATTATAAATGAAAAGGATAGAAAAAAAAGGAAACAGAGAGAAAGTAAGCAAATTTGTTTGTTGCAAAACAGGCAAAATTAAAAAAAGTGAAAACGAATTATTTGTTTTTTTTTGTTTTTGTTTTGTGGTTTTAAAATGTTTGTTGTAAACAAGTTTGTGTCTTAAGTCTTTTGTTTTTTGAATATTTTTCTTCAATTGATGTAATATTTTTACTGTCTAAATTAAAATTGTTTTCTGAAACTTTAAGTGAATTAAAATATTTGATTTCTAATTGTGGGTTGTTGCTCTTGCTGTTTTTTTTTTTATCACCATCATCATTTCATTGAGTCAAAAAACATGGCTGCACGTGTTTGTGTGTGTTTCTAGAGGTTTTTTTTTCGCAATCTGACAAAAATTAATGAAAATTATTATTGTCATTATTATTGATGTTGTTGTCGTCTTCGTTAAAATTGTTTTTACTACATGGCTAAGGATGGCTGTGGATGAGGTTGGTTGTTGTTTGAGAGCACCTTAACCATCTTCATGCTTAATTGCTGCTGCTTCAACTGCTTCGTAGATTTAATTTTGTTTCTTTTTTTTAAGTCTTAAAATTTATTGCCATAAATCAGAGTTTCGCAAAGAACTCTTTTAAGTTGCTTGGTTTTTGTTTTAATAATATTTTTTATTTCATTTATTGCTATTTTTTTTTTTTAATTTTTAACTTGTCAATTTATATCAGTACAACTAATGATGTTTTGCTATAAACTTGACTTGTCTCGAAATTATAAAATATTACACATTCCGAAGGTTAAATATTTTAGAAAAATTAATCATCAAAATGAAAGGAACTTATGTGAATTAAACTATTTTAATGTTTAACTGCAACTAAAACTAACCATGTATTAAACAAGTTTAGAAATAATTAAATTTAAAATTAATCAAGCAAGTGTTAGTCAATTAAAAGTTTTAATTGGCTTTAATTCTTGCTAAATAATTGAACATCTTTAAATTAAGCAAACAAAACAATCAAGTGCTTGATTTTTTTGTAGCCTTGAAAAGATTTTAAAACCAGTTAGATTTTCCTTTTTCATAACTAAACGTCAAATTGATTTTCTGAAAAGATTTAAAAGCCAATTAATAAATTTTCATACATCTTAATGATTCATTTTCCTTTTGTGGATTATTTTTACCAAGTTATCGTTTACAATGTTTCATCTTGTGAATTTTACGCTTTCATTAGGAATTCACCGCCCGAGCGTTTTTGTGGCCGTTAAAATAAAATATTAAGGCAATTCACAAAGTGTTCTTTGGCGTCATATAAGTTGCATTTGCTTTATTCTTATGACTGGCAAATTCACAATGTTGTAGCCTATAAGACCAATCTGACACAATAGATAACTTTGTGAAATGCCTTATTGAAAGGTTTTGCATTGTTTGTTGTTTCAGAAGTTTTTCAATAATGAATTATCTTTAAGTATTGTCTACCGATAATTCCTCTCCGAGAGTCGCGCGTATGAGTCTGCGGTACCATTTTCCACTTGGTGTTGCACTCTTCGGTTTCCTATCCAATACCTCTAGCTTTTCTAAGAAATCGCAGAGAATTTTAGGGTGGCCGAAAACCTTTAGTCTTTTGGACTTTAAAGCTTTTGAAGTAGTTATCGATGAGGAACCTATGATGATTTGTAATGTGTTAGCTGTGGCTTATAACCAAATAAGCTATTTTAAAAGTTGATTTTTACTCAATGTCTTTGAATTGTCGTCACGTTCTTTGATTGTTAAGCTTAAAAGAATACATTTTTCTATATTTAGCTGCCTGGCGATTTAATAGCAACCAAGAATACAAAATAGTCTTTTGATCACTTAACCCTGCTGTTAGGTTAGAAAATACTTACGAATGTTAGGTTAATGGACCATTTGGTCCATATAAATAGCTAATGTAAAAAATATATATGGGATATTCCTTTTTTGTTTTTTTTATCAACATACATTCAACATGTAAAAGACAATTGTGAGATGCCACGTTTTTGATTTTTGTTGTCAAGAAACACAAATCTTTGCAGTTCATTTTGTGTGTTGTTTTCAATAGTTCAGACGTGAACTGTGGGACCGTTGGCAATAACTACTTCCAATGTCTTACAATTGTCACGAAAATCTCGCCATTGAAAAGCAACTTGTTGCATTCAACATCAAAACCAAAAAAATATGATTTGAAATTTTGGTTATCGGTGGACTCTAAGTCAGGCTTCGAATGGAAAATACAACCATACGTTAGTAAGTCTAGAAATACACAACCTAAAAAGAACCAAGGACAACACTTTGTATTGGACTTGACAGAAGGCTTGAAAGGGAAAAATATAACAGGCGTTATTTTTTCCACTTTTGAGATGGTAAAAAGCTTCAGGAAAGGGAACCTTCATATGTAGGGTTCTAGGGTGACGAAGATACTGCTAATCAAATGGTTGGTTCCTACAGCACAAAACGCAAAACAAATCGATGGCCAAACATGTATTTGAAAACATGCTTGATATGTCCGCTTTGAATGCATACATACTATTTTCTAAAATATGTTTCATAGGCTCCAGCTGATCGGAATCGCAGGAGACCAGAATTTTTGCGGAACCTAGCACTTTTCCCGGCTAAGACGTATATGATACAACGGTATAGATTACCTCAACAAGAGTTCCCAGCACAGTAATTGACTGAAATACGATCACCATGCATAGTTCCAGTGGCTTCTTCGAATAATACTATATACTTCTAACTCAGTAGCTCGAAAGCGTGGAATTTGTAGTTGCTGTAAGTCTTAGTCTGAGATAAAATGCTCCATTTGCAGCAAGTTTATTTGCAAAACTAACCGAAAAACCTTTTGCTCATCATGCAATGGAAATTATTATAAACTTAACTAATAAATACCTATTTTTTTTTTTAATGTAAAAAAATCAATGAAAACCAAAGAAAATATACTATGGACCAAATGGTCCCTTAACCTAAGATTCGTAAATTTATATTTCTCACAGTCCTGAAGTCAGAATTTTTGTAAAAACCGTTGCTTTATAAAAAGACTACGTGAGCTCAAAAACTAAGTCAGTATATATCACCGATTAAAAATTACAAAGGAAACAATTCAAAAATTGGACCAAATGGGCTTAACCTAACAGCAGGGTTAAGCGCAATGAATTTAGCTCTGACATAAATTTAGTTTTTCGGAATTCATAAATTATTCTGATTTGTGCAGTCAATTAAACTAATTAATTCCTTATTTGTCGTTGGTAAAAAACTAATGCCAGTGACGCTTCTTTCTATCGTATGAAAGCGAAAACTTCTTTTTACCTGTCATACAATTTCCTTGATTTTAAATCAGCCGAATTAATTTAAATAAATAGAAATAAAATGCCATATTGCTCTAGTTGAACCAACATTCTTTTACATCCAACACACTAAAAGCCACAATGCACCGATTAATAAAGCCAGCGATATTGAAATTAAGGCCACACTTACGACTCTTAAGAACAATAAGGCACCAGAAGTAGATAACATACCGCCCGATCTACTAAAGGCAGATCCAGCTTCAAGTGCTCAAATCACACTCCCCATTATAGAAAAATTCTGGGACACCAACCAACTTAATGACGACTTGAAAGAGGACATTATAATTAAAATCCTAGAGCAAGGGACCTTATAGAATGCAAGAACTGGAGGGGCTAATAAAATAAACAAACGCTTGAATGCCCCGGTAGGCTAGTTGGTAGCGAGCTAGTCTATCAGCGCCGGGGTTGCGGGTTCGATTCCCGCCAGAGGCTCTGGTTTCTTTCCTGCAATTAAAAAAAAAAAGATGCGTTGTCCAACGATAAAAGCAACATTTACGCCGGTTTCCACACCAGCAAATCTGGCATTGATTATATTAATAGAATTAGAATAGTAACGGGTCCATCGGTCGAATGTCGCTCTCCGTTATATCTAGCATTCGTCGACTTTGAGAAAGCCTTCCACATAATTCGTCCCGCTGCAATATGGACGCACTTCGCTGTTAAAAAATACCAGAAAATCTTATTACAATTATTAAGGAACTGTACGAAAATGCTAAACAAGGACGTACTCAGTCGTCCCATGAGTGTCATAGGAGGTTCGCGGCAGGGTTTCCCACTATCTCCCTCCTATTCTACGTAGAAATGGACAGTATCATGGCAAAATCAGAGCAATACCTTGAAGCATCACCTGTAGCCTTAACGGCCGCTTCGAAGACTTGGACCATGAAGACGATATCTGTTTGATTTCGCGTAGATTTAACGATATGGAATCAAACTTAACAAAATCGAAGTCAAAGCAGCAATTTGTGGTCTCAGAATAAATATCCTAAAAACCAAACCCATGAGGATCAACACAACGTTTACGTGACATTTCACACTTCAATAACAACAAATCGAATACGCTCAATCCTTCTGACACATAGGCAGCATGATAACAACAAGTGGAGGCTCGGGAAAGTAAGTTCGAAACCGCATAAATGAGGCCAGGCAAGCTAATGGCAAACTTAACCGCGTGCGAGTGAAATCAGTTGCGCTTTATGGCTGCGAGTTTTGGAACTCAATTCAATGCGATATCAATGGTGTATAAGTATTCATCAACCGTTGCTACTGTCGCATACTGTATTTATCAACCGTTGCTTCTGTCGCATACTAAACATTTTCTGGCAAAACACCAATACAAACGAACGCTTACGAACCGAGTGCGAAAAATTACCAGTTGGGTATGAAATCAGAAAACGCAAATGTCGTTTGAATCGGCATGACCTGCGAAGACCTCAAGCTGACATCACCGGAAAGGCAATAGACTGGAACCCCCAAGGCAGCTGCAGGAAAGGTCGTCCCACATTTATACACGTCGTCGACAACTTTTTGTGTCTGGTTACAAAATCAAGAAAAGGTTGAACGAGTTGAAGGTCGTAGCAGCAGAAAAACGAGAATGAAATACAATCATTAAAGCCCTATGCTCCAAAGGGAATTTATATACGCATATATATACCCTGAAGGAAACCTGGGTACAAGTGTCTCCAAGTCACATGTTTTGTCGAATATTTGCGTTAAAGTGGCCCTTCTATAATGCGAAACTTGCAAAGCAGCTTATGAGGACTAGTTACGCTTTTTTGGCTGATAGGAATTCATGCGAATAGACTGGGCTTACTTTTTGATATACATTTTCGCAATTACGATGATTCTCAGATGAACCTGACTAGTCTCTGACTATCGTAGATCAGGGAAGTGGATCTACTTATATATCTAAGGGCAAATTACTGGGTCCAGTTCTTCTCACATTGACATAACATCATGCCTTTGGGAAAGAGTAGTGTGGTATTTTGAAAACTGAGCTCTCTTTAAGACTTTACTTGATTTCGTATTATTATTATTATTATTATTATGTCCTGTGGTTCCTATTAGCAACAAAGGTATGTAAGATACCACGTTAGCCAAACAACCATTTCTCGAGTTAAGGCCTCCACATTATCTCGTATTTGACAGAGACCTTTATTGAGCGATTGCCTTTATTTCTTTTTTCTCCATTTCCACCCGTTCTTAGGTCACAGGAACTAAATCGTCAACATCGAATACAATCTTATGTAATAAATTTTAGAAATTTGAAGAATAATTGTTCTGAGATTTTACAAAAGAGATCGATTTGCCAAGTTTCTACACAGAAAAAAATAAAAATTTATTTCAATTTTAAAATTTGTGATATTAATTAAAAAAATTAATTAAATTTGCATCAGTAAACAAATTAATAGCATCAATCAAATGATTAATTCACTTGATGAAATATTTAATTAAAACTAATTTTATTTTTTATTAATGATTTAATTGGTGAACAACTTTGGAGATTTTTTTGCGGTGTAGTTTAAATATCATCATGTTAATTTTGACCCCCTAAAGCAGGAATAAAAAAAATACCTGGAACGTGAATATCGCAAAAAGCTCTTGCAATATATCGCATTGCGCGTCTTTCAAAAAGTTTTCATCACAATGACCACTCTATTAAGTTATTTTTTTTTTTTTAATTTCAATCATTTCCTTTGAAACATCAGCAGGGAAGCCAAAGCGAAATAATAAAAAAAAACTCCATCATTGACATTTCAATTTCATTAAAATGTCTTTCAACAAACATGTTGCATGTAGATCACTTCTGTTTTAAAGAAAACATTTCTTAATTGCTTTTAATGTCAAATGATAAATCTGGCTCTTTTGCTATTTCTTCAATATACAACAAGTGTGTAAATGTACATTCAACCACACACAAACATGTATGATGTATGATGTGTGTTTTTGTATTTTTTTTTTCTTGCTGTTGCACATGTTAAATAGTAAAATGTTGCAGGTTTTTCATGTCACTGCAGATTCCGCTGCCATGATAATTCATACAAACTTAAAAAAAAAAAAACTGCAACAAATGAAAAAATGCTTCAATTAAATTTTTGTTTTCTCAATCACAGCAACCACCTTGCAACATTTTGTTGCAAACATACTTAAAAATACAATTTAATTTTAAAACTTGTTGTTATGTTGTTGATCAGTGTTTCTTTTTTTCTGTTAAAGAATGCCGAGATACAAGAACTTTGTCTACACATACCAGGAATAGAATAAAATAAAAAAAAATATCAGTCAAATGACCAAAATCAATTTTTTCCATTAATTTAGCTTTTAATGGACGTTTAAGACATAAAAAGGGTTAAGATTTTAGATTTTTGTAGTTATTTAAATGGTAGTTAAATCTTTTGATGTTTAACTTTGTAGCGATAGAAGGCATTTAGTTTTGCAAATATGCTGTAATTGACTAAAAGTCATAATTAAGTAATTGACATTATCTGTTAATGGTTGTTGTCTGGAATAATAAACATTACTTTTTTGTTAAAATGTTTACTGACTAGAAAATAACGGAAAATGGGTTTACAAATACAGATTCAGTAGCAATGTTTATGTTCCTTTTTTTAAATCTGTCTTCTTTAAAGCTTTTTATGCAACCATGGCTGCTTAAAGATTGAAATTAATTTTCTTAGGACTTCAATTAGCAAGTCTTATTTAAAAGATTAGCAACAAAAACATTAAACACATTCACAGTGCTTGCTATTTTTTTAGATTTAAGTAAGAAAGAATATTGAAGAAAGTTAAGCCATCTAAGGCCAACTGTAGTGTTGTTAATCACGGGTTCCCTCGGTTGTTCATTTGCGTCCTCTTCAGAAACAAATTTTTTCCCTGAACCCCCAAAAGCAAATGTATACAATTTGAATTCCTTTTCCAACAAAAATTCATGGAAAAACCCGAAAAAAATATGTTTGAATTTCCCTAGAATTTTAAGAATACAAATTTGGGAATTTCTTTGCAAAGTTTCGAATTTGAATAAGAGTGTGTCACTAACTGCCAGTTTATAAATATCGAAAAAAATTATAACGCGGAGCTGAGCTTAGTATTAAATTATTATTGACAGGGTTTATTTTTTAACATCATTTTAAGCTTAAGCCCTTCTTAACTGTATAAGAATGAAGAGCGAAAACTTATAATTTTGGCAAAAAAAAAAAAAAAATCTAAAATCAATTTCAACATCTTCCGGAGGAGGACATAACGATCGACCATATGGCCTATGGAATCATAAAAATTTCTTAAAATAAGTGGAGTGTGTATTAAGCATTTGTGCTGATGTGTGTAACTCATAAAAATATGAGTTCTAGAGCCACTTTAAGTATACCAATAAAAACCAATTGTCGGTCTAACGATGTCCGTGCATTCGTCTGGATGGCTGGCTGGTTGTGTGCCCATAAAACCTTTTACGAAAAGTACACTTCGCAATTTTGATGAAATTCGGCACAAACATTTTAAGTAAAATAAGGACGAAGTTTTTGAAAATGGTGAGAATCGGTCAATATTATTACATATTTTTTCCCATACAAACTTGTTTCCGGAATATTCTTTGTGCCATAAGACTAAGTTTTAATGATGGTTTTAAGATAGAAGCCGATTCTTCAAAATCGCTTTAAGACAAAGAAATCTTATATAGGTGGTAATATTTAGATAATATTCGGCACAAAGAACCTTTATATGAATTCTGAATAACTTAATACAATAACATAATTTTTGTCTGCCGCGTCCATGATTAGCCATGAGTGCCAAATAGTGTAAAAGTGCGAAAATTTATCTCTATATACTGTGGTGCAGGTTGGTTGGACTTGACCCACAATACTTTCTAACTGCTTTTTACCACATTTTTTTAAATATTTTAGGATGGAATGTGCAGATTTGATGACGATGCCTAAGTCACAACTCAGCGACTTCTACAGTTATCTAATGTCTAAAATTTATTTCAAACATTACAAAAATGTCAGCTTTTACAAATTCCATACACACTGTGCATCATTTTTGAAGTTATCGAGTGCAAATTCTTTCTCATGTGTGACAGAAAGAGTACGAAAAAACCGAGGAAAAGAATGAAACATGTAAATAAAATTGAAAAGAGATAATTAATTACCGAAAATTTCGAACCACCAATACCATTGGTTGGCTGGCAGCCACCGCAGTGGTGCAGAGGGTAGAACGCAAAGAATTCTGATGATGAGAATATGTGTTTATTCTCGAAACGTTAATTCAACCCGAGTTCGAGCCCCAGCCCAGCCAAGAAAATGATCAATAAATTTTAATAAATTCCATGTTCTAAAATTCCTTCCATCAGTAAAAATAATTTAATTAAAATAAAATTTGATTAACTCAAGTCAAACAAAATGTCAAAATTTCAAATATCAATTAACACGTTTGTAAGTTTGAGCTTTTCTTGCTGTTCAGTTTCAATCAATAGGTTTAATTGAAATGTGACCACCAGCAAAAGAGGCTAAATAAAACGTAAACACAAATTAAAATATTTTTTTTCAATCAACACAGTTATTGAAACAATTAGAAAATTGTTTGAAAATTTTAAATACTTTAAAGTTTGTGTTTTTTTTCATATTTGCAAATATACACACATATATATGTGTTCCTCTAACTCCCATTTGAGCATAGGGCGCCCAGAAACATACATTATAATTTTTATTTTCAATTAAGGGAAATTAATGGGAACAATTAAAAAAATTGTTTGAAACAGCATTATTGAATTAATTGAAAAAATTATGTTAATAAAAATTGATTGATTTTTTTTTTAGGTTATGAGCAAACATACAGCCATGTCACAGAGTACAATTCCGTTCGAAATCGAAGAAAACACATTTCTTTATTGATAGAAAATGTATTTTGATAGTTTTTTGGCCTTTCAGATACAGAAAACTCCCATTCCGTTCAGAAAAAAAAAAATGGTTTCATTCCGAAAAATTGTTTCGTCATGTTCTGAAGCACCAAAATACGAAATGAATTCCGTTTCCGAGCGGAATTGTACTCTGTGACATGGCTGATAAATACGTTTTCCCATGCCCTTAACCTAAGCTACAAGCGCACAAGAAATATTTTTATGTTTATTTATGCTGAAGTTATTGCCAAATTGCTGAGATATTTATCTTTGGTGAAGACCTGGCGTTATGGACTTTATAATTTTTGCCTGAAGTTGAATACTCAATTCTGTTTGAAACACTATTTTTAATACTTTTTTTTAATTTGCAAATTACAAATTTAAATACATATATGTCAAAAGCAGGAAACCAGAAATATACTCTAAAAAATGCATTGAAAATATAACCTGAAAATTGTTAAAAATATGCCCCAAAAAAACAAAAATTGCTCATTTGAAAACAAAATATTCAAAAATTTAATTACAGTTTACAAAAAAAAAAAAAATAAAGAAAAAGAAAAATTTTACATACAACTGACCTCGAGCTTAAGCATTTTTACTTAATATTGAATTTTAAAGGTCGAATAAAAATACAACTTAAGAATAATTTAAACAATCTTAAACTTAAAATCGGTAAAGCCCAAACTCCATAGTATTTCCAGACGAATTTTCGAGATTTTACGCTATTTGGAAACGGTTCACAAATACAAAGTTATGTTAAGAGGTTAAAATTCATATAAAAGCAACAAAAAAATTATAAGTTCTTGAAAAGACTTTGTTTTATCATATTTTAACAGGAAAACAATCAAATTTAATAAAAGTAAAAAAATTTTCTATTTATTTATAACCCATTTCGAGATTTATGAATGCAAAGTCGAACAAGTGCAACTTTTCTTATTTGGATATTCTATTGTACGTTTTGCTATGATAAAAGTTCTTAAAGAGAGACATTATGCATTGCCTTTTTCTCACTGAAACCTTTCGGGAGGTACAAAGAGTCAAAATAAAATGCACAAGAAACTATTCTATTGCAAATAACTGTAATTTTTTTTTTTGTATTATCGCATATTTCGATGTCATGTGCGACAATGAAAAACATCATTTTCTATCAGTGCGTCGAAAGTAAAAGTAGAAAGCTCATCAAATTACCAGGCCAAACAGAGATTTTTTATAAAATTAAAATAAAAAAAAAAAATTCTGTTAAATAGCAAGATTTGTGATCTTGGTACTTATGTAAAGTTGTTCACGTGCGACATCGTAAGTGTGAAAATTAAAAATTTGAAAATTATATTTTTATATATGTAAATGAATTATTTATGTTAATATATATGTACATTTCAATCATTTAAATCTAGATGAGCAAAAAAAAGCACTAAATTCAAAAATAAAGCCATATTCTAGCCATTAGCAATGATATACGATACGATGACTTTAGACTTTAAATGACGATGCTATATATATGAATAAAAAGGGCTGTAATTTAGGGCATGGCAAAAACAATTTTTTAAAAGTTTTTAAATCTTAATAAATATACCTTTTATTCTAGGGCGTGACTGATGAAAATATTTTTGTTTGTATTGGCTTCTACCTGATTTAAGGTAGTGTGTGTGTGAAAAATAAAAAAGGGGCTTAATTTGTAGGCGTGTCATAAAAGTGGGCATATTAAAATCTATACATACGTAGTCTTGGAAGGACTTTCTGGGACATTTGGGGGAAGGATCCGAGATGGCATAAGTGGCGCCCAGAATTTAAGATCGGATTAAAAAGTCACCAAAGACAGAAATGCAGCCACTATCAAGCCATGAACAGCGATATGCAATATGATGAGATCGGACTTTAAATGGCTGCGCTAAATATAAAAACCAAAAGGGCTGTATTTTTGGGCGTGGCAAAAAAAAATGTTTCCTGTTTTAGAAACTTCATTGACATATCTTTCATTCTACGAGGTGACAGGCACAACTTTTTTTTGTATGGAGGTCGACCCAGTCTAATCAACATATATATCATGATGGAAAAAAATGTCATGTGCAACAGAACACGTGCGACAGCGATTAAAGCTAAATAAAAAAAATAGTATACATAATTTTTATATAAAATGACAGCCATATTTAAGAGACATGAGTGCATTACATTCTACAATTTTTCGCATTCAAATATTGCCTCAGGTTTCGCTGAAATCGGCATTCGAATTAATGGCCACAAAACCCACTTCTGTTTTCGTCACGTGCAAATGCCTTGGTTTCTGCAATTTTCTTAAAAACGAAACAATTTATCAAAATAAATAATAGCACCAATTATAGGGCTAATTAAAAGCTATAACTTGAATATATTGCCAAAATAAATATACGTTTTATTTTGACTTTTTTTAATTTAAATGTGTACGATGGTCACGTCCGACATGATGGAAATGCCCATATGCCAAATATTGTCTAGCTATTAACATCTATATGAGATTTTTTTTTTTTGTCTTTAAGGGATGTATTAAAATGTATTTACCATATTTGATCAAAATATCTACAAGATTTCAACTTGTACTTTGCGCACAAGGTTGACAGAAACAGGCAACCAGTCAGACGGACGGATGGACATCGTTAGATCACTTTAAAAAGTGATTCTTAGTCGATTGGTATACTAAAAGATTAGGCCAAATTTTGCATGCATCACACACATAGCCAGAAACTTTTATAAATATTTTTTTCTTAATTTTTGTTTATACATAACATTTTTAAGTTTCGAGTAAAAATTAAATGTCGAAAGTGAAGCAACACATTGGGTATAAAAATTGTTTTTATTTGCTGCGAAATAGGCATATAAAAACTTTAACATGTATCAAAATATGCCTCAAATCGGTAAAATATGCGCTATAAACTTAAAAAATGCCCTTTTAACTAAATTATGCAAAAAAAATGCTGCAAACGGTAAAATATGCAAAAATATGCACTAACAAATCGATGCCAAAATTCTTAAAAACCTTTAAAACGGATAAATATGTTGCGTCTGCCTTTGTTGGTCGCACGAGGAAAAACATGCAATTGCATATTTATTGTTTTCCTGGTTATAAGTATGGCCTTATGAAAGTAGGGCTTCTTGTTTTCTTAAGAATTTACTTAAATGGTGATAAACAATTCATATCCTTCTTTTGAAAAGTTTCGAATAAGCTTTGATCTCTTGCGGATCTCCTACAGTTAGCCATCGTCGGGATCTCCCTCATTTCCGTCTTTCTGGGGGTTCGTAATCAAATAATATCTAGCTGTACGAAACATTTTCGTCCATTCTAACCCTATGATCCAGATCTTCTTCCACGTGATCCCTTTAACGGCGTCGGGATCTCCCTCATTTCCGTCTTCCTGGGGGTTCGTAATCAAATAATATCTAGCTGTACGAAACATTTTCGTCCATTCTAACCCCATGATCCAGTCATTTTAAACCATATATATTACGTTTCCCGACACCAATGTCTTGTTAAAGCTTATGCAGCTCGTGGCTCATTCGATGGCCATGCGCGCCGTTTAAGCACTTATTGTGTGAAGTATATTTCTTTGGAATATGGGAAAATAGGCTTAATTCACTTACATACGTAAGCACTTAAGGCTTAGATGCATATAGCAAGACGGGTAAAATATGCGTAGCTCTCTAAAGTTTAGCTTAAATTTTTTCCAAAATTTCTATGTATGTATATTTAATGCTTAAAAGAAAAAAAGGCGACTTGTTTCATATTTTAAAGAATTTGCAAGCACAAAATGTTGCAGTTCCATAAAGACTCTTTAATTCGTTACAATTTTTGACTTTGTCTATAATTGTTTTATCACAAGCCACTTATCACCTTTAAAAGTTTTATTTATTGGCAATTCAATTTCAATTTTTAAACTCTTTAACTGCAGGTCGATATTGAGCTCTTAAAGGCAGTTTTAAGACAAACCGTATGGCGTTAAGTAATGACAGCAATTTTAAAGTAATTATCACATAATTTGTTGCCAATTTATGTCTACTATGTGCATTCAAAGTTGAACTCTTTTTTTTTTTTTTGTTTTTGTAAAATGACGTTTGTATAAAAAATCGAAATAGAACATATAAAGTCAAAATGATATGTGGTTTCAAAGTTAGTGGAGACTGAAATTTGCAAAAGTTAAAGTGAAACTGATAGACTTTAAAGTACCCTAAAACAAATGACACATATATAAAAAAATAGGAATTTTTTAAAAAGAATTTGAGAAAAACCTTTTAATATTTCAAATTAAACTATCAAAAATTCTAATATTCTGATAACTCACTCATACAGCATAAAAAATAGCAGCACAGTAGTCTAAATTACTAGTCCACTAGTGCATCTTAAAACTAATCGGCCAACAAATACAGCTTTTCATATTCGTCTAGCACCCTTGATAATTTTCCTATTTAGTTTATGTGATTATTCGCTCATAGTAGATTGCCAAGACTGCAATATATCCATTCACTTACATCAATATGTACCTGTTGTTACGTTCACACGCGTTTTGTTTATGTAGTTTAAAATTTATTTCTTTTTTTATTTTAAAATTTTTTTTTATTTTTTTGCAATTTTTATTATTATCTAAAGCCATTATTTTTGTACTTCGTGGTGAATAACGTATTGCCTTAGTTCAGTTTCGTTTTTTCATTTTGCTTTTAGTTGCAAGAATAAATTTCATTTTCATTCTAAGTCATGGTAGTAGCAATTAAAAGAAATAAAATACAGACAATTTAGTATAGTTTTTGAAAAACTTAAAAACGAATTTTAATAAATTTATTAGTGTTTAAAGCAACAATCGACATTTTTGTATTCTCCTGTAGTATAAAAAAAAAGTGGCGGCTTAGAATTGTTTGCCGCTTTAAAAGTAGCGGAAATACGAAATACGAAGTGGGTGATAACTTCGCTTTTCTTTCATTATTGATTTTCTATATTGGAATTAAATTAAAAGAACAAATTCTTTTTAATTATTCCTTGAAAAAAACTTTTAGAACATTTTATATTTGCATTAACAATTTGACTTGTAAATTTCATTGCAAAAAGAATGGTTAAAACAGAAATGGGCACAACTAAAACTGTGCTTGTTTTGATGCTTATTAGCCGGGAAACCAGAAATATGCTCCAAAAAACGAGTTTTATGCGCATTAAATATGCAGTAAAAACCCGAAAATATGCCCTGAAAAATGTTAAAAATATGCACCATAAATTAAAAAATTCTCATATAAAGACACAATATTCAACAATTGAATACCAAAATTTAAAAATTATTAGGTTAAAATTCATATAAGTGATGTTTGCGCCAAATATTATCTAGATATTAGCATCCATATGGGATTTAAAGGGATTTTAGGTACGGTCGCGAAATTGTTAACAAATTTGAACATTTAAAAGAAGTTAAAGCTATTTAAGGTTGGAAGCTTTGAGCAAATGTGAACCGATTCGAAAATAATTTAATAAGCAGTAAAATATTTTTGGGACGAATTAAATTTCAATACCATCATAATTAAATAGCTTGCAGACACAAAGAGTCTAATTTGGATGTGAAATTATAGACCGATTCTCACCATTTGCATAGAATTCGTCCATATTTCATCATATTAACCATTAAATTGGAACTTGTACTTGGCAGGCAGCCAGACGGACGGATGGACATCGTTAGATCACTCTAAAAAGTAATTCTGAGTCGATCGGAATACTAAAAAATTGGTCTAGATACAAATTGCATAACATTTATCCTTAATGACTACCTGCACAGAAAAAATTCTCCAAAATTTTCACTAATTAAAGCATTAATAAAAAATAAAATCAGATTTAATTAAAAATTTAATCGAGTGAAATTAAAGTTTAATCAAGTGTATTAAACGGTTAAACAATTAAATTAAAAGCTTAATTGATACTATTAATTTGTTTACTGGTGCAAATTTAATTAATTTTTTAATTAATATCACAAATTTTTTAATTAAAATCTATTTTTATTTTTTTCTGTGTGCTTTGTCTTACAATTTTAGAGTAAACATTAAATGTAGATGTCGAAATTGAAGTAATGGAGTTTCAAAAAATAAAAAATTTTATTTGCTGCGAAAGCTTCTGTATGCATCTAAAAAAATTTAATATTTATCAAAATATGCCTTAAAAAAGCAAAATATGCGCTATAAACCTAAAAAAATGCTGCAAAAAGGCTCTTTCAACGAAATTATGCAAAAAAATGCTGCAAACGGTAAAATATGCAAAAATATGCACTAACAAATCGATGCCAAAATTCATAAAAAGCTCTAAAACGGATAAATAAATTGATTCTGCCTTCATTGGTCGTACAAGGAAAAACATGCAATTGCATATTTGTGGTTTCCCTGCTTATTAGTATTAGTGAGATGGCAGAAGTACACACCAAACACAAAGCCAAGCGTTTGAATTATAATGGTGCATTATATTTCCTTATTTAATATTTTACGGATTTGAAGTAAAATAAAACATTTTTTTAATAGTTCAAATTGCCGAGATTTACGGTTCACGAAAAAAAGTAAAAACCAGATTAATTTATGTAAAACGAAGGTTCAATTAAAATTGAAATACTTTTTAAAAAAAACACGTGTTTGCTGGGTAAATTCTAAAGCATCCGCTTCATATGCATTCGACGCTGTCTCTTCGAAAACTAAATTAAACAGGCTAAGAATACGTGTGAAATCTCTCAACACAATTGTGCGCCCACCATTGGGTTCAAACCTTTTTTAGATAAATTTATAATTTTAAATGTTTGTAAGATTCAATGCAAATGTAAAGTTCTTTATAAAGTTTAAAATTTGTATGATTAACATTCGCCTTACCAATACCCACCTGGTTATTCATTTTGGATTTATTTTTTAAATAACTTACCACTGAACAAATTGTTAAATTCTTAAAAAAAAAACTGAAAGGCAAAGATTCTTAAAATATAAAGAAAAATTAAAAAAAAAATAACATGACAATTTATTTCCGCCCAAATTAAGACAAAATAGATGGATTGAGTAAAAGCTGATCACTCGACTTCGCAGTTTTATCTACAGTTAATAGGATATTCAATCGATTAATTCTTGTTCGATTAATCAAACAATTTTAAACGATTAATCGTCCGAATAATTTAAAATTGCTAATTTCGATTCCAAGATTAATCGAAGAATTTATATCGATTAATCGAATGATAATAATATATCGATAGTATTTATGTTAAAAGTATAGTTTTTTTAAAGTCCGTTTGAATTAAATAAAAGCAGCCATTCGACTAATTTAAAAATGTTATTCGTTTAATCGAATAAGTTAAAATGCCAAATATCGAGTTCTATTTAAAAATAATGTTTTTTAACTCAAGTACTAATTTTTTTCTTAAATTATCGAAATCAAATCTCGTAATTTATAAAATTTCTGGACTTAGAATTATTCGATTAATTTTTAAATTTTATTCGCTTAATCGAATAAGTTGAAAATGCCAAATATCGAGTTTTATTAAAAAAAGAGCGATTATTAACTCAAGTAAGTTCTCACGGATGAACAATTTTATTTAAATTATATTTTTTCACCAGATAGAGACGTTTTCGTTCTCTGCATCAGATAATACTAGTGCTGGGAAACTATCGATAGTACTATCGATACTGTCGATAGTCGTAAACTATCGAAATATCAATAGGAAAAATATCGATATTATTATTATTTAAAATACAGCCATGAAGACATGTTACAGCAGCTATACACACACAGTTTTTTGCCGCAAAATTTTACTTGCTATTATAAATTCGCGCTGAATTACAGCAATGAATACAAACAACAAGAATGAGAGGTGGTAAGGATTGCTTAGCTGTGCTTTCTTACTACTAACTTAAGGCCTTTATGCCGAAATTTGTATATGTTTACTGAAATGTCAGATAGTTTTATAATGTTGTAAAAAAATCAAATAAAAATGCAATTGCAATTGCGAGCATAGGATAAAACCATTAGATGAAAAGTCTGCCAGATTGATTACTTTTTGGGTTGAGAATCAAATCGAATATAGAACATTATCTAAAGTTGCAATACAATATTTTATAGCCCCTGTTACTTTGGTTCCTTCAGAAAAGTACTGATCAATTTTAAAAAAACTGTCATCTAAAATAACGTGCGTACATACATACGTCTCTTACGTTCAATAAAGTGATAAAAACAACAAATTGTAGCCTAATAAAAAACTAGTTAAAGTTTTTCTAATTAAGTACACACATTCAGTCGATAGTAATATCGATATATCGATAGTGAAATCTGAACTATCGATACATATCGATAGTAGAAAATATCGATAGTATCCCAGCACTAGTGAATACTGCTAATGTAATTTAAGCTTGAGAATTATTCAGCAAACGATTTTGTCGTTTCTTGTAATAGATTCAAGTAGCACACAACCATAATACGATTGATTGTATTTAAAAATATTTCCCAAATGTGACCATGTCTCAACTGTCTGTGAATTTATTGTTCCACCCTTAAGACAAGTATGTTTCCTAAGTCTTTTGTTTTCAGTTCATTTACTCAAATATTTCCCAAATGTAACCATGTCTCAACTGTCTGTGAATTTATTGTTCCACCCTTAAGACAAGTATGTTTCCTAAGTCTTTTGTTTTCAGTTCATTCACTCAACTTCCTTTAAACATTTAATAATTTATTTCAAGATTTTCATCATATTAATTATTAATTTTAATAAATTAATAAATTAAAAAGATAAGCAAAAAAATATAATAATAATTTTGTAAGTAATTAAAAAATTGTCGCATGTGGGAAAATAATTACGCACCAACATCAACCACTCACCAAATGGCGTTTTATTGTTCATTACGCGTTTAACAAGTGCTGAGTTTCGGTTTAGATGCGGTTATTGGTGTGAAGTTGAGTAGTCACCGCTGCTGTTGTTACTGAAGTTGCTGTTTTTTTTATTGTTGCTGTTGTTAACTGTTTTATTAAAGCATGTTTATTAAACAATTTATGAACAATTATCATTCATAAGCCATAAATTAATGTTGTTTTAGTTGTAGTTTTAACCATTTAAGTGAATGAGTTTGCTTTATAAACTTTTAGCTAAATGATATAGTTTTATATCGTGTTTACAAAATGCCATGATTAACTGTTGTTATTAAATTTTTTTATATTAATTTTTCTATTTATTATTATAATTTTAGTGGTAGTATTTAAAATAATATCGTTTTTTAAATGGCGAATTGAAATGAAATTGAAACTAACTTGTTAGAAAACATGCGATAAAATAATTGGTTTTTTGAAAATGCTTTTTTAATAAAAATATTTAAAATAAATTTAATTTAATATTCTTTGTGTCTGTTAATGATTAAAGACATTATCTATATATATAAAACAGGATGTGTGTATGTATGTAACGTATGGACTCCATAACGGCTGGGCCGATTTTGATGAAATTTTCAGGGAATCTTCAGAATTTTCGGTCTGCGGGCGGAGGGGCGTGGCAAAATCCAATTTTCATATTGCACCAATGACATCTTTATAATTTGGACGATTTTTTCTTTAAAATGATCGCCATGGTTCAACTTAGATTTATAGGAAAAGAAAATTTTGCCCCGCCCGCTTTTACGCCCACTTTTTTCGAATAACCTAAAATCAGAAAACGGCTCCATCGATTTGACAAAGTTTTCTTTCAAATGTTCGTACTAACCCATTTTAAGTTTTCATCCAAACAAACATTTACCACGCCTACTTTTACGCCCACTTTTTCTATAAAGCGCATAACTTGTGAACGGCTTTACCGATTTGGACGATTTTTTCTTTAAAATGATTACCATGGTCCAACTTAGGTTTCTAAAGAAAATTTTGCCCCGCGGCTCCATCGGTTTGACTAATTTTTCTTTTAAAGGTTCGTATTAATCCATTTTACGTTTTCATCGATAAAAAAAATGTACCACGCATACTTTTACGCCCACTTTTTCTATTAAGCGCAAAACTTGAGAACGGATTGACGGATTTGGACGAGTTTTTCTTTAAAATAATCGCCATGGTCCTGCTTAGGTTTTTACTGAAAGGAAATTTTGCCCCGCCTCTTTTAACGCTCACTTTTTTAGATTTACCTAAAATCAGAAAACGGCTCCATCGATTTGACTAATTTTTCTTACAAATGTTCGTACCCTTTTAACGGATTTTAAAAATCTAACGCAAACATTTATCCTAATTTGGACAGGACAACGTCTGTCGGGCCAGGTAGTAGGTACTTATTAAGACTTAATAGTATTAAAACTGAGAGAAAGTATTTATTTATTTATTTAATACTTAAGAGTATTCTACCGAGCAATAGACTTTCAGCCCGTTGTAGTGAAACAGAGCAGAGTCTCTGGCGGGAATCGAACCCGCAACCCTCGCAATGATAGGCTAGCGCACTTCTATCAGCCTACCGGGGCAACCTGAAAGAAAATTTGCTTTACAAAAAAAAAAAAAAATTTTTTTTGTCATTTCACTTAAATCCAAAATTATTTCTTTTAAATTTATTTTTCATTTGACCAGAATGTCTTTTATCTTTAAAAAAACTATAAAAGTCTTAAGTTTCATTGTTATTGGCTGATAATTAAGAAAATGTTTTTTTAAAATAAACAAAATCAAACGCATTTTCACACACATATGTAGTCTCAGTGAAACCAAATCTAAAAAAGTTCTCAAAATTGTTGTATTGAAATGTCACATTTATTTCCTCTGTCAATAAAAATAAAGTTGTTAAACATTTTAATGAAACGAGCGTGTATTCTAGTATCATTTTGATTTTGTTATTGGCTGCATTCAGCGGCAACACCGACGCCACTTTGAACAATTCCCTGCACTTCCTTTGTTTGTTATGGTTTTTTTTTTCGTCTTGCCCAATTGACTTTGATCGATACAATTTTATGTCGTTAAGGCCCTTTTCGAAAAAGAAAAAAAAAGTTGTTTGTATAGAGTTTCAAAGCCCTTCCTTATTTCACATGTCTTAGAGTGTTTAATCAAGCCCAAGCAAGTTTAAGATACATGTTGAAAAGTTTAGTCGGCCAATGACGACCAGTAGAAACACTACGTTGATTGGAAGAGTTTATTAATTTATTTTGACCTGTATCATGAATACAAAGATAAATCAGGTATTTCAGGAAACCACAAATGCATTTCTTTCGATGAGCATTTAAAATTTAAAGCAGCTCAGCCGGCGCACAATACTTTGTTCCCCTATAACGATGGGATAAAAATAGAAGGAGCTGACACAGATTTCTGAACGTAACCGTAGTTAAAAAAAATTCGAGTTTTAAAAAAAAAAAACCGACCATGTTCAAAAAAGTAAAAAATGTTGTATTTTGTGGGCACAAATTTTGCAGGACTTTCAAAGTTAACATTAGTAAGAGCGAGCATTCAATTTGCCATATCATTCAAAATATAACGACCCCCGATTTATCACTAAAATTTTCTAGTCGAGTTGTACAAAAACTTAGCGACATATTTATCTCTCATAGTTTAGGAAATATCCGAATTTTAAAATAAAAATTTCATATTTTTGCGCTACATTGGCTTAGAATTTTGCAACTAAAAGACTTATCATAGTTTGTTTTTAAATAAACATATGTTTGTGAATAACAAGATTGATAAATATTCCATAGGAAAAATTGTAAAAGAACTATAAAAATAAAAAAGTATTAACATTTGAAAAAAAAAATATGAAAATTCATGGCGGCTGAAAGAAAAGTACACAGCGATAAACACAAATGTACCGTTATCTGATAAATATGACATGATGGGAGAAAACTGAGATCATATTCGGCTTCAGCCAAAAAACATAAAAGTCAGTTGCAATAGTAAAAAAAGTTTTACAATGTCGACCAGTGTTATTTCCACTTGTTTTAAGGTTACTTTATGTGTAATATTGCTATTAAAAAATTTCCGAAAATTATAATTGCTACCAGCTCCTTAGCTCGGCTCCACGAAAAGCCCCCAATGAAATAACGCCCAGGAAATAACCCCCAATGAAATAAACCCCAAAAATAGGAAATAACACCCAAAAGCAGTGAATGAAATAACATCGAAAAATAAATGAAATAAGCCCGTAAACGAAAACGAAACAACCCCTAATATTTGTAAGTTATTTCATATGAAATAACACCCAATGATGAAAATGAAATAACCCCCAATGAAATAAACCCCATCAGCAACAAAAATGAAATTATGCCAAAAATTCATAAAAGAGTCAGTTTCACCAAGGATTTCATGAAGTCAATATGAACCAACAGCAAAGTCGCAAAATTATTGAAATGAATCGTGTGGAGCCCCGCAGGCGTCTTCTTCATAATAAGGATATATTCGGTTCAAAAATATTGCTGCAGTTATTTAACCCGCCCGTAGATCCTTGTAGCCCTGCTCTATTTTTGCAGTTCGGAAGACAATTTGGCCTTTTACGTTTGGCCTTTACACAACTACCTCCACTGTTTAAATATAATTGTTTTTCACTTTTCGTTTTAAAAATGAAATAACCCCCGATTAAAAAATGAAATAACACCTAAATTAAACACGCTATGAAACAAGCCCCGAATTTTAAAAATTTGTTGGGTGTTATTTCATTGGAGATTATTTCATAATTTGAAAACCCCAAATGAGGAATGAAATAATTCCCAAAAAAAAAAAAAAAAATGAAAAACGGCTTCATTTTATTGGGGGACTTTTCGTGGAGCCCTTAGCTCTTCCGAATTATACCTATATTTCTTTATAAATTTCCACTTAATTCCCAATTTTCTGCAATCGCAAAGCTGGAATTCACTGAAAATGAATATTTGATAAAAAAAAAAAATTGAATTTGGGAATTATTTCTTTTTTTTCATAAATCATTTTTTATTTATTTTAAACATTTTTTCGAATGTATGTCAAATTTCAATTTATAAAACTTCCTTGCAAAAGTCCTACTCCTTCGCTATTAACCAAAGGTAGAGTTAACCAAAAAGTATGTGGAATAGGACTATTGCAAGAAAGCTCTATAAATAAAAATTTGACTCACCTTTATCACTTTTGATTTCTATAAAGGGTGGTCCAACCATAATGCACGATGTTAATTGTTGGATACACTTAACGTTAAATTTTTACAACTTAATTTGTCATTTCTTTGTTTGTCTCAGTGTTTGGCTAATTCAAACATGGAGAGGTACACACGTAAGCATCGCTTTAAGATTGTTGAAGATTTCTGCGAAAATGGGCATTTAAATGAATTTCGTGCGGTCAGCCTTATCGACAAAATTTGTCCAAAATTAGGAGAATTTTAAGCAAATTTCAGCAAACCAAGTCTGTAGGAAATGTGAAAACAATTATGTATTCTCGCCTAGTTCATTCTGCGGAAGATTAATGTTATCGGCGATACTGAGAAAATGAGGCCGGCCAAGCAGTAACCATGAATGGAATTCGCTATCGCGAGTCGAAAACGGACTTCTTGTAGCCAGAAATTGAGGTTATGGACCTGGACGAAATGTGGCTCCAACAGGATGGTGCCACTTGCCACACTGAGACGAAACAATGGTTCTTTTGCGTGAGAAATTTAATGGCCGTGTTATCTCACGTCGTGGCGATGTTAATTGGCCGCCACGATCATACGATTTGACACCGTTGGAGAAAAAGTGTACTTCAATAAGCCAAATACAATTCAAGAGCCAAAGCATGAGATAATTCGGCACATTAAAAATCTTTAACTACAATTATGTCCAGAGTTATGCCACCGAATCCGCGTCTAGCATTTGCCCGATACTTTTTTCACACATAATTGCCATAAATCCTTCTATCATAATAAAAAATCTTAAGATAATTCTCTGAAAACTTTTTGTTTTACTTAATTAATATCGAAAGTTTTGAATGGACCACCCTTCAAAAGTCAGGCAACTGCATTTATAATAAGAAATTAATTTACCCATTTAACCCTGCTGTTAGGTTAAGCCTATTTGGTCCAATTTTTGAATTGTTTCCTTTGTAATTCTTGAAGGGTGATATATCTTAGTTTTTAAGCTCACGTGGTCTTTTTATAAAACAACGGTTTTTACAAAAATTCAAGTTTCTGACTTAAAACAGAACTGTGAAAAATATAAATTAACGAATCTTAGGTTAAGGGACCATTTGGTCCATAGTATATTTTCTTTGGTTTTCATTGATTTTTTTACATTTATTTAAAAAAAAAAATAAGTATTTATTAGTTAAGTTTATAATAATTTTCATTGCATGATGAGCAAAATGTTTTTCCGTTAGTTTTGCAAATAAACTTGCTGCAAATGGAGCATTTTATCTCAGACTTAGACTTACAGCAACTACAAATTGCACGCTTTCGAGCCCAGAACTATACATGGTGACCGTATTTCAGTCAATCACTGTGCTGAGAACTCTTGTTGAGGTAATCTTGCCCATTTCATCATATACGCCTTAGCCTGGAAAAGTGCTAGGTTCCGCAAAAATTCTGGTCTCCTGTGATTCCGATCAGCTGGAGCCTATGAAACGTATTTTGGAAAATAGTATGTATGCATTCAAAGCGGACATAACAAGTATGTTTTCAAATAGATGTTTGGCCATCGATTTGTTTTGCTTTTTGTGCTGTAGCAACCCACCATATGATCAGCAATATCTGAAGTGGAAAAAAATGTCGCCTGTTATATTTTGCCCATTCAAGCCTTCTGTCAAGTCCAATACAACGTGTTGCCCTTGGTTCTTTTCAGGCTATGCATTTCTAGACTGACCAAGGTATGGTTGTATTTTCCATTCGTAGCCTGACTTAAAGTAAAACGATAACCAAAATTTCGATTCATATTTTTCTGGTTTTGATATTGAATGCAACAATTTGCTTATCAATGGTGACATTTTCGTGACAATTGTAAGACATTGGGAGAAATAATTGCCAACGGTCCCAAAGATCACAACACACAAACCGAACAGCAAATATTTAAGGGGTATAGATTCAAAGACTGCAATGTCCACATTTATAGTTTTCGTAATAAATAGTAAAAACCTCTAGCTCAAAGTATATTCATATTTATGTATTGTTTATCATGCTATTCAGTAAATAAGAATGTGATAAAGATATGACGCAAGTTTCAACCAAATGGATATAGCGGTTTGCTGGCAATTACACTACGTGACAAAATTTCAACAAAGTCGTAACCAAATGAATCTGGCAGCTAATCTTTATGTAAAATTGTCCGCTGAATCCGAATATGAAGTCAGAATTGTCAAAAGTAGAACAGTTTTTGAGATATTCCAAAATAACCGTTATTTGTGTTTTTAAAAAAGATGATGTGACTGAAATGCAAATATCCAAAAAATAAAATTTTAGCCTATTTCAATACGAACATTTTGTGCCCAATAGGAACCCAGCAAAAACTTACATTGCAAAGTAATGAGTTAAAAAGCTAATATAACGACTCTTCACTACTTATACATTGCCATTTTAACTCATTATTTTAACACGGTGATGTCATTGGAGGCAAGTACTTACCACCCTCGCTTACAAATAGGGAGTTAAATAAGTCATTACCACATTCGCTTACAAATAGGGACTTAAATAAGTTATTACTCCGATGTCACCAAAATTACAACTAACATGTCATGACTTTAAAAAAATTTTTTTTTTATTATATTTTTTAAATTATTTTTTTTCTATTTTTTCTTATTTTATTTTACTATACTTTATGTTTTTTTTTCTATTTTTTCTAATTTTATTTTACTTTGTTTTATTTTTTATTTTTTTCTGTCTCTGTCGGGATTTGATCGCGCAACCTCGGTGCTGATAGACTAGCTCACTACCAGCTAGTCTACCGGGGCAGTGTAGTTTTTGTATAAAAAAGCGATATTTTTTACTCAATTAAGAGCGTAAATATGAGATTAAATTATTTGAGGCAAGTACTTACCACCCTCGCTTACAAATAGGGAGTTAAATAAGTCAATACCACATTCGCTTACAAATAGGGAGTTAAATAAGTCATTACCACATTCGCTTAAAAATAGGGACTTAAATAACTTATTACTCCGATGTCACCAAAATTACAACTAACATGTCATGACTATGAAATTTCAGTACAGCATAATTTTTCATATTAAAATTTATTACAAATTGTTTTTTATTTATAATAAAAAAAAAAACAAATTGTAAGAACAAATATTTTAAATCAATTTGTATTAGATTTGAAAAAACTTCAACCGTAGATGCATTTTATTACGAATGAATTATAAATTTCGTTAATCAACTCATACACAAGTACTTAGGTATCAGATTATATGTCAGCCATTACCAAACTACTTCTATGTAATGCAGATGGTATGAAGTAGTCATCAAAAAGTAAGTTGTTCAGTAATGGCAAGTCATTACCAAGTTTTTGCTGGGAATCAGATCGGTACAAAAATTACAAAGTCAAAAAATTGTCACGTAGTGTTATAGTAATAATATTGGAGATTGCTGTGTTTGCTCTAATCAAATGGACATTGCTGCTTTTTTACATGGGCAAGAACTTAAGAAAATCAGTAGTTATAAAATTCTTAAACTTAACAAATGCTTAGTTTTCTCTTGATTGATTTGGAGGAACTTCATAACAACTTAGCTCCACATTTACAACTAATGACAAAGTTATTAAATTAACAATAAAACTAACTGTTTCATAGAAACAATAATTTGTTAGATTTTTCAATTTCTTTTTAGTTTTGTTTTGCAAAAAAAGAAACAGAATAAAAAACAAGTTAGAGTGCTATATTCGGCTGTGCCGAATCTTTGATACCCCCCACCGATACTTCGAATGTTTTAGGAGTAATATCTGTATGATGTCTATTTATAATTATAATCTTTGTAAAAGCAGACATCTGCATTAAAATTTGTTGCGGTATAGACCTATATAAAATTATTGATCGACAATCAGAATCAATTTTAAAAAGTTTGAGTAGAATATCAGTTTAAGATGAACTTAAATGATTTTCAAGAGAACAAATTATATAAAAGCCATGGTAAGCTATGAACCAATCATCCCAAATTCTGTAGAACGATTTCTGGCATTAAAAAACATAAATTTCAATACAGCGGTGCAATTAGTTTAAGCGTTTGCAGTAAATTTCAGAAGGCTGCTAAAATGGAATCTAAGGAAAATTATGGACCGTATATCACAAAATTGCATAACATTTTTTCTGGCCATATGAAGCTAAACTGGAAGAAAGTACCGCGTATTTAATTATTTTACCAGAGTGGGCTTAATATGAGGCCTATGGTAAGTTATGCACCGATCTTCACCAAATTTCACAGTGTCATTTCTAGTTCTATAAAACTGTGATGTATCAAATTTTGTTATGATAGCATTATTTTTTACGTATTTAGGTTTACTAAGCTGTTTTCCGGGAGTAAGGTTGATATGGGGCCTATGGTAAATGATGGACCGTTCTTCACAAAATTTTAAAATCTTATTTCTGGTTCAATAAAACTGTGATGTACCAAATTTTGTTATGATAGCATTCTTTTTTACGTTTTTAGGCGTACTAAGCTGTTTTCCGGGAGTAAGGTTTATATGGGGCCTATGGTAAATTATGGACCGATCTTCACGAAATTTCACAGTCTTATTTTTAGTTCTAAAAAATTTTGATGTACCAAATTTCGTTATGATAGCATTATTTTTACGGATTTAGGCGTACTAAACTGTTTTCTGGAAGTAGGTTTTATATGGGGCCTATGGTTAATTATGGACCGATCTTCACGAAACTAAATAGTTTCATTTCTAGTCCTATTTAACTGTGACGTGCCAAAATTTGTTATGATAGCATTGTTAGTTAGGGTTTAAGGCTTACTATACTGTTTTCCGGGAGTAGGGCTTATATGGGACGGATCTTCAAGAAATTTTACAGCGTGATTTCCAGTTAAATAAAACGAACTGTTGCGAAATCTTATATCATTCTGTGCATTTTTCCACCATTTATGTTAGTTTTTGTAACAAAATTATCAATTTTTTTTAGGTGGTCAGATCTTATTGAACCGATTTTGCTGGATTTCAATCCCAAACTGCTTAGGATAACTACAAGCAATTTGACACCAAGTTTGTTTATTTCTTTTGAGTTTTTCGAAAGTGAACGTGTTTTCAACAGAAGGACAGACGGACATGGCTAAATCGACTTAAAATTACTCAAGGACCCAGAATATATATACTTTATAGGGTCTGAGATTAATAATAAAAAAGTTTCACACGGAATGACAAACTTAATATATCCTCTTCACAACTAATTGTGGTAGAGGGTATTAAAAAATAGCGTGCATTTTCGCAAATAGTTGAGAGAAAAAGAGCTTAACAAACTGTGATCATTGCAAAAACGAAAATTTCCAATGGACATTGCCGTTTTTGCATCAATTCTTAATATTTGAACATACTTTTTTATGGGATAAAAGTGTTTCTGGGAATGTTATATTCACTAATTGGAAGCATTTATTAAATACAACTAAGAGGTATTATTATTTACGCTTGTGAAAAAAGTGGACATTGCAGTCTTTGCATCTATACCCCTCATTTGTGTTTCTTGACAACAAAAATCAAAAAAGGGGCATCCCAAAATTGTCTTTTACATATTTAATCTTTATTGATAAAAAAAAGAGATAACCTTACTTGTTTTTTACAATAGCTGTTTTTTTAACCTAAGTGTTTTCTAACCTAACAGCTGGGTTAAGTAATTGAATTTTGAAGTCGTTTCTTAAATTTAAGGTAAATTGTAAAGAACTTATGAAAATAAGAGTATAATATAATATTAAGTTATAAGGAATTCAAACCCAATCGGTCATGTTGGGCAACCCTATATAAATGCGGAAACATTGAAATAAATTGTTCCTTCTCTGAAACATCTTTACCTAAAGTTTTGAAAACCCCTATGTTTTGCTATTTTCATGGTATTTTCGCTATTTTTTTTTTATAGTTATACCTAAAGTTATAATTAATTTTGGTATTTATTTTAATCTTTTTATATTGTTTTCTGGTTCATGGGTGAAAAATCTTTTAGCCTGTGTTATAACTGTTAATTTTTTAACACTACAAACATGTTAACAAAGTTAAAATATGTATCTTCCAAAGTAGGGTAACTAAGAACCACCAGAATAAAAACAATAATACAAAAAAAAAAAAAAAGAACTGCACAAAATTAAATTGACTGACATTTACCATGACAGTGTAACAAGTTACACAGTAGATTTAATTTCGTTTAGAAATCAAGATAAAATCAACTACAATTTAAATTAATAAATCGTGCCTAAAAACCACAAACTCTCCATTGTCTCTCCATCTAGAGCAGCGAAAACTTTAAAAGCTCTACAAGTTGAGTTAAGGGCAAGGTTTTCATATGATTGTAACTTCTTTTACTCATGTAACTCTTGGCAGTTTCCTTACCTTTTTCTTTTGTCCACATACCCGAACATAAATACATACATGACCAACTATTTGTATGCTCAAGTATGCAGACAGCCATGGGTGGTGGCTGCCGTTTTGCTGCAAAAACACAAAATACACAGAAACAAACATCTAAAGTAACAGCAAAAACCTAAAACCATTTGACTGCAATAAGGTGTACTAGCCAAGAGACCCTAGAATTGGGATTTTTAGTTGAAGAGAGATTAAACTGTTTACAATTGGTAAAAAGATACGGATACCGGGCCAGGCCACTAAGTAAACAACCAACCAGCCGAATAACCAACCACTTTATTAATGAGCTCAATGTTGTTATCATGACCACAAGATCAGCATCAATTAAACATTTTAAATGGTCTTTGTTCAGTTCAGTTCAATTCAGTTAAGTTTTATTTTGTTTATTTAGTATGTACTTAGTAAGTTTTTGTTTTTTAAACAATTTCCTAACTTTTTTTTCTCTTCATAGTTTTCGTTTCCATACATTTCTTTTGTTGACAACCATTGTCCAGTGTATTAAAAATTTGAAAGCTTTTTTTTGAGACTGCACTTGCCGTTTGTTGCCATTGCGGTTGCTTTTTACTTTGAAGAACATTTACACAGACATAATTTCATGGCAATTTGATTTGACTGTCGTTGTAATTTAATTGCTGCTTTAAATTAAAGAGTTTTTTCTATCATTTTGCTTGATTTAGAAAGAAACACAAATCTGTCATTTATTTGTTTAAAATGTCGCATTTCTTAAGATCTTAGTATTGAGGAATTTTAGAGCAGTTGATAGGAAATCATTTAATAGATTTAAATAAAAAGTATCTTTTTATTTACTTTGTAGTCATTAAGTATTAAATCCGACAGATTATTTTTATGAGTTCGATATTAACAATGGAAATTATGTGCCTTTAAGATAATATTTAAATCCCTTATATTTATACTTTTATTATAAAAAAAGGAGCAGCATTTTCGTTAAGAAAGCTTTTAGCTGCCATCTAAGTGACGGTTTGGGGTTTTTATCCATAATTGACAAGAATGTCTTTTAACTGTTTAACAAAGAAAAATCTGTTAGGTATCCGTTAATAGATATTTATTTGATAACAATAAATCAATAAAGTTTTAATCGAAAGAAGTTATAAAATATGTTTTTTAGAGAAACCTAAATTATCCAAATTTTTATATAAAAAGTTAAATTTTTTTAGAAAAATATGCTTTCGCAGAAAAAATTCTCCAAAATATTTCACCAATTAAAACACAAATCAAAAATAAAATCATTTATAATTAAAAATGTAATCAAGTGAATTAAACGTTCAATCAAGTGAAATAAACGTTTAATCAAGTGAATTAAACGGTTAATCAAGTAAACTAAACGATTAATTGATACTATTAATTTGTTTACTGGGGCAAATTTAAGTAATTTTTTTAATTAATATCACAAATTTTTATTTAAAATCAATTTTAATTTTTTCTGTGTTGTAAGGGAAATATTTTTTTTCATTTGTTTTGCAGAAATGATAATTTTGTAGAAAAAACTCTTACTAAATAGATAAGATTATCTTTTGGAGGAAACTTCTTTTCTACAAAAAAAAAAAAAAAAAAATAATTTTCTGGAGAAAAAACTATTTCTTATGACCAATAAATCACTGATGCTTTAGACGCTGGTTTAGTTGAACTAAACTTGAACTTATATGTAGTTTAAACTCAACAACTATAAATCAGTGTCCCATGTATTATATGTTGTCAAAAAAATAACATGTGGCAGCACTACGATAAACCTTATCTAATTCATATGGTCTGTATTGGTAGTTTAAACGCCCAACTTTATGCGTTTAAAGAGGGTTATGTGTTTAGTGATTTATAGATTTGTTGGTTTAAGCACATTTTAAACCAAAAAGAGAGTTTAACTTGCTCTGATTTTTTAGCCCTTAGGGAAATAATATATTTTTTATAGAAAACATTATTTTCTTTAGAAAATTTTTTTTTATAAGAAACTTTCTATACAACACAAAAATACTCTTTCATATAATATATATTTTTCTATAGCTGAGATACTTTTCTTTAGAAAATATTTTTTTCTACAGATGTGTGTAGGACTTCTGACTAATCGAGACAAATAAAACCACAAGTCTTTAACACGTGTTTAAAGCCTTTACTTCTGTATGGTTTTTAAGCCTGAGGATTATCCGGAAACAACGTGCGATGTCTACAAGGTTTTACCAACTGCTGTCTTAGATAAGAAATATAGATCTGCTTCGCACAACCAACCAACATCCAATCCAAAACGAAATTCTCAGAAGAAAGTTTGAACAGATTGGACATAAACTGAGATCCAACAACGAGATAGCTAAGGCAGCATTGCAATATATGTAACCCTTAAAGCTTTCGCCGCCGAGGAGGACCAAAAACCTCATCGCCCATTTCAATAATAAGAGAACTTATCGCTACAGGGCTTTCATGGAACGAGGCCATAAGAACAGCCCCCACCAGAGTCCGTTGGAAGTCAATAATTAAGACTTGAATTGCTCCCCAGTTGGAGAATTGCGGAACATCAAAATCTTAGAAATAATACTTTTTCTTTTACAAAAAATTTTCTTTCCTTTAAAAAAGCTTATTTCTCTGGGAAAGTTATTTTCTGCGGGCAAGCTTATTTTATAGAAAATTAAATTTTCTTATATAAAAATTAATTGTGCTTTGGACATGCTGGAAAGCTTATCAATTTACAAGAGATTTTTTTAGAAAAATAAGCTCTTCTATAAAAAAAAACTTTTCTAAGGAATTAACATTTTTTTTTGAAAAAAACAGCTTTTTTAGAGTTAACACTTTTTTTTAGAGAAAAAGCTTTTTTCTAAAAAGCTTTTACAAAGCTCTTTTACAAAAAAGGTTATTTCCTTTAAAAAAGCTTATTTCTCTGAGTTATTTTCTGTAGGAAAGATTTTTACTAAAAAAAAGCTTTTTTTATAGAAAATTAAATTTTCTTATAAAAAAATTCATTGTGCTTTGGACATGCTGGAAAGCTTATCAACTTACAAGTGTTTTTTTTTTAGAAAAATTAGCTCTTCTATAAAAAAATAACTTTTCTAAGGAAATAAAACTTTTTTTTTTTAAACAGCTTTTCTAAAGTAAACACTTTTTTAGAAAAAAAGCTTTTCTAGAGAAAAATGGCTTTTGAGAGAAAATTCGCTTTTCTAGAAAAGCTTTTCGAATTATAAAATAGTTTAATTTATTAAAACTCCTGTTGCCCCTGGCTAGTTTTTAGTGCATGCTTGTGCTGTGGGTTGTAATCCCGCCAGAAGCTCTGTTTAACTATAACGGGCTGAAATAATCAGGCTTAGTAAATAAAGTTGGAACAGAATTAGTAATTCTAATTGTAACATTAAAAAATCAAAGGATTTGGCCTAGGTGCTTAACTATATGCATGCTAATTTTAAGCTTTCTAGCCCATCAGTGAGCTGCAAAAAGCTCTGGATGGACAAAAAAGAGTAATACACAAATAAGGACATTATATTTGTATGTATATTGATAATGTAATAATTTTTCTCTAAACAATATTTTGCCATTTCTTTGATAGAAAAGAAAACTGCTTAAGAGAATCTTGAAAAAGCTTTAGATTCGTTCTTATTTTACAGTTAATATTTCTATAATTCTTTTAAGAGTTTCAAAATGAAAAACATTAATTAAAGTTGTTTCCTTTGTGTTTACTTTGACACCCGATGAAGACATGTTTGACATCAAATTTGCATATGAATTTTGCGCGAGATCCGCCAACTACAATCGTGTGCAAAGTCAAATAACTTATCTAAAAACTAGCAGAATGTATACATTCTCTATATTGTCATCTCTTTGACGTTAGAATAATTAACATTAATTTCTAGTTTATATTCAAATCATTCAACTTAATCAAATCTTTCACACAAAATGATGAAATCTTGCATGCAATAATCCAGTCAGGATTAAGTTATAATATGCATTTTTTATACATCAATTCTATTAATAATGTGTCTAATATTATGCATACAACGAAGTGTGTTGCATAAAAACGTAATCTGATTAAAAATATTACAAAATAACAAAAATTAAAAAAAGCCATGAGACATGGCGGAAATATTTATAAATGTTGCAATAATGGCACTTTGTTTATACAATTATTGATTTTTTTTATATAATTTTTTTTTCCACAAAAAATTTTACCTTAACAAAGTCTCAATTCACCAATTGAATGGAGAAACACAAGAAATGAACTGACCCATCTTAAACAAGACAATGATTTTATAAAATCTTTTTCAAAAAGAAACACTAACATTTAAATTTGATTTGAATAAGTTTGAATAAACAAAAAAAAAAAAAAAAAAATAACATCTATTAAAGATTATGAACATAGAAAATGATTTTCACTTATTTCTTGTGGAGTTTGTTTTTGTTTTTGAAAAGCCTAAATAATTTGCATTTAGTTTATGTGTGAAGTAAAGATACACCGAAAATATTAACAGAACATTAAATGAAAATTTTTGTTGGGAAAAAGTTACTATTTTAATTCAGATGTTCTTTTCTAGGTAAAAGCTTCTCTTCTAAAAAAACCAACCATTTTAAAAAAGCTATTTTTCTAAGGAAAAATTTCTTTTAAAAAGAAGAGCTTTTTTTTCTAAAGAAAAGCTTTTTTGTCTAAAGAAAAGCTACTTGTATATAAAAAAAGCTTTTTTCTAAAGAAAAGCTATTTTTTTTAAAGAATACCCATTTTCCGAAGAAAAGCTATTTTTCTTAAGAAAAGCTATTTTTCTTAAGAAAAGCTATTTCTCTAAAGAAGAGCTAATTTTTAAGGAAAAGCTAAATAAAGATACTTTTATAAAGAAGAGATATTTTTCCAAAGAAAAGCTATTTTTAAAAAGAAAAGCTAATTTTATAAAGAATAGCTATTTTTCTAAAGAAAAGCTACTTTAATAAGGGAAAACTACAATTATTAAGAAATCTAATTTTATAAGGAAGAGCTATTTTTCCAAAGAAAAGCTATTTTTTAAATAAAAGCTACGTATCTAAGAATCCAATTTGTCTAAAGAAAATCCACTTATTTAAAGACAAGCTTCTTTTCTCAAAAAAAAAAAAAACTTATTTAAAGAAAAGCGTGTTCGCAAAAGAAAAGCTTCTTTGCAAATGAAAAGATATTTCGTAGAGAAAGGCTACTATTGTAGAGGAAAGCTTATTTTCAAGAAAATTTTTTTTCGTGAAAAGCTTATTTTTATTAAAGGCTATCTAAAGAAAAGCTTCTTTGCAAAAGAAAAGATATTTCCTAGGGAAAGGACAATATTGTAGAAAAATCTTCTTTTCTGGAGAAATTATTTTTTTCATAAAAAGCTCCTTTTTCCATGATAAACTACTTTTTAGGAGAAATGCAAGTTTTTTAGAAAAAAAGCTACGTTGCTAGAGAAAAGCTATTTTACTTAAAAAAGGCTACTTTTGCAATGAAATGTTACATTTTCCAAGAAAGGCTGCTTTCTAGATAAATGCTACTTCTACACATTAAATCTATTATTTAAAAAAAAATTACTATGCTGGAGAACGGCAATGTTTCCAGAGAAAAATAACTTCTCTATAGAATGACTAATTTTCTAGAGAAAAGCTTGACTATTTAGAATAAACTTGTCTGCAAAGACGATACTTTTCTAAATAAAATCTATATTTCTAGAATAGAATTTAGACTTTTCTTAAGAAAAGCTACGTTTCTAAAGAAAAAGCTACTTTTCTATAGAGAAGCTATTTTTTCAAACGATGCTTCTTTTCTTTTCGAAATCTAAACAGAAAAGATACAAAAATACTTTTCAAAAAAACATACTTTTGTAAAAAAAGCTTATTTTATATTGTGAAACTATTTTTCTTAAATAAAAGCTTTCTTTCTTAAGAAAAGCTACTTTTTTACAGAAAAGTCAAACATTTTTTTTCAGTGTTTTGACACAAGTAAAAGGAAGATTTTTTAAAAAATTTAACTTGAATGGGCACTTTTTTTGGCAAAAGTTTAGAAAACCAAATCCTCAACAAATGTCAAAAGTTAAATTGTTGAAAAAAAAAACTCCATTCAAAATGAAAATAAAAAGGAAAAATTTTTCAATTTTAAAGCAATTATTATTGTAATGGGGCAGAAGCAGGCAGGCTTGAACATGAGGCTGTGCAGGAAAGACCCACAAAAAAGGCCAGCAACCAGGCAAAACTACCAAAATACACATTAAGCGAATCATTAAAAATCGCGGCATGACTTTTTGTGTAAAACAGGGGATTATTCACTCATACAAAATGTCTGTATGACTATTTTTATAGACGGACGACACAAATACTCGTAACACGCCACTTGACTGCAACTATATTTTATTGCTGTAAGTTTCATTATCTTCAATGAGTCTGTCTGTTTGGCCATCCAGCCAGCCAGCCATCCATCCAACTGTCTATCTCAAATATAATTTTTTTCAAATACATAGACAACAAGAGCTGTATTGATTGACAAAGTTGTAGTCAAATTTAAGCTTTTTCTATTTGTTCATTTCTAGTTAAAATCAAACAGAAACAAAGCGACTTACACTTACACACACACTCACACACACACAAAACATACGCTTTTTGGATTGATGCCTGCTCATTGTTTTATATGAAATCTCAAGTGTTTTTAAATGAAAATAAAATATTAAGAAAAAAACTGTTTAAAAAAAAAATCACTTTAAAAGCTTAAAACTCCATTTAAAGCAGGCAGCATCTATTGAACCACCACATTTTTGAACCACCACATGGAATACCTGACTGCCAAACTGAGTCCAATACCCTCTCTTCTTAGAGTTGTTGAGTTGAGGATGGGGTTTTTATGGTAAGAGCATGTGTTTATTTTCAAAAACTATCAATCAATATTATTTATTTATTTATTTGTTTTATTGTTTATTTTTTTGTACTTATTTATTGTTGATTTAGTTTTTTTTTGTGGTTTTAGCATTCATTCGATATAAAAACTCATGTTGTACGTTTTGTTCACGTACGTGTTAGTTTAAATGTTAGCAAATTTTATTTTTTTGTTTTTTGTTACTTTGCGTTATTTTTTGTTTAAACAAAAATGTCAATTTAGTTTATGGCCGGTTTTTGTTTTTATGAATGAAATCACTTGTTATGAATTTGTTGAATGAATGTTGAAAAATTGTAATAAAAAGGCAAAACAAACTGCATTGAAAATGAAAGGAAATTAGAGTTTCGTGTGGATTTAAACCATTAGCGAGTTAAGGAGTTTGATAAAGGGGTAGCTTGAAAACAATTTTTTTTAAATATATGAAAACGATACTTGAAAAAACATTTTCAAAATAATCAAATGAGGAGCCTGATTTTCAAAATTCGTTTCGGAATCACAACTACAAAATGGTTGTAGTTTTCTTATGGTGGCTTACATGCAATATGGTTGACAGTGACATTAATATGGTTGCAAGGATCATAACATGTAAAACATTTTTCTGTTAAAAATAGTTTTGATTGCGGTGATCATATTGAAAAATGTATTTTTTGTATACATATGAATGTATACACAGAAAAAAATAATGTTCCTATTTGAATACAAAAATCGCATATTTGATTACAAAAATTTTTGAATTTTCTGCGATGACGATTTTTGCGGTATTGACGAAAACAGTTTGTACGTTAGTCGTTGAATTTTTAGTGAACAACCAAGTTTATTAAGTCAATAAAAAAGAGGTTGCTCAAAATAATTTTTTTCAACAAAATGTTTACGTGATTTGTTAAAATAAATTTTTGGAAATGTTGAATAAATCAAACAAAATGTTTATCGAACCCTTAATTATTTATTTTTTTATTATGATGTGCTAAATTCCTAATTTTTATTTTTTGATAAATACACTTAGATTTATTGTAGGGAAAGAAGTTAGTTCCTATTCTCATTTCGCTGGTTGCGTAGGCCAGATCATCAGCAAACCTTTTTTCAAAGACTTTGGAAGAACTGAATATATTATTCAACTAAAACTGTAAAGCGAATGGGAATTATTAGCTTAAAAATGGACAATAGTTGTTAAAATACTGTTTTTGCTTTGATTAAGATATTTTTTTTTATTGAATATGAAGAAATATTTAATTATTTCATTATTAAATATGTTTTATTGAGTGCTATTTGCAAAGTGTAATTTTGATAAATTTTTTCATTGAATCAAATAAAAAATTTGTTGAACCAACAGTTTATTTTTAGCAAACTGTGTTGTTAAAAATTTTCTTGAGAAATTTTTTCTGTGTATCACGAAGATACCAATTTCGAACAAAATGGTTGCTTGACGTTATAAAAAAAACCTTGCACAATCTACTGATAGTTTCCTGTCGTTTGATTTAAAAGTAAGCAACCGTTCTCGAAGACATAAACTCTTATTTTGATCGCATAGGTTTGTTAATAATATGCGCTTTCCATATAAAACTCATGTCTTCCTTAAGCGCAATGGTTTCACCCTTAAAAACCTGCTTCGTTGGAAGCTCCATTTTTTATTGGGAAGTTGCTCAACATTTTTCACAAATTTGAACAAAGAACTAGGCTTAACAAAAACTTGCCTAACCTATGAGGTTTTTTTATGAAAGAAATACTTAAATGCAGAGGGGCTTTGAGTCAATTAAAGATGTTTGTACATTTCCTTTTCTTGCTTGTATTCACTGTCTATACCTGTACTGAATTAATTGACAATCCAATAGTAAATCACTTTTCCTTACACAAATTCCAATCATTTGCCTCTCACATTCCTCAAAATAACACCATGGAAAAAAATACTTCTTATCCCTAAAGAATTCTCTAAAAAATGTTGTTGTCACTTATAAAAAAAAAAATGTAAAAAATTACACGGTATTTTTGTATTTTTTTTTTTTTTATTACACTCAGGTAGTAGTTAAATATTTTGTATCTGAAGACAATTACATGGCCAACACACGTGTATAAAACACCTTTTACACTCGCACGCTTAAAAACATATTTTACCACTACTCATTCATTCATATCCTCAATAACAAACACATCTTACAAGTCTTTTCACAGGCCTGGTGATTACCAGATACAGAAACCCAAAAAAAGAGACACGCTGTGTATTTGTACTACTTTTTGTATACCCTTCACAACATTTGGTGAATGAGGGTCTACTAAGTTTGTCATTCCGTGTGAAACTTTTTTGATATTAATCTAAGAACCGACAGAGTATATGTATTCTGGGCCCTTGAGTAATTCCAAGTCGATTTAGCCATGGCCATCTGTTAGTCGGTCTGTTAAGAACACGCTTACTTTCGAAAGATCCAACAGAAAAGAACAATGTTGGTGTCAAATTGCTTCTAATTTTCCAAAGCCTAAGTTTGGGAGTCAAATTCAGCACAACCGGTTTAGTAGGGTTATAGACCCAAATATACAATAACGACCTTAAAAAAATTATATTTCTGCTAATAAAAACTTACATAAAAGCTGGCGGATAGCACCGATTGTCCGTTAATTTTGCTGCCCAATATCGTTTTATACTTTTGTCATTTATTTTCGATTTATAAAATGGAAATTTGGATTAGCCTGAGATTCTGGCTAAAATGGATTTCAATTGCATCAACAATGATAATCCCTTTACTTTAAATCTATTTAATAAATTAACTCATAGTTTTTATGTGGAATTAAGTATGCCGGAATAGAACTCTAACAGCCTGGCCCACGATGCCCACTGTTAACGTTTGTTTGACTTGCGTCCCACTAAAAATTTTCAACACGAAAAGTCGATCGAAAATGCAAGCGACCGATAATGTAACAGTTTAAATATAAATTTGAGGCCTACTAAGAAATATTATGCAAACACAAATCGTCAGCACATTATTGGTGTGGCGCATATACCAAAAAGTCATAATGGAGTAAAGCGACAATGAAGGTTTTCATGAAGTTTTCTGAAAATATACCGGAGAGAGATTTTTTTCTATTTCCCCCATTGCTTCTGGCATATGTTTTGAAGAAAAATTTTAATTTTTGCGAACGTTCATTGACGAACGTAGAAGTTAGCAATATTTTATTAAAAGTGTAAATTATTGTTTTGACCCCATGCGCCACTTTTCTTAAGTGGTTCTTAGTTCTTCAAAGTAGCGTTTTGTTCTGCATACGTATACTTACTGCTGTATATTGAGCTATTGACATTTTATTTCGCTTTTACTACTTTCTTTCTTACGACAATGAAGCAAAGCAAGAGTAAAATTTATTAATTTTTTGTAAAAGGAAACAAAATAGCTATCGAAGCTACTTGATACAAATTTTGCTAACTCCAATAGGTGATAAGTTACACGGCTGAGAAAGAGCAGTACATATGCTAAAAATTTAAAATAATTTTTTTTTTTACATAAGCCACTTGTATCCCAAAAAGCGACCAAAGCTACCTTAAAGGAAAGGACATAAGCTTTCTTTTGAGCAAAAAAAAACATTCCCGCTAAAAAAAAAAAGTTTTAAATTAAAAAAAAAAATTATTTTAAAAAATTTAAAAAAAAATATTTTTTTTTTTTAAAAGATTGATCAAATAGCTATCTAAGCTACTTGGGACAAATTTGTCTAACACCAATAGGTAATAAGTTACATGGATGAGAAAGAACACCTCTATGGACAAAATGCCAAAATTTGGCCCCCTCTAACTCAGAAATTTTTTGACCGATCTTGTTGAACATTTGTGTCCAAACCAGGGACCGAAAATAACAGTTATATTGGAATTTTAAAACAAAAAAAGCATATAGAATTAAATGTCGAAAAACTGATTCAAGTATACCATATTGTTCCTCATGCACTTGTCAATAATAAAATATAATGATTTTTATAATTTTGATTTGTTTATTTTCGATCAAACTTAACAGTTATTTTTTGATTTTTATTTTTTTGAACAAAAATATCTGTTATATTTTGATTTTTATTTTTTCGATCAAAAATAACAGTTATTTTTTCGATCAAAAATAACAGTTATTTTTTGATTTTTATTTTTTCGATCAAAAATAATAGTTATTTTTTGATTTTTATTTTTTGAACAAAAATAACTGTTATTTTTTGATTTTTATTTTTTCGAGCAAAAATAAAAGTTATTCTCTAAATAAATGTACGTGATTTAATAATTTAGTTGACTTCAAATTTTTATTTTAGTGTGTAGTTATCATTGGAATTCCTTATGCACATTAAAATAATTATTAAAGTAATCTGAATTATTAAAACACGTAAATTTATTTAGAGAATAACTTTTATTTTTGCTCAAAAAAATAAAAATCAATATATAACTGTTATATTTGTTTAAAAAAAAAAAAATCAAAAAATAACTGTTATTTTTGATCGAAAAAATAAAAATAAAAAAATAACAGTTATTTTTGTTCAAAAAAATAAAAATCAAAAAATAACTGTTTTCATCTGACTTTGAAAAAAGGCATAACTGTTACGGTCCCTGGTCCAAACTACTATTTAATAGGACTAAGCTTGGTGCTAATTTCACCCAAATCAGAAGACATCGATTTAAAAATTGGGTCACTTGACATGAAATCCCCCATATGCTAAATTTACTTTTGAGCTAAAATACAAAAAAAATTCAAAAATTTCAAGGTCCAAAATTTCGAAAATCCATTTGCATGCGCGATTTTTTTGGTCTTGGAAGACCCCTAGTAAAATGTGATACAAAAAATATTCGTAGAACATTTTTACCCTCTTAAGTGCCGTTTCAGTATACTTTTGTGGGGAAGTTTAAAAAAAAGGACCAAAATTACCCCTTAAAATGAGTGTTAGAGGGCTTATATATTCTGAGCAATGAATCGCCATACAATTCTACAGAAGACAAATGAAATAGTATTTTAGCTCAGAAGTACATTTAGTATATTTTTTTTTGACTTATACCAAAATCTTCTTCAAAAATTCAAAAATTTAGGGGCCGATATTTCGTGAACCCGAGCTTACTTTTCAAAAACCTTTGGCAGATTTGCTCTTCCAATAGCCTAGTTTCATTTCGCATTGCAAGTATTGAGGCTGACGGGGATGACCCGAATTTCGTAGCACTGTGTAAAGAGCTGATGAAAAGTCAAAATTCGACACTTGTGTTGTGGTTTTCGACGGAGCCATTATGTTTCGATTCTATATATGTGTTTTGTTAACTGCTTTTTTGTATTTTTTTTTTTTTTGTTTACTGCTTTATTTGTAGTGCAAATCGTATTTTCATGGCGTAGTTTTAACGTTTTGCCGATTTTAATTTTCAAATGCTAAATTGGTAGAAAAGTTGATGTGGCTCTATTGTAATTTCACAATGAATAAATAGATTACGAATTCGACGTTATGTTGTCAAAGCAGCCCAACTATTTCATTTTTATGCAACTTTAAAATAGTTTCAAACTAGTTGCTTAATTTACAATATATAAAACTAACTTTTTTCTCAATATTTGTTTCATACTTAATTATAGTTTTTAGTGTATGTATTTATTCCAAACCCAGTAAAAACTTCGCTTACTTTTTCAAAAGGAATAGCTTCTTTAACTCATTATTTAGTAGCTTTCTTCTATAACTACATCTATAAAAAATATAATGACTTACTTTTGCGTTCATTTTGGGACATCTCTTGTAATATTCATTGGTTCTTTCAGTAGAATTGCAATTAGTGCTGTTATATTTTTCTGATTACTGAACACATTATTTTGTAGGCGAAGTTTTTACTGGGAATTTTGATATTTTTAATTAGGCTAAAGTTCATCAAAAAAGAGAGGACTTTTTACAACATGAAATAAATTTAAATTTATTGATAATTTTTCATTCTTGACTGCCGCTGGGCTCGAACCCAGGCTTTCACGGCAGGTTACCCTCACTTGTTTCAATTGTAACCACTCACTCTCTTCAGAGGGTTTTGCAGTTTAACTCTCACAGCCATTGACGACTGCTGGCACTCAATAGTCAAACATCAATCTTTTAACCAAATTGTAGGTAAACCTTTGGTAGATCGAAATTTGCTTTGAATAATTAGAATAATTCTAAGTACTTACCCCATGAACTACACTGAAAGAATTTTCTTCACAGATCCAATGGATTTTGACATTAATCCAATGAAAAATTACATTAAAATTCAACCTATGTAACCCTTCATTGGATTAATGAAGAATGTTACATTAGCCCCCCGTTAATGAAATGTTTCATAAAATCAAAGAAAATTTTGCATTATTTTTTTTTATTATTTTCAAATAAATGTTTTTATATTTGAATGAAATTTTTAATTTATTTTATCCATTTTTTCAATGTGTGTTTTGAGTTATTGTGATTTTTATTTTTTTATTCCTGTTTCAAAATCATCAAGTTTTATTAAGTTTATTTCGTTTACATCATGTCATTTCCTTCTTTCATAATCTAACCTTTAAGTAATTGCGACGACCTTCATCTGCCTTCTTTCCATTTTTCTGGCTTGTACTACTGCGTAAATTTTGTGTATTTAAATTAACAATTAAAGAAAAAAAGAGTGTGAGAATTTGCGGCTCTTCTTTTTCTTAATTTTTGAAACGTGAAAATAATTTGTCAACTCCAAAACCATGCAAAAGTGTACATTCTTCTTCTTGTAGTGTTGTTTGTACAACAGCCAAGTAAGTTGTTTTTTTTAATCTCCTTTTCTACAGCTGTTGTTGTTCCTACAACGAACAAGTAGTATGTCTTATTTTTGCTTTTGTAATGTTGTTGTTGTTTGTACAACAAACGGCGTCAGGTATAAATCGATGCAGTCGAAATTATAGCATCTTTCGAAGCCTGGCAACTAGTCATATATTGAATTGTGTCCGGTGGTCCCTATAAGGAACAAAGAGCCACAGCAACTAGTAATAAACTAGTTCAAACTCTTACTTACTTAGTAGCGATTTTAGATGCAGGGTTTTTGTTACTCTCTTAAATTGTCTGGCTGTAGTATTTTACTATTTTTATTAGAAAAAATTGATTTTAAATAGAATTAAATTTTATATTTTGTATTTATTAACTTATTTATTAAGTTTTTTAAATAGTCTGCTAGGAACAATGTTCTATAGACAGAAATAAATATAGCTAATAAACATACTTCTAAATTTTTCGAAGATCGTTCCATAATTTAGCATTGGTCTCATATGAAGTCCACTGTCCGAAATCAAAAAAAGCTATTGTAGAAGTTTGGATTTGCCATATTGTTAGGAGACGAGACAACACGCTGCCAGATTTCTTAAAGATTGATCCATAATTGATAAAGCCGGTAGCTATTTATAATACTGTGAGGTAATTTTTTATAAAGAATTGTTCATAATTTAAAAATCCCAGCTCACTCTAAAAATATTTTTACTCTGGGTGGAGGGTATCAAATATTCGGCACTGCCCAATATATAGCACTTTTACATGTTTTGTTTAACTGTTTGTATCTTGTAATATTTTTGGGTAACATTTTATTGTTAAGCTGTCCGTCTGGTAAATTTGTAATTCTTGGTTTGTTTGTTTGTCTGTATTTATGTTAACACAACTGTGTACATTTTATGTTTATAATAATATTTAGGTCTATATTATTAACACCCAAATTGTACAATTTGAATTTTTGTTAAGAATTTCAGTTTTCAATTGTCTGTGAACCTTGTTGACCCTGTTTTTTTTCTTCGCTTTTTCTAAAATATTTTTTTTTTTTTTTTGTTTGTAAGTGTATGCTTTTATCATTGAGCATTGTTTTCATATTAATATTTGATTTTCCTTTCAAGAAAACAAATAATTGGTAAGAATTTCGGATTATAAATTGTAAAGTTTTGTAGTAGTTTTAATGAGAAACTGACGGCAGGCAGGTAATGAAAGATGTTTGTTGTAATGTTAAATAAGAAAATATTGTCGATGTCATGTTTTGTTCAATTAACAAGAAAACGGTAATAAGTTTGACATAAACGTTTAGAAAATACGAATTACAATTTCAACGTTTTTCCCAATGGAAAATTAATTACTCGTTATTTACCTGAACGAATGTCGAATAAACTTCTTACACACTCACAATATTATTACAGTAACGGACTGTAGTTTATTTAAGAAATACTAAAATTCCAAGCAAATTTATTTTTAACTGATTCTAACAGTTATTCAAAAAACTAAGTGCATATTAAAACGGATTTTCAATTGCAGTTAATATTGTCCGTTGATTGAGTTAAATTCTTCTTTATGTTAAATTAAAGTAATTTAAAGTAACGAAAAGTTCATTTAATTTTTACTGTGAAAAATTCAACCGCGAATTCCGTAAAAACAAATAAATATGCAGTTATTTTATAAAATTTTACTGTCAAAAATTCAACACCATATTCAGTAAAAACAAATAAATATTCAGTTATTTAATATAATTTAACTACCAAAAATAAATTTTTACTTATCTATAAAAAATGAATTGCTTGTTTTGTGTAAGCATTTGTTAATTTTTAATATTTGTTATATTTGTTAATATAATTTAGTTAAATACATCAAATTTTAAAAGTAAAATAATTGCGAAGCCATATCGGTCATGCTGCTGGTGTCTTATAATTGAGAGTTCTTCTGTAAACAACGTGGTCAGTACAACAAAAGTGAAACAAACGTGTGTAACAGGGTAAGTAAATAATAATATTCTCCATCTCTCGCTTATAAGAAAAACAAGCGGACAGGTGTCTTTCTGGCATTTTTTAGAAATTCGGCTCTTTTGTGGAGTAAACGAAAATTACTGAATTTAATAAAATAACTGAATATTTAATTGTTTTTACTGAATATGGTGTTGAATTTTTGACAATAAAATTTTACAAAATAACTGAATATTTATTTGATTTTACGGAACATAAATGAACTTTTTGTTAAAAATAAATGAAAAACAAGTAGACCGGTTTTTAATTGAATTTTCATTTATTTTATATTACAAGTGCAGGGTCAAATTTCTTTTGAGATCAAGACACAAACAAAACTGTAATTATTTTACAAGTTATTTCTGAAAATAAATTTCGATCTTTCGATATTTTTTTATGTTATTCCTAATGAGCAAAGAGATTTCCGGATTTAATTTAAGACACTTATCTTTTTTTCTTAGGATCGCACGTATTGATCTATCATAGTTGGTCAAAGTTGAAAATTTTGCAAAAATCGATTGTCACTGTCCTGCTTACTCTAATCCCCTTTAATTAATGGTTTACAAAGTTCGACGCTTAGATGTCATTTAATCTTATACTAGGTTCCAGCATTTGATAGGTACATGGAAACCAGTGGTGGGAATCACACATACAAAGATATCTATAATTGTAAGTGTTAAGTAGCAGTTGATTTGCTATAAAAAAGGAAATCAGCTTCTGCAGAACGAAAATAGGTTAAAGTTTTTGTAAAATGATCTTAAGGCAAAGAGAGCCTTAAAGTTTTTGTGCGTGTGTCAACTTAACAGAAGCAGAATATTGGAAGAACATATTTAACTCTAAATACAAACATATATGTATATTAAAACAGATACTACACGCAGAGAAAAAATATGGTTGGGCATCGTTACGGCAACAACACTATGTTTATTTTAGATGAACATAGTCTTGAAGACAGTTTATTTATTTATTTATAGTTAATCTGTGTAACAAGACAAAAGTCTTACAATAACACAGGGTAACATATTGTTCAATATTAAATTTGTAAATTATTTTGACAATAAAAATTTAAACACTAATTAAAAAACAAAAGAGTACAAAATTAAACAACTTAAATTATTATATAATAATTGATAAGATGATAAAATGTTGAAATATTATATCAATAATGAAGAAATATCCAAATTTATTTAAAAGAAAAAAAAAAAAAAAATTTAAGAAAATAACTCAAATAATTGTTTTTTAAAGTGAAGAGCGTTGCTTATATCCTTAATATTTCTGGGTAATATGTTCCAAAGACGTATGACATTAATATAAAATTGCCACTCCGAAATTAAAGTGCGATGCTTAAACTGAACTAGATTCTTTGTTCGATTAAGCCGGCCAAAACTCAGTCTATTGTACAAGTATTCTGGTTCACGGGAGTTAATAATTTTATGTAAGAAAAGTAATGATCTTATTTTCAATAAATCATCAAACTGAACGCCATATAATTTCTTAGAATACGCGGAAATGTGATCAAACCTTTTAAGTCCATACACATATCTTGTTATGTTGTTGAAAAGAACATTAAGTCTTCGTTTACTTTCTGTGTCACAAGAGGAGAAAATTTCACATCCATATAATAACGTTGGGATAAGGTATGTTTTTGCAAGTAATATTCTGATTTTTAACGGGGTACAATATTGTGTAGGCCAAAGGGTTCTAAGCATTGAATATGTTCTTCCACATGCTGCAGTAATATGATCGCTCCATGTCAAAGTGCTATTGAATATAACTCCAAGGTTTTTTGCTCTTTCAACAATCTCAATAGGCTGATTATTTATATAAATTTTTGGTTTCACAATTATTTTGCTCGTTCTTTTTCGAAAGACAATGCATTTGGATTTATGTGGGCTTAAACTCAGCCCATTAGCTGCAGCCCAGAGAGAAACTCTATTTAAATCATCATTTAGTTTTTGTATGCAATCATCTTATTCCTTACAATTTCTATTACTCACATATAATTGTGCATCATCAGCATACAGACGAATGTCGCAGTGCATTAGTTGACATGGTAAATCGTTTGCATATATTGAGAAAAGAAGTGGACCAAGAATTGATCCCTGTGGAACACCTCTTCTTACTGGTAAAAAACATGAAGTTCTATTCTTTGTCTCCACACATTGAGAACGGTCTTCCAGATAGGATGACATCAGATTAATCGATGTTGAAGAAAAATTCATCATTTTAGATAATTTCTGTTTTAATATTGTATGGTCAACCGTATCGAACGCCTTGGAGTGATCCAATAAGACTAGCATTGCCAAACGTCCGTCATCAACTTCCCTTCTTAAATCTTCAGCTACATCAGTCAATGCAGTAATGCAACTATGCTTTGCACGAAAACCAGATTGTCGATCGCTAAGTAACCGGTTATCTCTTATATATAGTGCAATTTGATTATGCAAAATTGTTTCCATAGCCTTTGATAGATAGGGTAGAATCGCTATTGGTCGAAAATCGTTGTTGGATTTTGGTATGGGCAAGACTTTTGCCTGCTTCCATCGAGAGGGAAAGGTGCTTGTTGTGATAACTTTATTAAAAATATGAGTTATCAGTGGAAGAATCGATGGAAGTAACATCTTAACAAACAACGGATGTAGACCATCAACACCCATAGCATTCGATTTTATTGAAGCACAGCTTGTGTAGACGTCAATCTGGGTAACACAGTTAAAAGAGAAATGGTTTAAATTAAGATGATTTATACGATAACCATCATAGAACTCATGATTTGCTTCTGGCATATTAATATTTACAAACTTCTCATTTATCTCATCAGGGTTTTCAATGCATTTAGTAATATTTTTGTGTTTACCAATACCAATATCACGAATAGTCTGCCACGTTTTCTTTGCATCAATTGAATTAGCAAATTTCTCGGAATAAAAATTTGTTTTAGCTTCTCTGATCTTTTTTGTAACGATCTTTCTAGATTCACGAAAAATTTTATAAAGTCCAGTTGTTTTGTATCGTTTCCATCTGGCGTAGGCTAAGTCACGTTCGGCTATAAGCCTGCCAATCTGTGTTGTAAACCATGGCTTATGTTTATGGCCAATGGCTTTTGTTCTTAATGGAACCGTTACATCAAACAGATATGTTAGATGTTTTTCTAAAAAATTCAGTTGTTCATCAACTGTTAACATGTAGTAGATGCTGTTCCAATCTATTTTACGATATTCTTCCTGCAATGTTGTATAATTTAGATTTTTGAAGTCATGGTAAGTAATTGTCTGGTTTGGAATTTTTAGTTTAATATCATATGTCATAAATTTAAGATCGTGCTTAGAAAAGCAGGGTGCCGATAACTGATCGTATATGAGTATGTTAGAAAAATTTGAAACAAAAAATAGGTCAATTAGGGTGTTTGTGAAATGCGTGGGGGTACTAGTATTAGTAGGAACCAGTCCTATAGATTGCATGCTGTTAAGAAGGCTGTATTCATTAAGCAAATTAGAGTTAAAATCTCCTGCTATTACGATGTCGTCATAAGCTGTAGTTAGTTCTTCCAACGTTTTGACAAAGTTAAGAAATTTAATATGACGATTGGGCCTATACACACTGCCAATTAGAATTCTACTGTCCTCATTGTATAACTCAATAAAGATGTATTCAACAAGGTTGATATTTTCATGACTTGTATTACTAGACACGAGGTTTTCTTCAGACTTGCATTTAATTTTGCACCTTAAACCATTTTTAACGTAGATGGCAACGCCACCGGCATAACTTTTTCTATCAGCTCTAAAAATTGTATATCCGTTTAGTGATACCAAGCTGTCGGTAATTGACGAATCAAACCATGTTTCAGCCACAGCTATTATATCAACACCGGAAACCTCAAAAATTAGTCTTAATTCATCGATTTTGTTCCTAAGACTTTGTGCGTTAATATGGCAGATTTTGAGACCATCTCGCTGTTTGGTCAGAATTCTAACCATGTTTGCTGTTACATCTTTGGAACTGAAAAAATTGTTATTTGTGAAGATCATATATAGAAAGATTAAAGATATTATCCCTAACAGCAACGCTCATAATTTTCTTGATTTTTATTAAAAAAGTATTGATCAATAACTGGAAATTAAATTTTGATTTATAGAAATACATTTTTTTCAATAAAAGAGTTATAAATTGTATAAAATAAGGTTTAACATATAGGAACACTTTACTACATCTCACCATTACTGGCTTCAGGACAAAATAGGCGAAAAAGTTCTGATATATCATATATTGTAACAATATATTGTTGTCGTACACAAATAATTGCTATTTTTATTTAATATCAACAATAATATAGTTACTGTAAACATATCAATGTTTATCGCAATTATAAATTTGAGTATTGTTGACTGAAAAATAATTATTTTTCTAACAACTAAATTATGATAACTTTCAAAACATATTATATTACCCACAACCATATCATGATATTTAATAGCCATGACATGAAAACTTTCTATACATTTATCATATTATGTTTAAGATGCAATCAAACTATTTTTACTCTAATAATATTATGTTAGCGCCATTTGTAAAATAATTTTGAATCAGTTGTGTCATTTGTTTTATATGTGAGCGGTTAAACAAGAAAAATTACCATCAAAAATAATAAATTTAAAGAAATTAAAATAATTAATAGTGCAAAATATCGTGGTAAAATCCAACAACAAATATTGAACTTCGCTATTTTATTAACATCAAGAAAAATTGTAAAAAGTCAAAAAATAAAAAATCGATACATACAAATTTTAATTTATTTTGTATTGTTATGACATTTATTAAAGGAGCTGTATCATAATATGATTGCTTCTAAATTTATTATGATTAACATGATGATAATACGATTACTTCTAAGCTTATTATGATTAACACGACAATAATATGATTAATTTCTTAGCTTATTATGATTAACAGAATAATAATATGATTAAGGGAAAAATATTATGATGTAATATTACGAATATATTTAGCCATTATATGATTCAATAATAATCTTAATATGGTGACTACAATCATGAATCTTATCATAATATGTTGCTCTTAGAATATGTTTACCACAACCATGTTTTTTCTTTGCGTGTATTCATGAAATTTAAACAAGCACGCTCAATAAGCCCATAACACTAGGTCACAAATAACAAACTTTTGTCTGTTATTTGTTTCTAGCATACTTTTTCTCATGGATTTGGACCTGCTGAACACGAAAATGAATTTTAAAAATTTTTCTGTCGATTGGTTTGCGAGATACAAATTTTTTAATTTTTTTTTTTTAATTTTTGGAGGTACACTTACTATTTTGAGCATATGTTTAGTCTTCTTTGACCTATTTTATCCTACTACTACTCAAATTAAAGACAATTGAGCCGTCTACAACTTATTTTCAGAAAATTTTCAAATCGGGTTAGTAGTTTTGATGTTGGCGGCTTAAAAAGGTTAAAAAACTGGGTTTTTTTAGTAAAAATGTGGCTGAAAAATTCATATAAAAATTCATATAAAATATAAAACGCGATGTTAACAGCGATTTTAATTTTTTTACGTATAGCTGACACTTTTCCAAAGAAAATAAGCCCTTACTTAACAAAATCTGATGACAAATGGCCGACTTATTATTTTTTTGGTAAACGACCGAAATTCCTCTATTTCACGATTTTTTGATTTTCATTATTTGCACAGCTTACCTACCCAACGCAAACGAATAAATACATTTGAACTTAATTTAAAATAAACAAATTAGTCTTCGTATATTATTTTTTAATTTATTTACAGCACTACATGCTCAATGTATCGCACAATTAGCTAAACTAACGAAATTAAACTAACTAATTAAATTAAGCAAATCAACGCACAAAAAAAATTAGTAAAAACAAAGATATAAGTGTACATTTTATGCCATGTGGAAAAACTGCTGACTTCTTCTTTGTTTTTTGTATTCGCTGCAATCGGTCTCACGTATTAGGGTCCAAATATAGTCACCCATCATAGCCGTGTCATACATGCCCTGATAGCGTCGTTCCATAGCCTTCAATTCCTGATGAAAGCGCTCGCCGTGTTCGTCGCTCACGTCTCCTAAATTCTCAGGGAAAAAATCCAAATGAGAATGCAGAAAGTGTATTTTAAGTGACATGTGCACTCCCATGGCTTCATAGTTCTTTAGCAGATCCTCAACTATGTCCTTATAATTCGGGCTTTTGTTGTTTCCTAAAAAGTTTTCCACAACAAGCCTGAAGGAATTCCATGCTGCGGCTTCGATGGGTGATAACAGCTTTGGGAATTTTTCATCTTTCAAAATTTTTTTTATCTCGGGTCCTGCGAAGACTCCTTCTTTAATTTTTGCCAGCGAAAGGTAAGGGAAAATTGACCGTAAATAGGCAAAAGCTTCACCTTCTTTGTCTAATTTTTTGGCAAAATTTTTAATCAAACCCAATTTTATGTGCAGCGGCGGAAGTATTATATTTTCACGGTTCTCTATTAGTGGTTTGCGCTGAACATTCGCTTCTCCAACTACAGGTTTCGTTCGTACCGACCATTTTTTTTTTATATAATGCTGATCATCAGCGCGGCTATTCCAAAGGCACAGAAAACAGCAATGTCGCGTATAGCCTCCTTGGAGTCCACACAGAATGGCCACAACTTTAAGGTCGGCGCATATTTTCCAATTGTATTTCCTATACTCTATGCATTTCAGCAAAATGTCCATAGTTTCATAGTTCTCCTTTGAATGAACCGCATGAGCAATAGGAACAGATGGCTTTTCATTCCCATTATGTAAGAGAACTGCCTTCAAGCTCTCTTTGTTGCTGTCAATAAACAACCTCCATTCGTTGGGGTTGTGAATTTGGTGAAGCTCTTGGAACAAGCCTGAAATGTCGCTGCAAAAACATATTTGGTCTTTCTTTGTATAAAATTTTGCATACTCCTTGTGACGGTTTCTGTACGTTGATACTTTCACTTCTGAAGCCGCAAATCCACACTCTATCATCCGAGACGCAAAAAGTTCGGATTTCTCCTTAGTGAGACCAAAATCGCGCACCCAATCGTTTAGTTCGGCCTGTGACAGTAATTTTCGCTTTGCACCCGGCTCAAATTCGCTTGCATTTGACTCGGACTCTTCTTCTGACGATTCTGCTTTTTGAAGAGATGCACCAGGGCACACTGGATATGGCACATCATGCGAATGTGGTACTGGAAGCGCAAACGATCCCACTTGAGCGTAGTTCCATTTAAAAAATCTTCCTACCCCACTGTTTGTGGTGAGGCAAAAATAACAGTCTGTGGAATGGCATAGCGGCTTTTTCCACATCATTGGTGTATCGAATTTCATATGGCGGCTAAAATTAAAATAAATTACTATATTCGCTATGTATAATGTGTTTAAATAAAAATTCTTACCTTCCGCCAGCTGCCCAGTTGGTTAAGATTATATAGCAAAGATCACACAGCGACTTAGGTGTCCATGGTTCTGTGATATTTGGTGAAATACCAAAATAATTCAAATAGTGCAATTGTACTGCTGGAGTAAACTTGTGTGCGTGATTTTTTTTTATAAACTGGCCACAAACATTGCAGAAATTGTCTGGATCGTTCAAACACTCGAACACACGTAGTCTTTTACTCATTGTCTTCCTTGCGTTTTCTAAATATTAACTTCTTTACACTTTCACAGACAGTTTTGAAATGCAATTGATAACCGTGTCTCCTTATGTTTAAATATGTATGAGCATGTAGTGCTGTAAATAAATTAAAAAATAATATACGAAGACTAATTTGTTTATTTTAAATTAAGTTCAAATGTATTTATTCGTTTGCGTTGGGTAGGTAAGCTGTGCAAATAATGAAAATCAAAAAATCGTGAAATAGAGGAATTTCGGTCGTTTACCAAAAAAATAATAAGTCGGCCATTTGTCATCAGATTTTGTTAAGTAAGGGCTTATTTTCTTTGGAAAAGTGTCAGCTATACGTAAAAAAATTAAAATCGCTGTTAACATCGCGTTTTATATTTTATATGAATTTTTATATGAATTTTTCAGCCACATTTTTACTAAAAAAACCCAGTTTTTTAACCTTTTTAAGCCGCCAACATCAAAACTACTAACCCGATTTGAAAATTTTCTGAAAATAAGTTGTAGACGGCTCAATTGTCTTTAATTTGAGTAGTAGTAGGATAAAATAGGTCAAAGAAGACTAAAGATATGCTCAAAATAGTAAGTGTACCTCCAAAAATTAAAAAAAAAAAATTAAAAAATTTGTATCTCGCAAACCAATCGACAGAAAAATTTTTAAAATTCATTTTCGTGTTCAGTAGGTCCAAATCCATGAGAAAAAGTATGCTAGAACCAAATAACAAAATGGCTGTTGCCTAGTGTAATCAAACGTTGAATTGCAATGCAATATTTTTAAAGAATTGGCTTTATAGGAGCCTTATGATTGGCCGATCTTCGCAAAATTTGGTACTAGAATTTCTTGTTTTCTACAACTAACAGCCAAGCCTCCGGTGACGATCGACAGCTTAAGCGAACGACAACAAGGTACTAATTATCGTTCTCTTAAGTGCCCCAATAACTATCTATCGACCTGTTGGTCTACTGCTTTTACGTTTCCAATGTAATTTAAAAGTAAAAATCGACAAAACATATTAATTAAGCCATACAAATAGAACTCTGGCTACGCACAAAGCAGAATAGAAAACAAAGGAGTAAACAAAAACCAAACAGAGGTATACAAAAAATATAGAATAGAGTTTTATGAAAAATAATTTAAAAAACCTATATAATTTTATAAATGGTGCTGTTTTTAAAATATCCCAGTTGGTCATGCCTTGAAGATATCCTTAACTACGCATGTACGAACATAGAAAATTCTTGACGCATGGTCGACCGTCCAAACCAATCGTTGACGACTTTTTCATACAAGTGTATATAAACTTAGTTGGCCACGTCTTTAAGACATCCTCGAAGACGGATGCACGACAATGTTAAATCCTGTACGACAACAAATCGTCAACTACATTTTCGAACAAGTGACGCAAAAATCGTGCACGACACAAAGAAAGACAATGTTGGTCTTCTTGTCAGTGTTAAAAATTAACTATTTAACTTTGTTGTACTCGGCAAGTAACTTTTGGAAGGGGTCTAACAAATAAAATTTTTTTTTCTCAAAAACGTCTTGCCACTACAAAACAATTTGGTAACCGATATTTATGTTTTACTCTTGGACAAACAAGTGTTCAGCTACATACTTTTTTATCTGAAAGCTAACGATAAAAACCAGAGGGTTTCTCAAAAAATGTGAAAAAATATGTTTCTGTAACTCAATTCATAAACTCGAAGCCAATGTCAAATTGCAGACTTTAAGAACACTACTCATAGTTATGGCTGACGGCTTCCAAAATGTATTAGCTTGAAAAGTTTTCAACTATGGCGGCGAAAATACAACCGTATAATGTAAAGTGCGACTATAATGTTGTTGTTTCTAAAAAGCTTTTAAGACGTTTGCATATTTTTTTTAAAGACAAAAGCCATTTAATTAGCAAGTTGCAAGTTGCTAATAGCAACTAAACTATGAAGAACAAAATATTTACCTTATTTTAAAAGATTTATCTCACCGCTTTTTTTTTTTGATTTGCTTTTATTTGACAGTTCAAATCGGCAATGTTTCTGACAAAAAAGTTACAGACTATCTTGTTCTGTAAACTGGCGAGTAATTTCCTTACGAAAACTCTTACTTCTGTTCTATTTCACACGTGTCAATCGAAAAGTTTCTCGACGCGGGAGTTACAGATTTTGAGCACAGGTTTGTGTAGGCTGCTGTGATCAATGTTTTGCCCTTTTCCATACAGCGTTGCTAAAACTTTCCTTTGCACAACAATGTCTTATATAAACGACAGTATTGCTACCAGGGTGATTAAGTTGGTACAATTGTACTCTTTTTGGTACAATTCAAAACTAAAAAGTACGCTGGTACCCCCGTAACTCATTTGGTACTATTTCCAATTTTTTCAAACCTACATATTTATAATTGATATAAAATGGCAACTCGTATTTACTGTCCAATGAATATAAGCGGAGTTTAGTGTTTGGTGCAAATAGTCTTGCGAAAATGCAAAATGTCGTAGCTTTTTTATGAAATCTAAAGGAAACTTTATGTTTTGTTGTTGGATTTAACAAAAGAGCTTTGATATTTTGCATTTGCTCTTTTGGAAGACCATTTGCACCAAACACTGAACTCCGCTATCATGAATTGATTTCTGCACTTGTTCATGGAACGATTGCTTATGCCATATCCTAAATTTAGTATCAACGGCAGCATATAAACTTGCATATTCTGATGTTATTGACAAGTTTTTAAAAGATATAGGAAACCACTTCTGCAAAAATTCTACATAGTAGAGGAGACGAATTCCTCTCAATTCAAGATTATTTTGGAACGAACTCCTAATATTTTGAAATATTCGTCAAGAAAATGGCTGTCACGTCAAGAAATAAAAAACAGAATTTTGGAACAGTGGGAGCCCACTCCATTATTATTTTACTCTGAATTATTTTGAAGGAGATTTTTCAAGCGCTAAATTAAATTCTATAATATTCGGACTTTCTACTCCTTTCCTGTTTCTGAAGTAAATACTGAAAATTGTAAACACAATAAATTTGGAAATGCAATCCGAAGATATTCGTATGCACATATCCCAGTAAAAACTACGCCTACAAAATAATGTGCTGAGTAATTAGAAAAACATGAAGGCACTACTTACAATTCTACTGAAAGAACCAATAAATTTTACAAGGAATGTCCCAAAATTAACGCATTTTAAAGTAAGTCATTATTTTTTTACTTAAATACATCCAGAAAAAAGAAGTTATAGAAGTTGTTATACATGTAGTTATAGAAGAAAGCTACTAAATAATGAGTTAAAGAAGCTATTCGTTTTGAAAAAGTAACCCAGTAAAAACTTCGCCTACTTTTTCAAAATTAATAACTTCTTTAACTCATTATTTTGTAGCTTTCTTCTATAACAAATGTATAACAACTTCTATAACTACTTTTTCTGGATGTATGCAGGTAAAAAAATAATGACTTACTTTTTAATGCGTTCATTTTGGGACATCCCTTGTAAAATTCATTGGTTCTTTCAGTAGAATTGTAAGTAGTGCTCTTATGTTTTTCTGATTACTCAACACATTATTTTGTAGGCGAAGTTTTTACTGGGAAGCGAAGTTTTTACTGGGATTTTTAGAACGCTTAAAAATTTTATTTTTGTTTAAAATTCGAGATTGCATTTTGAAAAATATTCGTCAATTTTCCACAAAAAAGACGATAAATTCTAAAAAGTGTATGGAAACGCTCTCTGGCGGCAATCAAAAATAAAAATTAATGGATTTCTCGACCCAAAAAACCGCATGATACAGGTCTGGCTAGATCAAATACAATTTGTTTGCCTCTAATCCTGAATATTTTGGAAAACTAACTATTTTGAAAAATCCGGGGCTCGAAATTCATTTTTGACCTATGGTTTCTTTGGCAAAGTTTCTTGGAATGATTTATAGAACAAGAATCGCAATGTGCTTTTGACGCAAAAGAATTTTACCCACCCTATCATTATGTACAATTGATGATCATGTATTTTTTGCTATCTATACCTTAAATGTACAAATGAATTTTAAGTTCCTTTTGTTTTTGTTGTAAAAAAAAATTATAAAAAAATTACTTAGTACTATTGGGGCCGAAAAAGTACGGTTTTAAAAGCTCGTTGGTACGATATTGGTTATCTCATTTATCATCCCTGATTGCTACATAAACAAATACCACCTGAATTGTTATTGCTGCTTTTTATATGGGTTGTCGTGTCATACGTGTTCCCAACATCAATGAACAGAAATCAATTGCTCGTCAAGACTGGCTGGTTAGAAAGGATATAAAAATATTTAGGGTTTGCAACATTCATATTTATACAAATCAATGCGAAACAAGACAAATAACTTTCAAAATAGTTTAGCATAAATTCCAACTTGTTGGTACGTCAACATTATTTTTATTTTTAATTTTGCTTAATTCATTTTTAACTCATTGCAATCTGTCAAATCTTTACTTGCATTTTTTGCATATCTCTCAAATAACTCCACAACAAAACCAATAAATCACAATTCCATAGTCATGATTCATTGCAGAAACTACTTGTACGTAAAACTTTCAGTCAACATACAAAAAACACTGCTGCTCGTATCCTCATTTTGATTATTTCACTAGAAATAATTTAAATAAATTTATCGTAATACAAAAATCTAAAATTTTGTGTCCTCAGACCACAAAGCAACTAAACTACTAAACTTTAAAACATAATGCACATTATAATTCCCAGCACACCTTCGTTTTCCAGCAAAATTATCATGAATATCATTTTTGGTTTAAACGTATTTTGTCAAAAGCATAAACAGGCTGAGTGCATTGAGTTTAAAAGAGAGTATTTTAATGTACATGTCATTGTTTTGTATTTACACACACACATTTTAAATTCATAATTCTTTTAGTGTTTGGTTTTCTTTTAACAACTAAATTATAAATTCAGTGGCTACAAATTGTAAAACAACAAATCTCCCACACTCTATTGAAGAAAAAAAATTGGTAAAAAAAAGCTGATAGAAATGTTGCCAGATAATTTCTGTTAATGAAACAAGTGACCATTTCTTACCGTCAACTAACAGCAGTAGGCTCCCGTAGATTCGTCCTACATGATATAGACAAATCTTTTGGAAGAATTCACTAAAAGACCTGTAGATGAAAAGCATAATTTAAGTAGTGAGAAAGTGGATTGAAAATAAACATGGGGATGAAAACTACCACCATACCGATTTCTTGTCAAGCCACGAACGATATAAAATCCACCTATTGAAATTTGGACATGATGTCTCACCGAACTGTCCAACTTGCGAGGAGGTATATAACGCAGAACACGTTGTATTTCCCATGTCGCATATTTTTAAAAAACAAACCTACTGCACAGCAGCCTTAGCTATCACATAAGAAATCATATAACCTGTTGTGTTGAAATCGGAGGAAATATGACAGTGAATATGGAGCTTTATAAGCGATATAAATTTACTGCTACAAGTGAAGGAAAATAGGTGAAAAGAAAAGTAGGAAAAAAGAGGATCACTCTTGCAATGAAATACCTAAGACAAGTAACGCAGGTAGTTTTGTATCATGTGCAGGCGGCGTAGTAAGTAGGCGACGCATATCAGCTAGTCGAATCCTACAGAATTTACTACATTCATTCTAATTAGGGCTTATCTTTTTCCACACTTTATTGATGTCCAGGAAAGCGAGAAAAAAATCATATTTCCGTGATCCCGGAATTCCCAATACTGGAGTGAATTTTTTTTTGGATAAAACAACTAAAGACAGTAGTGCCACATAGATTTACTAAAGTTTAAAAAAGTTGTTGTTCAACATTTCCCGGGAATCCCACAATTAATTTCCGGGTATGCGGAAATGGATAAGAATTGAATATCCCGGGAATCTCGGCATGTTCAATACTCTTTAAGGCGTTGTTTTCTTTTGTTCTTATATCCTTTATCTATGAATGACATTTTTCTTTTACGTCTATTATAAACGATATTGCAATGCTTTTATCACAAATAATTTCCTTGGTAACAAGATATCAAATGATTTTTCCGAAAAGTAAAAGTTTATTTGGATCGCTTCTATAAAATGGGCGTCTCTATGTTACTAAAATGTCATATTCTTCACTTGCATTTAATATTTTCGTTGAAAGTATTTGGTCAATCTGTGATGAACATTAAGAAAGGGTGTACCAAAATTTCGCTTCATTCAAAGGGCATTTTTAAGGTAGATGGAAGCTTGTTATGCTCGTAGATTACTCTTGTTGCCTTATTTGAGATACCCCTGAATCCAAGTACATAAGGAATTCCAATAATATGTCATCTATGGTAAGGGGTAATAATCACATAAGGCGACTTGTGATAAAATTAAAAGTTCGAAATATGTTGGCTTGTGTTATTTAACTTAACCACTATAGAAGCATATCTCTTCGAAAAAGAGTTTTTGACTGATATGATAAAAGAACTCCCTACAAGATATGAATAAGGGAATCATTATATTTGTCACGTTAGCGTTAAGAAAACGATGGGAGAGTACAAGAAATTAATTTCTCCCATCATTTTCTTAACACCAACTTGAAAAATGTGATAATTCCCTGTCTCTATACTTACTTGGTTATTACAATCTCAATAATTTTGAATGTCCTTTGGATTAACGAGTTTTGTCAATAAATCGACTTTCATTTATTTACTGATTTTTTCATACACACAGCATAATAGTGGATAGGGTATTATGCGTTTGTGCTGATGAGTGTAATATCTTTAGATATTGATCCAAGCCCCTTCTTTTAGTAACCCGGTCGCTCAGAATCACTTTTTTAATCGATCTAATTTAATGAAATTAAGTACATAGGTTCTAATTGATACAAGGGCGAAGCCTTTAAAAAATAGGTCTATAATGTCACATAGCACCTATACAAGCTTCTTTCCGGAATAGAGTCTTTGTTCCCGTGAATCATCCTAATATGTTGGTATTAAAATTAAATTTGGTCCAAACTTGTTTTATGGCAAGGCAAATCTTATTGCCAGATTTTATTGGAATTTGTCCATATTTGTCTATAGCTCAAATCCTAATACTACCAGGTTTGTAGCCTTTAATTGGATACCAGGTCCTAACCAGTCATTTTTGAAATCTCTCTTCATATTTTTCCTAGACAGCACCGACAAACCCTCCGAAGTTTTTATGCATTCCTGTTTTGAGTGAAAAAGTTTAGAGAAACTTAATTTTTCATTAAATTATTTTTATGAAGAAAGGAATTTTACAACATGAAAATTAATTAAAATTGTTATTGATAATCTTTCATTCTTGACGTGGCTGGGGCTCGAACCCCGGCCGGCAGGTTACCATGACATGTTTCGATTGCAACCACTAAATCTCCTCAGATGGTTTTGCCGTCTTACACTCGACGACTGCTGACGTCAACAGTCAAACATCAATCCTTAAACCAAATTGTATTTTAACATTTGGTAGATCGAAATTTGCTTTCCTGAATGATTATCTATTTTAATTGATTTTACATGTTTTTTCCTTACTTCTGTTTTTTCGTACTTTTGACAAGAATTTTTCTTGAAGTCCAAGTACATTTTTTGTTTTTTCATTTTGTCTTTCTTTTCTGTTGACGTTTTTTCAGCACAACTTGAAGGACAAATGTACACATAGAGCTCGTGCCTTAGCTTTTACAATAATTAGTATTGTGGTTATTTTGTTGAACTATTTATGGTTCAACAAAATAAGCCCCAGCTCAACGAAGTTCGAGCTGGGGCTCGAACTTCGGCCGGAGTGTAAGACGGCAAAACCATCTGAGGAGATTGAGTGGTTGCAATCGAAACATGTCATGGTAACCTGCCGGCCAGGGTTCGAGCCCCAGCCACGTCAAGAATGAAAGATTATCAATAACAATTTTACTTAATTTTCATGTTGTAAAATTCCTTTCTTCATAAAAATAATTTAATGAAAAATTAAATTTCATGAACTTAAGCCTAATTAAAAATATTAAAATTTGGATTAAAAACCATAAATAGTTCAACAAAATAACCACAATACTAATTAGTTTAGAGAAACTTTACATTTTGTTTCTTTGAAGAATTCTTTCTTTACCTTTATTTCAATGAGCTCTGTTAGTTGACAATAAAATGAACGTGTTATAGGTGAATTATTTACTACACAGAAAAAATAAAAAATTGATTTCAATTAAAAAATTTGTGATATTAATTAAAAAATTAATTAAATTTGCACCAGTAAATAAATGAAAACTGCCAATTAAACTTTTAATTTACTTGTTTAAATGTTTAATTAACTTGATTAAAAGGTTAATTCACTTGATTAAATTTTTAATTATAACTGATTTGATTTTTGTTTAGTGTAGATAAAACAATAGTGTCAATAGACGTTTAATTTAATTGATTAAACGTTAAATTAACTTGATTAAACGATTAATTCACTTGATTAAATTTTTAACTATAACTGATTTGATTTTTGATTAGGGCTTTAACTGTTAAAATATTTTTGAGAATTTTTTTCTGTCTAAATCACTAGAAAATATAGCTTGAACCAAGAAAAAATTTGCATGATCTTGTCAAAGCCAAAAATTACTTTTTCTTAATATGTATATGTTGGCTCGGTTTAAGTGAAATGTTTCTTTATATTAGAAAATTTTACTAAATTCGAACAAAATAAGTTAAAATCAAGAATTTATTTACTTTCATTTTACTTGATTACTTTAGAAAATAACAAGATTCTGTTTGTCGTTCTTAATTTCCAATTTTCATTCTTGTTAAAAACACTGAAATTTATTCTTGAAGGGATAAGCCATTTCTATGCGCATTTCACTGGTTGCTTAGGCCAGATCGTCAGGAAACTTCATCCAAAGATTGTAGAATTTCTAAAGATATTAAACCAAAAAAACTGTTAAGCGTATAAGAATTATAAGCAACTTCTTTCCGTGTACACTTTGTTGTGTGCTTTAAAATGCTTTAAGAATATTTCTATAAAATAAAACTTATGACAAAAATGTTTGCAAGTAGGTCCATTATGGACCATAGAACCCATAAAAACCCCCTCTTTAAAATCCTCCCTCTGCTTCAAGGCGTACAAATCTCATACAGATGTTGATTTCTAGATAACATTCGACTCAATAACTTTTATATGAATCTTAACCTCATAACATAACTTTATTTTGCGGATCCATGATTGCCCATGGGTCTTAAATGAAAACACCCTCGAAAATGTGTCTCTAAATCAATGATGTCCAAAATGAAAATTGTGGTGGTATTGCTTTATATTAGTATTAGTGAATAAAGAGACAAATATTCTTAATACAAATACAATACGCATGATAATCGACGACTTACTTGTGTACTCTCGTGGACTAAATGAAAGATCTTAAGAATGCGTGTGAAGAATATGTGTGAATTAATTTCCACAATTGTGGTATGGACTGGACACCATTGATCTAAACACTATGGCGTAGGGTATCAAATGGTTAGGCTCGACCGATTATATTTCGTCGGTTGATAATTTAATTGTCGTATGTGGATTCCGACAGTTTCGAGTAAATTGAGTTTGAAGTTTGAACTCTTATACATCTTTTATCAGCAAAGCGATTTTCTTTAAATTTTAGGAGGGGAAACTACTAATATTTGACTAGTTATTGTCGAATGTGGCAAAATGGAACATTTTTGTCATTTAAATAGCTACATACGACATTTTGCTTCCGAAATGTTTATATACGACATTAAAGCACTTATTTTTAAAACAAAAATTATTTAAAAATTGTATGTGCTTCCGAAATGTTTACATACGACATTTAAACACTTATTTTTAAAACAAAAATTATTTAAAAATCGTATGTGCCATGAAAAATCCTCATACGACATTTTAATAATAAATCAATTTTTTTGTCGTTTTATATGGAAATTTGTCGTATGTGGCGTTTGGCAGTTACATACGACATTTTATTTGAAAATTGCTTCAGCAAATACCACATACGACAAACTTAACACTCCATATCTCGTATGAGGTATCCAAAAACTGATTACGCCAAATGAAGATCAGGTCGAAAATCCTAAGGAATCGATCTTAACTCAAAACCGCAAAAAATCCACATACGACATTTAAATTATCAACCGACGATTCGCGAACTTAGAACAACAAGGTTGTAACTGACAATTTTTGATAAATTGAATTATATATCACATCGTACTAAAATTGGTATGCTCTTTCGATTACTGCTATCGCCCTAAAGATATCTCTAGCCGTTTCCGAGATACCCAAAGCAGCAAAGTTCTAACTATGTATGCATTTTTGTATAATAATTTGGTAAACAAAATTCTGACAACCAGATAGAACCTTGTGTTCCTTAACTAAATGAAAAATGTTGAAGATAGAACTACATATGTTTACTAGAGTATTGTTGATAGAACTTTATTGTACAGCATTGTTCAGTTTACTTAAGCCAATAGGACTTTGTTGATCATCATTGTTCTATATATATATACGTCATTACGAAGTGCGAGCGCATCGTGTTGTTGTAAAATGAGACAAATTTTGTTGTATTCTTGATTGATTGAACCCGCGATTGTGAAAATATCATTATGCTTAACACCATAGTGTTATTGTGTGTGCACTTGTACCCTGCAAATAATAGGACCAGTCCAAACACGCGTGTAAAGAGTAGTCCACAAGGGACCAGGACTAGTCCACAAGTAACCCAAACGTATGGAAAAAACCTGGTCTATTTAACATTACGATGTCCTAGGAGAGGACCATATAACCCACCTTTGGACCACTAAGGAGTAGTTTTAAAACTACTCCATGGTATATAACCCACCTTTGGACCAGTAAGGAGTAGTTTTAAAACTACTCCATGGTATACTCAAGAGGATTAGTTTTGAAGTCGTTTAAACACGAAAGCATGTCGTTAAAAAACGAAGACATGTCGTCTCACTACAAACACTTTTTAACAATGACATGGTCCATGCTTGCATTACATCGGACTAGTCCATGGAGTTGTCCATTTTATCAAAATGGGTCAGGTGGTCCAATTTTATTTGCAGGGTAGTTCAAAACAAACACAGATAAAAAAAATTGAGAGCTGTCAGGTGCGCTGTTCCTTGCGTATTTTGTCAAACAGAAGTTTACACTTACGATTTCTTATTTCTCTCACGCTTCTTCGCAATAATTACGCTTTGTCAAAAGAAAAGAAATAAATGCAATTTTATTGAAATTATCAAAAGTTTGGCCGAAGAAAATAAGTTGTATAACCGTGCTATCGCTAAGGGAGTTTCATTTTAAATTGGTAATTTATATTAAAACAAACTGGTGAGTAAAATAGTTGATTTTAGTTATTGTGCCTTATTTAATTATGATTTTTGAGAAATGTGGCCAGAAAGTGGTTCTTCGTGTGAAAGTGATACCAATGATATTAGCTCATGCAAAATAATAGAAGATTCTAACATAATTCCAATAGAAGTTTAGCAAGAGGAATCTATGGATCTAATCGAAGAAGTTCATCGTGAATCAAAAACACGCAAAAGAAAAAGCAATCCCAAATGCTGGAAGAGAAATGTACGTCAAAGACAATGTCAAGCAGGAGAGAGCTACACAAGTTCCAGAGGAAAAGTAGTATCTGCTAAACAAATTATTTCCAAAAGGATATTATAATTTAAAGAAGTAAAACCCATTAATAGACTTAAATAAACAAATAAAATCTTGTCTTGTGTCAAAATAAATTAATGCAACAAAGTTCTAAGTGATAATTTTAAGTTCTTACAGATCCACAAGGTTCTATGTGGCTCATAGAACATTGTAGTTCCAAGTTATTGTGCCAAATAAATGAGCATCAAAGTTCTACCCCGTTTTTTAAATGCAAAATTCCAGAAAACTACAAACTTAATCGGGATTATCTTTCAGGTTTAAATTATTTCAACAAATTGAAACAAATTAGTTAATTGTGATTGCCAAAATAAAATTGCTTATAACAACTAAACTATATTTAACATTCAAGTTAAGTTTTCTCAAAACACACATTGGTGTAGTTAGAACCTTGTTGTTCTAAGGTCGCGAATTTGCTTACCTGTTCATGTATGGAATACCAAAAGTATTTCAAAATTTTAACAAGAAAATAATAGTAGTTATTATAAAAATCAAATTTTTCAAGATTATAAGGGACAATGGAACATATTTTAACAAGGTTTTAGGGCTATTTAAAAAGATATCCATTTGCATTTTAAGCCCTGAAAAAAATTCAAAAACGAAAATAAAAAAAATAAATAATAACACTCTGTTAATAGCTACATAGTATTCCACTATAACTTGTTGACACTTCTTTTATTTCTAAAAAAAAGTTGAAAATTAAGAAAATAAAAAATAACCTTAAAACCTTTTATGTAAGAAATCTTTATTAACAAGTTTGTGATTATTGTGTTTGGTGCCCTGTTGATTTAAAACTATTTTTCCAGTAAACCAAAAAAATTCTTTTAAGATTTCTTCAACATTTTTTTTCTTATTAAAAGGGGATGTTTTCATGGGATAACTTTGAACATAACAGAGCCGAAATGTTTTCTTTTTTAGTTTGAATGAATGAAAAAAAAAACAAAAAGTTCTCACACTTTTTTAAAACCCAAAGTATTCTCTGGTAGTTCATGTTCCATTAGCTGTGTAACCAGTCATAAAATGTATACCGTCATTATGAGTGAATGACTGGCAGCAAAGAAGTGGAAAGTGTACACTACATTATGGAATATGTTTAGAATCGCCTACGAATATTATTGAAAAAAAAAATAACATAAAGAAATTTGTATACATAACAATTTAAACTTAAGCTTAAAGAATAACATTTTCAATAATTTCAGCTTGTTTACAGGAAAATTTTAACAGCAATCTGCTTCTGTGCTGCTTTGTAAAATGTTAAATTCATTTGATGGTAGAGTTTTTCTTATTGCAGATATTCATCTATAATACCCTTAATACCTACGATAGCTCCCCCTTCTCATTTCTTATTGACCCTCAAATTTATACAATTTTTTTTTTTAATTTACCAGCGGAAATACAAACTTAATGCAGCGGTGCAAAGTGCGGTTTTTTCTGTCTGTGTTAAGTATTTCTCAATTAGTGAGTGTGTGTTTCAATGCTTCGAGTTATATTACAAATTATTCTATAACCACATTTAATAGATACATTGTTATTCACTTACAGCGTTTATTTTTTCTGTTCACTTATGTAAATTTTGTTTTATTTTAGATGGTGTTTCTTTTTAGTTATTTTAGTATTCATGAAAGTAATTTTCTAGAACACGTGTAAAACACTTGTCTCAGACACAATTTACATTGATATAGATACGTAGATATAACAATGTTTGGAGTAATTTAAAGAACTACGTTTTCTTAACTTTGTATCCTTTAAAAGTGCACCTTGTTTACAAAGCTTTTCGGTGTTAAAATGATTTCATAAACATAAATTAAAATGTGCTTGAACAGAGTAGTTTTCCTATCGATTGGGTTCAAATGTACTACATGCCTGCAGTTGATGGGAATTATATTTTTGGAAAAATAATCGTCTCTATAACGACACAGTACAAATTTAATCTAAAACAATATTCCCTAGATCTGAACTCTGGCTTTCTTCCAACTAAAAAACTCTAATTTGTAAGAGAGACATTGTGTATTCTTGGTGGAAAAGTTTCAGGACGCTAGAGTTGAAAGCAGAATTTAAGGTTACTAGAAGAAATGTAACTACGGCTATCAAAATTGTTAAAACAGAGTACTATCCTAGACGTTTTAGTTCTGCGGTTGGTTATTGCAAACTTGAAGGTGCATTAGGTAGATTGGGGCTGGTAGAACAGAGAATGTAAACAACTGCCAATTGGATGTCGAAGAGCTTAACAGAACATTCACGAATATACCTTTTTGTGTTAACAAATAACAGTCTTTACAGACTCCCAAGCCAATCTGAAGTCCTTTTGTGTTTCTAGTTAATTAAGTGGAGTGCTATAGGCTCTGACAACATGCACCCAAAATCTTTAAAGATATTTCTCCCAGTACTTTTGCATAATAACCTAATTACAGGAACTTTGATGCCAATTTTCACTAATTTGGGGTTGCTGTTTTCAAATCTAATCTCCATTTTTCTCTATCAGCACGACTTTTCGAGATAAGCCGTTATGTCCAAAATTAAGGCACTTTCACTGCATATATTGGAATAACTTGAAAATGGTTCACCATATTCAGTTAAAAAGAAAATCCGAAACTCGGCAACTCGGCAACAATGTTATATATAAGCCGTGCTTACATTGCTTTCAAATTTGCCCAGTAGTTTCAGAAATATCATTGTGATATCTCTATCCTTGTCTGATGCATGGAATGTCAAACTTTAAAATTATTATTTCTATAGTGTCAATGAATGAAAGGGCTTTTAATTTGAGTAAAAAAATAGTAATTTTAAGTTTTAGCATTCTAAAAATCTGCAATGAATAAAGATATCATAATGATATTTAACAGTTGGAAAGATTAAGAAGTTCCTAAAACAGTGCACTTAAAAACATTCCCCTTTTTGAATAAAAAATTACCATAGTTCTCAATTACACGCAAAAGCATTTTCTTACTAAATTTTAAAGCGGTTCATACACTTGCAATAAAATTGTTCAATTTTACGCATTGTACAATTATATCGCCAATGTGTATGTGATATTCGAAGGTGACACATTATATTGGCAACAATCAATAGACTTTTGATTTTTATTGCACAACGAAAAGAAAGTGAAATGTGTTGGCAACATTGTACAATGCTGTTTTTATGTTATTCCCAAGGCGAATTTATAAAGGTGACCGCATCATGAGATAGAGTTATGCTAGCTATCCCTTTTTATTGAAAAATACTATGTATTTTGTTGTTGTAAAAAGTTAGAGTGAATGTCAAAAATATTTGTTGGAAATATAAAAAAGGAAATTTTTTTGTTAATAAAATACACACAATTGCTTTAGAAAGTCCTCAATTGCAAATTAATTGTGGCTCCACTTATTCCTTACGCATTTTTTTATTCTTGTGTTTATATTTTATATTCACTTTTTCCATTTTATACAATTAAAATAAGTTTTTTTTCAACTTTTTTAATTTTTATTGAATTTTAAATTTGTATTAATTTTTTCACAAAATGTAAACAAAGCTTGATATTCAGTATACACACAAAAAAATAAACAATAAACAGATGAGTCGTAAATGTCACCTTTATGAATTCGCCTTGGTTATTCCTATAGGTTATGTTCATATTTTTATTGAATGAATGAAACTAGTATGCGTCTTATGGCATAATATAGGACAACATGGAAATAATATGGCGGATATCATATACAATAATATTGCAAGTGTATGGTCCGCTTAAAAATAATTTTTTTTTTACAACATGAAATTTTATTAAAATTTATTGATAATTTTCTTGGCTGTAGTAAAGTACAAGAAGTTTAACAATTTTTAAATTTTCTCTATCGGTTCAAAAGTTAGAGATTTTTGGCCGATGAAAAACGATTTTCAGCCGCTGTACGGTGTTAATCAAATTTGTTGGTACCTCTTCATCATGCACTGCATGCTTTTCATGAAGCTGCGGCACTTTTTTAACTTCTCTGAAACTGTAACAGAGGTTTTATCTTCTTACATCGCTCGCAATTGGTTCATTTTAACAACGTTCAATCTTCCGGATTAAGTTAATCCAAATGTGCACCTCAAGGGTCAATTCTTGGACCACTTTTATTTAAAATTTATGTAAACGATTTGCCAAAGCTTCTTGTGCACTGCAAAATTCATGTGTACGCATTTGTTGTGCAGTTGTATTTAAGCAGTCACATCAGAGAAATGAATTGGCTAAAAATGTATCGTTCGGCACCGGCAAATGCGCTTAATTTAAGAATTATAAAGTTGATTAATCCCGAATTCGTTCTTGAAATAAACAAAAAGTGAAATTAGAAGGAGAATTTTAATATGACTGATATACTTACCCGTTTAATATCTTACAGAATTTCAATTTTAAAACACCAGCATCATTCGCGATAAGGTTTTTGCCCAGGGTTGTTAGATGTGACGATTTTTCGCCATTTTGACGATTTATTTGTGAAAATACAGTAAAATGACGATTGACGATTTTTAAACTAAAAGTAATAGTGTTATGACGATTTTCTGGCGTCAATAAAACACTTACAAGAAATATCAACAATTATATTGGGAACAGTTCAAAACGTAAAAATCATTTTTCGAAATACAAAAATGATTAGAAATTAAACAAAAAAAGTTCTTCCCCCATCACAAACCAGGTGGTTTTCATTAGAAGCACTTGTAATTCGAATTCTACAATTAAATGAATGCCATCGATACGGCAAAAAAATATACACTACCGCTTTTTAAAAATTGGTTAAATCTGCTTTGCGTTTTAATGATTTCGATTTGCGTAGCGACATGCGATTGCATTTTTTCGCTGAAGTCATAATCATATTTGAAGAATTTTTCTATTTGCGTGTAAAAAGCCGAATTCCCATTTAATTCTGTTAGGTAAGTTATTCTAAGTATAGTTGAGTGTTAGGAAGTAAGAAGTTAATTCTTAATAAGAAGTTTTGTAGACAAATGAGTGCAAACTGAAGAAAATGCACTGGTTTGGAACTAAAATTGGACGTCATAAAACGTTTCAAGTCGGGTAAAAAGATAGTTGATATAGACAGAACCCTTGGTTTATCACCTTCAACAGTAAAAACTATTTGCATTAGTGATAGCGCTAAAAATTAAACATTTAAAGATAGCTCGAGTTTATAGCAAATAAGATTTTATTTTTATTTAATGTTTTTGTGAATATGGATAAATGAAATAAATAAATGTTTGTTATTTTTTTATGAAAGTATATTTTTTCTTATGTATTTCTTTTAAAATGATAACTATATTTCATCCCACTTGCTGAAATAAATAGAATAAAACTTAACCATATCACTTTCTTTATCATAAATATAATTTCTTGCTAAAAATTTATATTTTTGAACCACTCAATGTAATAAATTGTCTCCAATTTGTTAAAATTAAAAATTTTACGATTTTGTTAACTGTTCATGACGATTTTGTCGAATTTTGTTAAAACTTTTGACGATTTTTGTAGAAAAAAGCCTTACAACCGTGGTTTTACCTTAAAAACTTAATGTACATATATAACTGAAAATATAAACTAAATGAGAAGCAGGAGCTTTAAATTTTTGGTGTTTTCATCTTGATCTCTTGTTTTTATTGTTTCTACACACAACAAGCAAATCATTTTTTAACCACTCGTGTTGTGTTGTTGTAGTGTGTGTGCAACAAACTTTGATAAATTGAAAATAATCGCTTTGAAATTTTACTCTCAGAGTGGCACTTCCAACGAGAAGTTAAATCCTTTTTCAATTCTTGAAGAATTTTGTACTTATTTTAAGAAATTCCGACACTGTTTTTCAAAAGTAATCCCATTTGGGATTGTTTAAGTACGTTTAAGAGTTATTCGTACTAGAATTTTTGAATACGATTCGTACTTAAAGCAAGTATAGGAAACTTTATTTATCCCGAGTGTTTTTCTTATTGTGTACATTAAAGATCAGATTCCAGACAAACTAAAGACGACCAATTTTTGAATTGCATATTTTCATATTTTATATAAAAACTTTTGTCCTAAGCTAATGAATGTGAAATTCACTTACTTTTCTTTATGTCCTTTTTGTCTAACGTTTACAAATCGTGAAAAATTGTTTTTAAAATTCGAGCTCTGTTCGCCAAACTAGGCTCATTTCTGGCTTAACGGGTATGTAATCAAACACAATTGTAGTTTTAAGAGAGAGAGCACAATCCTCACGAGATAAAGTTTGGTGCGGTTTACATGTCGAATGTCACTGGTCACTGGCCCATTTCTCTTTTAATCATTAATTATGGTGTACGACATAGACAAATGATTCGTGACCTTTATTCCTCATGTCATTGGAAATCATTTGGAGGAAAAATGATTCCAACAAGACTGCACAACAGAGAATACAGAGACTGAAACCATCCCCTTGTTGAGCCAAACGTTTGGTTACCGAATTATCTCAAGAAATTGATATTTGAATAGGCCAACGCTTTCGTGTAAATTGACACCTTTGGACTATGGTACGTCAAAGCTCTGTTCTTTGCTAATAAAACAGCAACGATTGTTCATTTAAAAGCCAACTTTCGCAACACTATTGCCTAAATAAGACCGTGTATGCTCGAAAAAGTGGCAAAAATTTAGACCGACAGGATGGCGTTCATATGTCGCAGTCGCAGAGGCCATATGCCAGAAATTATTTTTTAGCATTAATTGCCATGAAATTTGTGAGCTAATAGAATGTTTCTAAAAAACATACATCATTTTAAATATAATTGTTCTCTGGAATAAACGTGGCACATTGTAATATCCCCTAGATTATGATTTTCGAATTATCCTTCTTAAACTTTACTTTAGTCTTGTACAATTCGATTTTTTCTCTCAACAATTCCCAAACCTTTAAAAGCCTTAACTCCGTATTCATAAATGATAATGAAATTTAACATACGCTTATTAGAGAAGATTTTCATTGAACATTTGCTTTGAAAACTTTAATTAAATTAAATATATTTTTGTGAATACGGCAGTTATTCATTAAAAATATTTCCGGTTTATAAAAATAATTTTCTATAAAAATGTTTTAAACAAATTTTTTTAAAATATTTTTTTATGAATAAGATGATTAAACAATTCACTGACAAAAGTTAATTGGAACTTAAAAAATAAAGCAGATACATAGTCATCACCTTATTTATTTTTATCACCTGTTGCGTATTTTATTGTCTTTCAGGAAAACATTTTACGAGACAACCCATTTTTTTTTAACAAACTAAACATTAAAAACAATAATAAACGGCCAAACTCATCAGATCTAAGCAGCCAAATCAATTTTTAATCAAATCTAAACGCTAATTGACTAGACATGTAAAAAAAATCATATTAAACACCACGTTGATCAAGAGTTTTTAATAAATTGTTAACTTATCAACACCAAGAAAGTTCCCGCCACCGGACAACAAATCACAGTTAGAAATTAAATTGTACAAATTAAAATTAATTTTTTGTTATAATATTTATGTAGTTTTATAAACGGAAAGTTAAACCATTAAAAAGCACACAAACAAATTTTAATCAGACATTTGAAGAGATGGCGACAATTAAGACAGACACAGAGACAAACTTAAACAAGACGATAAAACCATTTCTTTATTTTTGGGTGAATTTACATTTGTAGTCAAATTATGTTTTACTAATTATTTACAAAAACAATGGAAAAGTACACTGAAAAAAATCCATGCTTAATTCTATTTACAAAAGTTTCTTATACATAACGCCCACTAAACAAAAACTGGCACAACTAAAAATTTATCAAAATCGTTTTCGTTTTATTTTCATTAACTAGTTAAAAAATCCAATCTACAGTGACGACGAAAATTTGGTTTTCGTCACTGTCTTCTTTAACATTTGTCAAACTCAGTTTGATTAAAAAATTGCGGCCATGTTTTTGAAGGCAGTTTTATGCCTCTTCCAAACTTTTTTGAATTTTGATACAAAGAAAAGCAAAAAATTTTCTTTGTGAAATTTTACTGTACCAGAAGTGGGCAGCTTAATAGAACAATTTTGATCGATAATACAATTTTTAACGGATTTGTGCAATTAGAGATCACCTGAGCCCCTTTTCGATCTATTTTGAAGTGACATCAGTATGCGCCTATAAATTATGTGCCCATTAATTCAGGCATCCTCTAAGCGCCGTAAAAATGTTGTAAATATATCCCTATATAGACGCCAATGAACAGGCAGACGGGCTGGCCTAGACTTGAGTCGCTTTGGATATTTCGCAGGGTGTGCCACTCGCAACACCGTTGAGAACTATTAGAAATTAAATCTTTGGTTACTATGTGGATGTGGCTAATGATAATTGGAGAAAACTGGACGGTTGCAGGGCTACCAAGCTAAAGTGTCCAACATACGCTCAGACCGACTTCTTAGTTTCAATCGCTTCAAACTGGCAATTGGACGGTATGCAGGCTATAAGACTCGGTCTCCCTTTTAATAAATGCTGCTGCAGCTGCAGAGAACCTGGAACTGAGGAGAAAGTATTTCATCTGCTATGTTATTGCCAAGTATTCAATTCAACACAACATGGACTATTTGTGAATTATATTATACAAGGACACTCTGGATATCGCAGGTGAAACTCGGCAAATTGGTAAAATATCTGAACGCAAGGGACTGGCACTAGCCACCTCAGTATTGTCCTGGTGTCACGCTTGATTCGGGGCATTTACTCTTGACGAGTTGTGTGGAGTTACAACTGAATCACAGTCGTCTCTACTTGCAGCTCGCATAGTCCTTGGGCGTGCTACTTCGTTAACCAACCAACCAACAAAAGAATTGCTAATGGTGACGTTTGCTTTTTCCTTGATCTACATTTCGGCTATCCACACATTATAAATCTCTCTGGGAGTTTTGGGTATGTCATCTTTATTTTCATTAAGAAGTAGCATTGCACGTATTAACAGCAATTCATTGTTCTCAAGTAGACATCACATAGATAAAAAGACGATTCATAATTCCAAGGCAATCCACGGGAAGCCCATTTGCAAGTCACACTAAAATTTTTACTACACACAAAACATTTTAGTTCAACACATTTGCATTAAAACCAATACATATCTGATATAATGCAGCATAAAAAAAAAATTTTAATATGTTATTGTTGGAAATTACGACCAGATTATATGATGCTAAAAATAGACTGTGCTGTTATGAAAATTGCATCAAAGCAATTGCTCATATTTTAGTCAGCAAAGTTAAGTAAATAATGAATTATAAAAAAAATACTTAAAGGTATACAAATAGAAACTGGGAATTATTTCCTTTCAAAGGTTACTTTAAATTATACTAGCTTAACCCGGTGCGCTTCGCAACACTGCGTTAACCACTTTATCGGTTGAGATATATTTAATATATGCATCCTACGAAAGGTATTTCCCCCTTCGCCTTCCTGCTTTATTTTTATTAAAAGTGAAGTATACCATAAGAATGACTTCTACAAAGTTTGAACTTTCTCACTATAACAGTTTCTAAGATATCCGATACTAAACATTGGCGTCCTATGGGGGGTAACACTTCCCCCGCTGCTATTTTACTTCATTTTTTGGGGCTCAGAATATCCTACTACCAAAAATTCAACAAATTGCTTGCAGCGGCTCTGATTAATATTTCTATCTATGAGGGGTACTGCTCCTCCCCTGGCTACCCCGCCCATTTCTATATTGAAATTTATAGTTTACCAAAATAGTAGCTTTAGCCACGTTTGATGACTCTCCCTTTAATAGTTCTTCAGTTGAGCGATATTTAATATATGCATCCTATGAGAGGTATTTCCCCCCCAGCGCATACCAGCTTTATTTATATTTTCAATAGTGTAGTATACCATAAGAGTGACTTCTACAAAGTTTGAACATTCTCACTATAACAGTTCTTAAGATACGCGATATTAAACATTGGCGTCCTATGGGGGAAACCACTTCCCCCGCTGCTACTTTATTTCAATTTTGGGGTTCAGAAGATCCTACTACCAAAAGTTCAACAAAATGCGTGAAGCAACTTTTAAGATATGCGATTTTTAATATTGGCATCCAATGGGGGATACCAATTTTTAGGGCTCAAAATTTTCAGGAAAATCGGTTCAGTAGTTTAGGAGTCTATAAGCAAACATACAAACAAACAAACAAACAAACAAACATACAAACATTTTTAATTTTTATATATCGCACCTTATCAACAAGAGGGTATCAACTCAAAATTTTTATTTTTTCACTTTTTGGTAAAAATCGACACGTAACATTCATATCTACCCGCTGTTTAAATACCGTGCTATTTTGTCTACTTTTTGGTAATGAAAAGTTTGGTTTAAAAATTCTTTTTCATATGCCTGTAATGTAAAATTACAAATTGTTTTGCTTCTACTGAACTTTTTTAAATTTTGAGTTAATACCCTCTTGTTGATAAGGTGCGATATATATGTAGATTCAAATTTATATTATATTTCAACATAGAATAAAATCGAAAAATAAAAAATGTTGAATTTAAAGGTATACAGTACTAAATAAGTAGAAAAAAATTTATATAAGTACTTGCTTTGTATGACCAATCTCATGGGGTTTTTAACCACTGTGTGACACAGAGCAACGAGTACACACAGGCAGCAATTTGAGCTGGATCTAATCGATCACCGCACCTTTTGGTCATGCTATCAGCATCTATTGAATATCAACAGCACTTAAGGAGATTCATTAGCAGGCCGAACCCGAAAATCAGCCCTTGATCTCACTTTTTAAAAACTCTCTTCCCGCAAATTTTGGTCTAAACCACAAACATCACGTGATCTACGAAGGATCCTTAACTGATAGTTAGCTAGGACCGGACTTATAGGAGCAACTGAATAGGATCTCTGGCCACACGCGATCACAATAGGTCATTCAATCTTCCACTCAACATACTACCGGCGGGACGGTTATAAACAGTACAAAGTTCTTAAGCAGCTACCAAACCATTTAAGTAAATTTTTTAATATTATATAATTTACTTCCTCCAGATGGATTGGCCTAACGAAACACTATGCCGTGTAAGCTTGTCAGCAAGTGCGATGGTTATTTATTATACTGCTTTACAAATTTTTAATTTGGAAAAATACCAAGAACGCCACATGCCTAGATAAGTTAATTGGGACCTCCTGAACATGAAAAACACTGTTTTTTAAGTACCGTTTCTTAGATAACGGTACTTTTGTGTTTTTCGGTGTATGGTCCCACTCAAACCCTTATGGAGCCCAACCGAAAAGTTCTATCGAGATAAATGGCATATAGTTGTGAAGGCAATTTAATACCTTTTCCGTCTATCTGCTAAGAAATGGCTGAGTTATGGCACCTCATTGCTAGCCAAAAGCTGGGGTCTAATCACCGCATTCGATACTATCGTATCGAATAAACTATCAAATGTTTTTGCATACGACAGACACTGACGTATCGAATGAAAACTGGATAAAAGTAATGTCGAGTTACTCGATAACGAATGCTATTATTTCAAATTCCATAATTTTCCTTCGATATCGAGTTTCATGATACCAAAATAAATAATTTCGATAAATTTTGCTCGATATCGTATGCGGTGATTAGACCCCTGGCTTAATTAAGCCTCGTAACAGAAATATACAAACGAAAATTCTGATAGTGCAAAGAAAATATTCCTGGAAAATAGTAAAGGAATAAGACTATTAAAGTATAAAAGCTTTTGAAAATTTATAAAATAAATGGTACTCACCATGAGAAATAAATTCCTAGATTCTCTTTGTTAAATAAATTTAGTTTGAATATATTTTTATGTAATTTTATTTGTAGCTTTTTATATATAAAGAAAATTTTTACATAAAGTTTACGAATTATAAGGGTGTCGAAAAATTGAGGTATCATTTTAATTTTAATAAAAAGAGCGTTTTTTTTTTTTGGATAATAAAAATTTCAAAAGATTTTGTTATTCGTGCTTAATTCCCAGTTTTTATTCTTGATAAAAACACTTGAAATTTATTGTTGATGGGATAAGCTATTCTTATGCATTTCACTGGTTGCTTAGGCCAGATCATCAGGAAACTTCATCCATAAAGATTTTAGAAAAACTAAAGATATTAAACCAAATAAAACTGTTAAACGTATAAGACTTATAGCAACAGTTTTACTTGTAACAATATCAAAGCTTTAACAAAACACATCAACAATAAAAAAGTGGGTTTATCTCATCTTACATTCCCCACGAATAACAAAATCTTTTGAAATTAAAATTTTGTATTCCCAAAAATTGAAATTACTTTTTGAAGGTAATAAAAATATTTTTATATCATTTTAAAAATGAAAAATAATGTCGTTCTTTTACCGAAATTCTCAGTCACGTTTTTCAATAAACTGTTTTCAATGACTGAGATCTGCTCGATAGTGTTGCTTTGAAGCTCTTGAACTGTTGTAGGAATATCACTGTACACTTTCGATTTCAAAAAACCCCACAAAAAAATAGTTTAAAGGTGTAAAATCGCGCGGTCGTAGTGGCCTATTCACTCCTCCTCTACGAGAAATTATGCGATTTTCGAACTTTTCTTTCAACAGATACATTGTTTCGCTTGCTGTGGGGCAAGTAACACCAGCCTGTTGGAGCTTTATATTCTTTACTTCTTAATTATCAATTTTCCACCACTTAATGCGTCGTATCATCTCCCTGTAGCGATTTGCATTGACCGATGATACCTCAAATTTTTGGGTACCTTTTTTTTATAAATATAAGAAGGTACTTTTATATTTTACGTACATTATCGTGCATTGCCGTCCGTTGTACCAAAAAAGCTGAAAGCTTCGTTTAATCTATAGAAGTTTTTATTAAGATAATGTATGCATTTTTTTCAGTGTACCATAAAACTCTTTGCTATAAACAAAAACACACTGTAAATAGTTGTGTTTCAAACACACGTTTCTTGCTTAAATCTTTTGTTTTCATAAATGTTTCAGTGCCTATTAACCAAATGTACAATGAAAACAATTAATAAATTTATGACTTAATCTAAATGAATGGGTTATATATTATGATTAAAAAATTTGATAATTTCTTTTTGTATATTATTTTTTCGTACAAAAAAATAATCACCTGTTTATCATGTTTTTCAAAATATCTCTTCCAAAAATTCCGACTACAGAAGTTCCGCATATATTTAATTTTCTTTCCCCTTTTTCTCTTAAGACTAGAAATAAATAAAACGGTTTAAACACCTACGATAATTTTTTCCTCTTCATGATAAACTTTGTTCTTTCTAGACATTTTGCTTGCGCTTGTAATGTAAAACGCTGCTAAAAATGCTTTCAGTAAGTGAGTGAATGAGTGTGTGCTTGGAAAAAATAATGAATTATAAATTTCTGAAACAGGTTACATTTGAAAATTGTAATTTTGCACGTGAACAACAGCAGCCTAGACAGCAACATCAGCACAAGTGGTGAAAAGAGAATATTGCAAAATGTATGTTAGCATACAGTGGGGGAGAGTTGCTTAGGGGCACAGAAGAAATTCTTTTTATTTCATAATAAAAAATTAATCGGTAGAATTCCTTTAGAATTAAACCGAGTTTTTGGTAATACAAAATTTATTTTTTTCCGCCGGATTTTTTAGGATATTCAACTGTTTTCAGTTTATAAATAAGGTTTCGTTTAAATGTATTAAATTCCCATTTCATACTATTGATAAACTAAAATTTATTATTGATGGCATAAGCTATTCCTATGCGCATTTCACTGGTTGTTTAGGCCAGATCGTCAGGAAACTTCATCCAAATATTTAAGAAAAACTAAAGATATTATACAAATAAAACTGTTAAGCGAATAAGAATTATAAACCCTAGTTTTACTTGTAACAATATCAAAGCTTAAACAAAAATAACAACAATAAACAATGAGTTTATCTTTTCTTACAGTCCTACTACAATTGGTTGACTTTTTGTCAACTCTAAATGTGGCTAAAGAAAAAACCAACAAAAAAACAAATTACTTTATTTTATTTTGCAAGTTCAGTTTTATTATTAGTTACCAAAGTTTTTCTTGGGATTCAAAAATTAATTAACAAGGTTTCGTTTAAATGTGTTAAATTCCCATTTCATACTATTGATAAACTGAAATTTATTATTTTTATTTTATTGAGGATTTCTGGTAGATTAGAGGCCATTGAAACCCCTTCGTTTCTATTGTACCTTCTTACGGAAGCAGGCCTTTAATAACACTGTTTAACGAAATCAAATATTTTGTAAAATAAAAAGGTTCCAACGTATGATTTTAATAAGGAGGACGATATGTATCGGCATTTTTTAAGTTTTCGTATTTCGCATACACTATCTAGAAGCGATATAGAATTGTCTACAGCTAAAAGAGAAAAGTAAACAGTAATTTTTAAACTCATATTTTCATTAACAAATTTGATGTCTAAAGTTTTATTTCGTTAAAGAGACAGTAGCGTTGTCTCGCAATTTTTGTAAGGGGCTTCTAACTTTGTATGGGGCTTCTAACTCTCACTTTAGAGTCTACTCCTATTTGCATAACATATTTTTGAGTAAACATGAATTTAAAAAAAGCCCCACTTAGTAACATATTTTGCTACGCCATTGGTGGTGATTTATACTGAAATTGAACATAGCACAACATTTAAGGGAGGTAGGCTAATTCTGCTTGAGAAGAGAGAACTTAGGCTACTTGTTGGCCGAGTCCTCAGAGCAACTGCTCTGCTCGCCTAGGGGACTTCCATTCGGGAATTATTTGGTTAGCAACTGATGGGCCCAACTAAATTCTATGATCTTTAACCAAGAAGAATAATTGCTTTTATACATAGCCTGACCCTTACATGGTGAGATACACAGGCTGCCCAAAAGACCCTCTTGGTGGCAGAGCTTATGGCCTTCTGTGAAATATTTATGGCCCTAAATGTGAAATAGTATAAAATTAACCCTTTAAAACCTGTTTGCTTGGGAATTTCTGGCTTTTAAGCGAAATTTTGAGCTTAGGTGTATTCAGAGACACACTTGTTTATTTACTAAGCGTAACAATTACAATGAAAAATTGTATTCTTACTTAATTAACTTAATAGTAACTTATACCTTAAGCCCGTTGTAGTAAAGTAAAATTAAAGAGAGTGGGAAGCGAACCCACAAACCCCGCACTACTACTCTATTTCTTATCTTTCTAAATGACCTCCTTTGTCAAACTTCCAACCCTATCTACACTTTTGCAGATGTCAGCAACCTTTGCCATTCGTACTCATTCGAATGCAGACCAAGCGTATCCGATGTCGGTGCTATGAGCCAGAATATGAATGAAACGCTTGTCCGAGACCTTGACATAGTCTCGGAATGGGGTCGTGCATATAGCCTAGATTTTAATGCCCGAAAACCCCAATGTTGCGTTCTGACGCATAAACGCGCGACAAACCGGGGTGCCTCATTTGTATATATGGGTGGTATAATTATTGAGGAATCAGAATCTCTTGATGCTCTGGGCATGAGGATACAATGTGATGTCCGATGGACAGAACATATATTTAAGGTGTCGAAAGGTGTAAGATATACTTCACTCTATCTGACCTCCTTACTATTTATACCACCTATATCCGACCGCGTATGGAATACAACTCTCATGTGTGGGCCGGTGCTTCAAAATCTATTTTGGAGCTTCTCGACCGCGTGCAGAGGAGGGTGAAGGTTCTCATTGGTGACAGTAGAGTATCCAATTCTATTGACTCCCTTGAGTACCGTCGCAATGTGGGTTGTATTAACCTGTTTTGTCGTTACTTCAATGGGATGTGTTCTGACGAAAGGGATCTGGTTCCCGAAACCGTACGTTTGGTCGTAATACACGTTTTTCCTCAAGAGCCCATCCTTATGTGCTTGATTGGCAGGTGAATCGCTCAACGCATTACAGAGAGAATTCGTTTTTTTCCCGGACTGTTGGTATGCGGAATAACCTTCCTGCAGAAGTCTTCCCTCTCACTTACAATATGATTAAGTTCAAACACTACTCCGTGTATCCTCCTTCCCACAACCTATTTTCCTAGTTCCAACACAATGCAATGCATTAGTAGGGGTCATTCCCTGAGTGCTGGGCCTAACAGAAAAAAAATTTATTCAGAGACTTTAAGAAGAATTGTATAAACAATAAGTTTTGTGGAACGTCGTAATCCATTGTGTTCTAACTTGAAGGGTACTTTAGGGCCTTTGCTCAAGAAAGGTAGTTATAGGGTTAAATTTTGCACTTCAGTATGAAAAGCAATCCGTTTAAAGATTTTATTCAAAAAAAATTTATGTTTGAAAGTGATAAATTTCAAATCGAATTAAACATTTTCCCCCTAGAACTTTAGCAGACCCTTAAGGAAATTTAACGCACTGTTAAGAGAGAAAAAAAATGGCAGTTGGCGGCGGCACCTTGTAACTATGAATGATGCTAATACTTGAACTGTTTGTTACCTTGTTTTCTCTAGCCGTAAAAATCCATACAGCTCATACCGTCCAACAACATACAAACGTACATGCAACCAATTTATATTGCTTGTTATTACTTACAAGCCATAGTGCATTCGTAAAGTTCCTTTTGAGCTCGTTAATTCAATTTGAATATTCAAAGGTGTGCGACACATTCGTGACTTGTTGTTGAGCTTTGCAATTTTCAAAACACTTTAAGGTCTACTTGTTGTCGTTTAAGTCGTCCGTCTGGCTGGTTTAAACTAAATTGTACATTTATACACGGAATTTCTATAGATTATTTTTTTTTTTTTTTTTTTGTTTACAAAGTGGAATATAAAACTTACAATAAGTTTTTTTCCAAGTTTCAAAACTTGTGCTAAAAACATATAATGGGAACATTCATACTGCTTAAAGGATTATAAGAAATAGAATTTGAATACTTTGAGAAATGTTTTTTTTTTTTGTTTTTGCACTTAAAAGTGTCATTAAAAAGCCATATAAATGGGGAACACAGCAGGAAGGCCACTTGTGTCATTAGACCCTCAAAGAAAAAAACTTTATAAAAAAATTAAATTTATATTTATGGCTAAATAAATTGTTTAAGAAACCAAAAAAAAAAAAGAAAAAGATTTCAAAAATTTCAACAAAATTATTTTAATAGTTCAGAAACCAAAATATAGCAAAGATGTTTGTTTAGTCGCTGGTGTTTTTAATCTTTGTATAAATCACTGCCATCTTTTATGGATGTTTTGTATGTGAGCGTCATTATTAATTTATTTAAATTTAAGAAGTTACACTTCCCCTCCTGAATGAAAACAATACTTAAACAAAAAAAAGTTAAATGCACGTTTTGAACTGTCATTTTCCTAGATCATTCTCCAAATGTGAATGTCAAGTTGAGCGACTGAATATATTTTAAATAAAAAATCACCGCCTGACACTTCCTTTAGATCTTTGCATTCGAACTGATACTTTTTCTGCATATTAAAATATAAAAAATGAAAATGATGTAAATGATGTCAAACATCAGTTAAATAATTTATTTTTATGGTATTGAATAAAAATGTTTAGAATTTACTACAACTATTTCACGACAACTTGCAATTACATTGATTAATGGATTCGTATGAATTGTTTGGAAAACGTTTTAAAAATGCTTGGTTTTACTAATATTTTAAATAATTAAAAAAGCTGTTTTATTAAGAGACTTCAGGGCGGTGTAATAAAGGGTGGTCCAACCATAATGCACGATGTTAATTGTGAGTCACAACTTATTGGTTGGTCGGTTTCAGAGTCTATAACGGACATAGAAACTTTTTTGTATTTTATTTAAATAGATAGAGTGAGTCCTAATCCGGAGGGTCGTTGTTAGATGGACAAGGTCAAGTTGATTTTTTGCTCACACTGAAACAAAAAGTTGTGCGAAATTTGCTTTGGTGCCACCAAAAATTTAAAAGCGCACTGCGCACCAACTTAGGAATATTTCCCATCAAAAATTAAAAAAGGCACCTGAAATGGTACGAAACGCACAGAGTTAACAACGCTGTAAATTGGATATGGGCACTTCCAAGATTGTAAACGGGACATTCGCACACGTTTATACTGACAAAACTGTAAAATAGAACCTGATTTTCATTTTTTAAATTAATGATTCTTTTAACTCTCAATTAGCCCTTTAATTTCCGCAAATGAAATTTTTCGCTTACTGTCGTGGTTTCCGAGATAATTGCATAAAACCCGCGATTGTAAACGGGACAAAAAAGGGAAGTGGTTTTAAGGGGTAACCGTTTAAACAGTGATTTCTGCGAAACCTGACACAATATTTTATTGGGATTAATTTTAAAATGTTGCGTACTAATGTGCCCTAAAAATGGTTTCGATTTAAAAATAAAATATGAATTACATTTTTTTAAATAAATTGTAAACGGGACATTGTAAACGGGACAATTTTTCCACCATGATTTAAAATTTGTTTATGTTGCTATTTATAATCCTTTATATAAGAAACTTAATAAAACATGTTTTTCAGATCATAAATATGCCTTCGATTAGAGTATTGTTGTTCCAAATGCATATTTTGTAATATACACAAGTATGTGCTAAAAGTTGTAGTACTTTGTTTACCATTTATCTTTTTTTTCGAATCAATTAATTTATAAGCAATCTTGAAAAGAAAAATTTTTTTTTCCATTTTTTGTGGTTGACGTTTTTTTGGAAATAGCCATATGCTTAATAACGCTTTACTTTAAAACTATCCAACGTCAACAATAAGTGAAAGAATCTTTACCAAATCTAAGTTTTATCAAAGCAAATGTTCGAAATTATTTGAAACTGTTTACTCTCTTTGAAAGATTATTTTTGAAAGATTTGCTTAAATTTTGATGCTAATTTTTATTTTAAAAGTTTTCCTCTTTTATTACACGAAGAAACTTTTATTACCCCTTATTCCTATATGCAAATAATATTGGAAACTTAAATTTTTTGTCGAAAATATGTGCATAGTCACGAAAAATAACTCTGAGACTTACAATAGAAGTTCATTTTCAGTAAAATTTCAATATCTTGTAAGCGCCCTGGGTTGTGCAACGTATTACTGGTAAGATACGCAAGTTTGAAATTTAGCGTTTATATTTCTCTATGCGATTGTGAAACTAAAAAAAAGTAAATATTATTCCGATGAGTTCGCTTATTGCAAAGATTGAACTTGTTATGGTAAACAAAAACCTTTGAGTAATTTTGTGAAGAATAATTAAACGCTTTATTGGGATTCTTATTCACGCTGGCGTCCACAAAACAAATAGAGAACTCATAACAGAGTTGTGGAAAACTACTCACTTGCCGTTGTCTGCAGATTCAAAATGATGCTACTGTTCAAAAGTTTTGAAAATGATGAAACCCGCATATTACGAACAGAACATATGAAGCTATTTTTCGAGATTATTTGGACACTATTGAATGAGAATTCACGTCAGAGATATAAACCGTCTTTGGCTTGCGATGCAATGAACTCTTACCCTATGCATTGAAAGTTGTAAAGTACAACCAGCTAGTGCTGGGAAACTATCGATATTTTCTACTATCGATATTTACCGATAGTTCATTTTTCACTATCGATATTACTATCGACTGAATGTTTGTACTTGTGCAGGAAAACTTTAATAAATCTTTAGCTTCACTTCGGAAAATCAAATCTTGTAACGTTAATTTAACCGCCTTATACTCAATGCAAATGGATGAAACTTTGCAGGCATACATATTCCCGATGACAATGCACGAATACATGGGCGTAGTCGGGTTAAAATATAGGGGGGGGGGGGCAAAAAATTGTTTTTTTTTTGGTAAAATGCTTTTTTGACCGCCTTATACTCAATGCAAATGGATGAAACTTTGCAGGCATGCATATTCCCGACGACAATACAGGAATACATGGGCGTAGCCAGTATAAAATCTAGGGGTTGGGGGAATTTTTTTAAATGTTAATTTTTAAGAAAAGCGTTTCTTAAAAAAATTTTTTTTATATGTTCTTATTTTTTATAAGGCTACGTTATTTTTATCACTTTATCGAATGTATATACGCATGTTATTTTAGATGGCAGTTTTTTAAAAATTGATAAGTACTTTTCTAATGGAACCGAAGTAACAGGGACTATAAGATATTCGATTGCAACTTTAAAAAATTTTCTAAATTCTAAACCCAAAAAGGTAATCAATCTAGCGGACTTATCCTCTAATGGTCGTTCATTGTTTTGTATTATACTTGCAACTGCATTTGGATTTTCTTTTTTTTACAACATTACAAAAATATTTGACATTTCAGTCCCTATATAAACATGTAAAAATTTCGACTTAAAGTCCTTAAAAAAGCAGTAAAAAGAACTGCTAAGCAATCCATACCACTTGCCATTCTTGTTGTTTGTATTCATTGCTGTAATTCGGCGCGAATTAATAATAGCAAGTAAAAATTTGCGGCAAAAAAACTGTGTGTATAGCTGCTGTTAGATGCCTTCATAGCTGTATTTTAAATAATAAAAATATCGATATTTATATTTTTCCTATCGATATTTTTGATATTTTAGGACTATCGATAATATCGATAGTCTATTGATAGTTTCCCAGCACTACAACCAGCCAGAAAGCCCAATGTAGAATCTACTTTTGCTGCTAAGCCAGAAAGTTTCACATTTTACAACAAAACAAAAGGAATATTCCCGCAAACGCAGAGCAAATCGATTTTATAATACTATAGATGTAGCAGCGTTATCATCTTATATCATATATATGAAAACCAGACAATTTTGAAAGTGATCATATTTGAAGTGTGTTAGTAAAATTTTCAACAACGCATCATAAACCCAAAAATTATCTCAGTCAAATCTGCAATACCGAGTTTGTTGGGGAAAGATTTTCATGTATCCACGTCAAACATTTTCGGTTTGCAAAATAAATGATAAAAGCGAACGTACTCCCGTAGTAGGGAATTGTCGCGTGTGCTCGCAACTACTTATGAAACTCAAGCAATAAAAACAAGCAAAGCTTGCACAAAATGTTTCAAACCAATTTGAAATGAGCATTAAATTCAACAAACTGTCCAGTATGAATAAATAGCTAAGTGTTCATTTCTGGTTATTTTTTATTTATCTAGGTATATATTTTTTTTTTTTTTTTTTTTGTTTTTCTTAAATATTCATTACGACTTCCTTTAATTTTATTTTAGCAACAGTTCACTAAAAATATACTTGCAATAATCGTTTTTCGATACGTATTATATGAAGGTACCCGGGTACCTTGCCATACCGTTAAGGGTGTAAGATGAAATTTGGTACACCAAGCCCTTCCAAAATGATTTTTAAGCTAAAAAAATAATGATAATTTAAAATTAATAAATAGTTTCAGCTATGTGGATGATCTACTTCTATATAAATATAATTTTCAACCGAATAATATTAAATTGTTCGATTATTACTCGATTTAATTTTTACCTCGAATAATTATTAGCGCGATTAATCGAATTATTGAATACCCTAGTAACTACTTAAGCAATCGAATAAAACAAATATTAATGTTATAACATAATTGACATAATTTTTATTACTTTTTAATAATTTTTTATAGTTCAAAATTGACTATAAAGACATCTAAAATTCGTGGTGTACTAAGCGGTTTGTTTTTCATGGTATGGATACCAAAGTATTGCGATTCATTATAGTAGCAACTTCAACACTATTTATCCGGTTGTTTTACACGACCAGAAATCGAATTACATCTGAAATTTTCTGCGGATCAGTAGGCCAATATGCATACATACGTACTTAAATACAAATTTTTCTATTGCATAAAAAACAAAAAAAAGAAAAATTACCCAGAACAGCTCCTTTGAAAAATGTGTCTAACAAAAGGCTGCTGACATTTGACTTGTTCCCGGAAATATTGTTTGCCAGAAGATAGATGTCGAACTTCGATTTTTACTTATCAGAAATTCTGTTCCAATAATGAATAAGAACACACTCAAAAAAAAAACCAACGTAAAATTAACATGGCGAAATGTTGATTGATAATCATTTAAATTTATCATTATTTCATATTGATTTTAAATGAAAAATATCAAAATAACCTTAAATCACGTTTATTTAATAATATTCACTGTTAAAATAACATTGTTCAATATTGAATCCATAAAAACCTGTTTTATATTAAAATCAAAAGTTTATCTTGTTAAATTAACATGCATACATACTTAAGTGTCTGCATTTTTTATTGTCATGTTTGAAATATGTTATTTAATGAAGCTTCTGTTAAAAAAGGAGATTATAAAATAAGTGGAACATGTCTTACAGGGTTAAGTGTTTTGATTATTCTTAAATAATGCATCGGTTGTCTCTAAAGCTTCTTCACACTGTTATATCACACTCCAACCAATTTGATTCTACATGAAATTCACGTTGTTTCAACTTGAAATAACTTTCATTCAACGTGATTCGGATTGGTATTTCAATATAAATTAAATTTTGCTCTAACTTTACAGCAATGTTAAATTTACATGAATTATAGTTATTTTAAAAGAAAAACTTTTGTTCACAAGTTATTGTAAAATTAGGTTGAATTAACATGAAAAACATATAAAACAAAATCACCACCGAAAATTTTAAATCAACCTCGTTTTCGACGTTTTTAACTTGATTTTTTTCTGTGTGAAGCCTTTTAAATTTGTAGAAATAATTATTTTTAATCTTAAATGTAACTTAACGAAATGAATAGTATCCTCTAGGATGGAAGATCTCTCTAATTACCATGATACCAAAGCCAGGAAAAGATCACACAAGAGTTGAGTCATATAGACTTTTTAGCTTATTATCCAATGTATCAAAGCTATTTAAGAATTTTTTGGTTTCTTAGGTATTGTAAACGGACAGAAAATCATCAATTTTGATTTAGAGCGAATCATAGCACAATCGAACAAACACATATGGGCTATTCACAAGGTGTGCTATCAAGTCATATCGTCATAATGTCCTAAATAATATTTTACAATTGTTTATAAAAAATATTGTTGTTTTTGAAACAAAATAATAATTTTAATGCTGTGTTCATTATTTCGTCGTAACTGTACATTAGAATTCTAAATTATAAGCGCTCGCCCACAGCAGTCATATATATTTTTTGTTATTATTTTAAGACATACGACTTTACAACTTTATGACTACCTTGTGAATAGCCCAATAGACTATTAAACGTCATTAGAAAAGCTTTTGAGGAAAAGAAAAATATTGTTCTGCACTCATCATTAATGTTTCTCAAGCTTTTCAAAATGGGTATCATGTAGGTTTAAGACAAAACCTTTAACTGTGGAGGTGCTGGTAAATTTTACCCTCACTTTATAGTTTTTTAAAATACTCTCTTCCGTTGCGCCCAATCAATTTTATTCTCTTAGTATCTTCTTATATCATGATCCTTGTTATTCACTTGTGTTTTGTCTGAGCTCGACTTAGCCTGAGCGGAGCTGGTGTAAAAATGACCATTCGTCGTCATTTAGGTAATTTTTTCTTTGAAAATATATTTCCACCACGACGGCGTAAGCGTAAGTACATTTTTGGTTGAACAAAATTTACCCCTCACCAAAATTAACGTAATATTTTAATGGAATTATTTAACCCACTAGTCCGTTTTCTTCTTGGTAAAAAATTATTTATTCCAAAAACGTTATTCTATTCATACCAAATTTGGAAAATTTTACACTTATTATTATTTAGATAAACAGAATTGTATTTTTTGCCATGCCTACTTATCTATTCCCGCCCAAATTTGACTGATGTTGCATATTGGTAGCAAAGCTATTTGTACCCAAACTTAAGCTGTTACCGCCTGGGCAATTTTATAACTTTCACTTACCGTTCTTTGGACAAAAATTAATCTGTTTTATGCCACGCCCACTGCTCCAATCCTGGCCATTTTTGTAGAGAGGTTGTGTATTGATAACCCAAGTATGTGTACCAAATTTTCACTTACAGTTCATTGGATATTAAAAATGTATTTTGTGCCACGCCCAATTCTCTGATCCTACCCACATTTTGTGGGATGTTGCGTATTGCTAACCAATATTCTTGTACCTTATTTCGAAACTTTGACACTTGGCATTCTTCAGAAACACAAACATCTATAAGGTTTCCGTTTGGGAGGAGCCACGCCTATATTTCCAGTCCCACCCAAATGTTGTGTATTGATAGCCAAGATATAATGCACTTTGAGTTTTTTTTTTTTAAATTCATATTTTGTTGAAAAGTTTTTGATGTTTGGTTTTTTTGTGTTTGAAGTAAAGTACCTGTTTTGTTTAAACAAATAAAAATAATTTTTGGTTTCTTTAATTCTTGTTATTAAAAATGTAGTAGTTTATTTTTCAAAAATAAATAATTGCCCAGCGGTAACTAGAATGAGTAAAGAGGCCTAATAGAAGGCCTTATTTAGCAGTCACAAGCAGTCAGAAGCCCTTCTCGCCGCATTCCATACTTATTTATTTTTTACACAGGTTGTCATTGGGCGCAAGGCCTTCCACACTTCCTTTAAAAACAACTTCGATCCCTTCCCAAAGAAGGGAGTAAGGAAGGTCTCTAAAAATAAAAAGTAAATAAAACTGAACACCATCCTTTCTCCCTTCTCAAAGAAGGGAGTAGCGAATGTGTACTGAATATTTCAGAACGTCTTTTAAATAGAAGTTTATACCTTCTAGAAGGCATACTTCTGAAGGCAAGACATCATGCGAAGCGAATCTTTTAGAAAGAAGTATAGAGGCCTTCAAAAAGGCCTGCCACTTGCGGTGCTTTCAATATTTACCGCTGGGTTACAAAAAATAATTTTTACTAAGTTTTGTTTAGTAAAATTTAGAGGGGTAAAATTTACCACCACGTCATAAGGTATGTCCCAAAATTTCACCTCCACAGTTAAAGGATAAATTGAAGCCCAATTTATACGGAAAAATTATCAGTAGTTCTTGATCAAGTAAAAAAATTGCTTAAAAAGTATTTCAATTTAATTAATGTGATAATTGAATCAATTACTTTTTTTGTTGTAACAATTTAAAATATAATTTTAATTAAAACGAACATTTTAGTGGTTTTGAAATTAATTTTTAATTAAAATATTAATCCAAATTTTGATATTTTAATCAGGCTAAAGTTTGTTAAATTATTTTTAGGAAGAAAGGAATTTTACCTACAACATAAAATGAATTAAAATTTATTTAAAATTTTTCATTCTTGACTGAGCTGGGAATCGAACCCAGGTTTTCACGAACATTTTTCCCTGACATGTTTCGATTGCAACCACCTAATCTCTTCAGTTGGGCTTACCGTTTAATTCTCTCCGACATTGACGACGGCTGGCAGTCAATAGTCAAACAGCAATCCTTAAACCAAATGTTATATTAACCCTGTTAGATCGAAATTGGTTTTGAATGATTATCTTTTTGAATTGATTTACATGTTCTTCTTTACTTGTGCTATTTTTTTACTTTTTGTAAGAATTCTTATTGAATTTATTTTGTACAATTCCTTACTTCATTAAAATATTTAAAAGAAAATAAAATTCAATGAACTTTAGCCTGATAAATATATCAAAATTTGAACTAAAAACCATAAACCGTTCAATAAAATTGACCACAATCCTAACTAAATATTAATTAAATAATAAAAAATCTTTATTTATGGGCCTTTTTTCAAAACGCAAAAAAAGATTGCAAAAATTCGAAAAATATAGAATTTCGGAAAAATTTTACAAATTCAGAAAATTTGCAAAAATAGCGAAAATTCCCGAAAGTTCTAAATATATAAAACAAGCCATTAAATTGATTAAAAGTCCCTAAAACTACAAGGAATGGCCAAATTTCGATAAAAAATTTTAAATTAAATTAGATCGCAAAAATTTGGAAACAGCGCCATGAAAGCAAAGTCTAGTATTAATTAAAAATTGTTAAAGCTGTAAAGAATCAGATAACTTACAGAAATAGTCGCTGATATCGAAAACATGTATTAAGTTCGCGAATAATTGCAAGCTTGCAAAAAAACTAAAATTTATTTGAAATCGCTTAATCTGTTTAAAAAAAAAATGCAAAAATAGCGAAAATTCGCGAAAAAATTTTATAATACGAACAAGCCATAAAATTGATGAAAAGTCCATAAAATTATAAGGAATGGAAAAAATGCTGTAAAAATTGCTAAATTAGGGGAAATTCGCAAAAAGTTGCTAAAGGTGGAAGTACATAACACGCGTTAGTTCATCGACGAGTATTGTGCGTTTAAAAACTTTAGCGTGTAAGAAATTGCAAGTTACACAACACGCGTTACAAAAGCCATTCCTGCCAGCTGTTTTTTATTTGTTTACTTATTTGTGCATTAAAAACGGGTTCGAAAGTATATCAAGATCAAGGGAATTGCTTACACAAAACAAGCAATTCATTTTTTATAGATAAGTAAAAATTTATTTTTGGTAGTTAAACTATATAAAATAACTGAATATTTAATTGTTTTTACTGAATATGGTGTTGAATTTTTGACAGTAAAATTTTATAAGATAACTGCATATTTATTTGTTTTTACGGAATATGTAGTCAATTTTTTGACAATTAATTTATATAAGATAACTGTTTTTACGGGATTCGCGGTTGAATTTTTGACAGTAAAAATTAAATGAACTTTGAGTTGCTTTCAATTACATTTTTATTTAATTTAACATAAAGAAGAATTTAACTCAATCGACGGACAATATTAACTCCAACTGAAAATCCGTATTAATATGCACTTAGTTTTTTGAATAACTGTTAGAATCAGTTAAAAATAAATTTGCTTGGAATTTTAAATGTTTATTTATTTAAAAATGACTGAACGGAATCAGTTAAAAATAAATTTGCTTGGAATTTTAAATGTTTATTTATTTAAAAATGACTGAACGGAATATTTCTTAAATAAACGACAGTCCGTTACTGTAATAATATTGTGAGTGTATGTTTTAAATTTCGTTAATATCGGTTTGAGGGGCAGAAATCGCCCCTATCTCCCCTCGCGGTCCTTTTTTCAAAAAATGCATCACTTTTGTGTCCATAAAGATATGGTTCTAGCTATGTTTTCAATTTCATTAAAATCGGTTTGATAGTTTCTGAGAGGAAGAAATTTCCCCCAATCTTCCCTCGTGGTCCTACGATTTGGCCCATTTTCAATAGGCTTGGTCCTTGCGCCAATAAGAACCTACGTCCCAAACTTTATCAAATGATCTCCAAAATTGCGACCTGTACTTTGCGCACAAGGTTACGTTGACAGCTAGCCAGCCGGACGGACATCGTTAGTTCGACTCAGAAAATGATTCTGAGTCGATCGGTATACTTTAAGGCGTTAAACACATTAGCACAAATGCATAATACCCTCTCCACTATTGTGGTGTGGGCATAAAAATACTTCATTCAATTATCACATTTATTAAATTGAAATACTTTTTAAAATATTATTTTAATTGATAAAAAAAAACTCCTGATCATTTTGTCTGTAAAGTAAAAGACGGAAAATTTCTGCCTATCCGAAACTATCTTACCGATTTGGATAAAATTTAAAATAAACAGATGTAGATCAATCTACATACAATAAAACACACAGGCTTAATATTTTTTATAGGTAGTAAAAATTAATTTTGGGCTGGCACGGCTAGTAATAAATACAATTTTAATATATAATTAAATATTTTAGAAGTTCGTCCTTAAACGATTTGTGCAGTGTGCATGTGTCTTAAGTCTTGAGTTTTAATTTATACAATTTCCTTTGTACGAAAATACACTACAAATCTTTCAGCTTCTTATTCAGTAATTTTTAAAATAAAACTTTTTATTCGAAACATTGATTTCATTCTTTAAATGAGTAAATATTTGAATTTTTCGAGATATTCATTGTCACTCACGTTCAAATTATGTTCTAGTTTTTCGAAAACAACAACAATAACTACTACAAATTTAAGCTCATAAATAATATTTATGGTAATAACTAGTTTATTTTGTAAATTATAATAAAAACAAAAAAAAAATTTGATTTACAATATCAAGTCTTAAAATTAATATTAAAAAAAAATATTATGCATGCACAACAATACAAAACAATCAAGCAGACAATTTAATAAAAATCTATGTATGTATGTAGATCAGTTAATAAAAGAATACAAAAAAAAAACAACAACATTTTACAGTAACAAACACTTGTACTCATAACAAATCAATTCTCAGTTTCCAAACACCAAACACCACTCTATTTATACGAAACTGATATTTGACAAGATTTTCAAATTTTATTGAAAAAAAAAACAACCCAACACTTGTTTGAAATAGAAGAATTTTTCAGACAGATACTTAATACGCTCTCATTACAAAAGGCTTCATGTTAAAGCAAAAATAAAACAAACAACTGTTATATTAAATAACTTTTGGAAAATATTTGCTCTGATAATATTCTCTTGCTTCTCTGTTACCAATGAAGCTGTGATATTTTTTATTTTTATAGAGTTAGCATTCGTATAGAAAACTGGTTTGTTTACAAACATTCCATTTGTTTGTTTTAATTGTTGATGTTGTTGTTGTTCCTTTGCTTAACTTAGGTTTGTTGTAGAGTTAGTGAGAACACTAAGCCACTGTTAACCGTTTCATTAAATTACGTTCGATGACTGTTAACTAATTATTGTTAACCGATTGCTGTTATTTATTGCTCTCAGGGTTCTCTCGCGCTCTCTCTCTCTCTTAGTTTCTATTTACCTTTCTTCTTATTTTGCTTATTATTACACCTGCAATGTGATAATAAACAAAAATTAATGTTGAATTTAAACCGGTTTTTTTGTATTGGTTTTTTTTATCATGCTGTGTTTACATTGTCTTCCATCTTTCATTCTCAAAAGAAAAAGAAAAACATGTTGGGGCTTGTTTGATTGCCTGTTAGCTGTTTGTTGGTGTTTTTTTTTTTCTCCCTATTAAAAGTTAATAAGAGTCTAGTGTTGTGTGTACATTTGGGGCTCCCACTTGTTTCTCTGTTATGGCTTAACTTCAGTTTAGAGCGAACTATTGAGGCGTTTTAACGTGTTGCCGCAGTAATTTTACATACGTTAAAAACTTTTACCGACGGTTTTAACTTTGTTTGTTTATTGTCATTTTCTTTGCTTTTTAAAAACTCATGTAATTTTTGAGCGGTTTATTCGCTAATTGCACAAGTAAACTCCAAAACGCAAATAAGAAGCATTTATTAACGTGTTGCTTCTTTAAACAGCGTATTTTAATAAGAATTTGTAAAACAGTGTTAACTACCCAGCAAAATATTTCGAATTTTGCTGAAAAATCAAAATATACTGGAAACGTATACGTTATTAAATCTGATGGATTAAAGAACAACAGGTGTTTTATAAACTTGCTGGTGCAATCAATAAATGCAACAGTTAAAGCTAAATTTGAAAGTGAGTTGCAATTTTAAAATCAAAAAAATAAAAAAAATTTAATATAAAAAAATAAAACCAACATTTAATTAAATTAACAAAAACCTAAAAAATAAAAAACCATGGTTTTAATTTTAAGTTAAAAGAAAAATTGCGATTTTAAGTGTAGATCGACTTTTTTGAAAAATTGCGAAATTATAAAATTAGCAAAACAAAAAAATTATGAAAAAAATATTTTCAAAAAAAAAAAAATAAAAATAACTAATATAAACATAAATAATTCTTGTTTAATAAATGGAAAAAAACAAATATTAAAAAAAATTGATTTAATAAAATAAAATTTAAAAAATAAACTAAAATTTTTTAAAAAATTTCTATAAGCTTTTTTTTTTAAGATTTCAAACTACAAAGATGCGATCATATTTTTCTTACTAACATTATGGCTCTCTTAAAGCCTTATAACGGTTTATTAATAAAATGAAAAACCAAAACAAAATCAAAACATAAGATTTACACAAAAACAACAGGCAAACATTTGTAAACATGCCTAAACACGCAACAATTAAATGTTTTCATTGTTAAGTGAAATTATAGTAAAAGTAAACAAAAAAAAAAAAAAAAAACAGAAATAATTTACAGTTAAAGTGAATTAAAAATGTATGTTAATTAAAACTAAACATAACTAAAGTGGAAATAATTGTAATTTTTTTAATAACAGTTGTTAATTTATTCAAAAATTTGTGAAATTTTTAAAAATTAAACAAAATTTTTAATTTTCAAAGAAGCAAATTACTGATGCATTTTTTGCAAATAGAGACATTAACAATTATTGACAAAAAACTTATTTTCTGTCGTGTTAATTTAATGCTCATCATAATGGATATTCGACTTTAATATAGTTTCTCCTTTTCCATGAAATATACATACATATATAATCCTGTCGATCCTAGCGGGAGCATAGGGCCTCAACGAATTGGATGAATTCTAATCTATTTGTTGCCAATGAATTTATTTCGGTCCAGCTTTTTCGCATGCTTTTTACTTCGGACTCTATTTTCCTCCTCCATATACATATGTGACGGACTCCCTCCCTACCATGAAATTGTTAAATGGGTATTATGCGTTTGAGCTGATGAGTATAACACACATGTATAAATATTCATTCTAAACCTTTTAAATCGACTCAAAATCACTTTTTTATTCGATCGAATGATGCCCCGCAAGACTGACTTCCTGCCTGTTCATCCCTGTTAACCTTGCGCGCACAGTACTGCACTGATAGATAATGTGTCATAATGCTGATGTATTTTGACCTCAGTACTATGACAAGTGTCTTTTTTTTTGAACCATGACACTTATCATCATTGTGATGTCAGCCTTAACATCACTTGGCCAAATTGTCATCAGCGTCAAAAATTGAAATTATTTCATCAATGGAATGACACATCGGCATAACAGAAATGACGAATCGTGGGCACTTTAATAAAACATGTCATCAGTGCGACGACTCAGTAACATCGGTGAAAGGACTCATTAGGCTCAATTAAATGACAGTTTGTTATTGAGATTGGCCTTACGTCATAGTGAGAGAATATTATTATTTACTTGCCCGTAACACCTGTTTGTTTTCTTATTGTTGCATACCGTCCAAGGCGAATTCAACTACAGGTGGTGTCGGTACTACAACAATCCAAAAAAAATAGAAACAACATAGTGTTTTTCATTGCATTGTTAGTGCTTATAGCTCGAAATGTCAACCGTTCTTAGCAAAATACAAACAAATGGGCTCGAACTACCAATATCAGATTCCGTTTCGACACCACCTTTAGTTAATTCACCTTGATACCGCCCCTTGTTTACAGAGGGATGATGAGAGATGATGTTTAGAGCATGGGAATTTTCGCTTCTTATTTAAATTTTCAAACATGAATAATGAAATAATGTTAATAATTCACAAAATGTGACATCGAATTGGCGTGGCTGTAGTCACATTGATGACGCATAAAATATGACAAAATTTTATGATGACTTTCGTCAGTGAATTGATGTCACATTTTGCCTCATTGCATTGATGTCCTTTGTAATAACATTGATGTCGCAATTCTGATGTTAGGGCGTCATCAATATCAAGAGGATTTTTTCTATAAGTGTGGTCGTAATTTTGAAGAGAACTTTACGTTTTAATTTTCATAAGGAAGATGCCTTCTAATGAAAATCGGTATATAAGTTTACATAGCTGCCTTATAGACTTCTTTCCGGAGTAGAGTCATTGTTCTTATTATGTTGATATTTGCATTAAATTTGCAGCAGCATTTAGTATTTTGCTACCTAAACCACCCTACCAAATATTTTTGAAATCGGTTCATATTAGGCCATAATTCCATTACAAATACTACTCCTGAAAGTTTTTAATTTCATTACTCCGTTATAAATGTTGGAAGTGATATTAAATTTGGCGATTATTACTTTTATCATCATGGCATTTAAAGCTTGTAGGTCTTAAAGTGACAATAGTTCCCATATAAAAACCCTCACAAAAATCAATTTAAGGCGAAAATAGTCTCATTGAGATGTTAATATTAAGATAATATTCGCCATTAATAACTCTTATATAAATCTTAGTGTCATAATATAATTTTAGCGGGTCAATTATTGTCTATGGATCCATAGCTTGTCCGTCAATAAAAGGAAATTATAAACCTTAAAAGAATTCGTGAAAAAAGGATATTCAAACCCGAGTTAAAAACCTAAACATTATATACTGTACTTTAGTGTTACGTACAGTAGAAATGTAGAAAACACAAACGCTAGTTCAAAAAAAATTTTACATAGACAAAACATGTACACAATAAACGCACAGTCAATTTATGCTGTGGTCGTTTAAGTTGCCAAACGATAACAATAATACCAGTGCGATGCATTACTAAAAAACACACTACAGAACATTTAAATATATTATATGTTTATAGAACCACTGCAATTGTATTGTTATATAATAAAATACAGAACAATACATGATAATTGTTACGGTCGTGAAAATTTCTATGAACGGTTTTAAGGGTTGTGTACTAATACACAAACACTACCAAAAAATTTTTCGTTTCTGGGTGAGTGCACCGTACGCTAAATAATGTGCGGTCTATTTTCGAACACTGATGCAAACATTACGAAACTACGATTAGAAGCAAAAGCTTTAAACTAACATTATTAACATGCATATATGCCTATCACCAGCATTTACATTTAAAAGAACACAAAGGTTTTGCCGCCCATGTGTTTAAAAACCCTATGTGTTTTTTTTTTTAAATAATATTTAAACTAGTTACTCGTGCAAAGAAAGACGGACAGAAGGTGTAATACATTGGAAATGTACCAGAAAACATAATTTGGTGTTTTTGCATTCAAACTATGTTTTTTGCTCTCAATTCGAGCAGGAGAAGCAATAAGAATACAAGAATCTGATTTCTAACTGTTTCAACAACTCTAACATTAACCCCGAAAAATGCTATCGTGAATCTCCCGTGAAAAATTGTTCGTGCTATCAGTTCTTAGTGAATGCAAAAAAGAAGAAAGATTAAAAAAAATTCAAAATCAAAGACATTTTAGTTCAAAAATATAAACATGTGTTTAATATTAATATAATTAATAATAAGTATATAATATTTTATAGAAAAGTTAAAAAACAAAGTAAAATATTTAGTATTGGAGTGAAAGTTTGATCGCAACGTAAGTTTATTGCACTATTAATTTTTTTTATAGTAAAATAATTTGCAAAACTCTGCCACCACGTCTTTCGAAAGCTTCACAAATCCACAGGCAATCGACCAGTTGTTTTGTTTTTGTTGTATATAAGTTTGTGCCTTCTGAACGGATCTTGCACTTAAAATAAATTTTATAAACTTTAATATTCTTATTATTAGAAGATCTTTTTACGTACATGTTCTATAACACAGAAAAAATAATGTGAGAAAATCAAAGTGAAAAATTTACGAGGGAAAAAAGTATTCACGGTAAGGGGAATTTTTTGTCGCTAACATTTTTTTTGCGTTATTATTCATTCCCCTTTGAGTTTCCTCTAAACTTATTATTCCGTAAGAGGAGTATTTAATGATCGCAAATACGTAAAAAGGGAAAAATACTATGAAAAAATTATTCGCGATAGGGATCGTTTTCCTTTCGTGACGATTTGAAAACAAAGTAATAAAATTAAAGCATTTTAGCTTTGCAAAACATTCTTTGGATTTTCAAACGAAATCAAATGAAAATGTTTGAAACGTTTTCTTTACACTTTTAAGAATGCAAATCAAATGAAAACTTTAATTTTCACATGAAATTTAGGCCATTAATTTTAATACAATTTCAATTAATTTTGCATACTTGGATAAATTTGCTTAGATTCCATATAAAATGATTTTTTTGGAAAGAAAACTTTAACCTCTTAAATGCTTCCCAAAAGCAACTATACTAAATTATTTGGTAAAATAAAGATCACTTACAGGGCTGACAAATTTGAAGATTTTTCGTCATTTTGACGATTTTTTGTTCCGAAATTAACAAAGTGCCGATTTGCTGATTTTTTCAAAATATTTACGAGTTTTTCAATCTCCAAAGTCTGAATAGAACATTACAATTCCTGACAATTTCGTTTTTTAATCTTGGAATGTTGGAAGCAGGAACGTTTACTTTCGTTTAGCTTTTACGCTGGCACGTTATACCAAATCAATAGCGTCAACGTTGTGTCACGAACAGTAGTGATAGCTTTCTTGTTAAATAAAACCCACAAATTATAAATAAAAATAGAGATAAAAACGCTAGATTGACCAAAAGTAGCAAAATTGCCATTATTGATTAAAAATAGCGGCAAACTTCACTACTAAACGAGCTGTCAAAATCGTGTTTTTCAATTGCAAAGCGCTCGGGCTGCTAGAAAACTAGAAAAAGCGTGCCGCGTTTGTTTCGACACGGCTGTATTATGCAAGCCTTAAGAAAATCTAATTATTTTCAGCGTACAAAAACAAAAATTTTACACTTTGTTTTTTATTCGTCAAACCATCATCGAATGACCCTTTTACGGCTCTCTGTACATGAGTCTCATACGATTCTTGACATGAAAGTCTCGTGAGATTATGTTTACCCACGTCTTAAAAGATTCCCACAACGATTGAAGAAGCGTCTTTTTCTGTGCTATGGAAGAATCTCACTCGTGTTACAGTTTTTCCCTGTGAGGAATCTTCTACTGTTAAAAAATGCGGTCATCGACGATCATCTTCATGAGATTCCCAGTAGCTCTTATATGATTGAAAATGCTAGCTGGGTATGAATTAAATATGTTTTTTTTTCAATGTTTTTTAAAACTCAATTTTTTAACGATTTTTCGAAACGATAAAGACGATTTTTTTATTTTTTCTCAGGAAACTGACGATTTTCTCACAAATTTATCTGGCAGCCCTGATCACTAAATTAAATGGGTTAATGTTTCGGTCCAGCTGATTGTCTTCTATACATAGAACTTTTATAAGTTCTGGTACACGGTTTTTAGTTAATAAACGCTTTATATAAAGTTTCTTTTTAATACATTTAGTTGTATTATATTTGTAGCATTTTTAGGAAAGTATTCAATAAATATGATTAAAAATAGCCAACATGTGCCTTCCAGTATGACTAAAGTCTAACAGGACATTCGTCTATCGCAGTACGCACTATATTCATAGGAAAATTATCCATTGCTGGGGTAAGGTTACGCTTAACAGATCCCAAATTTACTCCAGTGGGAGTTAGAGGAATATGTATATAGATATAAATTTGGATAATATATATATTCCTCTTACTCCCACTGGAGCATAGGGCGCCAAAATTTGGATAAGATTTTATGAAAATTGTGTTTTAAATAAAAAAAAATGGTTTTTGATTCTGTTAGATTATGTACGTTAGTGGGTGTGTGGTATGCTTGAAGTGTTTTAAACATTCGGCCCAGCCGAAAATATCGCTTTTACTTGTTTTGTAATGAGGGGAATAACCATAAAATATTCTTTGATTGAGGTTTTCAATTGAAAAGAAGCCCACATCAAGGCGAACTAATTCGAAGGCGGTGCCAAGTTAACAGCTGGTTATATTTTTTAGTTGTGATTCGGCAAATTTTGTAAAAAAATTAAAATTTTTTATGCAAAAAAAAAAAAAAAATTTTTGCTGACAAAATTAATTTTTCTTGTAAAAAAACGTGTCTACAAGTAAATTTTAAACAAATATTGCAAATTACTTGTTATTTTAGTTGAGCTGAAAAGTTTTTTAACAGTCCATGCTTCTTAAATTGGTGTTGTTGTAGAGTTGGCCTCTCTTAACAAAAAACTAGCTTGGAAAATATGCTATCCAAAACATACACCCCTGTTCAAATGTTTGCGTTGAGATAAACTCCAGAAAGTTTTGTGAATTAAAGTTAATGTTGAAATATTTTAATTCTCACAATCAGAAATCTCTTACAAATTTGAAAAAAAAAATAGAAGCTAGCTTTCCCTCAACAATAAATCTCAGTGTATTTATCAAATAAGAAAAATTGAGAACTAAGCACGTCTTTCTTACGAAGACAATAAAATGAAGCAATTTGTTTTTAAATTTTGTTTTTTTTACCCACTTACAACTACAATTCGAGCCGAAAAAAAGCCAACCAAGTGTAGGGGAATGTAAGAAAAGATAAACTCACTGTTTATTGTTAGTGATTTGTTGAAGCTTTGATATTGGCACAAGTAAGACTTCTTCCCTTTAGGGTTTTATTTGTATAATATTTTTGGCTTTTCAAAAATCTGTGGAAAAGGTCTCCTGATGAGCTGGCCTAAGCAACCAGTGAAATGCGCATAGAAGCTAGCATTCCCTCAACAATAAATCTTATGCTATGTTCACATTTAGGTTTTTAAACGCGTTTAAGCAAAATGTTGATTAAGTTAATCAAAGCCGTTCACACAACACTTGAGATGATTAAGATGTCAGGCACAACAAACAAATTTATATTTATTTAAAGTATTAAAAGTGGATGAAAATGCTTTTATAAAGTATAATCATTTTAACGATGAAATTGTGAAATCTTATGAATTATTCAAGGAAAAAAATAAAAGCATTAAGCAGAAATCGTGGCCGGTTGTACACGATCATGTTGGCGATTCTACATTACACTCAGTTTAAGGTATGTTCAGTGGATTCTATGGGGTTTATGAAGTGATTTAGTTGTAATCATGACAATTTGAAGTGATTAACAAATCACTTCAATGTATGGGTAATCATCTCGATTTTGAAGTGATTAGAGCTTAATCACCTTCGAGCTGCTTAAACGCGTTTAAGAACCCAAGTGTGAACATAGTATTAGTGTATTTATTAAATAAGAAAAATTGGGAACGTCATACAGAAATCTTATTAATAATAAATTTTGTATTCCCAAATATAACTTTGTTAAAAATATTTGAGTTTTTCATACGTTTCAGCCTGTTGGATTACTATGTATTTGCAATAAGTAAAAAGTTTTGAAAAATTTAACATTGGCCTTGTCACTGCAAATGATAAATGGAGTTGAAAATTTTACAATATTTCGAAAGCCGATATTCTTTCCCCGAGATATGAAAACACACCTTATAACATATCACACTTGATGACAAAAAGGGTATTTACACAAAATTTTAATTTTTTCACTTTTTTGCAAGAATATCGTCCTTCAAAAATATCGTCCTATTTTGTCTACATTTTGGTAATAAAAAGGGCAGTTTAAAATTCTATTTCATATGATATTAATATTAAATTAAAAATGTTTAGCTTCTACTGAATATTTTTGTTTAATACCCTCATTATGATCAGATGTAATAATATACCGGGTAAACACCGAGTTCTAAAAATAACACAGTTTTCTGAGCAATTTTAAAACCATCAGCTAAAGGTGAATCAATCCCTTTACCACATTAAATCTATATCTGTAATTTTCTTTAATCGATTTATTTTTCGAAATAAACTCCAAAAACTAAATAGTTTTCGATGCCATATATGGGATCAGAAGGCAAATTACGACATTTGATCGATCGATTGAAACTTCTACTTAAATTTTATTTTATTTTATTTTTAATCGGTATCGAATGCCATAACTTGACCTGGGCTTTTTAAACATCTTAAATTAAAACCCATTAAAAGAAAATATAACCAACAGGAGATATGTTACTAAAAATGGCCCAAAAATATTTTTTACTGTGCATTAAAACAATTTTATCTAAACCATTAATGCAAAAAACCCGAATGCGATAATTTAAAACAAACACATAATATAAAATTTTTAATCAAAATAAACAAATACTTACGAAATAGGCGTGCACAAATTACAACTTCTGTATCTAGAATGTACACGCAAAGAAAAATTTTGTTTTCATACTTATCCAACCATACTGAGTGACATAAAAAGTCACGAAGAATTTTAATGTTGTTAGTAGAGTTTTTCTTTTGCCTGACTTTTTCCTTTTCCGCGAAAGCGGTATTTATTTTGCAATTTCCCAGGATTCCGGAAATTCCCGCTCAATACAAATCGATACAAAATATTATTTAATTTATTTGAATAAACAACATTTTGTGAGATCAATTAAATAAGTTTATGAATGCATTCAACGTTTTCATTTCTTTGACAAAAAGGAAAAAGTGCTTAATGGCATCTTAAAATCTTCATGTTCAAGAAAACACATGGGTAAAATTTCAATTATTTTGTAAGATTTTTGAGGAAGTTATAGTTTATAGTTTTAGTTATTTTTTTCCAATGTGAAATAACATTTGGAATAATAAAAACTTCCGATCTTTGACATAAGGAGGGTTAAGGAATAAAAACTTAAAAAACTATAACCGAAGAGAACTGATGATTATATTAAATTCGGTGTAAAAAAAGTCACTTTAAAGTTTCAAATTGTTCTCCTATAAAACTAAACGAAATGACTTTATCACTTATTGCCACAGAATAAATTCAAAGCCAACAGCATTTATATAATATTTATTTTAAAATTGGATTTAAGTTTTGAATAAGCATTTACAGAATTGTTTGAAAGCCTATTTCTTATTTTTATCAAGAATGAGAAAACACGTTTCCTTTCTACGGATGTTTGACTTTACGGTCAAAGAAACATCACACAATCTCTAAACACTTCAGTTATCATAGCACTTACAAGTTTATTCATTTAAAAAAAATAAAAAATTTTCTGCGAATCTATTTTCTTAATTAAAAACTTTTGTCATCATTTCTCACAGAATCTAATCCGAAAAATCTTTAATGCAGATGCTCTGCATATAAAATCATTAAATACTGTGAAGCAAATAAATATGGGTTTTTAAACAAATGAAATACTATACATTTTTACTATTAGTCTTTCGAAATTTCAGTGCAGTAATCATTAAACATTGCCTAACTTATCGAATATGAATTGACATCTCTTTGGCGTTTTGGTAAGCAGAACTGGCGCTGTGCGATTTACCAAACGTAATGTTACTGTAGTTTTTCGTAATGTTAAATTGAAAATTATTTATTTGGTTTATTTCGTAGACCTTTTTCCTAAGATCAGATGATAACGATTAGAAGCAATTGTGCTAAACTAAAGTGACTTAAACCAAACAAAAGAGAGAAAAAATTAAATTAAAGTCGATCAAAAATACAAAATTCGTTTTTTTTTTTTTTTTTTGGACTTAGGACCTTTTTGCCTAACGGTTTATATCTATTTCACGACGCAACTTATTTTAAATTATACATATCAGGAATTCCCGCACAAATTTCCCGGGATTTTTTCCCGAAAAATGTGCGGGATCCCGAGATTTCCCGGGACCATAATTCCGTATGAAAAACACTAGTTGTTAGAGAAAAATTTACACATCTTTTATGATTACTACAGCCATTTGTTAGATAAGGCGTTTATAAAGCAGCCAGAACCACATTATTGTTGCCCACTATCATGTTATAGCTACTAATAATATTTGTATGTTCACCAGAAAAAAAGGTCACCTAAACAACTATAACAGTTTTCTTTAAATATATGAAAAAAAAGTAAAAATTGTATTTATTCCTTAACAATTTTTTGTTGTGTGCTTAATACCCAATTTATATTCTTGATAAATGCACTGAAATTTTTTGTAAAGGGATAAGCTAGTTCCTATGCGCATTTGCTTAGGCCAGCTCATGAGGAAACCCTTCTCCAAAGACTTTGGAAAAGCTAAGAAGGATGTTATACAACTAAACCTGTAATAATAATCAGCCTCATTACAGTTGTCGTTGTCGTCACCAACTGTGTCGTTTTTGCAATAAATAAAAGTAACACGCAACCTGTGCTCTTAAATCTTCTACAAAAAACGACACAGTCGTTGACGACAATGACAACCGTAATAAGGTTGAATATTTTTGAATTTTCTGCAACCATACTGAATGACTTGCCCGTGAAAAACATATCGAACCATATTTTTTCTCTGGGTGTAGAGGTTCTTTTTATTTAGAAATCTTGCTTTCAATGTGCGTTAAAAAAAAAAGAATTCAGTTTTTATAGCAAATTTATTATCTGAGTGAAAATATTTAAAAAATTACGTGAGATTCTTTAAAATTATTTAATTTAAAATCTGACATTAGGGTCATCACAAAATACATTTTCAGCTCTTAACTTTTAGTTAACAGTTTGTTTAAAAAATTTGATCAATATGGTTTTTAATTTTTAGAATAAATTAATTAAGATCAGGAATTCAATTCTCTTGCTGAGTAACATTGATGGATCGGGCCTATTAAAGTATGAATTCTTTATGGATTGTAATTTTACTTGGAATACACATTCGTATTAATATCAAAACTTATAATAAATTAATTAATTAATTTAATTCACTTGATTAAACGTTTAATTTACTTGATTAAATTTTTAATTAAAACTGATTTTATTCTTGATTAATGTTTTAAATGGTTAAAAATGTTGAAGAATTTTTGTGTAAAGGCCATTTTTATGAGCCAAGGCGGACATTCCGTGGAGAAACTTATTATTCCCAGTTTCTTCTAATATGACTTTTGCTATTAAGACGTTTTATTAAGATTATCTTTCAACTCTTTGAATTGTCAGTATCATTTAATGAAATGCTTTTAAATACTTCCTAATTAAGGTTTTATTTAAATGGTTGCTGTAAAACTTGCTTACCTAAGAGTAAAACTAAAATTGTCATTTAAATAATTAACTAATTAAACAATGACTTGCGGAAAGAAAATTTAACATTTGTCCAAAAATAAAACAATCAAAATGTTTGTTTTAAACTAGAAAACAAAAAAATAAACCAATAAAACAGTTATTTCCACTACAAAACTCCCTCAACATACACGTTACATACAACATACTACATGTTGTATTCGAATTAAAAAAAAACCAAGCCAAACATTTGCAATAAAACGAAACAAGAAAAAAAATAGAAAAACTTTAATTGAAAAACTCTAAAGTGAAAGGTAATTTTTTGTGTGCTAAATTTCTATTATTTAATCTTCATTCGACTTAAAGCACTTAAATTCAAGTATTGAAACTGAGTGAATATTCATAAAACCAAAACGAAACGAAGAAAGAAAAAAAAAACAAATCAGGCTAATCCTGTGTCTTGTAAAAAGTCAAAATATCTTGATAAACATTTTTTAAGAGAAAAACGTCAGTGAAATTTTGTTTCAGCCATAAAAAAAACTTGTTGGATTTAAGAAAATGTTTGTAGTCGTCGTCAGTTGTTCATTCAGTATGTGTTCATACATGTTTGATGTGCGCAAGATCATCAATAGGAAATTTTTTTTTTCTTATATATTTTCAAGAGAAGGGAGTAGAAAAAACGAGGACTTTAGTTAATTTAGTATTTATTAGCTTTATGGGTGAAATAATCAGGCAACTTTTACTTGCTTGCAATGCAACTGATAAAAGGCAGTCAACAAAATATAATTGAAACAAAAGGAAACATCATTATCAATCACATAATCATCTTGGCCGTCATTATTATCATAAGCATGCTTTTGACTGTTAAATTAAAATAAAGAGTAAAATGTTGCAAAAAAGCCTTTAGGTAACTTTGTGTGGCATACAACACCATTTCGGTGCACCACCAATTACTACAACAGAGGTTCTTAATTTTTTTTTTTTTATTTACGTGTAGCTTAAGAAATTTCTAACTTTTCTTAGAATATAAAAACCGTCAAGACTGGCCATTTAATGCTTTTCACCAATTACAAGTAGAGACAAAAAAATGTGTATTGTTGCTTAATTCTCTCAAAAAGAATCTTAAACACAATATAAGCGTCGTAGTCAATGAAGCCTAAATACTGGTTGTAAGTTATCCCAAAAATATTGGGCTGCATTTTTGAAAGCCAGTTAATCTTCTTGAATGGAAAAGAAGCTTTACAAAGTTCTAGCCGGCAGCCATTAATATAAATAAGCCTTCGTGGCTGCATTAAGAGCAGACCAAAGCTTTAATTTCAGGGAGGCAGGGGCTAACTTCCGTTGGGACAGCCTCCAAACCCTATTTATGCTTTAATAATACTACACTGATAAAAAAGGCGTCATAAGACTGATGTATTTTGACATCAGTACTATGACAAGTGCCTTCGTTTGTGACCCCATTACACTTTTCATCATTGTGATGTCAGCCTTAACATCACTTGGCCAAATTATCGTCAGGCTCAAATATTTAAATTATGTCATCAATGGGATGACACATCGGCATCACAGCAATGTCGAACCGGAGTCAGTTTAATAAAATATGTCATCAGTGCGATGACTCAGTAATGAAAGACGAAATGACTTTAATGACAGTTTGTCATTAAATTGAGTCATTGGAATTGACTTAAGTCAAGGTGAGAGATTATTATGATTTACTTACCCGTTACACATGTTTGTTTTACTTTTGTTGTATTCCGCCCTTTGTTTACAGAAGAACTCTCAATTATAAGACACCTGAAGCATGCCCGATATGGTTTTCTTAATCATTCTTCTTTAAAAATTTGATGTATATAACTAAATAATTAAAAAAATAGAATATGGGAATTTTTGCTTTTTATTTCAGTTTTTAAACATGAAAATAACACAAAATGTGACATCGAATGTATGTCACTGTAGTCATAGTATAAAAGACGCATAAAATATGACAAAATTTTATGATGACGTTGAAGTCACTTTTAGCCACATTGATACATACCACTTGTAATAACATTCATGTCACAATTCAGATGTTAGGTCCTCATCAATTTGAAGATGTATTACATGGACTCACAAGCTGACAGATAAATCGAACAAGAAAGTGATTAAGAATCGATCGGTATACTAAAATTTCTATGTCCACTTTTTTTTACAACAATTGCAAATTTGAAAAAGCTTTTGAGAAAATATGAAACAGAGTAACATATTTCTATGCCACACTACTGCGGACACCTGTTTGGGAACCACGTCACTTAAATTCACTCCACAGCACTACGACGTTTATGGGATTTTCTTATAAGCGGCGTCGTCGCCAGCTCATGCAATTGACCTCATTTAATAAAAACAAACCAAACAAACATCGTCCAACTGAGTGTCAGTTAGGCAGGCATGCAGCCAGTCATACAGTAATTTTTTTTACCTTTTTTCATTTCTTGTGCAAAAAAAGTGCTAAAAGAAATAAAAGTTAAAATAAAATTGAAAAGCAAATAAAAAGAAATGAAATGCTTAAGAAAACAATGTTCAAACCGCCAACTAAACGCAAAATAAATGAGACATTGTTTCTTTATTTTAACTGCACTTTTACCGCCAAGTGCTTAACGGCGTTTTTGTTTACTTTTTTCTTCTCTCATTTTGGTAGTTTTTGGGGGAACATAACGCAATTTCTTTCACTGTTACACGGTGAATGAGGTCAACAGAAATAAAAACATCATGATTAAACTTGGTAAAAAAAATGCACCAACAATTGTTTAAAATAATAGTTATTGAAGTTTTTTGTTAAAATTCAACCAAATACGAGTGTTTTTATGTTTATGGATTTGAATGTGATCTACATTTTTCTTTTTATTATAAATATTATTTTTCAAGAAAAAAATGCGCATTGTTAAAATAGTTTTTTGGACCTTTTAACAATAGAAATATATAAAATCGCTATGAAAATGCTTTTTAGTGGTTAGAAAAAGGAGTTCTGTTACATTTTAATGCAAACTGGTAGTTGGAAAAATTTCATTATTTTTTTTTTGCAATTAAAAAAAATTTTATGAAAATAAACGAAACATTTCGGAAACGTTTGCAACATTTAAAATACTTCTCAAATTTTTCTAATCGTTTTGTACATGAGCAAAACAAATACTTTTTAAGTGACAAAGTGCGCAAACAACACAATTGTCTTTAAAGTTTAAGCCATCTGCATATTTTAATTTATCAGTTTCCGGCAAATCAGGTATATTCAGCCTGAAATCCGAAAGGATCAAAATTTATAGGAGTCATAGAATCTGCGTGATTTCTTGATACCGAGCTCCTGGCAATAGGAACAGCCACAAAGAAGCCTTAGAGGGTTATCGGAAGGGTTTTCTTTTCTGTTTTATAACTTCACTATCTGGAGGTCTTTTTAAGGAAAGTATGGTAGATGGACTTGGAGAGCATGAAATGCACTGTTGTTTCGATATGTTTCATCGAATATAGCTGATACCTGGAAACTGACAAAAGTTTAAAAAAGGTCTCTTGAAATCGCGTCTGACCAGCACCCTATCTGGTAAGAAGGGAGTCCGAAGCCCCCAGTTTGCAGGCGGCGTTCTGGCTGTTGGTTGAAGGCTCCATTCGTATCACGGCTGTGGAATCGTCAAAAAATAGTTCTAACTCCGACTTCATCCGCTGAAATTTTTTTAGTTCGACTCCAACTCCGACTCCTACATTAACCCAAATTGAAAATGGGTGTGAGACTGGTCCTTATTTGACCTGAAACTCTTTTTTTAATTAAGTACGTTTAAAATGGTTAAATATGGCAAGAAAAAATTATTCTGTACAAATTTTAAATCGATATTTTAATTCTAAACCCTGCCACATTAAGCTTTATTAGTTATTTACATATCGCTCATTTGCTGCAAAAAAAAATCCATTTCGAGAAAAACGCATTTAAAGTTTTTGATTTGCTTTATCTACTTTGAAAAAAAGAAGACACATTCTCTTCAAACTGGGAAAGTATAAAAGATATAAAGATGAATTTAATATACAATATTAACAAAAACAAAGCGCACAATTCTGCATCTCTAACTCCAAAATTTTTTATTTTGAGTTATGCCGGTCTTGCAGCAAATGAACGATATGTAAAGCAGATTAGCCCTTATCTTCTAACTTCAAAATTTTTGAATATTTTGAAAAAGTAATTTCAATTTTTGGGAATACAAATTTTAATTTCAAAAGATTTTGTTATTCGTGCTTAATGTGGGGAAATGTAAGATGAGATGAACCCACTGTTGTTTATTGTTGATGTGTTTTGTTTAAACTTTGATATTGTTACAAGTAGAACTGTTGCTATAATTCTTATACGTTTAACAGTTTTATTTGGTTTAATATCTTTAGTTTGTCTAAAACCTTTATGGATGAAGTTTCCTGATGATCTGGCCTAAGCAACCAGTGAAATGCATAGGAATAGCTTATCCCATCAACAATAAATTTCAAGTGTTTTTATCAATAATAAAAACTGGGAATTAAGCACGAATAACAAAATCTTTTGCAATTTTGAAAAATATTGAAAAAAAATTTTTAGTTTTTATGCCGATAAATTTGGGGAATCTGAGCGAGTTTTTGTGGGTACTTCGCCTCCAACTCCGGTACAATAATCCCAACTCTGACCCGACAACTCCGACTCCCCAGCCCCGATTAGTATGCTTCTTGCGGAAAATGCTTCCTTTCTTTTAGGATGATTGTCTTTGCAGAAGCTTAACTTTTCTGATAGAAGGTTCCTTTTTATCAGATTGTTCTCCATCCGATGGGGGAGTGCCTTTTTTAAAGCATGAACCCACAAAACGGTTTAACGAAAGTCTGCTTTTTGGACTAAAGGATGCTTTGGGGGATCAAGTGGTAAGTGTAATTGAACCCCAATTCGTGAGTAGAGGTCTCTTGTCAGAATCGTCAGAAGAGCTATGCACTTGTGAAAGGCTCTAGCTTCGGGGACAAATTATTCCTAGGTGCTGTTGCTATTGGAACAAATGCTGCTGATTATGCCTCAGGCAGCGAAAGAGAGATCTAGCGGCGAGTGTATAATTTTTGTCTGATTATACACTCAAAATTGCTAACTGTGAATGTGGTTGCCTCTTACACACAGGGGCAGTTGGTAAACGCATTGTTTGTCATCCAGAGATTAATATCTAACAAGCAATATGGCTACATGACAGGTGCTTAGGTAAATCTGTTTTCACAGCTGTCCTTAAATGTATGTTTAAGTTTAACCTCCAAAATGTATATTAGAACCAAGTGATAATTTTAATTCAAAAGAAATGGTACTTTTGATCCTCCACAAACAAAGTCAGCATTCTAACCTGTTTCTCTTATTCTTAATGTCTTAATAATTACGCTTGTCTTAATAGCAATACAAAAATATGAACACTCAAGTTCTTTTGTTTTCCCCAGCTCAGAAAATAAACATGTCAAAAACCGTCCAAATATTTTATCTTTTATTTTAAACAGATTCTTTTGTTTTGTTTTTAATTCTTTTAAAAACTTAATTTAATTTTTTTTAAACCCCCCTTTACTAACTATTATCAAAACATTTTAATCTCAAACAAAATAAATTTATTTTTCTTTTTTTTTTTCTTATTTACAGAAAACTCAACAAAGAAACTCAAATCAAAAGGGACGTGTGTTAAAGAAACAACTTTAAAGCGGTTATATAACACTCCTTAATCTTATTTGATATAAAAAAAGAAGATTTAAGCAAAAAAGTGTGCTTGTGAATAACTACAAAAGAAACAAACGAAATAAGAAAAGAAAGATAATCGTTTCTTATATTTTTTCATAAAAAAAAAAATAAAAAATAAAAAAAAACCCAACAGATTTATCATTTAAAGTTGGTTACAAATATTTCAAAACCGAAATCGAGTGTGTAATAAAGTGAATCTCTTAAATGCACAAAATGTCAACAATCTTAAAAATGTTTAAACGTGAAACGTGTTTATAATTTAGAATTCAAACAAACGGCGACATTTAAAATAAATATAAATTGAAATAACAAATAATAATAAAAAGAAAAAAATCTAGCAAAATTAAAAAAATAGAATCAAGAAAAAAGAAAATAAATTAATAAATGTCTTGTTAAGGTTGATTACGTGTTTGAAATTGATAAAAAAAAAATTAATAATACTCAGATCATCTTCATTATTAACATAAGTGTTTAAAATTTTATACAAAAATAATAAATTGAAAAAAAAGAAACAAATTAAGCAATTTTTTTTAAATATTGTGTCATAATAAAGCAAATCTTTTTTTTTAAATCGTCGTGTTGTCAGTTTTTGTTTAAAAAAAAAAAAAAATAAAAAGGTCGAATAATTAAAAAACTTAAAAAAAAATAAGTGGTTGACTAAATTTTTCATAAAATTAAATTGAATTTGGTTTTTGTGCGATTTGTGATTTTGCACATTAAAATCTGTCCGTCTCTGCCAAAACGATCCTATATGGAAGGTGACAACAACAGCGCAGTAGCAGCAACTTTATATTCAATCAAACCACAAATGTAAGTAAATCTTCAAAATTTGTTTATTTTTTGGTTTTCGTCTATTGTACATTATAATTAAACTTTATTAAAACATTTAGGCTGGGTTTTTGAGATCTCAGTTAAACTAGGTTTAGTTAATCTGAACAAAGATTTTGCCGCCATTACCAAGTTTGTATAAAAAATTTTCACAGAATAGCTAAGTTTTGCCTTAAATGTTGGCCTTTAATGAAATAATAAAAAAAAAAAAATAAAATTTCGCCGGAAAAATCCGAGTTTCAGACTTCGTTAAACTAAGTTTAAACTAAATCCACATCTCAAAAAAAGGTATTTATCTTTATTGTATACATGGACTTTTATATGATACAGTGCAGGTTAAAATTAAATGGATAATCAAAACTTTTATCCACTTTAAGCAAAAAACAATGTTTTTTTAGTAAATGATGAATGCCAGTTAGGAAAATTGACTAGTTAAAGCGATGTCCAGTTCCATATTAAATATCCGATTCAATAAGTTTATTTGTCCAATTCACAAACTCTGTCGTATGGCTTATTGTTTAAAAAAACATACGATTTGTGTTTTTGCACCTATGAATAGATTATTTTGTTGTATCGTTACTTTGTCATATTGCGAAATGCCAAATTTGGAAAATATCAATTCAATGAGCATTGGCAATTTACTTTAAGTAAACTATTAAAGAAGTTTAAGAAATTTCTTTTTACCAAATCGTCATCTCAGAATTGGCTTGACCTACCGACCACTTTTAAAAAAAAGTGAGGTATATATGTATATTTTGAATGCGACCTTTTTGAATCCAAAATCTGTTTCGCGAAATTTTTTGTGGTTTCTGAGATATAAAGCATTCATCCAGGACATTGCATGTTGAATTTTATGTTTTGAGGTCAAATATTAAAGATAATTAAAAAATACCAGTTGTAGAATCAAAAAGCTGTAGAAAGATATTAAATTTCCCGTATTTCCCATTTTGGTACTATTTTTTCCCCCCATTATAGTATCAAAAATTGCAAAATGGAAAATATTTTGTAAAAAAGTACCAAAAATAGTTAAGATTTTCACCCCTTAAACGTTCGAATTGCGTATTCGTATTTTTTTAATAAGTTTCGAATGTGGTATAAACTTTATATCTAGGTTTATTGCATCAAAAGATAGATGGGCTGACAAAAACGTACCAAAATTCAGGTCTACCCGTTTTTACCCAAAAGAGCCGAATTTCAAAAAAGTACCACACACCTGTCCACTTATTTTTCAAAAGAACAACGATATGTATTACAGTTTTTTTGTATCTCTTTTAGTTTTGGAGATAAAAGGTTTCCGAATTTACCCTTTTTTGCCCCCTAAACATTCGAATTTTTAAAAATCCCGTCTTAGTGGATCGATTTGGGGTCCAAATTTCAAGGGTTTAGCTTCAGGCGTTTAGGCTATACGATGATAAATGAGTCAGTCACTCACGCAATAAGTATACGTATGCAGCACAAAAAGCATATGCAGCACAAAGTGGCGTATGCGGCACAAAACAATATTTTTCATTTTCAAAAAAATACTATTAAATTCTAACTTTATTCATGAAAGTGCGCAAAATTTTACATTTTTCTTCAAAACACATACCGGAATCAGTGGTAAAAATGTGAAAAAATTCTATCGGCTACATTTTGAGAAATCTTCATGTAAATCTTCCTTTTCGTTTTTCTCCACTCCGACTTTTTGGCATATGCGCCAAACCAATTCTGAGCTGACGAAATAGGGAAAAAACAAGTATGAAAGTATAGTCGGTCAAGCCCGACCACATGAAACCCTACACCAGTGTTTAAAAACAAATTTTCGAGAGTGTATGGCTGTATGAATACGGATCTTTCTATGGTTTTAATTTCGTAGCACTACGATTTGGCCCATTTTCAAAAGGCTTGTGCCAATAAGAACCTATGTGCCAAATTTTATGAAATTATCTCCAAAAGTGTGACCTAAGCTGACGGGCATCGTTAGATCAACTCAAAAAGCGATTCTAAGTCGTTCGGTATACAGTATTTATCGGATATAAGAAACTTAAAAAATCCACGAAAAAAGTTTCTTATAAGCGTTTCTTTCTTATATACAATTATTTTATATAAGAAACTTATTTCTTATATAAGTAGCTATGACTATGGCCATAAGACTTTCATATTTTGGTTTTCTGTCTCTTTTTTTGTTAACATTTCTAACTTTTAAATAATTATTTTCTATGTCTTTTGAGTTTTTCACTATTTTAGATGTTTTTGCAATTTCGCTTCTTTTTATACCGTTTTGTATACTGTCAGAAAACAGCGTTGTCCATGCAAACTACATAAATTCTGTGTTGCCGTTGGAAGTTTCTTATATAAATTCTTTTTCCATACATTTTGTGGTTTTGGTGTTTAAGAAAAATGTTCTTTAATCAGTTTATCCGTTATATCCGATAAATACTGTACTACTTTAAGGTGGGTCTAGGACCAATATTTTAATGTGTTACACACATCAGCACAAATGGATAATTCCCTCTCCACTATTGTGCTGTGGGTATAAATATGAACAATAAATCTAAAAAAATCAAATAATTTCATTTCAGTTATGATTTTTTACTTAACTTTTTGTTTTTTTATTTTAATTTTGCTTCTTCTTTAATAAAATTTGCCATTCACATTGGTTGATACCATGAAATTAAACCAGGTATGGGAGTTTTAATATAATATGAAATTGTTATAAATTTTAAATTGATAAGCAATTTTTTATTAAAATAGTTTAAAAGATGTATTGAAATTAATTAAACATATACTAAACATTCAAAAATTCTGAAAATTTTTTTACAAATTCACAAATTCAAATTAAACATTTCTAGGCGTGACAAATAAAACGTTTTTCAAAACACTTGAAAATCAATCGTATAACAGTTAAGAAAACACTTTTGTATGAAAATTACCAAAAACAAATATACGATTATACAACGAATACGACGATACTACCAACTTTTGAATTGGGGAATTATATATTCATACATACATCGACTTACTACTAGATATTCTAAATAAGGATCTTCGTATATACGTTTTAGGAAAAAAAAGTTAATGCGTTTTTAAACCTACACCCTCTTACTGTGACTCTTAAAGTCATGAGGTCGGCATCATAAAAAAAATATCAAACTTCCCTTTAACAGTTTGCTAATGAATATAATAAATTATGCACAAGCTGAAGCGGTACTTTAAAGCAGTGTTCGAAAATAAACAGAACATTATTTGGCGTTCGGCTCACACATTCAAGAACTATATATATTTTTTTTAGTGATTGCGTAGACCAGAGACCGGCAAAAGTACTACACCGTGCTTTTTTGCTCACAATAACATTCGCTCTCACTTTGTAAAAAACAAACAAACATTCAAACAAGAAGGTTCTGTTGACGCTTGCTTTAGAATTCCACTGCGAGAAATGTTTAAAGAAGAATGGGAATTTAATTTCTTGTTTGCCGAAATTTTTTTGCCAAGCCCGAATGTTAATGAAAATATAATTGCTTGACTTAAATACTAATTTGATGTTGCATACACAGACGTTTAGGAAGGCCGAATCAGGGATACTGTCTGCTTTTTTAAAGCACTTTTTATTGTTTAATTTCATTTAAGTGAATTGTAAGCAAAATTAGTAATGTATCATAAACGGTAAGATATTTATCGGTTAGGCTTTATCAGTTATAGCAGAACTAAGACAGTGCAAGTAGAAACAAGATATATTAAAAATAATGCTTTAATTCACACCTATTATTAGAGTCGGATACGGCTCAGGTCGAAGAAAACGGCACAATAATTATATCATCTTAGTCGTTATTGTCAACTATCGATTACTATTTTATACATAATTATTAAGGTTTTATGTGAATTTAAAGTGAATTAAATGCTACGTACTGTGAAATTTTTAAAGTACATGCATTATATTGTTTCACGCCATTTTGTGTCTCGAAAAAGTGAGGTTACCTTGTGCCAAGATAAAGCCTCACAATTTTAAGAGCCATCGTTTTTTGCCTTGCCTACCCGTTGCTAGTCCAATTGTTTGTATTTTTGTTGCCCAATAAAATAGTGTCACACCCTTTCCAGAACCAGTGCCCTACAAAGGAACCAGGTCTGCCCAACAAATAAAAAAAATTATATTCTTTTAGATAATTAATCGGGAATTACAAAATATTTAAATATTCTAATATAATACCAAATTTACATCGAAGTAACGTATTCGTCGACAACGACTTACATTACAGGGCTGAATTATTTTAATGAATTATATATTTAAGAAAAGTTCATAAGGTTTAATATTGGAACTTGCCTTCAATATTAGCCAATTCTTTCTTATTTTAACCAATATATATGATAAAATCTTTATTCGTATTTGAAAGTACATGCCCTAAACCACATTTCTTCAAAATTTCACTTTTTTCCTTAAAAGTTGTATTAGGAAAGTAAACAAAAACAAAAAGTAACATGACATTATAAAAAAAAACGTATTTTACCTTTCCCTGATCTCTCACAATTTTTAAGGAAAAATTAAAGAAAATCAAATAAATCATTAAAACCAACCAAGAAAAGAAAAAATAATTTTAACACAACATTATCAAAACAAATAAAAAATAATAGTTTTCCAATTTTTAAAAGTATTTTCAAGCATTTCGCTTCGTACTGTGAACCTTAAATGTCACGTAAACCAAATCTTCTTCCAGAGAATTATATTGCAAACATGTTAAGACAGCAACAAAAAAGTTAAGTCACAAAAAAATAAATAAATAAATAAACAAAAACTATAATAAAAAAAAAATGTTAAATAAAGTTATTGTGGCAAAAACGAACTATAAATTGTATTATAGATGATAGAAAGATATTAGACAAAAAGTCAGATACAAAAATATGAGGAAAAAGAAAAGAAAAATTAAATCTGACAAAGGGGGTCATATAACACAGATACATGAGGAGCTGAAGCACGTCCAATAACAACTATTGGGTAAGAAGAAAAGAAAATTATTAAATAAATTATGCTTGGAAAAAACTGAAATTTTTGTCTCTAAAAAATTTTAAATAAAAAAAATTTTCATGAAGATGACCAACAAAAGTTGGTGAAACATTGGAATTAATAAATAATAAAAATTAAGACAAAACAAGAGTTTTTATTTTTATTCTATTTTATGAAACAGACCTCAAACCGAAAAATATAAACATAACACATTTAAAAAAAAAAAGTTTTAGAATTAAAATTGAAAGAAAACTATGTAGGTTAGGTTAAATGGGTAGCCGCCACGACGACGACACTTTTGGGTTCTTATAGCGGTCCCTTTGTGATACCCCTAGCCAGTGACAAGAGTCAGGCGCTATCCACTAGACTATTCCCCAGAGGTCACTGCAGTCTCGAACCACCCCGATTCCCTGCAGAACAAGGAGATCGATTTCAGTCCCGCATTGGACAAATCGTCCAGACATGGCAATTCTGGTCTCCCAAAATGCCTAAACCTAATGCCCCCCAGACCGGGGCATTGGCAGAGAAAGTAAAATACCGTCTCCTCCTCCTCCTCCTCATCATGACAACTCATACAGTAATCATTATACGCAAGACCCATCCTCCTAGCATGAGTCCCTATCACCCAGTGACCCGTGATGACCCCTGCCATCTCCCTTGAGCCCTTCTGTACGACTCCTGTCTGATGAGAGTCTTGCAGCGGGACATTGAAGTGCCAATCAGGCCCTCGACGAACATGTCAAAATACAAATATTATACTCATATCGGCATGGTTCTGTTTGATAATGGTCTACTAGCATACATTTTTTAAACAACATATTCAATAGCTTTAAAATTAAATATATATTTTTTTTATTAATAATGTTTTCCGTTTTTTTTTTTTTTTTTGTTAAACGAAAACTTTAACTTTAATATGCGAGTACCTGTGTTGAAAATGCGATTTGTGTTTAATTTGCATCACAAGCTGCTTTTTACTTAAAACTCCATCTTTTAAAATTTTGAAGGCCAACTAGTTAAGTTGTTTGTTTTTTTTTTTTTTATTTTTATTTAACACATATTTTTTTATTCTCTAATAATAAAATACATTGCCAGCAACTGTTCTTAAAAATGGTGTATGTTGGAAAAAAATTAACAGTAACAAGTTAGAGTGCTATTTCGGCTGTGCCGAATCTTTGATACCCTCTACTGATAGTTGAAATACTTTAATGTATTTTATATATCTTTATAAAAACAGACATCAGCATTAAAATTGGTTGCGGTTTAGACCTACATACTAAAGCCCTGCACGAATGCATTTGTTTCTTTTTCACAGTTCTCCCCACCAAGTTATTGTTGTGTCAAATACTGTGTTTTTTTCTTAAAATCAGTTCGAATGATACACAATGAAAAACTGAATCAATTTTAAACAGTAGTTGGTTTCAAACAACTCGTTGTTAAGTAGTAAATTGATTAAAAAAAACAAATCAACGCAATGTATAATTCGATGTGAAAGAAAACATAACACACAACAATTGTGAGTCTATAACAGGGAATTCCATTTCTTTGCACAATTGTGTATACCACTACTAACACATATTTTTTATGATCATCATTTCAGTCGTCGATGTGACTTCGACAAGTGTACAAAAAAGTGTAAAAAATAAGATAATTCATATCACCGATTGATTCGTGCGATTCGTGTGATTTGGTGTAGTTTGTGTTATTCGTTTGTTTCGTTGTTGTGTGGAGTATATTTCGTGCTCTTTACACTTCGTATTTGGTCGTTTATAACACACTTATTTAAATACATTTGCATTTGTGTGTTTATATTTTTTTCGTGCTTTATATGTTTTTCACAATACAGAATTTGATTCGTTAGCAAAAAGCAATCAACAATCAGTAGTTGAAAAACAAACGAATGTTTTGAAACGACATTCAAATGCATTCGTGCAGGGCTTTACTACATACATAAATTAAATTTTTACCGACAATCAGAGAATTTATGCTTTTTTTTTTAACAATTTTTACTAGCTTGAGTAAAATATTATGATTCGTAACAGTTTACGTTTTCTGGCCATATGAAGCTAAGTTGGAAGAAGTTTTACCGCAATATCTATGTATATCTGCTATAGTTTTAGGCGTTTTTAATTAGTTTACCAGAGTGGGCTTAATATGGGCCCAATAGTTTTATTTATTTTTTATTTATTTAATAGATAGATAAAATATATGGTTACTTTAATATAGAAAAGCCCTAACTAACATTTTCCTTACTTTACTGGAGAAGGAAAAAACTTAATAAAAATTATAGTCTTGTAGTCGCGATTTTTTTTAAACGCAGTTTTTTATTAAACTCCCTAAACAATTTAATAAAAAACTGAGTTTAAAAAAAATCGCAACTACGAGACTATAATTTTTATTAAGTCTTTTCCTTCTCCTGTAAAGTAAGGGAAATGTTAGTTAGGGCTTTTCTATATTAAAGTAACGATATGTATGTCTGTATTTACAGACGTTTGATGTTATACGTAATTCAGGAATTATTATGTATATAATATTTATCTATAGATGGCTTAACTTAGTATGTGTGACCCAGTTTGGCAAAGTACATTTTTGTTTTTAGAAGTGTCTAAATAGTTAATTAGGGTGGTGTAGTTGTAAGTTTGGTCATTAAGAATGTCCAAGACTTCCTCCAAGTTGAGTTGGGATTGATTGAAATATTTAAGTCGATATCCATTGTAAACAGGACAGATACCAATAATGTGTAAAGCGTTTTCTGTTGCATCTAAGTTACTAATTGTGCAGAGACCAATTGACGTGCTTCGGAAAGTTCTAGCATTAATATCTAGAAGACCACCTCATGCTTTTATTAGTAGACTTGTAGCACGAGTCGAGAGATCTAAGGAATTAATTTCTAGCAAGGAGTAGTTCAGCTGAGAGTATAAGACGTGAAACTGAGAGTTTCTTGCATCGGAGACGAGGTTTGAATTATCATATGTTTTAACTAGTAGTAGAGTAGTATTTGCAGAGAGGAACAGTGTTACTTGGTGTAGTATCATTTATTTTGGATTACAAGTCCGTCCATTCCTCAGCCCAATGTTTGTCAATTATACTTTCGGCCAGCCGGCGCGGCAACCTATTATATGGTAAATTGAGTATTTTGTTGATGTAATTGAAATGTAGTTTAAGGTCTTCAAGAACAACGAATTTAGAATTAATTAATCATATTTTTTAAAACCCCATACTTGGGCTCCGCAGAACTTTATTGAGCGCGAAGCAGCATTAAATATTTTGAGTTTATTTTTATTACTGATTTTTGGATGCATGATATATTTAGACCATGATATGGGTGCAATAGTAAATTATGGACCGATCAGCACGAAATTTCACGGTGTCATTTTTAGTAATATAAAACTGTAAAGTTCCAAATTTCGTGCCTAATTTCCAATCTTTATTCTTAATAAAAACACTGAAACTAATTGTTGAAGCGATAAGCTATTCACCAATAAATTTCAGTGTTTTTATCAAGAACAAAAGTTGGGAATTAAGCACGACAGATAAAATCTTGAAAATTAAAAATTTTGTATTGTATTATATTTTGTATATTGTAAAAAAAAAAAAAAAAAAAAAAAAAAAAAAAAATGTACTTGGACTTCAAGAAAAATTCTTGACGAAAGTACGAAAAAACAGAAGTAAAGGAAAAAACATGTAAAATCAATTAAAATAGATAATCATTCAGGAAAGCAAATTTCGATCTACCAAATGTTAAAATACAATTTGGTTTAAGGATTGATGTTTGACTAGTGACGTCAGCAGTCGTCGATGGCTGCGAGTGTAAGACGGCAAATCCATCTGAGGAGATCGAGTGGTTGCGATCGAAACATGTCATGGTAACCTGCCGGCCAGGGTTCGAGCCCGAGCCACGTCAAGAATGAAAGATTATCAATAACAATTTTAATTGATTTTCATGTTGTAAAATTCCTTTCTTCATAAAAATAATTTAATAAAAATTAAATTTCATGAACTTAAGCCTAATTAAAAATATTAAAAATTTGGATTAAAAACCATAAATAGTTCAACAAAATAACCACAATACTAAATAATTTTGTATTCCCAAAAAATTACTTTGATAATTTATTTTTAATTTAATAATTAAAACAAGAGGATCAGCTATTTCATTTCAGAAAATTTAAAAAAAGCTCCATTTTGTTGTGTTGAAATATATGATTAAAAAACCGTTGAAAACTTTTTAACAGAGTTTTAAAATGAGAACCCCTGCATAATTTTTCTACAATTTTATATTACCGAGTAATCGATGAAATTTTTTATTTAAGTGCCACGTCATTCTCTTTTCCCTTCTCTCCTAAAAGCACAAGACTTGTCGAGTCAAACTTGACGTGTGTGAACCGGCATTAATTTAAACAAAAAAAAAAAATTCAAAAAAAACGTAAATTTTTTTCTTCTTCTACCGCGTATTCCTTCAAAATATGTTACGGATCTTCAGGGGTCAGCAAATCTCTTCTTGGTAACCGTTGTTCTTAATTATTTACTTTCAGTTTTTTACTTGTATTTTTTCGTTACATGAACGGAGAAAGGAGAAAAGCCTTATTTCTGGCTCTCTTATCAAGTGCGTTTTACATTAAAGAACTGATGTGTATTTGTAAATAGTTCGTTTCCTCAGAAACTGATGTGTATTGGAAAATACTTCGTTTCCTCAGTAATACAAATGAGCTGAGCTAGACTTGGTAATTACTTTTTACTTAGAGCCCAACTAAAAGACTAATTTTTTTTAACAAATTTCTTTTTATTTAAACAATTTCAATAGGCTTAAAAATAATACAAATATTTTCGGCTTAGGCATAATTTTATCAGTAATATTTTTGTTACCAACTTAACGTTCATTCAACTGTCTAAATAAAGGCAAAAAAAATCAAACTATATAATAAATTTAAAAGCATAAATAAAATAAAAACAGACAAAAAAACTGCTAAAAGAAGCTAAAAAAGACTGTCTATGTCATGTACTTTAAAGGAAGCCATATAAAATTTAACAAAAAAAAAAAAAAAACACAAGTGCAAACTTGGCTTAAAGTACCAAACAAATTGCTACATCAATAAATTTAATGAAGCAGCAAACAAAGTAAAACAAAAAAAAAAAAAAAAACAAGTTAATAACGATTTAAAAAAAAGCTTATTAAGCTTTATTAATATACATGTTGTTGCTGTTCTACTTAAAACTTAAAAACTCAAAATTTCATAAGAAAAGTTTGTTGAGTTTTACGAAATTGAATTCATTTTAATTGTAATAAAATGCTTGATAGACTTTTAGTTCAGTAAACTTTTAAGAATTAAGAAAAAAAAATACTAAGAAATGGAAAAATTCAAATTATAAAAAAATATTTTTTGTTTTTCAAATGTGCTGGCATGTAAATTTTTTAATAAATAATTTTCCCCTTTCCACAAAAAAAAATTAAATTCTCCAAAAAAATTAATTAAACTTAAGTGCTCGTTAATAATACGTAACTTTTGCGGACTTTGACAAGTTTGCCTCTCAACCATTTTTTGTGTTTTTTACAGAAACTAAGAAACAAAAAATATATGTCACAAATATGTGACATGAGTTGTGCAAAGATTTTCTTAATAGAAACTGTGTGTCACATATGTGTAACAAACGTAAAAGTCACTTATAAGTGACATGGGTTTTGAGTAAAATTATTGTCACATATGGGTAATTCCAAAGTGTTGAACGTGACAGGCGTACGCATCAAAAATGCAATAACATTTCAAGAAAAAAATATTTTTACATTTTCTTAACCCTAAAATTAAAACACTAAGAAAGCACTGTTATCTATGCTAAAGTTTATGGAGGGCGCGATTCTAGGTCAAAGATAATGCCAAATAAGTAGCGCTTCGAACGTGAAAAAAACAGAAGTAGTTTTTGTGGCCATGTATAAAAAGGCGTAATTCAGCGAAACCTGGCACAATTTTTTAGTCAAACTACTTTCAGAATTTTACGTAGCAATGTAACATTAAAATGTTTTGGTTTGATTCCAAAATCTTCTGTATTTCCTTTTTTTTTAAGCCAAAATCTGGGTCGATACGTGACATTTCGAACGTGAAATTTTTTCCGTAATAATTTAACTGAATAATGATCAAAATAAAATAAAAATTTACCATTAATCCGTATAACATATTTCGCTTTGAACTCTTCCTTAGATTACAGACCATGTAAGAAAATTTTTTGGGAATAATTTTTATCAAATATCACCTTTTTTAAGAAAGATAAATATTAAAGAAATCATACAATAAAACATTCTCAAAAATAAGAAATTACGTTTGCGCAACTTTGCAGTCTGATTGTTCATCTAAGTGAACAAATTTATGAGTAAATTTATAAAACTAGTAAAATCTAAATGTTTCTCTATAACAATATCGTAAAATAATCAGCTTTTAATAACTTTTAAATTTTTGGTCACGGTGGACCTTTTGGCGGAAATGCCCATATACAATTTGTGTCACATATTTAATTTGTATCAAAGACTCAAACGCACAAGGAAATTACTTAAAACAAACTTTCACGAAATTATAAGCAAATACATTTCACTAAAATCCTGACTCTTATATGTGACATGAGTATCTATGAAAACACCAGTGTCTCAAAAATGTGACATGAGTTTCTATAAAAACTCCCATGTCACAAAAATGTGACGTGATTTTCGCTGAAAACTTTAATTTTCTACATATGTGACATGCGTTTTGTCAAAAATATGTGACGCTGCGTGGCGAACCTGTTAATGGTTGGTTGTTTTAAAAAATACGTAAACGTAATAAATTGTGTTAAAAATAAAACAGAAGATTTGTCAAAATTTGTATAATTTACAAATTTTAGCTCTTGTTATTTGTGGGTTTTATATAAAAATGTAAGAAAAACGTTGTGTGCGTTTATGGAATATTCGTTTTATTAAAAAACATAAACAAACATAAAACTCTTTAACCGCTGATAAACGTAAAAACAGAGAAATATTTTAATTTTATAAAGGTTTATACGCAACGCAATGCCACGATTTAAGTAAAATTACCTATGTATACAGAAGCTTGGAAACAAATAGAAACAACTAATCCGCAACGTATACGTTAGGATAACGAGGCCTTTTACTGTTCTATTTGGGGCATTCCATGCCAAATCGGATGGTTTAGAAAACAAATTATTTTGATGTTTCCAATTTTGTGATATTTTTTAAAACACTTCAAGAGGTACACTGTAACACTATGGTGTACATTTCAAAAGGATATTCCTGTTAAATTTTAACAATTTTTTATTACTCCTTCAAAGGCCATTTTTTTTTATTTTTATGTTCATAAAAAATAAAATTTTTTAATTTTATATACCAATTTTTTTATTTTTTAATAATTCAAAAATCGACAAAAAATAGTATTTATGGGCTTAAAGTTACACATTTTGAAAAAAAAAATCGAGGGATACGCTCATTTTAATAAACTACGCTTTAAAATTAAGCTTGGAGTATTTTTCTTCAATTTTTTTCCTGTAAAAACATCTCAAACGAATATTTCACAAAAAAAGTTGCGACCATTGTTAAAAAAGTTATGAACAAAATCAAAAAAAAAAGTCCTTTAATGAATTTATAAAAAAATGCAAAAATTGGGGAAATCGAAATAAAACTTTTTTTAAGCCTTCCGATTTGGCATGGAACGCCCCATTAACTTACTTACGTTTGAAGAAATAAAAAACATCTAGCAAACAAATACTTAACGGAACGTTTAAATTAACTTTTTAATTTGCTCCAACTCGGTTTAGCCTGGGCTGGCACCACAGTCTGGCCTGTGTGAGTGAGATAGACCTTCCCGTTCCCGTTTGCATTAATTCTGTTACTCGTTGCTGAGATCAGTGAGACTTTTTTTGTTAGTTTTTTTCTGTCTATATTTTCTTACCAATTAGTAGTTGTTGGTCAAATATGTTTTTTTTTTTGTTATTTGAATGTTGTTTTAAACCTGTATAAGACTCACAATTGCAGGCATTTGTTGGCTGCTTGTTAGAAACAAAAATACGTAAAAGTTTTTTTAAATAAATCGATAAAAATAAACCAAACAGTTTTTGTAAATGCAAAACCATTATAAAACCCAGCTTGCGGTCTTAAATGTTATATTTTGGGGTTTAGTTTTTGTTATACAAATATTTTTAAAGATATAGAGTTAGGAGAACTTTACGAAGCTTTAAAAAAAAGAAGACTTAACAAAATTATAAATGCCCTAAAAATTATATTAACTTTTTCATTGAATTATATATTCCAAATATGTTAAAGCTTCTTCGTTTAAAAATGTGAGACTTGTGATGCTTTTAAACTTATTTTGTATGAACTGTTTAAGAAAATATATTATAAGTAAAGGCCTAGCTGTAATAAACTTAAGTTGGCTTAAGCAACTGTACGAATACATGTAAATCATGTGAGGAAACCAGATTGAACTTAAGGAAAGTTTAAGTAAAGTTTAAGTAAAGTTTAAAGAATCTGTCATTTGCTTAAGCAAAGTGCGAAACAGATCGCACTTTCCGTACGAATTCAAATATTTTTTAATTGGTTTTTTAAAGCATTGGAGGCTTTTTGTTAATTTTTGACAGTAGCTTAAGCTAGCATATGCATATTATAGTTGGGCCTTAAGTTTAAGTCAAAAAACAAATCTTTTTTCTGTAACAGGATAGTTCTAAAAAAAACAATATATATTTGGTATCAAAGCTTTTTAGACTCGTATACACTTTTTCCAAGTAAAACTAAAAATACATTTTATAATAAGTTATTTCATTGTATGTTATTGTTAATTTTTTAAACTCTTTTTGACTTTTTTCAATAGCGTAAGCTTTAAACAATATTGTAAGCTTTTTGAACCCGGCAGTAAGAGATTTCGACCAACAGCTAATTTTTTAATAGAGAGTGCTGTAGAAGATCATGCTGGAAAAACATAAAGAAATTTAAATTATCTCACAAATTAAGTTTTTGCTAAGCTTAATTAAAAAAAAAAAACTAACAGCCAGGCCCACGATGTCACACGTTAACGTTCGCATAGAAAATTTCTAAAATTTGTTTTTGTTTTAAATGTAATTTTCTATGCGAACGTTAACGTGTGATATCATGGGCCTGGCTGTAAATATGGTTAAAGAAACTATTTAGTATTTTTTATTTAAAAGCTTAGTTACGGTTGAGTTTGATTTCATTAAAGCTTATATGCAAAAGCTCTTAAGAATGTTAAACATTATTCGCTTTTTGTTAATTCGCACGCGTCATTATTGAGATTTGATCTTTACCAAAATTTATATGTATATTGCACTTTTAAATAAAGTTTTTATCCTGTAGCTAAAATCTATCAATATAAATTTCTTAAATATTTATTGTTTATATCCCAAACTTATTTGCTTAAATAAAAAGTATGCACTTTTATAAGAGAGCTTTTTCAAAAAAAATGCAAAATATAACAATTAAGTTTTGGAATATTTATTTTTAAACTATTTTTACTTTTGCTAAGCTTTTTGTAAAGTTTTAAATTAAGCCTTTTCAAAAGCCTTTTCTTTTAAACTGATAAATTTTATAAAAAAAAGCTTATTCCAACATAAATAGTCCGAAGAAGAAAATATTCTGACAAACTTTTTGCCGTTAAAGAAGTAGATAAGCTGTTTTTTTAAGCATTTTAAAGCTTAAGGCTCAGTTAGGCGAACGTTGCTGTACCGCACCGTACTGTAAGCACGTTGGTGCACTTATAGAACGTTTAAAAACGTGTCATATGTTTTCCCATACATAAACAAAAAGCACGAGTATTCATAAAACAAAACACACAGTGATGGGAATCAAAAATGTTCAAATGGTGACCGTTGTGCAGAAAAGGTACCACGTGATTTAAATGGTATTAAAACAGTATTTTGTGTATTTTAATAATTTAATATTTTTATTATATATTTACAATAAATAAATTTGTATTTTAGCATATATAAATTTTTAGTATACATATATTGTAAATGTGCATACACCAAACAAGGTTTTGATACCAATTAAAGTCTTTTATATGTTTCACATTTCCATTGTATGTGTATATACATTTGTTTATTTTAAACATCTTAACATATGTGTATTTGGAAATATGTTGTATTGTAAGTTGTTTTGTCGGAATTCCATAGATATACTGAAAAAAGTACCAACAAAAAAGAGCAAAATTACCCGCATTCAATGTAACATACAAGCCGCCCATCACTGTCTTACAAATGTCACGTAACAACGGCATGAAATTCTATTTTATACAGATTGGTACGTTGCAACTACGGTACATTGCATTTCGGTAAGCTTTTGTATTGGTTTTCATATAACAAAAAGCGAACAGCTGATTGATACAGTACAGATAAGGTACAGCAACGTTCGCCTAACTGAGCCTATATTTCATAAGCTTTTGACGGAGCTTTAAATATATTTAACTTAATATTAATAAGATGCTTGTTCTGTTTTATGTTTAGAACAAAACGAAGATTTTTTATAAGCTTAATTGAAAGATTTTTCTAAATTTGCATTATGTGGTTAAATTCTGCAAAAATATTTTAACCTCTCTTTTTATATTCTAATAGAATTTTTAGCAAACCCTGTTTCTTTTTAGCAAACATATAACTGTAGAAAAGCTCTAATGGCCGTTTTCTCATCCGGCGGTTATTTTTTCCCCCAATGAAAAACTGCATATTAATGTTATTGCTTCTTATCTGTCGCAAAGCTAAACCGCCCTCATCTGCCCATTACTAGTTTCCTGTACAGATAAGTTCAATTGCCACTTGAAGACAGGGCTCATAACTTTCACATCTATTGATCAGCCTACTAAACTAAGATTTAGTCACGAGCGTTAGTTGATATATTGAAAAAATGAATAAACATAGCTGCTTTATATTTAAGCTTTTGTGAGATTCTGATTTTATGGAGTGGTTTAAAAATAAATGTAAAGTATTTCGTTTTTTCCTTCATAAGCTTTTTACGCCGCCTTAAAGAGAACTAATTTTGTGTATTAAATGAAAACATTTTTCTGCAAAGTTAAGAACAAAAACAAAAGCTTTTTATAAACTTAATCGAAAGCTTTATTGAATTTTCACATTGTTTAACTTAATTGCGTAGGGAAATGTTACCAAATCTATTTTAAACTTTAAATACTCTCCCTTTTATTTTTTGCAAGCTTAAAGCTTGAGGGCAAATAACACATTCTAACCAATATCTCATCTTTAATACATGTTGTAATTTTTCATCAGCTTTTAGGAAAGAAAAATAAACAAAACTACAAGGAAAAGAAAATTTTCTTGTAGCTTAACTCTGTCATCCAACATTAATAACTGGTGGCATTTGGCTCAAAGTGCTGGGTTAAAAAAAAAACGTAGTACGTTTTCAATTTTTTTTTTTCTTGTCATATTTCCACTAAAAAGAGTGAGAGTTTCATAGTTTTCTTGTGACCACAAAGACAAAAAATTGCTTGTTTTATAAGTATTTATGTAGTTTGAATGAAAATACCAAGAGGGTCGTCTTCCTTTTCTTAACGTTTTCTTTCTACTCGTTTTAAATGCCTGCAGGGGTCAAATGACTTTAACCTGCTGAAGCAAACCAAAAAGACAAAAAGCAGCCAGAAAAAGAAAACTGCATCCTCATTTAAAAAAGCTATTAAGTTTATTGTGGTTCATCATTTGCAATAAACCAACCGTTTTTTTCTCCTGCTACTTTTATGGTTTTTTTAATGTGGCTTATACTGTAAGTCTTTTTTGCAAGGATATTTTTGATCAGTGAAGTCTTATCAAAATTTTTTTTTTTTAAACAGGAAAATCAGTTTTTTGGTAATTTAATAAATTTTAAAACGTAACAGAGGTTGTAGGGTCTTTTTTCTGATTGCGATTAAATAGATTTAATTGTATGTGATTTTATATTTTATGATCATTATTGTTAAAGGGGTATGTACAATATAAAGTTTATGTATATGAAGGTAATTTGAGTATCTGCATAATCAGGTAAGGGTGTTTTACTGATTTCCTTTTTCTGTTGCTGGTTAACGAAGGCAAGTGTTCAAAAAAAAACTTTTTTTTGTAAATATTTTTTTTAAAAGCAAAAAAAATACTGCAATTTTTTCAAGGCAAAATAAAAATTTTAAAGGGAATAGGTCACGTTATTAACTTAAAATAACTTTTGTATATTTGATTAAACAAAATTATATATATCCTGCTGTAAAATATGAAGTTCTAGATTTCCTGGATTTCGCAAAACTTTTAAGAGGCATACAATATTTTGTTAATTTTTTTCAGAGAACTTAACTTGTTTCAAAAGGGGATATTAAAGTCATTTCATTTTAGTATTTAGGGCATTATATAATGCCACTTTAATAACTGCAGCCGTCTGAATTGCTCCGAATTAGAATATTAAACCATAAAAACAACTAGAATTTAATATTGAAACCAAGAAGAAGTTTGATCGAGAGAAGAATTCGGCAAGATTCGTTTAGCGGCCTATCCAATCTATACAATGTTATTGTATATGTTTTTTGTCATATTATTTCCATTTTGCCCTATATTATGCAATAAGCGGCTCAGCTTTCAATTAGTAAAAAACGAAACATAACCTATAGGAAAAACATAAACAATATTGTTCACGTCTGAACCGAAGGTAGCGGATTTCCCATCCATGGTTTCTATTTTTAATGGTGCTATGCCCTAAGACGAATTGACAACGTGAGGCGCCACTATCATCTTGTATTATATTTTAAATTTTTCTTTAATTTGTATGTATTTTTTATCGTTGTAACTTACAAATCTTTAAGTCGAATCGTTGTTTGAAAGCCATATTGCTCGGCTGTTTGTTTTGTACTCGGTTTTTATACCCTTCACAGAAGGTAAGAGGGTATATATAACTTTGTCATTCCGTTTGTATGTTCCACAATATTGATCCTACACCCTCTAAAGTATATATATTTGGGGTTCTTATGAAAAGCGAAGTTCAAATCCGGTTGTTCGTCTGTCCGTCTGTCCGTGTGTATGTTGAAATGGGTTTTCCGGAAACCCCAGAAATTATGTGGATTAGGTTGATGTATATTTATGTCACATATACTCCGTTTAAGTTTGCTATTGAAATTCAGCCAGATCGGTCCAATAATGATGGAGATATGAGCAAAAAACCACGACTACCTCTAAATTTTTCCAAAAATCCCTTGTTGTTGTATTTTTTTATTTCTGTATATCTTGAGAACGGCAAAAGCCAAAGTTTCCAAATTAGGTACACACATTAAGGTTGCCAATACACACCATCCTACAAAATGTGGGCGGGATTGGAGAAGTGGGCGTGGTACCTCCCGTACAAAAAAAAATTAAAAATTGTATAAAAACCTAAATTTAAGGGCTGCCATATGTCCTATGGATATGACTTATATATCAAAATATCGGAAATTTTTGGTAGAACATATTTTAAAAAAAATTTGGTAAAATCAGTTCAGATACAAAAAAGTTATGACCAAAATTGAATTTTTTTTAATACCCACTTTCGGGAACCATAGATCTCCCCGAGTCCAAGCTTTATAACTTAAGTAAATGGTTAATTTCTTCTTCAACACGTTGGTATATAAATCTGCCAAATCGGTTAAAAAATGGCTGAGCTATAACCGAAATACTGAATCCCAAAAAATTACTCTTTTTATACCCTTCACCCCAGGTGGAAAAGGGTATATATAAGTTTGTCATTCCGTTTGTAATTTCTACAATATTGATCTTGGACCCTATAAAGAATATATATTCTGGGTCCTTATGAGGAGAGAAGTTGATTTAACGATATCCGTCCGTCCGTCTGTCCCTCTTACGTTTGATATGTGTTTTCCGGAGACTCCAGACATGATAGCGGCTACGTTGTTTTACATTTATGTCACATATAGTCCACCATTTTTTGCTATTGAAATTCAGCCAGATCGGTCCAACAATGGCTGAGATATGACCAAAAAAACACGACTGCCTCTAATTTTTCCAAAAAATCCCTTCTGGTTGTTGTATTTGTATTACTTTTTTCTGTATATCTGGAGAACGTCAAAAGCCAAAGCTTTAAAATTCGGTACAAACATTTAGGTTATAAATATACACCATCCTACAAAATGTGGGCGGGATTGGAGAAGTAGGCGTGGTACCTCTCATACAAAAAGTATTAAAAATTGTATAAAAACCTGAATTTTTTGACTGTAATATGACCTATGGTTACGCCTTATATATCAGAAGATTGGAAATTTTTAATAGAAAATATTTTCTGAAAAACTCGGGAAAATCGGTTCAGATACGAAAAAGTTATGACCAAAATATTAATTTTTTTTTGAAAAATACCCATTTTCAGGAACCATAGATCTTCCCGAGTCCACGTTTTATAGCTAAAATAACTGGAAAATTTCTTCTTTAACACGTCGGTATATAAATCTTGCAAATCGGTTAATAAATAGCAGAGTTATGACCAAAATACTGAAATCCCAAAAATTACTCTTTTTTATAATTAAGATTGTTTTTTATACCCTTCACCGAAGGTCCTATACCCTAAAAAGTATATATATTCTGGGTCCTTATGTTAAGCGAAGTTCAAATCCGGTTGTCGTCTCTTCTTCCTATCCCCTCCCCACCCTTCGTATTTGTTTACATATACTAGCATAATGCCCAATATGATTTTCGTTATCACCCTTCTTTATTATTTCATAATAAAAAATATTTACCAGTTATCGCTTTTTAAATTTCAATTATGTATAATGAAGTTGTAAGTATTGTAAATATGTATGTATATGTAAATTAGAGTGGCCATAGTGGAAATTTTTTTGAAAAGTTAAATTTTTCGCACTGAAAAATATGAGGTTGGGGATAAAAATAATTATGCATATATTATTTTTTTTTTTTTTAATTCCGAGTACCTCCGGGTTGAGCCCAAACTTTTATTACATTACCCATTTGTCACTATTTTTGTTCCTGTTTGTATTTAAATAACAAAAAAAATCTGACTTTATGTTCCCAACTGAATTTCTTCGATACCTTTAATTATTACCTTTCCAACGAGCCGCAATAGTCTGCTGATAAACTACAGATAATCTTGCCCGGAATACCCAAAAACCAAGGTCCAAAAAAAAAAATTTATTTTTTAATTTTTTTTTTTATTTTTTTTTTAATTTTTTTTTATTGCTGATAATATTATACTAATGAAGATTTATTGTGGGATGAAAAGTTTTTTCTGTAGTGCTCCACAACTTGAAGCAAATACTGCTTATCCTCTTCGTCGTATGTCAATGCCCGATTGAAATCTGTTATTAGTTTTATTGCTCTTTCTGCCGGGTCATTTACAACGGTTAAGTGTTGGCATATTCGTTTTGCGGTGCAGTATTCTTCTTGGTCCTTCCAAATCGATGGATCCAATTCAAAAAATGTCACATCGATTTCTAAACGATGAAAAAAACGCTTGGTGCGAGGAGTAACGAAAGAACTTAAATCCTTATTTTCAAACGATTTCACTTGTTCCAGCGTTAAGTTTAATCTTTTTGGAATAACTTTGTCATTTTCGTCAACATGATTGCCAAGAGCTTCAACCATTTTCCGCTTCACTTCAATAGATATAGTTTCATCGAAAAATCCAAGAGCCACCGCCTCTTCCGATAAATACCATAAATGGTTTTTGAATTTTGACAATAAGGCATTTGAAACATTTAGATCGAAATATGAAATAACGTCTTTAATAAATTGTAAATCTTGACGCGGTGCAGATACAGCGTTAACGCATCCGAACCAATACGAAACATAAATTCGCGTCAAGAAAATGCAAATGTTTCGAATGCCTTTCAGCTCGGAGGATGTCATCTTGAATTGTTCGCGAAGCAAAAAAATCTTATAGCAGTATATAGCTTTGGACATAAACCTTGCATGAATTGTTGCGCCAGGCAAACGCAACTGCGTAAAATTTGGTACTTCCTTACCAAGAAAAATTAGCGAAAGTTGCAACAACTCCTTATAATCGGCTCGCACATAATGAGATTTCAACGCCTCAAGACAAAAGTTCTTGTGCGTCTCTATTTCGGCTGCTGTTAAGTTTTTTTGCACTGCTTCATCCAATACTCCACTCTTGAAAGTATTGATATTCATATTTTTCCAGTCTTTTGAAAAACGATTAAAGAGAGTGACTTCTGGTGCTGATGTTTTTCCGAAATTCAAATCAAACACAGCTTTAATAAGCAATTCGCTGATATGATGGCGACACGGTAGAAAAAGTAAATCGCGACCCAATTTACTTTCAAGCAAATATGCTGAGCCTTTTTAAATACCAGTGTTTGTAGATGTTGTGTCAAAAGCCACAATTTGCACTAAATTATCAATCTTCCATTTGCGTAGGAATTTTTCAATGCCTTCAGCAATATTTTCACCACAAGATTCTTCAAGTTTTGCAATGCCAAGGAGTTTTTCTTCGTTCTCTGCGGTTATAACGAGAGCCAATCGATCAACTTTGTCCTTGCCTTTCATATCTGGAAGCATTTTTCCGTCCCAGTGCAAGACAAATACTTCAGGAATCTATGTTGAAATTAAATATTATGTTAATTTCCTTCAAGATATTTATTTATATTTAATTATTAAATATGTACCTTGAATTCATCTATGATCTGTTTCGCTTGTCTGCGCCGATATTCCTTTCGCATTGTTTGAAACGATGTTCGGTTAAAGACGAAATCTTCCACTTTTATGTCGTTTAAGTCAGGTTGCATTTCCTGCAACTTCCGCAAGACGGCTGTAATTGTAGCAGATGTTAAATGCATTGCATCGCGATCACTGATGCGGCATTTATCCATGCTTGCTAACATTCGATCATCAACGAAATGGATTTTTCCGCGGGATCGATGGATTCCTTGATGTTGGTCCTTCATAAAATCAACTTCCGGAGCTGAACTGTTCATTTCTACACCTTCGTATATAATAATTTCTGAGGAATCTGTATCAGACGCAGCCTCATCTTTGAACAAAAGGAATAATTAAAAATAACAATAAAAAAGACATTATATTGACCAATACCTAGAACTTCTTGTAACTCTTTTTCATATTTTCGCTTGCGCTTTTCTGATTCTTTCAGTAGCTTCGCTTTGCGTTCTTGTTTTCGTGACAGCTTCAAATCCTGGCCTGACATACAACCTGGCCGACCCTTTTCTCTTTGCAACAGAAGGAAATCTTTGTCCTCTTCAATAGTCATCGTTTCAAGTGCATCTGCAGCTGCGATATCAAATATATAATTTTCTATCTTTTCACAGAATTCGTTCTCATCGTTTCTATATTTTTCATATTTGCCAAATCTGTTCTTGGACAAATTTTTCCATTCGGCATAAAGTAATTTAAATTTTTTCATGCAGTTGATTTCGGTCATTGTGGGAATATTTGCTTTTTGCCAAAATTCAAGAGTTGAATGCATTGTATTTTTTATGCTTGCCTTCACAGGGAGTTTTTGCACTCGGGTTTTATAAAAAAATAATTGAAGAACTTGCTTCATATTAGGCAACTTTGCGCCTTTCAGTTCACTTTCGCATTTTCCCACCAAAAATATATCATTATCGGATCGTAGTTTCTTAGATGAGCTTGCCATTATAACTTTATATTGTTTTGTTTTATTTAATTTGTTTTAACTTATTATTCACTGCCCACTTGTTTCTCTTATCACTTTTACTTTAAAACTGCAAATTTTTCACATTTTTGTAGAAAAAAGACAAAATAGTCTACCTGTTTTGAATGTTCTAGTAAAAAGTCATAAAACCACAAAATTCCGTTACATTTTTAAACATTTATTGCATGTGTTATTTTTTATCAGAATGGTTGGAAATTTCCATAACCCTTTGACAAATGCTTAGACGTAATCTGATGCAACAACAAAATTATGTATTCGAAATTTTTTACTGATCATAAAAAATTATTTGAAGGTTAAGTTTTTCTTAGCAATTTTCTTTAAATGAAGAATGGCAACAACAAAATGTATGTATATTTTTATGTTTGTAGAAAAAAGACAAAATAGTCTACCTGTTTTGAATGTTCTAGTAAAAAGTCATAAAACCACAAAATTCCGTTACATTTTTAAACAGTTATTGCATGTGTTTTTTTTATCAGAATGGTTGGAAATTTCCATAACCCTTCGACCAATGCATTGACATAATCTGATGCAACAACTGATCATAAAAAATTACTTCAAGGTTAAGCGTTTTTATTAATTTCCTTCAATGGTAACAACCAAACTTAATTTTTTTACATGTAAAAACTGGCAAGTATTTTTCGACATAAGACAAAATGGTCTACCTGCTTTGGATATTTTAGTAAAATGTTTACAAAAACATAAAACCAAAAATTCCATTAGGTTTTTACTACCAATTCACGAAAACGATCTAGCACAAAATTTGCTAAAAATTGGAGCTTGTAGTTTTTCATACCTTCTATTAAAAATATTTATGCGTATGAGCACAAATTATAGCGTATGAGCTGCAATTTGGAAGGACCAAGAAGAATACTGCACCGCAAAACGAATATGGCAACACTTAACCGTTGTAAATGATCCGGCAGAAATAGCAATTACTAAAAACTAATTACAGATTTCGACGACGACGAAGAGGATAAGCCAACAAAAAGGCTTCATTAGTAAGTTATCAACAATAAAAAAAATTTTAAAAATTCACCTATTTTTTTTTGGACTTTGGTTTTTGGGTATTCCGGGCAAGATTATCCGTAGTTTATCAGCAGACTATTGCGGCTCGTTGGAAAGGTAATAATTAAAGGTATCGAAGAAATTCAGTTGGGAACATAAAGTCAGATTTTTTTTGTTATTTAAATACAAACAGGAACAAAAATAGTGACAAATGGGTAATGTAATAAAAGTTTGGGCTCAACCCGGAGGTACTCGGAATTAAAAAAAAAAAAAAAAAAAATATGCATAATTATTGTTATCTCCAACCTCATATTTTTCAGTGCGAAAACTTTTGGATTTAACATTTTTAATTTTTTCTATATAACGCTATGGCCAGTCTAATGTACATGTAAAAATTATTTTGTTGCTCTCTATTCTACTCGCACAATGGTGAAGGGTATATAAGATTCGGCACAGCGGAATATAGCACTCTTACTTGTTTATAAAAATGTAAGACGGCAAATCCATCTGAGGAGATCGAGTGGTTGCGATCGAAACATGTCATGGTAACCTGCCGGCCAGGGTTCGACCCCGAGCCACGTCAAGAATGAAAGATTATCAATAACAATTTTAATTAATTTTCATGTTGCAAAAATTCCTTTCTTCATAAAAATAATTTAATGAAAATTAAATTTCATGAACTTAAGCCTAATTAAAATATTAAAAATTTGGATTAAAAACCATAAAATAGTTCAACAAAATAACCACAATACTAATTATTAAAAAAAAATATTTACCAGTTTTATTTAGTTTTTGTCTAGTTGCTCTGTATTCTACTCGCACAATGGTGAAGGGTATATAAGAATCGGCACAGCCGAATATAGCACTCTTAATTGTTTCAATTAAATTAGTAAATTCAAATTTTTTTTGGTAGTTTAATAAATTATTATGCAAATTTAATATTTTGTTAATAAAAATAAATGGAAATTTTATATGGTTTTTATAAAAAAACAGGAAAGTGTTTTCCTATGGTTAGAAGTGCTTTTCTTTCGTCTTAATATTTGTGCCTTTTTCTGCTTCTCTTTCCAGCCTTTACAATATCACCAAGTTGTTTGGATACTTTGTTGATATTTAAGTGCTAAATACCGAAACCACCCTATACACTCCATAAACCCAGAAACGCAATCGGCGTTCTCTTGGGGAATATACCAAGGTGTTTGAATCCTTGGCTGGTATTCTGGAGCTGTAGCCCAAATCCACCCCTATATACAGTCCATACTCCACAAAACGTATTGGCGTTTCGTCCGGACCACTATAAGACGTAATCGACGTTTTTAAAATTTTACAATGTTGCCAACACATTTCACTTCCTTTTCGTTGTGCAATAAAAATCCAAAGTCTTGTTTGTTGCCAGTATATTGTGTCACCTTCGAATATTACATACACATTGGTGATATAATTGTACAATTTGATGTATTAAACAATTATATGGCAAGTGTATGGGCCGCTTTAGGGTACCCATGGACTACACAAAAGTTTTAAGAACTACACTCAAAAGAAAAATCAATCCATCCGTACTCAAATCAATCCGAAGCGTTATTAATAGAATGGTGAGTACGGATTTTCTTGAATCAAGTACAGAAAGATTGATTCAAGTACGTATTTTTCAATCGCAAAATACTTAAATTAACCATATTCAATCCCGATTTCGTACTTGAAGGAATCCAAAAATGAGATTGATTTAAATCAAACTAAGATTGAATCAATCTCAAAATACGCTTGATTCAAGTATTATAAAGTTGATGTTGTCCCAAATTAGAAAGAAAAAATTGTTATGATTGATTTACTTACTCGTATTACACCTAACAGAATGATAAAACACCAACATCATGCCCGATATAGTTTTTACTTAAGAATGTACATATTTAACTAAAAATATAAACTAAATGATAAGCAAGAGTTTAAATTTAATTTTAAACCCTTCGTGGTACACATGAGTCTGGCCAGACCTTTTTTTAATGTGTATAGAAAATCAAAGCAATATATTGTACAACCTTATAATATACACAAAGGAAATGGAAAAGAAAATCAATTATAGAACAATAATATTGAAAATGTGTGCGCACCTTTAGTCGCTGTTCCAAAACTTAGTTACGAAAAATATTAAAATATCGAAATATTAATATCCATTAATTAAGTACCATTAAGTACACTACGTTTGCAGAGTTATTTAAAACTGTTGATTTGATTTTTTTTTTTCAAATAAATTATTCTGGTATGGTTTTTTTTTTATTTGTTTAATTGTAAACCACATTTTACCAAAAAAATCATATTTATTTTAAATGACTCATTGGATAAAACAAAAACTCTTTTAATTACGTTCTTATTTATGTGTTGTTTTAAGTACAAATAATCAAAAAAAAAAAAATAACAATAAAAGATCTTCGTTTTTATGTACCGCAAGATTATGGACTATATTTATATTCAAACATTATGGTGACTCATATAAGTCTGTGCTTTTAAAAAATTACGCCAGGTCTAAAAAGTTTATCTTTGAGAATGTTAAATACAAAATGGCAAAGATTTTCTGCAAAAAGCATTTTAGCCAAATCATTTAAAAACAAAATGTTCTCAAACTTTAGCCGGAAATGATCAAACAAATTTGATATTTATTAAATAAATAATTGTTAAGAAGACAAAAGAAATAAAACTAGATAAAATACTAATAAAATTATATATAATTTAGAAAAATATTTGTATAAAAAGATCTTGAACTGGATTAAAGTTTCCTTAAATTATGGTAAATTTCCTAAGAGCTTTAAAAGTCTCCTGATTCTTTAATATTTCATATATAAAGGGTTTTTTTAAGCCAGATAGGAAAAAGTGCCCAAAAATAATATTTTAATCCAAAAATTAATTTTTTATTCGAAATACAGTACCAGCTCGCTAATCCGTAGGTGTGTAATCCGAATTATCCAGTAATCCGTATATGTATGTAAATAATTACATTTGTTTTATGTCTTGTAAGAAAAAGTTTAGTTGCTGAATGGTATTAGTCGCGAAAACATCAATTTAAATATATAATATGGCAAAAAAAAACGTGCACATAAAACGCTGTCATTAGCTGATAAACTTAAAATAATAGAAGAAGTGAATCGCGGACAATCAGGAAAAATTTAAGCAAAGAAATTTGGTGTAGGAGCTTCAACAATTTGTGGCATAAAAAATGAGATTGCTGATGGAAAACTTTTAAAACAATGCAAGACACTTAAATCGAGAGAGAATGAAGAACTTGAACATGAGGTTTATGCTTGGTTTGAAGAGAAGCGGTCACGACATCAAACCATTTCATAAGAAATTTTACGACAAAAAGCTAAATCACTTGTTCAAAAAATGCATCCGAATCAATCATTAAACGCTAGTGACGGATGTTTGCCAAATTTTAAGAAGCCATTTTCTGTGCGAACTTTGAAAATATGCGGCGAATCCTTATCTGCTAGACCTAATTTTTTACCCGATTTTCAAAATAAGCTCTATGATGTTATCGAGACTGAAAATCTGATCGACGACCAAATATACAACGCTGATGAATCTGGACTTTTTTGGAAAATGTTTCCAGACAAAACTTTAGTGCATTGTAAAGAAAAGTCTACTCCGGGTACATCACATTCAGTAATCCGAATAACTCGATAATCCAAATCAGGCTCTGCAATCATTATTTCGGATTAGCGAGCTGGCACTGTATTAAAATTTCGTACTGATTGCGGGTATATGGGACTATCAGTACTTGAACCGAAAATGGTTAACAACCCTTTTTTGTCTGTTCGACAATTCTGTGGTTTTCATGGGCAACCGCGTATGTCTATTTTTTTGATTTTGAAATGTTGATACCAAGTGCGTAATTTTAAGCGCTCTTTACATTTTTTTTTTATTTTTGATAATAGATAGACCCATTCCGATGTTTTAACTCAATTACAAAGTTCAAAATGTGCAATACCTAACCCATAGTTTGATGTCGAATGGTTTTTTCGGCTCTCCTGAAAAATTTTATCTTAAGACATACGCAGTTGCCCATGAAAACCACAGAATTATTGGAAGAAGCCCAAGAATCTAAAAAAAGGTATTTACATTTTTTTGAAATTGCATTTAAGAAAGTGCAGTGCGAAAAATCTAATCCAGATATTTTGAACTTTCTTTCAAAAGAAAAATCAATGCATCCGTACTTAAATCAATCCGAAGCTTTATTAAAAGTGCGGTAAGTACAGATTTGCTTGAATCAAGTACAGAAAGATTGATTCAAGTGCGGATTTCAATTGCGAAATACTTAATTTATTTATATTTAATCCCGAATCGGTACTTGAAATAATCCGAAAATAAGATTGATTTAAGTAAAACAAAGATTTCAATCTCAAAATGCGCTTGATTCAAGTATTATTAAGTTGATTTCATATCGAATTCGTACTTGAAATAAATTAGATTGATTGTTACCTAAACAGTTATCTCAGAGAACCAGAGACAACTGCAGAATATTATTGAGATTGATTTTACATATCTGTGGCTTTATGACAAAACGTCTTAAGTCAAATTTAAAAAGTTGAAAAAAATGTTGGTAATCATTCGAATTTTCATTAAAAAAAACATTTTGGATAAAGTTTCCTGACGATCTGGCCTAAGCAACATTATATAATGTTCGGTTCTTCGTTAAAAAACAGAACAATTGTAGTGATACTGTAGACAAACATTATATTTTAATGTTCTATAATGTTTTTTTCGTGTGTGTATTTTGTTTTTGTAAAAAATGTTTGGTTTTTTTTTTTTATCAGCCAAAAGCGACGAACATTAACGAGCCGAACCGAACACATTGAAGTTTGTGGATTTTCAAAAAAAACCGAAGAGAATTAAATGTTCACATCTTTTGTTGAGTTTGATAAAAACAGTAATATTTTTGTGTTCGAAAGATGACTAACAGGGAAACGTTATTTTTTTTAATGATTTTCTACACAAACACTATTATCGTTTGTGTTTTCCACAAATCTACCGAACCGAACATTAAGAAACTATATTTAGTGTTTATTTTCGAACACTGGTTTAAACATAATTCGGGTACGCTGAATCCAATGGTATTTACCGTTTTTTTAAGTTAGCTCTTGTTTTCGACATATACCGTTGTTTCGAAAATGGAGGAGGTTGCACAACATATATTCGCGTAACTGAAAATCGACTTAGTTTACCCTGCCTTTACACATGCAAGTAATAACTTGCAAGTAGTATATACGTATTATCAACGAAAACGTCGAAGAAAAAGCCGAAAGTCTTGCAAGTAGCTTGAGTGTTTACATAGTCAGTTGTAAGTTTATTTTTCAAATGGTCTCGAAGCAAAAACATCCTATAAAAAAAACTTTGTTTTTCCGTTTAACAACACTACCATGTTAAAAATATCAACAAGTTATAACAAAATAAGTTTAAAAATTCTTTCTTTATTTAATTTTCGGTCCATCTTGATGAAAAAAATTATGTTTATTTTAAAATATCTGACTCCAGTATTGCCGTAGTGGCGATTTCATAATATTTCTGAGAAAATATTTTGATTAACAATTTTTTTTTTTCAAAATGCTTGAAATTAATGATAAAATTACCATTGAGATGGGTTGTTGTATAGTTGTTCTCTTTTTTACGTGCTATTTTTTATAAATACACAGTAAATCCGCTATAACCATAACTTTTATATTACTTAGTACTAGTTAATTGATACAAAAGTCATCCATGGTAACACTGTTTCTTCATTTGCCATTTTACTTGCTGCAAGTGTCAAAAATTTACTTGCAAACAAATTCTCTTGCAAGTTGGGCTGCAAGTACGAAAAATGTGATGGTGTTAGTAAAAATATGTGAGTGTATTGAGTTTTTCGAACTTGCACTTGCAAGTGTAAACCCTACGTTATTGAAATATTTTTGGAAAAAAAAAATTATTTTTTAACAAAATTTCGAAACTTTTGTTTTCTCAAAATTCATAAAAAAAATGGAAAATGCTGCTAGGCTTCTATTTTGTGCAGATATAAAAAATAGCTGCAAACAAAACAAGCCATAAGTAATAAAAATCTGTTAGCAACTTTTGATTTTATTCACAAAAGTCGAAATTTTAATTAATTTATGAACTTTATAAAACGCAATATTTTTATGCCAAGTATGTTTTAAGAAAATGCTAAGAACAAAAAACTAATGGAGGTCGGTTATACTTTATATCCCGCTAGGGGCGACTCCTGTGCATTTATGGGACATTTTCTTCAATATATTTCTAGTCTGCATTGAACATTTTGTATGGGAGCCCCCTTAAGGAAAGGAGATAGCGGGTAGGTATGTTAGAAATAAATGATTGAGATGGAAAACAAAGTGGGGTTGATCATACATTTGACCCATCTAGTGGCATCCAATTTTTTTTTAAGAATTTTTAATAAACAAAAATTTCGAAATTTTGAAAAAAAAAATTATGTTTCTAAAACGATTGCGCATATTAGAAAAAAGATTTAATTTTCTTAAAGGAAATTTTATTGCGGAATTTCGGTTTTTTTTCAATAAGCTAAAGCGATTTTGAGTTACGCGAACATATATATGTTGTGCAACCTCCTCCATTTTCGAAATAACGGTATGACCAGAGCTTACCTGAGAAAGCAGCTAGCACCACTGGATTCAGCGTACGCGTATCAGGTTAAAACGACAAGTGCCCAGCTTGTCTTAAAAAAGTGCCAATTTCAAGCACAGTGTAATTAATATAACGTTATTATAAAGAACTTAATTTATCCCGAGTGTTTTTCTTTCTGTGTAATAATGGCCTCAGGTAAGATGGCGCCGATGTTGATGATGAGCACTTGATTTTATATTTTTTTTCTGTACATGTTTTATGTTCTTGAACTAAAAAACCGTTGGTTTATAAACAAACTTATTTTAATCAATTTAAAAGGCATTTAAAAAGAACAAAAAAAAATCATAGAAGTTTAGCTTCCCTGCCCAGCGTGTAAACCGATCCAAACAGTGTATTTTTCTGGATGTAATGAAGCCTGTAGGGTCTGTTGTTAATTCGTCTCGCTCCATATGCTGTAATTTTGTTTATTAACAATCTCGCTAAGCCAAAAATGAGCTGAATACATGTTTCGTTTATAAGTAGCGCGAATCGTTAACTGATTTTCAAAGTAAGTTTAGATAATTTGTTGGCGTTGTTTAAGCTTGAATCAATTCTTGATGATTTGCCAGATTGTAGAGATAATAAATCTTAATTAGTGAGCGCAGTATGACAACTCGTTTGTTAGCTAATCCTATAATTTTTTTTTTTTTTTTTGTTTTAGGTTATAAAACATTATTGAATACTTTTAACATATTAACATTTTTAACAACTGAAGCTAATAATTTTCATATATAAAATACTTATTGAAATAAAAATTAAGTTTTGAAAACTATTAGCGCTTTTAAGTCCCACAACTTCTGCCAACATATTTTAATAATAATAAAACTTGTTTACAAAGTGACGAAAAAAATTTGGTTATTGTAAAAATAAAAAATAAATAAAAAACATATTTAAGTGTGCTAGAATTAAGGCCAAAATTAAAATTTTAGCTACAAATTAGAACTAATAGGTTTTTTCTTGTTTTGGTATTTAAAAAAAAAATGTATATGCAAATATTTCATGGCGACACAAAAACTATAAAATTTAAAATTAGCTTAATAGTTAAACTATAAAGATGATGAAGATGTGCTGAGTGTTTATACCTACACCACAATAGTGGATAGAGTATTTGGCATTTGTGCTGCTGTTTGTAACACCTTTTAGTAACAGAATCACCCTAACGGGAAAAAGAAGGAGTACGTACGCCTTCTAGAAGGACTCTGGATCAAAAAAAAAAATTATTCATTTGCTTTGCCAAAAAAACAAAAAAAAAGGTTACTCCTTCTCTTCTCCCTTCTTATAGAAGAGAATATGGAATGTGTATCTTATATTTTACACGAAAAAGCCGAGGCCTTCTACACTGATAGAAAAGGTGTCATAACGTCATTTTGACATCAGTACTATGAAAAGTGTCTTCGTTTTTGACCCCATGACACTTTTCATCATGGTGAGGTCAACCTTAACATCACTTGGTCAAAGTGTCAACAGGGTCAAAATTAAATTATGTCGTCAATGAGATGACACATCGGCATCACAGAAATGACGAACATGTCCTCAGTGCTATGACACAGTTTCATCGGAGAAAGGACACATTAGCATCAATTAAATGACAGTTTGTCATTAAGTCAAAGTGAGCGAATATTATTATTAACTTACCCGTTACATATGTTTGTTTCACGTTTGTTGAATTGCGACCTTGGTTGGCTTGACCGACTATATCTGTTGAAAAAGAAATATTTAAAGTTGGCAAATCAAATCATAAAAATGTAAAGACTCTTTTTTAAGTGTTTAAAGTTATAAACTGGTTTAAATTTTGAACCAGTTATCCAAAATTTTATGAAATATTTTTTTTAGATTAAAGCACATGCTTAAAAGGTATATTCGTTATTTTCTTTACTTAAAAAAATAAAAATATATTTGCTTAATAATTTGAAAGATGTGATCATTTCATAAAAATATTGACAAAATGACACATTCATAACAAAAAAAATTAAAACTGCTCTATAAAAGTTTTATTTATTTTAGGTTTATTATTACTGGTTATAAAACGTGATGAATTTGTAGAATAGTTTCACTGCTAAACACAATTTTTTTCTATGATTTCGAATATTTTTAAATAACAGCTTTTAAAATACAATGCTAAATTTTTTCGCTAAAAAATGGGGCAATTTAGAGCAACTATGGATTTTGCTAAATGTAAATTGCTAAGTAAAAAATAGCTCGTGTCTTAGCTCATTTTTGAATGGTTAAAAAAGTTAAAAGATCTAGACACTAAAGGCTTAAATGGCAACATTAGATACTGGATACTGTTTAAGCCCATATCATATCAACACAAGACACATACGTGAAAATTTGGAAAAAGCTTTAAGTAATTTAAAAGAAGTAAGTAAATAATGTGTTGAGTAATCAGAAAAACATAAGAGCACTACTTACAATTCTACTGAAAGAACCAAAGAATTTTACAAGGGATGTCCCAAAATGAACGCATTAAAAAGTAAGTCATTATTTTTTTTACCTGCATACATCCAGAAGAAAGTAGTTATAGAAGTTGTTATAGATGTAGGTATAGAAAAAAGCTACAAAACAATGAGTTAAAGAATCTATTCATTTTGAAAAAGTAGGCGAAGTTTTTACTGGCTACATTTTTTAAATGCAAAAGTTTTGATCCAATGTTTAATACAAATATTATAATAACATTTTTTACAGCATTGAGTAACTATACCCAATAAAAAATATTATCATTTTGCGAAGCACTAAAGGTACATTTCAAAAAATAAGCGCACAATTATGCGCTACGCAATAAGACATACAGAAATGCAGTAAAGTAAGTGAAAGAACTCTCAACAACTTTTATAAAAAAAAATAAAATTTCAAGTGCTACGGCATTCCCTTACTACGAAGCAGGTTTGTAAGGGAGAATACTAAAAAATAACTGTATCAAAACATTCAGTGTGTAAATATGATCGTTACATCCAACAATGTTTATGTGCGCTGAATAATGCGCTTTATGTATCAAAAATGTATTGCTTCAAAGTGGGAACTCGCCATATAAAATTCATGTCTTCCGTAAGCGCAATGGTAAGCGAAACGTTTATGTTTCTTCCTTACAAACCTGCTTCGTCGGAAGCTCCATTTTTTATTGGGTAGGATCACACATAAAGCACCTGATTATTTGTTGTTGCACAATTCTATGAGCCACATGTCAGTAGTTAATGTTGCATTTTTTGTTTTCACTAATAAAACATAGAAAAATTCAGAATACCGAAGATTTTCGCTGATACATTGAATTAAACACTGAAATGTGTCTCACAGATACATGTTGGTAAAATGAGGGTTAAATCTACTTCCAGTAAAACAGTTGAATATGTGTGAGGTCAGAAACTGCGCTATAATCGATGCAAAATGTTTAAAACCACTTCGAAAAGGAGGTTTCACAAAATCTAAATGTAAAGACCAAGAAATAATAATAATAATGTTTGTGAAATAATTCCCAACTTGAAGAAAATTTTTTTTGGAGAGCTTTAGAAATTGAGGCGTGCGTTTAAATTATCCAGGCATTAAACTGTCAAGAATAAAGTAAAAAGTACTTAAGAGAATTTTTTGGGGTTTTAATTGCTCTACAAATTGACAAATAAATTAAAAACGTTCATAGATTGAGAAAATTTAAAAGAATATTATTAATTCATAAGCTGCTGTTTGTAAAAGGTGGTTAAATTGTAAGGGCCGATGTTGAATGTGAACCATACCTAAACGCCAAGTTTTTTTCCGGATTTTATTTGACATTTCTCTATTTCAGACTTACTCAATTTAAACCATGGAGAGATACACAATCCAACAATGGGCAGAATGGTGGCAAGAAATGGCAACAGTGGATGATAAATTTTCGAAGAAAATCATCTTCAGTGATGAGGCACATTTTAACCTCAGTGGATTCGTCAATAAGCAGAATTACCGCATTTGGGCGAATGAGAATCCAAGAGTGATTGTCGAAAAACCAATGCACCCACAAAGAGTGACTGATTGGTGCGGTTTATGGGCTGGCGGCATCATCGGGCCTTATTTTTTCCAAAATGAGGCCGGTCAGGCAGTTACTGTGAATGGTGTTCGCTATCGTGAGATGATAACGAACTTTTTATGGCCCGAATTGGAAGATATGGATGTGGACGATATGTGGTTTCAGCTGGACGGTGCCACTTGCCACACAGCTAACGAAACAATGGCTCTTTTGCGCAACAAATTAAATGGCCGTGTTATCTCACGTAATGGCGATGTCAATTGGCCGCCAAGATCATGTGATTTGACACCGTTGGACTTTTTTCTTTGGGATTATTTGAAAGAAAAGGTGTACGTCGATAAGCCAGCAACAATTCAAGAGCTAAAGGATGAGATAATTCGGCACATTAACGGCATAGAACCTCCATTATGCCTCAGGGTCATCGAAAATTTGGACCATCGGATGGAGGTGTGCCGCCGTGGTCGCGGCGCCCATTTGACCGATATTTTGTTCCATACAGAATTGAGTAATACCAATATATCATAATAAAATAAAATTACAATAATTTCCTAAATAGTTTGTGTTTTATTCAAAATCAACATCGGCCCTTGAAATTTAACCGCCCTTTATTAGAAATTCAGTGTTGCCGAAAACCGTAAGGATAAATTAAATTAGCAATTTTGTGTCCATACTAGGGTATTCATTCGGTTAACCGTTAATCGGTTAACCGATTAATTACCACCCGATTAACTGATCGGTTAATTTAAAATTGGATATTTTCGATTAACGATTAAACCGATTAATTTCAGTCGATTAATCGATCTAACCGATTGATCGATCTAACCGATTAATCGATCTAATCATATTTTTATTTTTTTGAAGTATTATAACAAATTTTTTTTTTTGTTTTTTATTATTTGTTTTGTCTCATATACAAAAGGTGTGTTAAGAAAATATTTTTCTGTAAAAAATAAACGGGTTTTCAATAAGAGTGATATGATTTCTTTTAAAAACCACACTTTTTGTTAAGGAAATTTAAAACGTTTTTATTAAATGTGAAGTACAATCGATGCAATTAAGTTTTTAATAAAACATCATTCAAATGGCCTCCACGACTTCTTCTGCAGGAACGAATTCGATAAACCCAATTTTCGAGCACTTTTTCCACTAAATCAAGTCGTATATTAATATTAATACATAATATGTATTAATTAAAAATATGTATTACATATTTATGAATTATTTTTTTGTTTGTTCGTTTTAGTTCAAGAACTGTTTTGTTTGTTATGTTATTGTTTTAAAAAAAAAAAAACGCCAAATAAAAATAATTTTAAAATTTTTTTTATTGAAATTACTTAGTTTATAACAAAAAATTGTATTAATCGGTTAACCGATTAATAACTTAGTTAACCGATTATTACCCGATTAAACCAAAACCTCGGTTAATTAATCGAGCGATTAACCGATTAAAGCAAAAGTCCGATTAAATGAATACCCTAGTCCATACTCATAAACTTTAGAGCTGATTATTAATTTGGCCTGCTACTTCATATTGAATTTTTGTTCCTTCTTGGTGATCCACCATGTTTGCCTTTTCCTTGCAAACAAAACATATTAATATACTTGTGACAGGGCTGGGACTACTTTATTATTGTACAAATTATGGCGCCAGAACAAGAAACTTATAAGTGTACTAAATGCAATGTTACTAAAACAAGCACAAAACTTTAATATTTGATTGTACAGTTCCAGTACGTCTGCCTTTAGTAATAGACAAGAAGAGTTTATAAAAGGTTTCGAATAACAAGCCAATTTGTTGAAAAGTTAATATTTTTGTTTTATGATCAATGTTTATTTAATATTATTGTTATTATTATTATTATTTTTATTATTATTATTGAGGTTTTTGGTTTTCCTCACGGGCTAAAAGCATTTCGAACTAAAATGAAAAGAATTCAGATCAGTACTTGAAAATAAGCTAGATGATGCAAATAATATATTTTAAAAAATATGTGTGGTGGAACTGGGTATACGGAAAAAATTATTGCCGAATTATTTTCAAACAAACGCTTGTTTGCAAATTTTTTTAATTTCTACAAATTTTTTTACAGATTCAATTAATATTTTTGTTTGATTTTAATTTAACCAACAAAAATGTGGACAACTATTCAAAAATATAACATACGCATTATTGGTTTCAAGTTTTCATAATTTTGTATGAAATATTTAACGCTTTTTAATGTTGTCGTCTTTTTGCATTTGTTTCTTTGATCATAAGCAACACTTCTTTATGTGAAATATAAGAACTTCAACAAAAAAAATTCATACATAGTCTATTTTTGGACACTTCAAAAAAGGACAACAATAAGAAAGATGATAAAATAGCATGAAGAGGTTTGTAGTAAAAAAAAAAATAACAGGTAAAAAAAATTTTCACTCTTTTTAAACAACAACAACATTACTAGAAACAGAATAAATTTCAAAGTTGGTTTCAAAGTTGGTAAAAAAAAACAAAATCCCGTATTCATTTTTTCAAACTGTCTAGTTAAATACATCAAATACAAAAAAAAAAGATGACGAAAAACATATCGAGTCGGTTTGCCGCTGTTTTTGGTATCATTTCTTCTTCATTAGCAAAGGAAAGGATGCAGCAACAGTGAGTGATGAAGGAAAACATTGTGTGTATAAATAAGACAAGACTTCGTTCAAAAATTATTCCAACAAAAAAATTTGTCTTAAACTTTAAGACTTAAATCCAGTCGGCTGCGCTCTGCTCTGTCTTCATCTTCTCCTACAGTGCTTGCTTGTGTGGGCGTCATTGGTTGTGCAAAAACTTTTTTGTTTGATTCAGTTAAATTATTTTTTTGAAAAAATCAGTGTTTTTTCAATAAACAATATGCAAATATGTAAATTGTTTGAATATGCGAAATTGTTTATAGGACCGATTTCAGACAAAAAATTGTTTGATTCTACAAAATTTTTGTTTGAATTGGAAAAATAATTTTTTCTGTGTAAGCAATGTTCATAATTTAATGAGCTTAAAAGATAAATATAACGAATACCTGCGAACTTACTTATCAAACATGTTGACTTAATGAGTAGTCACAAAACAAAAAAGAAACAAGTAAGAGTGCTATATTCCGCTGTGCCGAATCTTATATACCCTTCACCATTGTGCGAGTAGAATAGAGAGCAACAAAATAATTTTTACATATACATATACATACATATTTACAATACTTAAAACTTCATTATAAATGAAATTTAAAAAGCGAAAACTGGTAAATATTTTTTTAAATCGTTTTTGGTTTCTGTTTGTTAAAATTATTTCGTTAAATAGGTATATGAAATAATAAGAAGGGTGATAACGAAAATCATATTGGGCATTATGCTAGTATATGTGAACAAATACGAAGGCGTGGTGAGGGGATTGGAAGAAGAGACGACTACCGGATTTGAACTTCGCTTTGCATAAGGACCCAGAATATATATCCTTTTAGGGTGTAGGGCCTTCGGTGAAGGGTATAAAAAACAAACTTAATTATAAAAAAAAGAGTAATTTTTGGGATTTCAGTGTTTTGGTCATAACTCTGCTATTTCTCAACCGATTTGACAGATTTATATACCGACGTGTTAAAGAAGAAATTTGCCAGTTATTTTGGCTATAAAACTTGGACTCGGGAAGATCTATGGTTCCTGAAAATGGGTATTTTTTTAATTAATATTAATATTTTCTATTAAAAATTTCCTATGATATATAAGGCGTAACCATAGGTCATATTACAGTCAAAAAATTCAGGTTTTTATACAATTTTTAATACTTTTTGAGTGGTACCACGCCTACTTCTACAATCCCGCCCACATTTTGTAGGATGGTGTGTATTTAAAACCTAAATGTTTGTACCTAACTTTAAAGCTTTGGCTCTTGCCGTTCTCCAGATATACAGAAAAAAGTAATAAAAATACAACAACCACAAGGGATTTTTTGGACAAATTAGAGGCAGTCGTGGTTTTTTGGTGATATCTCAGCCATTGTTGGACCGATCTGGCTGAATTTCAATAGCAAGAAATGGTGGACTATATGTGACATAAATGTTAAACAACGTAGCCGCTATCATGTCTGGAGTCTCCGGAAAACACATATCAAACGTAAGACGGACAGACGGACGGACGGAGGGATATCGTTAAATCAACTTCTGTCCTCATAAGGACCCAGAATATATATACTTTATAGGGTCTAAGATCAATATTGTAGAAATTACAAACGGAATGACAAACTTATATATACCCTTTTCCACCTGTGGTGAAGGGTATAAAAAAGTAAAGTCGGCCAAGCCCGACAATATAATGCTTTGATGCTTTTGTTTTTTGTTTTAGATTAATAAAATCTTTTGTGTGGAATATTATTAAGATATCTTCATCTATATGGGATTTGTTTGCCTTTAAGTGATTTATGAAGGGGCTATATCTGTGGTTGTCATGGGCAACCGCGTATGTCTTAAAATAAAATTTTTCAGGAGAGCCGAAAAAACCATTCTAGATCAAAGTATGGGTTAGATATTGCACCTTTTGAACTTTGTAATTGAGTTAAAACATCGGAATGGGTCTATCTGTTTTTAAAATTTTTTTAAAAAATGTAAAGAACGCTTAAAATTAAGCAATAAAGCATCAACATTTCAAAATCGAAAAAATAGACATACGCGGTTGCCCATGAAAACCACAGATATATGGGACCTATGGTTAGTTTTGGATCCACCAGAATAGTATTTTGCCATTAAGCCTCAGCGGTTAACATGGCAGGCACAATTATTGCAGCACAATTTATAATCTTTCTTAGACACTTGGGCTGCCGAAATTATAAGATCACAAAAACTCTCTCTACGAGCTTAAAGAAAAATCAGAAGAAAAATCTGTCTTATAGACCGTTAAGCCTTAACTTGTTTTCGCTTTAAACTATGGAAGAACAATTGGATATGGGCATTTCCGTCAAAAGGTCCACCGTGACCGAAAATTTAAATGTTATTAAAAGCTGATTATTTTACGATATTGTTATAGAGAAATATTTAGATTTTACTAATTTTATAAATTTACTCATAAATTTGTTCACTTAGATGAACAATCAGACTCCAAAGTTGTGCAAACGTAATTTCTTATATGTGACAATGTTTTATTGTATGTTTTCTTTAATATTTATCTTTCTTAAAGGAGGTGATATTTGATAAAAATTATTCCAAAAAAAATTTCTTACATGGTCTGTAATATAAGAAAGAGTTCAAAGAGAAATATGTTATTCGGATTTACAGTAAATTTTTATTTTATTTTGAGCAATATTCAGTTAAATTATTACGGAAAAAATTTCACGTTCGAAATGTCACGTATCGACCCAGATTTTGGCTTACAAAAAAGAAAATACAGAAGATTTTGAAATCAAAGCAAGACATTTTAATGTTACATTGCTACGTAAAATTCTGAAAGTAGTTTGACTTAAAAATTGTGCTAGGTTTCGCTGAATTACGAATTTTTATACAAGGCCAAAAAAACTACTTCTGTTTTTTTTACGTTCGAACCGATACTTCTTTTGCCATTATCTTTGACCTAGAATCGAACCCTCTTAGTGCTATAATTTAAGGGTTAAGAAAACGTAAAAATATTTTTTGCTTAAAATGTTATTGCATTTTTGATGCATACGACTCTCACGTTCAACACGTTGGAATTACCCATATGTACATATGTGCGCAAAAAATCCAGTAGGTTGCAATACTTATTGCCTCTTATATCTATCTATCCATTTATGCAAAGAATATTTTAAAAAATCCTGTCAATTATGCAAAAATTAATTTTTTTTAGCAAAAAGCTTGAAAAATATTTTTGCCTTAAACAAAAAAGTTTGATGAGACATCTTGCGTGCTTTTTTAACAAACCTTCGCCTCTGCTCGAAGTTTCATTGGCATGTTTTGGTATTTCCTGTTTTATAACAGCGATTTTTTTGGCTTGTAAATTGTAAAACTAAATTTAATTACCACCAAAAAAAAAATAAAAATTAAGGTTGACTAAAAACGTGCCTATTTTTCATATGTTAAAATTTTCTTTTTTCTTATTCGAAATATGAATGAATTTAAAAAAGAAATTTTATTTAAAAAAAAAAGTTCTAGTATTGGCTTATCGAAATATGTGTGTGCCAGTGTTACTATTTTGGAAGCGCAATCAACTTTCCTACACGGAAAATAAGCCATGTAAAATTCTAAAACAACAAAAAGCAGTAAGAGTGCTATATTTGGCTGTGCCGAATCTTTAATAACATAATGCAGCATCTTAGACCAATCACCCACTAACACACATTATCGAACAGAATTTAAAAAAAGATTAAAAAAAAATGTATCTCCTGTTAAAAAAGCATTTATGAGGAAAATCATTAAAATTTTTTTTTTTTTTGTAAAAATGGGGAAAAACAAATTTTAAAGGCAATCGTGTTTTTTTGCTCATATCTCAGTCATTTATGGACCAATTTCAACTAAAGCATTTAACGGAGTATATGTGACAGAAATATAGTTTAACGATCTTAAGCGATATCGCCCTTCTTTTTTTAAAGCTAACAAGCTAGATGTGGGCATTTCCGTCAAAAGGTCCACCGTGACCGAAAGTTTTAAAGTTAGAAATATAGAGAAATATTTAGATTTTACTAATTTTATAAATTTACCCACAAGCAGACTTCAAAGTTATGCAAACGTAATTTCTTATTTGTGAGAATGTTTAATTGTATGTTTTCTTTAAAATTATCTTCCTTAAAAGAGCTGATATTTGATAAAAATTATTCCGAAAAAATGTTCTTAAATGGTCTGTAATCCAAGGAAGAGTTTAAAGAGAAATATCTTATTCGGATTGACGGTAAATTTTTATTTTATTTTGATCATTATTCAGTTAAATTATTACGGAAACAATTTTACGTTCGAAATGTCACGTATCGACCCAGATTTTGGCTTAAAAAAAAAAGAAAGTACAGAAGATTTTGGAATCAAACCAAAGACATTTTATAGTTACATTGCTACGTAAAATTCCGAAAGTAGTTTGACTAAAACATTGTGCCAGGTCTCGCTGAATTACGCCTTTTTATACATGGCCACAAAAACTACTTAAATTTTTTCACGTTCGAACCGCTACTTCTTTTGCCATTATCTTTGACCTAGAATCGCGCCCTCCATAAACTGTAGCATAGATAAGTGCTTTCTTAGTGCTATAATTAAAGGGTTTGTGGTTTTAAATGTTATTGCCTTTTTGATGCGTTCGACTGTCACGTTCAACACTTTGGATATACCCATATATAAGATATAACTACAGATTGACTTTAGTCTTGTGTGGTTAAAAATAGCCGTACAATTTCTTAACCTAAGCCCTGTAAAAGCTTAAGTAAATCGGCTCATACACTTGCAATAAAATTGTTCAATTTGACGTATTGTACAATTATATCGCCAATGTGTATGTGATATTCGAAGGTGGAACAATATATTGGCAACAATGAAAAGACTTTTGATTTTTATTGCACAACGAAAAGAAAGTGAAGTGTGTTGGCAACATTGTACAATCCTGATTATGTTATTCCTATAGGTTATGTTCACCTTTTCATTGAATGAATGAAACTATTGTGCGACTTACTGTAAAATATAGGACAAAATGGAAATAATATGGCGAATATCATATACAATAATATTGGAAGTGCTTAAGCTTTCCACATAATACTCTTAAATCGTAAAGTAATCTATAACTTATTACTGTTAGGGCTAAAAAATCAGATCAAGTTAAACTCTCTTTTTGGTTTAAAATGTGTTTAAACCAACAAATCTATAAATCACTAAACATATAAACCATCTTTAAACGCATAAAATTGGGCGTTTAAACTACCAATACAGACCATAAGAATTTGATAAGATTTATCGTAGTGCTGCCACATGTTATTTTTTTAACCACATATAATACATGTGACACTGATTTACAGTTGTTGAGTTTAAACTGTATATAAATTCAAGTTTAGTTCAATTAAACCAGCTTTTAAACCATCAGTGATTTATTAGCCATTACTGCAACAAAGTAAGCTCTTTATGATAATATAAACATAAACAACCAGTATTACTGAAATCATAAAAGTTGCTGTATACATATTAAAAATTCGTTCAGAAATATTCGTTTAAATTACAGATTTTCTGATATTTCAAACACCAAATACGTTTTAAACTTTTTCATTATAATCTTTATTAAAACTTTTAGAAATAAAGGTTTAGTTTCGTTGGAATGTTTTTATATTTCCTGTTTTATATCGCCGTTTTTTTTTTTTTATAGTGTTTTCGTTTTGTAAATTATATAACTGAATTTATTTACTACCAAAAAGAAATTTATTTAAGGTTGACTAAGAACGTGCCTATTTTAAATTTTTTAAAATTGAATTTTTTCTGATACAAAACAAATTACGAAATTTTGAATGAATTTTAAAAAGAAATTTAATTTTGGAAAAAAACCTTATCCAAATATGTATGTGCCAGTAGTACTTTTTTTGAAGTACAATTAGTTTTCATGCGCCGAAAATAATCCATGTTACATTCTGGCACAATAAACAAAGCTTGCAAAGCTTCTTTTTGACGTTATCTTAAATTAGCTTTGATTATTATTGCAAAATATGTGAGAGCTTGCAAAAGTACCCTACATGCAGTAATACTTCAATATACATTTTAAATGAAACACAGACCAGCCCTTTTAATATACAATTTATTAATGTGTGGTCCCGTGCAATAAAGCCATAGGAAATAAAGCCATAACGCCATAATCATTTAGTAACCAAAGTGGAAATAACGCCATAACAGTGTAACTGTTATGGTTACAAATTGGCAAAAGAATGAGTTGCCATTGTCAAGTGTTGAAAATATTGGGCGGGTGCTTTAAAACCATGGTAGATAAGGCCGTGATGGCATTATTGCTTAATTAAATGGGAGATAAAGCCATAATGGCCTTATTGCCCAATCATTGAGAGGAAAGGTCATATTTAAAATTTTGCGAAATGAGAGATGAAGCCATATTTTTCCAGAATATTTTTATGCATGGTGCAAAAGATTCGGTAAAAGGGAAAATCCTTAATTATCATTGAAACACATTTTTTTATTCTTTTTTATTTTTTATTTATTTTATTTTTATTCTGCCGCGTCCTACTGGGGGAAAAAACCCCTAAGCACGGCCGCAGGCCGCCACGCAGAAAACTTTAGTATGCGAAGCCAGATTTCAATACTTAACTTTAGTGTCTCCGGAATTGAAATGAGAGATAAAGCCATTTTCTAATATTGCTGATGTGAGCTAAGACCATGATGGCTTTATCTCCCATTCAAATTAAAAAAAAGGCTTTATCTCCCTATAGAATGAGAGATAAAGCCATCATGGCCTTAACTCACATGGTAAAAAAGCACCCCCTAACTAAAGCTTTTCTGTATAGCCGGCCTTCGGCCAGGCTCCGAAAAGTGTTTTCTTTATATTTTGAATATATACACCCAGAGAAAAAACAACAAAACAATTTTTAAATAAATTAGAATTATTTTAAATAAAAAAAAATTTAATGGGAAACAAGGCCATGTATGGCTTTTTTTCACTCCTTACATAGAAATAAAGCCATATGGCCTTATTTCTCACTCCATTGAAACATAAGGCCACATGGCTTTATTGCACGGCACCTTAATGTGTTACTATGATGTCTTTGGCGATTGCATTGATCCTTCATGTTTAATTTGAAAGACATTGTCTACACTCATGAAAAAATTAATTTTCATATTGAAGAGTCACTTTTGCTGGGCTTAATGTGTGGTTTAACCCTCATACGTCCCTCAAAATAACTTGCAGGAACGTTCTTCGGGAGAAAAATCACCCATACTGATTATTTAATGAAAATATACAGGGTTTTTCCTTTAATGAAGGTGTTTTTATTTTTTTGTTTTTAGACAAAACAATATTTAATAAGAAAACAATAAACAATAAACTTATCATCATAACCCATAACATTCAATCGGATGTAGGTAGCTAACACGTTTTTATAAATAGGTGAAATTTCACCCGAAGACCGTGTAAGGGTCAACTAATGTGAATTTTAACTGTTTTTGCATAAGGAAATTAATAATTAATTTCAAATTATGCTTTACTAAAATAGCAAATATTTAAAGAAAATACGGTTAAAACAGGTGATAAAGCACTTTATTAAAAAAAGTTCTTAGTCCAAAAACGTCCAGAATCGGTAATATGCAATATGCCACCAAATTTAAAATAAAAATCAATAAACCCAATTTTTTCTCAATGTTTAAAAGGTTATATACCAAACCAGGTAACAAAGTGATAAATAAATTTTATTTTTCAATTCATTGATTTGCCCGCTTGGTTGCTACATAAAACTTTTTTTTTTTTAATTAAATAACTTTTTTCCGTCGCTTTGCTGGCCTTTTTCAGTCTATTGTAAAACAGCCGAAGCCTTTGGATGGAATCGAACCCCTACCCTCGCACTGATTACTTAATTCACTACCATCTAGCCTATAATGAATAATGAAAAAATCACACACTAAGTTTAATAAGTTCCTAATATCCGCTAATACGTTTTTTAATTATTTTTCTTTTATTCTTTAAAAAAAAAAAAAAAAATCGCATTTACAACTTGTTTTAACTACATTTATAACAATTACTTAAAAAGTAATTAACAGAAAAATTTGAATACACTGAGAAGAATATATGCAACATTTATATGCAAAGAAATTATTGTAGTCGTTGCTAAGTTTCGTAAATAGTACGAAAAAAGTTAACTTAAGCCTTTTTAAGCTTACAAAACTAAAGAATTCATTTTCATTCTAGTTTTTCGTATATTAGCCCATATTTGAATGCATTTATTTTTTTTCATTTTTCAACAGAAGGATCAAAAATAACCCATAAAAACTTATCTCAATAATAATATTTAAATGTTTAAATTTGTGGCAAATATTTTGCAGTATTTATTATTTGACATAAGTATATCATGCTAGCTATCATACGAGATTGCACAATTTGACGTTTTCATTCTTTCAAAGTAAGCCCCTACATTGTTGTTTAGATTTATAAGATCTGTCGTAGGGCTTATCGTTTAAAAAAATAGGATTTTTGGTTTTCTTCTTTTTAATTAAAAGTTGATATTCAGATTATTCGATACCATGAAATTAAATCAGGTATGGGAGTATTATAATGTGAAATGGTAATAAATATTAATTGATATTGAAATTTTATTAAATTCGTTTAAAAAATAATTTAAAATTAATTAAATATACATTCATCATTAAGAAGAATAAAATTGTGGTGGATTCTGAAAACTAATCGAACATTTCCAGGCCTGGTATGAATGCAACATTTTTCAAAACACATCCAAATCAATCGTGTAATGAGACAACACTTTTGTATGAAAATAATCAACAGCAAAAAGACAATATTGTATAATTATGCGAATATACAACAAATACGACGTTACTTTGAGCTTGTGAATTGGACAAATATGAAATATGGAGGAATATTTGTTATTGGTTGTATTAGTTTAATTTCTTTTTCATTTACTTTTTACATTTTTTACATTTTATGACAAAAGAAAATAAAACTTCACAAATTTGACTAATAGCGACCATTTTAGTCTTTATAGCACATATAGGAAGATCAAATTTCGCTCAAACATTTCTATGCCCTTCACCACCAGTGGAAAGGGTATATATAACATCGCTTTTATATAAGTTTGTCATTACGTTTGTAATTTTTACAATATGGTTCTAAAACCCTAGAAAGTCTGTCTGTCTGTCCATCCGACAAACTGCCTGTCCCCGTTTATATGTTGAAATGGGGTTTTCGAAGACCCCAAATATGGCAGGGACCATGTTTTTACGTTATCCCACATAATCCGAAATAGTTTGCTATCAAAATTCAACAAGATCGGTATATAAATGGCTAACATATAAGCAAAAACGTAAGCCGCTTCTAATCTTGACATGAAAGTCTCCTTTTATCACACATAACCCTTTAATTTTTAAAGTCTTATTGTTATCTATGACCATTATTTTTCTTTATTTCACCGTAAAAAATACAAGTAGTGAAAAGTAACAAAATCGGTTGATAAATGACCGAGTTAAAGACAAATAACTACCCTTTTCTTCCAGGAATAATGGTTTTTTCACAAAAGCGCCCATACCATATGACTTAGATATTTCTTATACATATGTATATAAGATGTATGTTTGTTTTACTGACAATAAACCAACTCGGTCTATTATTTTACCTGGCCCCAATACAAGTGTACTTCCGAACTAAGCGCTTGGGTACAAGTTTAAATACTATTGTGAAGGATATACAGGCACTTCCACAGAAGTGTCACGCTACGTCACCAAGTAATTCATCTTGTATTTAAGACCCATGTTGCTCATTCCTTTGCGCTTAAATTAAAATAAATTTAAATAATAAATAAATAATTCTTTGAGAAACATTTTAAAGTGCTTGGTGGCGTTACGTGACAAAAACTAGACTTTCCTGTTGAAATAATCATATAAGACTCGGCACAGCCAAATATATCACTCTTAATTGTTTAGATATAAAGAGTATTGAATATTAACCAAATTCATCCATTATTTCACTCCTATAAAATTTAGGGTTTTGGTACGATAGTTCCCATGCAAGACAAACTAAGTAGATAAGCTTGAGCTTAAATATTCTCTATAGTTAAACCTATGAGATTTTATTGGTTTAAAAATCACCTATCGCGTAGGCAAATATGTTCCCCGAATAAGGCATTTAACATGAGCAATTGGCTTTTTAATACCATGGTAAAGGGTATAAACAAGATCGTACCTCAAAAAAAATCCCCTAACACCCTCTAATATAAAGTATATTTGCCAGGAAGTTATGAATTTTCATTATATAGTATATGGCATTTGTAGTCGGATCTAAAGGTATGATATATCAAAGTTATTTTCTCGAGAAGAATTTTATAACAATAGCGTTATTCGTTAAGTGTTTTTCTCGAGAGTGTGCTTTATATGGGCCATATGGTAAATTATGTTCAGATCTTCACGAAATTTATTGTGTCTTCAAATCTTATACAACTATGGCCAACCAATCATCTGAAGGCAATAACTTTGAAGTATCACACTTTAAGATCCGGTTCATACCTTAGGATCCGACTAAGGCGACCACTAACTACGTTTGGCAAAAAAAAAAATAAAATCGAAACTGCCTTCCAAAAACACTTTATATTTGGGGGTTAATGGTGAACAGTGCCAATATAAAGTAATAGAAAAATTAACCAAGTGCGAAGGGTTCAGATGTATTAAGATAAAACGCAAGCTGTCAAACATTTTACTAGAGTTATCGATAAAAAATTAAGTTATGTCAAAAAAAATGTAAAATTGCTCAACTTAAAATTGACATTTTAAGCTTGAAATATTAAAAGTGTTGCTGAATCAGGGGTTTATGGGCAAATTCAGCGATTTACCGCTTTTTGTTTTTAGGTTTCTCAAAAACAAAAAGTTGGCAACATTTAATAAAATTAACAGAACAGGGATGCCTAAGTTGTACTTTTTTGTTGATACTTTTTAAACTAAGATTTATAATACCTTTTTGTGGTGTTTTTTTTAAGAACATAAACCAAATTAATTTCAACTAAAAAAATCTTTTAGTACAATTAGGGTAAAAAAGTACAATTTTTAAAGGTTATTGGTACAATTTTAAAAATTCTCAACGCTATCTCTGAAACAAAACCATAACAAGAGAAAAAAAAACTAAAAAACTTTGTTTACATTTTTTATAGTTTGCTCTTTCTAGCATTTACTGTTTCTTTCTATCAATTCTTTATCAATTAATAAATAAAAAATGTAGTGTCATAAGGGCTTTAATAATAAACCAATACATATCATAAAATAATATTAATAACTTAGATTCAAGAAATAATTTCGCAGAATATAGCAATTAAAACAAAAAAGAATATTTCGTAAATTTTTAAATGTTTATAGGCTTCGCGTCATGTTTCGTACACTGTATAAAGCACGAATTCCTTTCGGTGTATTAACTTTAACCCAGCTACATCAATTAAGGTCTAGTTACTCTAGTAACGAACTCGGTAACAAATTAAATGACTAAAAATTTAAACTAGTTTCCAGTTTTCCCACAATTATGTTTAAAAAAATTGCTAATTACTGGTTGTAAAAACTTTTAAGGCTTTAAAGCTTTTAACCAAAACAAAAAAAAAAAGACCAAGACTTTTAGCCATTTTAATTTTGAGGCGGAAAATATATTTCAAAAAATTATCATTCTTTTGTTTAAGATTATTATAATTTTGCGAATAAAATGATAAGTGTTAATAAGTTTTTTTTTACATAAAAAACACGTTTCGTTTATTTTTTGTGCAAATAATCAAGACGAAAAAACTCGTCTTAACTTTCAATTTATTTATTTTTTTTCATGAGGGGTATAAATTGCTTTAAAAATCAGCAAAGTTGATGTTTAAGTGGCTACTTCTGGTTTTTTTTCATCAAGTTAATTTGGTGAACAGATTAGCTCTGTGTTAATTTTCATTTTATAGTTTTTATGAGTTAAAAATAAATATGAATTTTTTTATTTGCTTTTTTTAATTTTAAATAAAAGAAATTTGCAAATTAAAAATTAAATAATATTGTATTTATGACACAACGATGGACAGATAAGAGGCAGACAAACAGTATTTTGGTTGGGTTGCTTGTGTTGCTGGCTGAACTGGTCTCAACTTTCACTTAACACAAAGAAAAGGAAAAATATATAATGACAACATTTTCAAATAAAAGATATTATTTGATTTATTTGCAAGTGTTAATAAATTTTTAATTAGAGATTAACCAAAACGTATGAAGAAAAACCAAGAAAGCTGATTAAACATGTTTTAATTGATTTAAATATTTTTTTATTAAATTAATTAACGAGAGGCTAAAATAACCGTTTATCTTAATATTAATTGAAAAATATTAAAATTTTAGAAAATTTTAATAAATTCCAGCATTAAAAATTATCTAACTAATTTTTTTTAATAGTTTTTTCTAAAAATTCGCTGCAAGGCATCAGTGTTGCCAGAAGCGTGGAAAAAGTATACATATTTAAATAATATTAAAAATACATATTTAGAAAATATTCAACATTTTTCATTTTTCGAATTTATTCTATGAGCTAAATTTCAATTATGTATTTTATAAAGCTTTTTGTAATAGTTCTATTCCTTAAATTTTTCAGAAATTAAAGTATACATATTTAAAAAAAAAAAATCAGGAACACCGAAAAAAATGCTTTAAGAAAGTGTATTATGCGGATTAAATATGCAGTACATTCTTGAAAAATGCCTTAAAAAAATTTTCAAAATATGCACCAAATAAAACAAACAATATTCAACAAGTTAATAATATTAGCATTTGCAAATATAAGCCAAATTAAAATCAGTGTATGAGGTTCAAATGCAAGTCTTATTAGTGCCGTATATTCGGCGTTATAATTAGTGTTGTTGTCGTGATCGAAAACCAAATCATAATCGTAATCGACATAAATACGACAAACTTTCTATGTGTTTTACATTGTTGTTGTCGCGAAATATAAGTTATAGCGACAAAGACTTTCGTAATTAGGCTGACTATCTGGATACTAGGTTCACTTTTTATAAGATATTTTATGTCTTAAAGGGGTTAAAGGAACGGTCGATAAACTTTATATTAATAATAATATTTTAAAGAAAGTTTAAACTAGGGATGTAACGGTACGCCTTTTTGCTGATATGATGCCGATACTGATATTGAAAATAAAACATCGCCGATACCGATACGCATATTGCACATTTGGTTATCGAATTATCCACAATATTGCAAAATGTCAGAAAAACAGATGGACATTGTTAGATTTCTTTGTGATTCTGAGTCGATCGGAATACTGAAATTTGGGTCTAAATATATATGTATATGTATATCTGTAACCAGAATTTCGGACCATTTTTTACGCTATGAAAACACTTGTAGGCATTTAAAGCGTGCAATAAATGCTGCAAACGGTGCCATATGCAAAAGTATGCACTAAGAAATCAATGTCATCATTCGTAGAAAGCCCTGAAACGGATTAATATACACTAAATAATGTTCGGTTTATTTTCGAACACTGGTTGCAATCATACATTTGAAAACAAAAGTAGTTTTGAAACATACTTTGCGCTTAAATTACGTATTTCATAACGCTTTGTGAGATAGAAATCTCATGAGTTTTGTTGCGACTGTCAAAAAATATAATTTAACATGATAGTTTGTGTTCACACCATCACACAAAGTAAAGGCACTCACACAGAAAATAAAATGCAACCCTGATCCGATGGAAAGTATAATAGTTTAGAAATTTTTCAAAAAACGATAAAGTCGTATGGGATGTCAAACTTTTTTCATAATACTTGTCATTTTAGTGACACATTGCATTCGCACTATCACTCTTTGTCATATTACTTGAGTTTTTGACATGTATTAATACAAAGTATAATATATATTTTTTTTTTCTTTTCATTAGTTATTTATTGAATCTTCATATATTAAATATGAACTAACAATAATTAATCAAATCTTAACCTAATGCTTTATTTTATGTCCTGCAAGTGCCAGACAAAAATTTTCTTCATCACGGGTTCTATTCACATTATGTAGGTGTTTATCGCTCATCTTAATGGGTAAGTGCTGCAGTGTCTCTTCTTCTTAAGCGAGAGTGGCCGCTATCATCTAAAATATTTCGAGCTAGTGGATTTGAGAGCAACTCTAGCCTTTTCAAATATTTTACCGCATACTTCGTAATAATAGTCCTTACCAGTGGCACATTGAGATCCTTGTGGATATTTGAGTTTTTAACATACCAAGGGGCAGCTGTAATTATTCAAAGAAGTTTATTTTGGCGCCTTTGAATTTTTTTCGATATTTGAGGCCGAGGCAGTGCCCCATAGTTGAATACCGTAGCACCAGATTGGCTTTAAAATAGCATTGTAAAGTAGTAGTTTGCAATCAAGACTAAGAACAGAATTTCTTCCAATAAGCCAGTTAATTTGGATTGCTTTTAGTTTCATTTGGGTTAATTTTGCTTCTATATGGCATTTCCATGTTAAACGCCGATCTAGATGAATACCGAGATATTTGACATGCGATTGTTGAGGCACTAGTTGATTATTGATTTTAATAGGGGGGCATATTTCCCGACGCAAGGTGAATGTTATATGTACGCATTTTTGCTCATTGACCTTTATTCTCCATTTTTTTAACCACAGTTCTAGTTGAAATATATGATCCTGCAGGTATCGAGATGCTTCACGACTGTTCTCGTGTACGCTTAGAAAAGCTGTATCATCAGCAAAAGTTGAGGTTAGGGTGAAATTGTTTGTTGGCATGTCCGAGGTATATATAAGGTAAAAAAGAGGGCCCAGGATGCTTCCCTGAGGGACTCCAGCTTCAATTGGCTGAGGAGAACTTAAAAAATCACCTTCTTTAATAACAAATTTTCGACCGACCAGGTAGCTTTCTAACAGCTTGTGTGTATTAACCGGTTGGTTAAGCTTCAATTTATGTAACAAGCCTACATGCCAGACTTTGTCAAAAGCTTGAGAAACATCAATGAAAAGAGCGGAGCAATATTTTCTTTCTTCAAAGGCTTTTCTTATGACGTTTACTATCCGATGGGTTTGTTCAATTGTGCTATGCTCTCTTCTGAAGCCGAATAATATATATATAGTTGTGAGATTAAAAGCAAAAAAGCATTGTGTAGTAGTTTTACCGATCTCTGGTCTTAACAGATGCCAAATAATACAGTTGGGTTTCATTTATTTTTAAGCACATTTTAAGTTGCAAACAACCCCAAATTCATTGGAAATAATGGAACAACAAATTCCCAGGAAAATAACTTTCATTTAAATTTTAGTGGGAATGATCTTCCTCCACAATTTAGAAGAAAACAATTTTGCATACAAAATTTTATATAGATGAAGAATTTATGTGAATTTATTTTATTCCTTATACGAGTGAGTGTATTTGCTGAGGATTTATCTGCATAATTACAAACAATTCGTACATTTATTGTCTTATTGTATTTTCTTATTCACCTAGATTTCGTTCGCCATACAAGTGCATTGACACCAAACACACATTTCTTTTATCTTGTCTTGTTCTGGAGCCATTAAATTGTAATTTTTATGTGTGTCTTACTTCTTTAATGTATTTTCTTGTATGCGGGGTCATTAGGAATTTGTTACAAATTCTTGGCTGCAGTTTGAAATGTGTGATATTAGAAAAAAGAAAACTAATTAATTTTATGGTTCTACATTTGAGATCAAAGTTTTTAAAGACGGCTTGTTTTATAAGCCGTTGGTCATTTTAACGTTTTTTTTTTTTTTTGAACAAACAACAGGTTTGTTATCTTCCCCGTTTCTAAAAAATAGTTTGTGTTGTCTATAAATTAGTTTAACGAAGATAATGTGTATCATAATTTCTAGCAATTAAGTATTTCACACTAGCTGCACTCTTTATGATTTAGATGAAGAGCGGCCTGTTTTAGCGTTATTGGGTTACAAAAAACAGTAACTAGACTTTTCTATACATAATTTATTTTATAGTATCGCGGGACCGGTTGATATAAGTTCTAAGTCCTTAAAAAAAGTGCTGCGGTTACAACTGGCCATTGGCCCATAAGGAAACATGTCCAAAGGCAAGGGTTCCCTTACAATGACCTAGAAGTTGCAGGAACAAGGAATATAAAGAGTCAACAGCACATCTTCTCTGTCATTGCCCGGCATTCGGAGACCTGAGACTCAGACTATTTGGTCGAAGCACCCTTACACAGAAAAAATAAAAATTTATTTCAATTAAAAAATTTGTGATATTAATTAAAAAATTAATAAAATTTGCAACCGCAAACAAATAATTAGTATCAATTAAATATTTTTTGTTAGTTACAATATAAAAACGCCCATTACGTCGTTTAGTGGTCCGGACGTAACGCCGATACGTTTCGTGTAGTGTGGACTGTATATGAGGCTATCAGCGCAGAAGTGGTGTAACCCACAATTCAATTTGGTTTCGGTTCTGGTGAAAGATATGTTCTCTGCACTGTTCTTTAGAGTGTGTGATATTTCCCGAGAGAACGCCGATTGTGTTTCTGGGCTATGGAGTGTATAGGGTGGCTTCAGGATTCAGCGCTAAAATATCAACCAAGTATCCAAACAACTTAGTGATATTAAAAAGGCTGGAGAGAGAACAAGAAAAAGGCACAAATATTTAAACGAAAGAAAAGCACTTCTAACCATATAAAAAACACTTTACTTATTTGTTATTTCCATCTTTAGAAAACGTCCATTTATTTAATACAAAAAATAATTAAATATTCAAACAATTAAGTTTATTACTAATCTTATAGAATAAAGTTTCAAAACAGTTTAAATAATTTAAGTTATAACGAATACAAAAAAATCAGCCGTCCAATATGGCTTTAAAACAACGATTCGACTTAAAAATTTTTAAGTTACAAGCAAAGAAAAATTTAAAATATAAAACTTGATGATAGTGGCGTCTCACATTGTCAATTCGACTAAGGGTATATATCATCATTGAAAATGGAAACCAGAGATGAGAAATCCGGTACCTTCAGACGTGAACACAATATTTTATACAGCAATGTTGATGATATATGTAAGTAAACGTTTAAATCACTTGATTACAGTTTTAGTTAAAACTGATTTTTACTTTAATTAATGGTTTAATTGAAAAAAAAATTGGCGAGAATTTTTTCTGTGTAGGGACAAAACTTGTCTCTCTGACATTGATTTAAATAGGATCCTTTCTATCACTGAATCAACCGGATGGCTGTGTAAGAATTTCAACAGCTGGATAACAGAAGACCCTTGGGAGACAATAGGAACTTATAACTGGACCCACGTGTTCTAGTTCAGTTTTCGTTCAGCTCTCGTTCATTTCTAGTTCATTTTTAGTTGATTTTTAGTTTAGTTCTAGTTCATTTCAGTTCTAGTTTAGTGCAAGACCAGTTTATGTTCAATCTTTTTTCAGTTCTAGTTTATTTCTAAATCCGTTGCAGTTATATTTTAGTTCAGCTCTTGTTCCCTTTGGTTCCAGTTAAGATCTAGTTAAGTTCTTGTTACTATTTCTTTACCTCAGCCCCACTGTTGCCAACTTTTTTTGAACACTTCCCGCCAAATCGGACTTCAAAACCGCTAGAAGCCGCTAAATATTTAGTTTAGCGGGAATTTTCTTAAAAATACCGCCAAAACCTAAAAATTTTTAAGTTTTATATAAATCTAGATATGTGTTGCTTTTGTATATGACTCTCAAATTACGTTTCCAACTTCCGTATCTATTTTATTCCCAAAAAAAAAGGTTATAGTGAAACATTCGGCTGTGCCGAATCTTTGATACCCTACACATACAGTTAGAAAATTGCCGGAGTGGTCTTTATATGGGACATATGGTAAATTATAGGCCGATCTTCACAAAATTTTAACAGGTTATTTATAGTCTTATAAAACTATGGCTGACCAAATGTTATTAGAAAAGAACACAGATTGAGACAATAAAGGTTTTACGCGTACTTAAGCTTTTTCCGAGAGTGGGCTTCATATGAGGCTAATGGTACGTTATGGACCGATCGGAACGAAAGTTGACAGTGTCATTTATAGTCATAAAAATTTTTGACAGACCAACAATTATTATAAAAGCAATATTTGTTACCGTTTTAGGCGTACAAAATGTTTTACGATAGTGGGCTTTATATGAGGCCTATCGTTAATTATAGACTGATCTTCACGAAAATTAACAGTATTATTTTTAGTCATATTTGTGCAAAATCTTATATCAATATAGCATTCCGCCATTACTTTTGGTAGTTTTTATAATAATATGATAATTTTTTTAGGGTGGTTGTTTCACATTTAGATTTATAACTCTTTCCCTACTGAACCGATTTTGCTGGATTTCAATCCAAAACTGCTTACGAAAATTAGAAACAAATTGATACTAATATTTATTATTTTTTTTCAACTAAAGGACATGGCTAAATTGACTTAAAACTACTCAAGGACCCAGAATATATGTACTTTATGGGGTCTTAGATGAATATTAAACAGTTTCACCCGGAACGACAAACTTAGAATACCCTTATCACAACTAGTTGTAGTGGAGGATAAACCAATTCCTTTATAAAAACGCAAAAAAGATTTGTTTGTTTTAAAGTTTTAAGCAAGCTTAATGTTGCGAATTGTCACATACGCCCTAATAAAATACTAACTGAAAATCGAAAAAAAATGTCACACACAATAATCAGTTCACTAAACTTACAAAAGTACGTAAAACCCTAAACATTAACAAGTAATTTAAGCCAGAAAAACAAAAAGCTTAATAATAAAAATTATAAAATCTGTAAATTTTAAATTTGAGAAAGGTTTTGGTAGCGAAAACGAGCCGCTGAGAGATGTTTGCAAATCGCTAGATTTCCCGCTTACCGCTAAAACGTATTTTTTCCCGCGATTGGCAGTTCAAAAACGCTAGATTTAGCGGGAAAATCTCTAAATTGGCAACAGTGCTCAGCCCACAGAAATACGACTACGAATGAAGGCACTGAAGATTGATTAAAACATTTTCACTTTTTTTTACTTAGTTGTCAAACAACTAAAGTAATTGTTTGTGTTAATGACAAATACCTTAATTTTACGAGTTTAGCTTTACCAGTCCTGCAGTGAGGCAAAATGTTGAATGATGTTTGCTTTAAGCCTTCACAGAAACAATTTTCGCCCATTTTTTTTTTAAACAATACCATTAATAAAAAATAAAATCAGTTTTAATTAAAAATTTAATCAAGTTTACTAATATTAACAACATTACTGCAGAAAATGTTGTAAATATCAAGAAATATTTAATTGATTCCATAAATTTGTTGACTGCTGCAAATTTAATTAATTTTGTATTTAATATCACAAATTTTTTAATTAAAATTAATATTTTTTTTCTGTAATCGCTTCTAATTGTTTTCGTTGGCTGTATTTAATAGTTCTAGCCTTTTTATAAATATTTAAGTTATTTTCTTGCAGGCTTACATTGTATTAATTCATCAGTTTTACTTAATAAATATTTAATTGTTCTTCCTGCTTTTCATTAATATTTTCTATTTTTATTTCCAGGTATGTATTCCATTCAAATTGCAATTGTATTGTTGGTGAGTCTGCCTGTAATTTAGTAATTTAGTTCCAAAAAGTTTTTAATTAAATTTGTAAAAGTTCAATTTAAAAAGGTCTACAGTAACCACA